>NC_069470.1:12492011-12497011 GCF_026875155.1 Cherax quadricarinatus
AAAACTGTCTAGCCTCTTAGAAAACTGTCTAGCCTCTTAGAAAAGTGTCTAGCCTCTTAGAAAAGTGTCTAGCCTCTTAGAAAACTGTCTAGCCTCTTAGAAAACTGTCTAGCCTCTTAGAAAAGTGTCTAGCCTCTTAGAAAACTGTCTAGCCTCTTAGAAAACTGTCTAGCCTCTTAGAAAACTGTCTAGCCTCTTAGAAAACTGTCTAGCCTCTTAGAAAACTGTCTAGCCTCTTAGAAAACTGTCTAGCCTCTTAGAAAAGTGTCTAGCCTCTTAGAAAACTGTCTAGCCTCTTAGAAAAGTGTCCAGCCTCTTAGAAAAGTGTCTAGCCTCTTAGAAAACTGTCTAGCCTCTTAGAAAAGTGTCCAGCCTCTTAGAAAAGTGTCCAGCCTCTTAGAAAAGTGTCCAGCCTCTTGGAAAAGTGTTCATCCTCTTAGAAAAGTGTCCAGCCTCTTAGAAAAGTGTCCAGCCTCTTGGAAAAGTGTTCATCCTCTTAGAAAAGTGTCCAGCCTCTTAGAAAAGTGCCCAACCTCTTGGAAAAGTGTTCATCCTCTTAGAAAAGTGTCCAGCCTCTTAGAAAAGTGTTCATCCTCTTAGAAAAGTGTCCAGCCTCTTAGAAAAGTGTTCACCCTCTTAGAAAAGTGTCCAGCCTCTTAGAAAAGTGTCCAGCCTCTTAGAAAAGTGTCCACAGAAAAACGTACCACATCAACGTGCCACAGAAAAAACGTTCGGCCTCAGAAGAGTTTTCGACATCAGATTTTTTTCATTTCCCCAAAAAAGTGGTGGACATAAGTGGTCTGGAAATCCAATAGGAAGCTGAATTAATATTTATCACTTCAAAAGACTGGCGCGGTGCGCAAAATAAAATATATATGAAAACCTCAAAGGAATTTCTAAGAAATGAGTTCTGAGGAATTGCGGCTTTAAAGTGACACCTTGATGACCAGCTGGAGTGACACCTTGATGACCAGCTGGAGTGACACCTTGATGACCAGCTGGAGTGACACCTTGATGACCAGCTGGGGTGACACCTTGATGACCAGCTGGAGTGACACCTTGATGACCAGCTGGGGTGACACCTTGATGACCAGCTGGAGTGACACCTTGATGGCCAGCTGGGGTGACACCTTGATGACCAGCTGGAGTGACACCTTGATGACCAGCTGGGGTGACACCTTGATGACCAGCTGGGGTGACACCTTGATGACCAGCTGGAGTGACACCTTGATGACCAGCTGGGGTGACACTTTGATGACCAGCTGGAGTGACACCTTGATGACCAGCTGGAGTGACACCTTGATGACCAGCTGGAGTGACACCTTGATGACCAGCTGGAGTGACACCTTGATGACCAGCTGGAGTGACACCTTGATGACCAGCTGGAGTGACACCTTGATGACCAGCTGGGGTGACACCTTGATGACCAGCTGGAGTGACACATTGATGACCAGCTGGAGTGACACCTTGATGACCAGCTGGAGTGACACCTTGATGACCAGCTGGGGTGACACCTTGATGACCAGC
Source organism: Cherax quadricarinatus (assembly GCF_026875155.1). Lineage (NCBI taxonomy): Eukaryota > Metazoa > Arthropoda > Malacostraca > Decapoda > Parastacidae > Cherax > Cherax quadricarinatus. Next base: position 12,493,539 of record NC_069470.1, read on the forward strand.
TGGGGTGACACCTTGATGACCAGCTGGAGTGACACCTTGATGACCAGCTGGAGTGACACCTTGATGACCAGCTGGAGTGACACCTTGATGACCAGCTGGGGTGACACCTTGATGACCAGCTGGAGTGACACATTGATGACCAGCTGGAGTGACACCTTGATGACCAGCTGGAGTGACACCTTGATGACCAGCTGGGGTGACACCTTGATGACCAGCTGGGGTGACACTTTGATGACCAGCTGGAGTGACACCTTGATGACCAGCTGGAGTGACACCTTGATGACCAGCTGGAGTGACACCTTGATGACTAGCTGGAGTGACACCTTGATGACCAGCTGGAGTGACACCTTGATGACCAGCTGGGGTGACACCTTGATGACCAGCTGGGATGTTTATGAGATGTATATTTAGTGTATTTAAGGAGTAAGAAGGCAAGTAATGCAAGATACTCTCATTGAGGCGGGGCCAGGAGCTGTAACTCAACCCCTGCAACCACATGTAGTTGAGTACACACACACACAGGATACATTTATAGCTTAAAGTAGAGGTACGATAAGGCTTTTGGAGCAGCGGGAGAGTGGACCTTGTAGCGACCAGTGAAGAGGCGGGGCCAGGAGCTGTGACTCGACCCCTGCCACCACATATAGGTTAGTACACACACCTGGTAGAGGCAGGTTCCACATGTATTTACCCGTCAACAAATGAAAGTAAATATCTTCTCTTACATATCTTACTGAGCCCAACTCCTGGATTACTGAAGGATGGGCAAGATAGATTATCACTTAAAGGAGGTTTTAAATGCTAGGAGCTTTGACATAGGGCAGGCTTGACTGAGAATGTTATGAGTGAAGACGAGAGTTATTTTTATTTGACGTGCTGTTGGAGTGTGAGAGAGGTAACATGGATAAATTTGAAGTTACTTCTCGTAATATCTGCCCGAGTCTTGCAATCATGTTATCACAACTGTGGTGAAAGTTTGAAACCAATCAGACTAGTCATTATCCAGTTAAGGTATGGGTTCTAAGAGGGCAGGAGGAACTTACTTAACCCAAGGACTTTACCACCTGCTTGGACTTCCAGCAAGTGAGCATGTTAGGAGTGAGTGGAGACAAATGTTTTTGTATGATTCGATGTGCTGTTGGAGTGTGAACAAAGTAACCTTTATAAATGGATTCAGGAAAACCGGTTAGCCGGACTTGAGTCCTGGAGGTGGGACGTACAGTGCCTGCAATATGAAGGGGTGTTGATACCTGCAATTTTTTTAACTGTAGTGTAGACAAGACAGTGATGGAGTGAAAGATGATGAAACTCCCTCTTCTTCTCCGGGTCACCCTACCTTGATGGGAAACGACCGATGTGTTAATAAAAAAAAAACAGCCACAAACACATCCTGCCCAGAGAAACTGATCAGGAAAAGTGAACTTGACTTCCTGGCCAGGCAAGGCTTCCCCAGCGAAAGTTAACACGGATCCAGGGTGTGCAGATCCTGTCTCACCAACCTTAATAAACTTCTGTCGTAAAGCGAGATACCTGAGTCAGTAAACCAAGGAACGGGTGGGGATTAAACCGATGGCAATTGGGTCCTAAAACTCGCCGGCCAGTGCGTTAACCACTGGACCAGCTGACTTATAAGATTCATTCAATTAGGTATATTTTTATACACCATAGGAAAGTTAGCATGGGCCACCACTGTGACCACAAATGCAAGTTTTCTTGATGAATCTCACACCAGAGTGACTGTAGCAGTGAACTCCATCTTTCTAGTCTTCAAGTAAGCGTTTTTATATTAATGGTATGCAAAACAGCCACGGAGGACAGTTGAATGATAGCTCTAGGCCTTTCGTGTTGCAATCAACACATCAGGAGTTTGCAGTGTTGCAAGCTAGCTAGTCATTCACTTGAACGTACATGGACTTCATACACATTTCTGCAACATTGCAAGCTCCTGATGTGTTGAAAGCAACTCGAAAGGCCTAGACCTAGAGCTATCATTCAACTCCCTCGTGTGGTTGCTTTGCATCTTGTATCGCTTGTTCGCGATTAATACGTATTTATGGTATATACCGACAAGTAGATGTGCAAGACGTGCATCTATTTCGAAAACGTTTCGACCACACAATAGGCTGCTTCACCTGATTAGTAAGACACTTGTGCATCATCTGGCACTCTGTATTTTGCAAATGTTTCGCCAGCCAGTGGCGAAACATTGGACTGAAGAAGCCACTAGTTGGCGAAACCTTTCATAAATTAAGATTCCGAAATGTTGCACAAGGTCCCTTGATCAAGGAAGGTCCCTTGATACTGGTGAAGGACCTTTGATACTGGTAAAGGTATCTTCCCTTCAAGGAAGGTCCCTTGATACTGGTAAAGGTATCTTCCCTTCAAGGAAGGTCCCTTGATACTGGTAAAGGTATCTTCCCTTCAAGGAAGGTCCCTTGATACTGGTAAAGGTATCTTCCCTTCAAGGAAGGTCCCTTGATACTGGTAAAGGTATCTTCCCTTCAAGGAAGGTCCCTTGATACTGGTAAAGGTATCTTCCCTTCAAGGAAGGTCCCTTGATACTGGTAAAGGTATCTTCCCTTCAAGGAAGGTCCCTTGATACTGGTAAAGGTATCTTCCCTTCAAGGAAGGTCCCTTGATACTGGTAAAGGTATCTTCCCTTCAAGGAAGGTCCCTTGATACTGGTAAAGGTATCTTCCCTTCAAGGAAGGTCCCTTGATACTGGTAAAGGTATCTTCCCTTCAAGGAAGGTCTCCTTATGGGCTCTCTAAACTATTTATTCAAATTCTTCAGTTGAAGGCAGAGGTGACTAAATATGGAGACAGAACCAGTGGAGAGGTAAGGATATTATCAGTCCATCAGCCTTGAAGTAATTTTTAAGATGATCAGTCCCTATGCCTGGAAAAATGTCCAAGCCCACAGTCCTGAACAAGAAAGCATCAGAGGTTTCCAAGAGAAGACAGATGATAAGAGTTATCATACCTGGAGGTTATTCCGGGGATCAACGCCCCCGCGGCCCGGTCCATGACCAGGCCTCCCGATGGATCAGGGCCTGATCAACTAGGCTGTTACTGCTGGCCGCACGCAGTCCAACGTACGAGCCACAGCCCGGCTGATCCGGCACTGACTTTAGGTATCTGTCCAGCTCTCTCTTGAAGGCAGCCAGGGGTTTATTGGCAATTCCCCTAATGCTTGATGGGAGGCTGTTGAACAGTTTTGGGCCCCGGACACTTATGGTGTTTTCCCTTAGTGTATCAATGGCGCCCCTACTTTTTATTGGCGGCATTTTGCATCGCCTGCCCAGTCTTTTACTTTCGTAGGGAGTGATTTCTGTGTGCAGATTTAGGACCATTCCCTCCAAGATTTTTCAAGTGTAGATTATGATATATCTCCCCCTCCTGCGTTCCAACGAGTACAAGTCAAGTGCTTCCAAGCACGTTCCCAGTAGTTAAGGTGCTTGACAGAACTTATAC
>NC_069470.1:12502011-12509161 GCF_026875155.1 Cherax quadricarinatus
CATCCTGTGGATGGTAGTGGCTAGTTTATTGTGTACCTCATATCCATCATGTGGATGGTAGTGGCTAGTTTATTGTGTACCTCATATCCATCCTGTGGATGGTAGTGGCTAGTTTATTGTGTACCTCATATCCATCCTGTGGATGGTAGTGGCTAGTTTATTGTGTACCTCATATCCATCCTGTGGATGGTAGTGGCTAGTTTATTGTGTACCTTATATCCATCCTGTGGATGGTAGTGGCTAGTTTATTGTGTACCTCATATCCATCCTGTGGATGGTAGTGGCTAGTTTATTGTGTACCTCATATCCATCCTGTGGATGGTAGTGGCTAGTTTATTGTGTACCTCATATCCATCCTGTGGATGACAGTGGCTAGTTTATTGTGTACCTCATATCCATCCTGTGGATGGTAGTGGCTAGTTTATTGTGTACCTCATATCCATCCTGTGGATGGTAGTGGCTAGTTTATTGTGTACCTCATATCCATCCTGTGGATGACAGTGGCTAGTTTATTGTGTACCTCATATCCATCCTGTGGATGGTAGTGGCTAGTTTATTGTGTACCTCATATCCATCCTGTGGATGGTAGTGGCTAGTTTATTGTGTACCTCATATCCATCCTGTGGATGGTAGTGGCTAGTTCATATCCATCCTGTGGATGGTAGTGGCTAGTTTATTGTGTACCTCATATCCATCCTGTGGATGGTAGTGGCTAGTTCATATCCATCCTGTGGATGGTAGTGGCTAGTTTATTGTGTACCTCATATCCATCCTGTGGATGGTAGTGGCTAGTTCATATCCATCCTGTGGATGGTAGTGGCTAGTTTATTGTGTACCTCATCCATCCTGTGGATGGTAGTGGCTAGTTTATTGTGTACCTCATCCATCCTGTGGATGGTAGTGGCTAGTTTATTGTGTACCTCATCCATCCTGTGGATGGTAGTGGCTAGTTTATTGTGTACCTCATATCCATCCTGTGGATGGTAGTGGCTAGTTTATTGTGTACCTCATATCCATCATGTGGATGGTAGTGGCTAGTTTATTGTGTACCTCATAGCCATCCTGTGGATGGTAGTGGCTAGTTTATTGTGTACCTCATATCCATCCTGTGGATAGTAGTGGCTAGTTTATTGTGTACCTCATATCCATCCTGTGGATGGTAGTGGCTAGTTTATTGTGTACCTTATATCCATCCTGTGGATGGTAGTGGCTAGTTTATTGTGTACCTCATATCCATCCTGTGGATGGTAGTGGCTAGTTCATATCCATCCTGTGGATGGTAGTGGCTAGTTTATTGTGTACCTCATCCATCCTGTGGATGGTAGTGGCTAGTTTATTGTGTACCTCATCCATCCTGTGGATGGTAGTGGCTAGTTTATTGTGTACCTCATCCATCCTGTGGATGGTAGTGGCTAGTTTATTGTGTACCTCATATCCATCCTGTGGATGGTAGTGGCTAGTTTATTGTGTACCTCATATCCATCATGTGGATGGTAGTGGCTAGTTTATTGTGTACCTCATATCCATCCTGTGGATGGTAGTGGCTAGTTTATTGTGTACCTCATATCCATCCTGTGGATGGTAGTGGCTAGTTTATTGTGTACCTCATATCCATCCTGTGGATGGTAGTGGCTAGTTTATTGTGTACCTTATATCCATCCTGTGGATGGTAGTGGCTAGTTTATTGTGTACCTTATATCCATCCTGTGGATGGTAGTGGCTAGTTCATATCCATCCTGTGGATGGTAGTGGCTAGTTTATTGTGTACCTCATATCCATCCTGTGGATGGTAGTGGCTAGTTTATTGTGTACCTCATATCCATCCTGTGGATGGTAGTGGCTAGTTTATTGTGTACCTCATATCCATCCTGTGGATGGTAGTGGCTAGTTTATTGTGTACCTCATATCCATCCTGTGGATGGTAGTGGCTAGTTCATATCCATCCTGTGGATGGTAGTGGCTAGTTTATTGTGTACCTCATATCCATCCTGTGGATGGTAGTGGCTAGTTTATTGTGTACCTCATATCCATCCTGTGGATGGTAGTGGCTAGTTTATTGTGTACCTCATATCCATCCTGTGGATGGTAGTGGCTAGTTTATTGTGTACCTCATATCCATCCTGTGGATGGTAGTGGCTAGTTTATTGTGTACCTCATATCCATCCTGTGGATGGTAGTGGCTAGTTTATTGTGTACCTCATATCCATCCTGTGGATGGTAGTGGCTAGTTTATTGTGTACCTCATATCCATCCTGTGGATGGTAGTGGCTAGTTTATTGTGTACCTCATATCCATCCTGTGGATGGTAGTGGCTAGTTTATTGTGTACCTCATATCCATCCTGTGGATGGTAGTGGCTAGTTTATTGTGTACCTCATATCCATCCTGTGGATGGTAGTGGCTAGTTTATTGTGTACCTCATATCCATCCTGTGGATGGTAGTGGCTAGTTTATTGTGTACCTCATATCCATCCATCTAAGAGAAAGTGTTAATGACCTTTTATGCTCTGTTGATTGTTATGGAGTTAAGTTTGCCTGGGACAGAGTGCAAGAGCGTAGCATCACTGGCTTCTTCGAAGTCTAGTTGGCGTTAGTGTTATGTCAGAAATTATTGAAATATCGGCGAGTTTTGACTCTAAGGAAAAATTGAGTTAGATTATCCGATTTTAGAATAATAAATGGCTCATTGAACACAGTGGGAATTATAACTGGAATAATTCATTTCATTTTTTATCATTCTTTATCGGGATGATTAAATGATTTTTTTTATCTGCCTGTCTCTCTCTCTCTTGGAGTTTTAAGAGGAGATATAATAAGGCCCTAGAGGATACTCATTAGTGAAGTCGATGAAACTGTTCTAAGAGGGCCAGGAGCTGAGTCTCGACCCCTCACATACACTAAAGGACAATATTAAAAATAAATAATGAAAACTGTGTAACGAAACTTGACACAAGAGAAAACATCAAACATTTTCTACCATTGCTGCTCGTTTCTCCTCCTTTCTCCTGTTCTCTCTTCTTTCTCCCTCCTCGTTTTCCTTTACCTCCATTTCATACTTTCCTTCCCTCACCTCCCTCCCCCTTTTACCTTCTTCCTCTCTCCCCTCTCCTCTTTCACTTTTCCTTCCGCTTTCTGGGGTAATATCGCATTTAACATTCAATGATCACAACAATGTCACCATTCCTACCTTTAAAAACATGATAAGCTGGATAATTGGAACTTAGAAGACAGATACTGAAGCAGTGAGGATATTCTTTAAGTCTCTTGTTCTCTCCAGGCTGGTATACTGCTGTATACTGACGACTACCTTCAAGATAGGCTGGTATACTGCTGTATACTGACGACTACCTTCAAGGTAGGCTGGTATACTGCTGTATACTGACGACTACCTTCAAGGTAGGCTGGTATACTGCTGTATACTGACGACTACCTTCAAGGTAGGCTGGTATACTGCTGTATACTGACGACTACCTTTAAGGTAGGCTGGTATACTGCTGTATACTGACGACTACCTTTAAGGTAGGCTGGTATACTGCTGTATACTGACGACTACCTTTAAGGTAGGCTGGTATACTGCTGTATACTGACGACTACCTTTAAGGTAGGCTGGTATGCTGCTGTATACTGACGACTACCTTTAAGGTAGGCTGGTATACTGCTGTATACTGACGACTACCTTTAAGGTAGGCTGGTATACTGCTGTATACTGACGACTACCTTTAAGGTAGGCTGGTATACTGCTGTATACTGACGACTACCTTTAAGGTAGGCTGGTATACTGCTGTATACTGACGACTACCTTTAAGGTAGGCTGGTATACTGCTGTATACCGACGACTACCTTTAAGGTAGGCTGGTATACTGCTGTATACTGACGACTACCTTTAAGGTAGGCTGGTATACTGCTGTATACCGACGACTACCTTTAAGGTAGGCTGGTATACTGCTGTATACTGACGACTACCTTTAAGGTAGGCTGGTATACTGCTGTATACTGACGACTACCTTTAAGGTAGGCTGGTATACTGCTGTATACCGACGACTACCTTTAAGGTAGGCTGGTATACTGCTGTATACTGACGACTACCTTTAAGGTAGGCTGGTATACTGCTGTATACTGACGACTACCTTTAAGGTAGGCTGGTATACTGCTGTATACCGACGACTACCTTTAAGGTAGGCTGGTATACTGCTGTATACTGACGACTACCTTTAAGGTAGGCTGGTATACTGCTGTATACTGACGTTACCTTCAAGGCAGGCTGGTATACTGCTCGGTATACTGACGGTTACCTTCAAGGCAGGCTGGTATACTGCTGTATACTGACTACCTTCAAGGCAGGCTGGTATCCTGCTGTATACTAACGGTTACCTTCAAGGCAGGCTGGTATACTGTTGTATACTGACGGTTACCTTCAAGGCAGGCTGGTATACTGCTGTATACTAACGGTTACCTTCAAGGCAGGCTGGTATACTGTTGTATACTGACGGTTACCTTCAAGGCAGGCTGGTATTCTGCTGTATACTGACTACCTTCAAGGCAGGCTGGTATACTGTTGTATACTGACGGTTACCTTCAAGGCAGGCTGGGATCCTGCTGTATACTAACGGTTACCTTCAAGGCAGGCTGGTATTCTGCTGTATACTGACTACCTTCAAGGCAGGCTGGTATACTGCTGTATACTGACGACTACCTTTAAGGTAGGCTGGTATACTGCTGTATACCGACGACTACCTTTAAGGTAGGCTGGTATACTGCTGTATACTGACGACTACCTTTAAGGTAGGCTGGTATACTGCTGTATACTGACGACTACCTTTAAGGTAGGCTGGTATACTGCTGTATACCGACGACTACCTTTAAGGTAGGCTGGTATACTGCTGTATACTGACGACTACCTTTAAGGTAGGCTGGTATACTGCTGTATACTGACGGTTACCTTCAAGGCAGGCTGGTATACTGCTGTATACTGACGGTTACCTTCAAGGCAGGCTGGTATACTGCTGTATACTGACTACCTTCAAGGCAGGCTGGTATCCTGCTGTATACTAACGGTTACCTTCAAGGCAGGCTGGTATACTGTTGTATACTGACGGTTACCTTCAAGGCAGGCTGGTATACTGCTGTATACTAACGGTTACCTTCAAGGCAGGCTGGTATACTGTTGTATACTGACGGTTACCTTCAAGGCAGGCTGGTATTCTGCTGTATACTGACTACCTTCAAGGCAGGCTGGTATACTGTTGTATACTGACGGTTACCTTCAAGGCAGGCTGGGATCCTGCTGTATACTAACGGTTACCTTCAAGGCAGGCTGGTATTCTGCTGTATACTGACTACCTTCAAGGCAGGCTGGTATACTGCTGTATACTAAGGGTTACCTTCAAGGCAGGCTGGTATACTGCTATATACTAACGGTTACCTTCAAGGCAGGCTGGTATACTGCTGTATACTAAGGGTTACCTTCAAGGCAGGCTGGTATACTGCTGTATACTAACGGTTACCTTCAAGGCAGGCTGTTATACTGCTGTATACTAAGGGTTACCTTCAAGGCAGGCTGGTATACTGCTGTATACTGACGGTTACCTTCAAGGCAGGCTGGTATACTGCTGTATACTAACGGTTACCTTCAAGGCAGGCTGGTATACTGCTGTATACTAACGGTTACCTTCAAGGCAGGCTGGTATATGCTGTATACTGACGGTTACCTTCAAGGCAGGCTGGTATACTGCTGTATACTAACGGTTACCTTCAAGGCAGGCTGGTATACTGCTGTATACTAACGGTTATCTTCAAGGCAGGCTGGTATACTGCTGTATACTGACGGTTACCTTCAAGGCAGGCTGGTATACTGCTGTATACTAACGGTTACCTTCAAGGCAGGCTGGTATACTGCTGTATACTGACGGTTACCTTCAAGGCAGGCTGGTATACTGCTGTATACTAACGGTTACCTTCAAGGCAGGCTGGTATACTTGGAGATTGCAGAGCTTGAAAACGTACAAAGTACTGTCACTGCCATCCAACTGTATTTCTTGGAACATAGGCGAGAAAGATACATCGTAATTTACACCTGGAAAATCCTGGGGGGACTGATGCCAAACATGAACATTGAAATCACTGCCTTTGAAAACAATAGACTTGGTAGACGGTGTTTAATACCTCAGTAAATATCAGGGGCGTGACGAGTACACTAAGAGACGATTTGATGAGTGTTAGAGGTCCCCGACTCTTCAGAGGTATTACTAACAAACTTGACTGTCTTCAAGAAGGAACTGGACATGTTCCTGAATCCGGGCTGTGGTTCCTACGTCGAACTGCGTGTGGCCAGCAGTAACAGTCTGATTGTTGGGATTTAGACATAATTTAGATATATATTAGACACATTTGCAACGGGTTACCAGGAGCTTTATCACAACGTTTTGCTAATCAGGAGCTATATTAGTGAAAATGTTTGACTCACTAGGCAGTGTGTCCAATGTGGACTTGATAAACTTTTCAAGTCAGTTCCTGATCAGCAGGGCTGTGGTGCATATATTGGACTTCATGCGGCAAACACTGACAGCCTGGTTGATCAGGTTAGCAACCAGGAGGCCTAGTCTGAGACAGGACGTGGGGGCTGTGGCCTACCTGGAAAAGCCACCAGTATTGTCTGTACGTGATCCAGACAAACCTGTCCTAGAGCCGGGCGGAGGTAGTAAGAAACCTCTCGAAACCCATCAAGATATACCAGAAGTATATCCCAGGTATACTTTAAGGTCCATGGGGGCGAAACGTTTTCTAATATGTCCTAGTGTTTACTTAGGTATTTTACTAAACTAGCTTTAATACCTACACAGTATACCTACAAAATGTACTTTATGTATTATCAGGCATGAAAGAAAGCCTCCCAGCATGCAGCACATTTCGAACCTTATTACCTGGAGAGGATTTCGGGGGTCAACGCCCCCGCGCTCCGGTCTGTGACCAGTATAAAATCTCGGTATATTATCCATCTCTGCTATCTCTAATTTGAAAGAATTTCTGAACACAGAACACACACGTGGGTATAAAAACACAGGTGCTTTGTACAAAGCATTTCCTTATTTGATTCTCATTATCCACCCCTGTCATTTTCCCGGTCATTACCACGTTGTCTTATTGTGTTCTCT
>NC_069470.1:12509661-12522161 GCF_026875155.1 Cherax quadricarinatus
AATCCAGGTGGATTATCTACCTCATTCGAGGTAGATAATCTCGGTGTAGACTTCTTTCCCTGTCTCCTGTCTGCTTCTCACCTCCTCTCTCTCTATCTCTCTTTTACACAAAGGTAGGTTAAGGTTCCTAACTTTATTTACAAGCTAAGAACTCTACATCAGCCTACAACTCCCTCTCTCTCTCTCTCTCTCCTCTCTCTCTCTCTCTCTCTCTCTCTCTCTCTCTCTCTCTCTCTCTCTCTCTCCTCCACACATTCCATTTCATCATCTTACCTTCATTATCACCTGTTCCTTCTTCTCATCAATTTATCGACCCCCCCCCCCCTTTCCTCTTTTTATAACCAAGAAAAATATTTTTATATATTTTTTCTATTTTTTTTAAACTTTCTCCCATTTCTCAAAATTTTAATTTCAATGAGATATTTCATAGTTTTTAAGCATGATTTAACAAAGTCAGTTTCTCAATTAATAGTTAATTACGCATCCCGTTAGGTACGCATCCCATTAGTTATGCATCCCGTTAATTACGTGTGCCGTTAGTTACGCATCCCGTTAATTACGCATACCGTTAGTTAAGCATCCCGTTAGGTACGCATCTCATTAGTTATGCATCCCGTTAGTTAAGCATCCCGTTAGGTACGCATCCCATTAGTTATGCATCCCGCTAGTTAAGCATCCCGTTAGATACGCATCCCACTAGTTATGCATCCCGTTAGTTAAGCATCCCGTTTATTACGAATGCCGTTAGTTAAGCATCCCGTTAGGTACGCATCCCATTAGTTATGCATCCCGTTAGGTACGCATCCCATTAGTTAAGCATCCCGTTAATTACGCATGCCGTTAGTTGCGCATCCCGTTAATTACGCATGCCGTTTGTTAAGCATCCCGTTAATTACGTATGCCGTTAGTTACGCATCCCGCTAGGTACGCATCCCATTAGTTATGCATCCCGTTAGGTACGCATCCCATTCGTTATGCATCCCGTTAGTTAAGCATCCCGTTAATTATGCGTACCGTTAATTACGCATGCCGTTAATTACGCATGCCGTTAATTACAAATGCCGTTAGTTACGCATCCCGTTAGGTATGCATGTCTTTAGTTAAGCATCCCGTTAATTACGCATGTCTTTAGTTAAGCATCCCGTTAATTACGCATGCCGTTAGTTAAGCATCCCGTTAATTACGCATGCCGTTGGTTAAGCATCCCGTTAATTACGCATGCCATTAGTTATGCATCCCGTTAATTACGCATGCCATTAGTTAAGCATCCCGTTAATTACGCATGCCTTTAGTTAAGCATCCCGTTAATTACGCATGCCGTTAGTTAAGCATTCCGTTAATTACGCATGCTGTTAGTTAAGCATCCCGTTAATTACGCATGCCATTAGTTATGCATCCCGTTAATTACGTATGCCATTAGTTAAGCATCCCGTTAATTACGCATGCCATTAGTTAAGCATGCCGTTAATTACGCATGCCGTTAATTACGCATGCCGTTAGTTAAGCATGCCGTTAATTACGCATGCCATTAGTTAAGCATCCCGTTAATTACGCATGCCGTTAATTACGCATCCCGTTAGTTAAGCATCCCGTTAATTACGCATGCCGTTAGTTAAGCATCCCGTTAATTACGCATGCCATTAGTTAAGCATCCCGTTAATTACGCATGCCGTTAGTTAAGCATCCCGTTAGTTAAGCATCCCGTTAATTACGCATGCCGTTAGTTAAGCATCCCGTTAATTACGCATGCCGTTAGTTAAGCATCCCGTTAGTTAAGCATCCCGTTAATTACGCATGCCGTTAGTTAAGCATCCCGTTAGTTAAGCATCCCGTTAATTACGCATGCCGTTAGTTAAGCATCCCGTTAATTACGCATGCCGTTAGTTAAGCATCCCGTTAATTACGCATGCCGTTAGTTAAGCATCCCGTTAATTACGCATGCCGTTAGTTAAGCATCCCGTTAGTTAAGCATGCCGTTAATTACGCATGCCGTTAGTTAAGCATCCCGTTAATTACGCATGCCGTTAGTTAAGCATCCCGTTAATTACGCATCCCGTTAGTTAAGCATCCCGTTAGTTAAGCATGCCGTTAATTACGCATGCCGTTAGTTAAGCATCCCGTTAATTACGCATGCCGTTAGTTAAGCATCCCGTTAATTACGCATGCCGTTAGTTAAGCATCCCGTTAGTTAAGCATCCCGTTAATTACGCATGCCATTAGTTAAGCATCCCGTTAATTACGCATGCCGTTAGTTAAGCATCCCGTTAGTTAAGCATGCCGTTAATTACACATGCCGTTAATTACGCAAATTCATGTCGAAGTAAATAAAAAATAAGGAGATAATTGATACATATTTTTTTTAATTAATAAAGTCACAATATTGTGACTGGAACAGTTCAGAACCTCGAATATTTTGTTGTATTTTGACTTTTGTTGCTGTATTTTGACTTTTGTTGTTGTATTTTGACTTTTGTTGCTGTATTTTGACTTTTGTTGTTGTATTTTGACTTTTGTTGTTGTATTTTGACTTTTGTTGTTGTATTTTGACTTTTGTTGTTGTATTTTGACTTTTGCTGTTGTATTTTGACTTTTGTTGTTGTATTTTGACTTTTGTTGTTGTATTTTGACTTTTGTTGTTGTATTTTGACTTTTTTTGTTGTATTTTGACTTTTGTTGTTGTATTTTGACTTTTGCTGTTGTATTTTGACTTTTGTTGTTGTATTTTGACTTTTGTTGTTGTATTTTGACTTTTGTTGTTGTATTTTGACTTTTGCTGTTGTATTTTGACTTTTGTTGTTGTATTTTGACTTTTGTTGTTGTATTTTGACTTTTGTTGTTGTATTTTGACTTTTGTTGTTGTATTTTGACTTTTGCTGTTGTATTTTGACTTGTGTTGTATTTCAACTTTTATTGTATTTACATCAATAAAACAAAGAAACTAGAGGAGAGACAGGTAGCGAAAAAGGGAAAAAAAAACGATAATGGACTTAAAGTGGAATAAAGACGGTGAGAGAATTATGGGAGAATAATTAGAAGATAAACAAAATAAAGGTGGAGGAGAGAGAGAGAAAAGAGGATTGTTAAAGGTAAGAAAATATAACAAGAGAAATGTGAAGAATAAGCGACGAACGAGGAAGCAAATAGAAAAGGTCAGATGGAGAATATTGGGAGAGTAACAAATGACCCAACCGTGAGCTGGTTGTTGGAGGGAGGGAGGGAAGAGGTGGAGGGAGGGAGGGAGGGAGGGAGGGAGGGAGGGAGGGAGGGAAGGAAGGAGTGTTGGGAGGGAGGGAGGAAGGAAGGAGTGTTGGGAGGGAGGGAGGGAAGGAGTGTTGGCAGGGAGGGAGGGAAGGAAGGAGTGTTGGGAGGGAGGGAGGGAAGGAGTGTTGGCAGGGAGGGAGGGAAGGAAGGAGTGTTGGCAGGGAGGGAGGGAAGGAAGGAGTGTTGGGAGGGAGGGAAGGAAGGAGTGTTGGGAAGGAGGGAAGAGGAAGGACTGGAAGAGTGAGGGAGGAGGGATGGAGGATTGGAAGAGTGAAGGAGGAGGGATGGAAGATTGGAAGAGTGAAGGAGGAAGGAGGAATGAAGGATTGGAAGAGAGTGAGGAAGGAGGGATGGAGGATTGGAAGAGTGAGGAAGGAGGGATGGAGGATTGGAAGAGTGAGGAAGGAGGAATGAAGGATTGGAAGAGTGAAGAAGAAGGGATGGAAGATTGGAAGAGAGGGAGGAAGGATTGGGAGAGAGGAAAGGAGGAAAAGTTGGATGTAAGGGAAGACTGGTTGGTTGGAAGGGAGGTAGAAAGGACTGGAAGTGAGGGAGGGTCGGAAGAGGAGCACTGAGAAGGAGGGTAAAAGAAAGTATTGGGATGGAGGGAGAGATGGAGTATTGGGAAGGAGTGTACAATATACACCTAGAAAGTGACCTTCAAACACCCAGACAATCACCATTAACCAACCATACCAATCTCATAACTAACAATTTTAACAAAACAACGTACACAGTGTTCAATATTAACATATTATATGACATATTAACATATGTTATATTATTATATGTAAGTTTATCTTGCGCAATAATTCTTTACCTAACATTATAAAACTTTGTGATATTGTTATTCTCTGTAGCAATTACAGTAACGATACTTGTAATAGGTTTATGTGGGACATCCAATAGACAGGAAGAGCAAAATGGTGGGCTCACCAACTCGCTCTTCCCATTGGGGATCCCACCAATTTGATATTCCTGTCTAATGGGGATCCCACCAATTTGATCTTCCTGTCTAATGGGGATCCCACCAATTTGATCTTCCTGTCTAATGGGGATCCCACCAATTTGATCTTCCTGTCTAATGGGGATCCCAACAATTTGATCTTCCTGTCTAATGGGGATCCCACCAATTTGATCTTCCTGTCTAATGGGGATCCCACCAATTTGATCTTCCTGTCTAATGGGGATCCCACCAATTTGATCTTCCTGTCTAATGGGGATCCCACCAATTTGATCTTCCTGTCTAATGGGGATCCCAACAATTTGATCTTCCTGTCTAATGGGGATCCCACCAATTTGTTCTTCCTGTCTAATGGGGATCCCGCCAATTTGATCTTCCTGTCTAATGGGGATCCCACCAATTTGATCTTCCTGTCTAATGGGGATCCCACCAATTTGATCTTCCCGTCTATTCAATTAATTTTGTAGAGGTAAGAATGTGGTAACTGGTCAGGCTTAAAGATACAATGATACAATATGCTATTTAAATTTTTCCATGCTTTTCCCTATTGGTTAAGTCCAGTAGGGGTGTGTGGCCTTCTCACCTGTGTCATGTCTGTGTGGCGTATTCATTGTTGAATGCCACTGTTTAACTATACTTTTATATGCGAGTGAACAATGTTTCTGTGATCATCGTTCACCCACGCCTTCTCAGAAATTCCCAGAAACTGTCTTGAGTTAAGGGCTGACTGCCTTCCTTTCTTCCTCTCTTGTCACTGGTTCAGTGTGGAAGTGCTACTGCTAGCAGATTCTCACCTTTCCTTCGATTCTAAGTGTTCTTGTAAGGTTTTGTTTATGCTAACGCATCTCTGGTGGTGAGTCAGAGAATGTACTGGTGTTCTTTAGGGATGCATCTCACAAGGATCTTATGTAGGGATGAACAACAGGAAGGCGAGGAGATTAACAACAGGAAGGAGAGATGAACAGGAAGGAGAGATGAATAACAGGAAGGAGAGGAGATGAACAACAGGAAGGAGATATGAACAGGAAGGAGATATGAACAACAGGAAGGAGAGATGAATAACAGGAAGGAGAGATGAACAACAGGAAGGAGAGAAGATGAACAGGAAGGAGAGGAGATGAACAACAGGAAGGAGAGAAGATGAACAACAGGAAGGAGAGAAGATGAACAGGAAGGACAGAAGAACAACAGGAAGAAGAGGAGATGAACAATAGGAAGGAGAGGAGATGAACAACAAGAAGGAGAGATGAACAGGAAGAAGAGATGAACAACGGGAAGGAGAGATGAATAATACGGAGATGAACAACAGGTAGGAGGGAGGATGAACAACAGGAGCGAGAGATGAACAACAGGAATAAGACTAAACAAGACTGGAGAAATAATAGAAAGTAGAAAGGAGAGAAGAAAACTAAAAGAGGGGAAAAGATACGAAAGGGGGAAGTGGTAAATAACAGAAGGGGAAGAACACAAAATTGACAAGTTGAAGCGAAAGGCAGAATGCATGGAGAGAGAGATGACCAGGGGAAGAAAGCCAAGTAAACGAAAAGAGGGAAAAACGAAGCTAAAGCAGAGAAGAGGAAAGCAAAGAAAAAGATATGGGGAGAAAAGGAAGAGAAAATAAAGGAAAGATGGAGAAGTGTAGAGGTGGAGAGAGAACAGGAGAGACGTGGAGAGAGCAGGAGAGTGGTGGAGAGAGCAGGAGAGTGGTGGAGAGAGCAGGGGAGAGGGGTGGAGAGAGCAAGAGTGGTGGAGAGAGGTGGAGAGAGCAAGAGAGTGGTGAGAGAGCAGGAGAGTAAAGGAGAGAGCAGGAGAGTGGAGGAGAGAGCATGAGTGGTGGAGAGAGGTGGAGAGAGCAGGAGAGTGGTGGAGAGAGCAGGAGAGTGGTGGAGAGAGCAGAAGAGTGGTGGAGAGAGCAGGGGAAGAGTAGAGAGAGCAGGAGAGTGGTGGAGAGTGCATGAGAGTGGTGGAGAGTGCAGGAGAGTGGTGTAGAGTGCAGGGGAGTGGAGAAAGCAGGAGAGTGGTGGAGAGAGCAGGAGAGTGGTGGAGAGAGCAGGGGATGGGTAGAGAGAGCAGGAGAGTGGTGGAGAGAGCAGGGAAGGGTCGAGAGAGCAGGAGAGTGGTGGAGAGAGCAGGGGAAAGGTAGAGAGAGGCAGGAGAGTGGTGGAGAGAGCAAGGGAAAGGTGGAGAGAGCAAGGGAAAGGTAGAGAGAGCAGGAGAGTGGTGGAGAGAGCAGGGGATGGGTAGAGAGAGCAGGAGAGTGGTGGAGAGAGCAGGGGAAGGGCAGAGAGAGCAGGAGAGTGGTGGAGAGAGCAGGAGAAGGGTAGAGAGAGCAGGAGAGTGGTGGAGAGAGCAGGGGAAGGGTAGAGACAGCAGGGGAAGGGTCGAGAAAGCAGGAGAGTGGTGGAGAGAGCAAGGGAAGGGTAGAGAGAGCAGGAGAGTGGTGGAGAGAGCAGGGGATGGGTAGAGAGAGCAGGAGAGTGGTGGAGAGAGCAGGGGAAGGGCAGAGAGAGCAGGAGAGTGGTGGAGAGAGCAGGGGAAGGGTAGAGAGAGCAGGAGAGTGGTGGAGAGAGCAGGGGAAGGGGAGAGAGAGCAGGAGAGTGGTGGAGAGAGCAGGGAAGGGTAGAGAGAGCAGGAGGGGGATGGAGAGAGTAGGGAAAGGGTAGAGAGAGCAGGAGAGGGATGGAGAGAGCAGGGAGAGGGTAGAGAGAGCAGGAGAGGGATGGAGAGAGCAGGGAAGGGTAAAGAGAGCAGGAGAGGGATGGAGAGAGCAGGGGAAGGGTAAAGAGAGCAGGAGAGGGATGGAGAGAGCAGGGGAAGGGTAGAGGAGCAGGAGAGGGATGGAGAGAGGAGGAGAGGGATGGAGAGAGCAGGAGAGGGATGGAGAGAGCAGGAGAGGGATGGAGAGAGCAGGAGAGGGATGGAGAGAGCAGGAGAGGGATGGAGAGAGCAGGAGAGGGATGGAGAGAGCAGGAGAGGGATGGAGAGAAGCAGGAGAGGGATGGAGAGAGCAGGAGAGGAATGGAGAGAGCAGGGGAAGGGTAGAGAGAGCAGGAGGGGATGGAGAGAGCAGGAGAGGGATGGAGAGAGCAGGAGAGGGATGGAGAGAGGAGGAGAGGGATGGAGAGAGCAGGAGAGGGATGGAGAGAGCAGGAGAGGGATGGAGAGAGCAGGAGAGGGATGGAGAGAGCAGGAGAGGGATGGAGAGAGCAGGAGAGGGATGGAGAGAGCAGGAGAGGGATGGAGAGAGCAGGAGAGGGATGGAGAGAGCAGGAGAGGGATGGAGAGAGCAGGAGAGGATGAGAGAGAGCAGGAGAGGGATGGAGAGAGCAGGAGAGGGATGGAGAGAGCAGGAGAGGGATGGAGAGAGCAGGAGAGGGATGGAGAGAGCAGGAGAGGGATGGAGAGAGCAGGAGAGGGATGGAGAGAGCAGGAGAGGGATGGAGAGAGCAGGAGAGGGATGGAGAGAGCAGAGAGGGATGGAGAGAGCAGGAGAGGAATGGAGAGAGCAGGGGAAGGGTAGAGAGAGCAGGAGGGGGATGGAGAGAGCAGGAGAGGGATGGAGAGAGCAGGAGAGGGATGGAGAGAGCAGGAGAGGGATGGAGAGAGCAGGAGAGGGATGGAGAGAGCAGGAGAGGGATGGAGAGAGCAGGAGAGGGATGGAGAGAGCAGGAGAGGAATGGAGAGAGCAGGGGAAGGGTAGAGAGAGCAGGAGGGGGATGGAGAGAGCAGGAGAGGGATGGAGAGAGCAGGAGAGGGATGGAGAGAGCAGGAGAGGGATGGAGAGAGCAGGAGAGGGATGGAGAGAGCAGGAGAGGGATGGAGAGAGCAGGAGAGAGGTAGACAAATGCAGTATAATGCGATCGTTTACAGGTTACTACATTTGTGTATTTCCATCGTGTCGGTATTTTATACCATTTATCTACAGGAATGAGGGGGAGAGAGGAGAGAAAGAGAGAGAGAGAGAGAGAAAAGGAAGAGAGTGTAGGAAAGAGATCGCAAGGCAGTCACTACAACACTGACGATGGCTACAGAAAGTGACGAAAATCATGTCCCACACCATGATTGTGAAAGTAAACCTACACTTGAAGATTCTCTGAGTCAACTTACACATAAATACAGCCTTCTTTTATAGATTTAAAAACCCAACAGCTGTCAGGTGATGTAAATAACCCAGTGATATAAATAACCCAGTGATGTAAATAACCCAGTGATGTAAATAACCCAGTGGTGTAAATAACCCAGTGATGTAAATAACCCAGTGATATAAATAACCCAGTGATGTAAATAACCCAGTGATATAAATAACCCAGTGATGTAAATAACCCAGTGATGTAAATAACCCAGTGATGTAAATAACCCAGTGGTGTAAATAACCCAGTGATGTAAATAACCCAGTGGTGTAAATAACCCAGTGATGTAAATAACCCAGTGATGTAAATAACCCAGTGATGTAAATAACCCAGTGATGTAAATAACCCAGTGATGTAAATAACCCAGTGATATAAATAACCCAGTGATGTAAATAACCCAGTGATGTAAATAA
Source organism: Cherax quadricarinatus (assembly GCF_026875155.1). NCBI lineage: Eukaryota > Metazoa > Arthropoda > Malacostraca > Decapoda > Parastacidae > Cherax > Cherax quadricarinatus. The sequence goes on from NC_069470.1 coordinate 12,518,430, forward strand.
CCCAGTGATATAAATAACCCAGTGATGTAAATAACCAGTGATGTAAATAACCCAGTGATATAAATAACCCAGTGATATAAATAACCCAGTGATGTAAATAACCCAGTGATGTAAATAACCCAGTGATATAAATAACCCAGTGATATAAATAACCCAGTGATATAAATAACCCAGTGATATAAATAACCCAGTGATGTAAATAACCCAGTGATATAAATAACCCAGTGATGTAAATAACCCAGTGATGTAAATAACCCAGTGATATAAATAACCCAGTGATATAAATAACCCAGTGATGTAAATAACCCAGTGATGTAAATAACCCAGTGATATAAATAACCCAGTGATATAAATAACCCAGTGATATAAATAACCCAGTGATATAAATAACCCAGTGATATAAATAACCCAGTGATATAAATAACCCAGTGATATAAATAACCCAGTGATATAAATAACCCGGTGATATAAATAACCCGGTGATGTAAATAACCCAGTAATATAAATAACCCAGTGATATAAATAACCCAGTAATATAAATAACCCAGTGATGTAAATAACCCAGTAAATAAATAACCCAGTAATATAAATAACCCAGTGATATAAATAACCCAGTAATATAAAATAACCCGGTGATGTAAATAACCCAGTAATATAAATAACCCAGTAATATAAATAACCCAGTGATATAAATAACCCAGTAATATAAATAACCCGGTGATGTAAATAACCCAGTAATATAAATAACCCAGTGATATAAATAACCCAGTGATATAAATAACCCAGTGATATAAATAACCCAGTGATATAAATAACCCAGTAATATAAATAACCCAGTGATGTAAATAACCCAGTAATATAAATAACCCAGTAATATAAATAACCCAGTGATATAAATAACCCAGTAATATAAATAACCCGGTGATGTAAATAACCCAGTAATATAAATAACCCAGTGATATAAATAACCCAGTGATATAAATAACCCAGTGATATAAATAACCCAGTGATATAAATAACCCAGTGATATAAATAACCCAGTGATATAAATAACCCAGTAATATAAATAACCCAGTGATGTAAATAACCCAGTGATATAAATAACCCAGTAATATAAATAACCCGGTGATGTAAATAACCCAGTAATATAAATAACCCAGTGATATAAATAACCCAGTAATATAAATAACCCAGTAATATAAATAACCCAGTAATATAAATAACCCAGTGATATAAATAACCCAGTGACACTTTTCACTAAACATATCCTTAGTCTCTACCGAAAATACAGCAGAAAGGAAACCTTCAGGTCAGCCTTGGCTGATATGTGGTTGTTGTAAGGCTGCTGCTGCTGCTGAGAACAAGGCTTGGTGAAGGTACCTGGTACCTGAATGTCTCTCTACTGAGCAATGGTTGTAACTATGACCATAATTTTTAAAGGGGTGGACCGGTAAGCCAGCGGAAGGCCTCGGTCAGATGACCAAGAGTTCCAACACCGGGTCATCATATGACTAAGACCTAAGGTACAGAATCAAGTCTGTCAGCAAATGAAATAAAAATATAAAAATCTGGGATATCTCTAGATGGAAGGCAGACGAACAAAAAACTGGTAATAGGTAGTGTGGGCTCCAAAACCTGGTGGTCCTTGGTCAGGGACCGAATGTGTTATTCACCTGATGAAACCATTCCATCTCTATTGACAAGACGGAACTGTCTCTACCAGCAAGCAAGAAATAGCTAACCTGTTCGTTAAATATTTTGCCGTCAGGATGCAAGTCCCTGATCCAGTGAAAGCACCTCTACTGATAGCCGCAAGAGCCACGTCACTGCTGTCGTACGTAACAACACTACAGGGCGAGATATATCTCCTTAAATTCCTGGACCAAGGAAAGACTGCGAGTCAAGATAAATTAAGTTCCAGCTTGCCGGGATGTATTGGCCGGCAAGCATCACCTTCAACTTTGCCTAACACAAGTAACTTTATTTAAGTACACTTAACTACAATTATCATACATAGTAACACGTTAATTACCTAGGATAATCCGAAAAAGTCAAAGTAATTTTAATGGGGCTCTTGCATTTCCATTGGGGTCCTCATATATCTATTGGGGTAGTGACCTTTGTGGAGAACTGCAGATATAGTTCCTGTTGACCAAAAAGACAACAGAAGGATCAACAACAACTACAGACGAGCGTCACTCCTATAAATCAGTGACAAAGTTTTGAGAGAATTATCTGAAGACAAATGACAAGTACTCGATTCTTCTTGACTGTCAGTAAAGTTTCTGAAAAGACATTTGATCTCCTGTTAGATCTCTCTATGTGACATCAATCACTGCATTCATCCAATGACTGGTGGCACTAGTGCCAGCAACCTATTGTGCCATCAGGGACTCTTAATGTACTCTCAAGATCACTTAAGAGTATTTCTCACTGGGGAGGAATCTGCTAGACACTCAGTCGGCACCACTGTTCCACAAGGAAGTGTGATTGGTTCATTATTATCTAGTATCTTGGATAACTAAAGTGTAATGAACACTTCCCCTTCTGGGATCTATCTGCTGAAGAGGATCCCAGTAAGGGGTCGAACTATATAGACCAATTAATCTCCTGAGTTTCTATCTCCATGTAATACCTTCTTCAAAGACAAACTTCATCTCATCCCACAACTCCATGCCTATGCAGATATTTACCTATGTATAGGAGGAAATGCCAGCTGCTCTCAATTACATCACCAACTTACAGGTTTATCAAATTGGGAAAAACGATGACAGGTTATATTTGCTTCTGAGAAAACACAAATGATGGTGGTCTATATGCACCATGATGGTAATGCTGGAGCAGTGGTAAGAATGAATGGGAGTGTTAGAACCCAGGGATGAGGTTGATATCTTAAGGGTGAGAATTTGACTCCAGAGTGTCTGTGAAGAATCACGTGGCAAATCTTGTAAGCAAGGCAGTCAAGAACCTAACAGCACTAAGGCGTATCTTGTACCTGCTCAACAATAGAAGCTGCAAAGTTCTGCATAAGGCACAAGTGCAATCACACTTGTGCCTTACGCACAAGTGTGATTACACTTCTGCGTATACTCCAGTCTTGGATTGCCTGCCTCCCATCTCATCTGCGACTTCTCGACAGAATAAGAAACAGAGCAAAACGACTCGTCTCTCGCCTGGACCCAACCTGGACAGATCTGTCATTCCAGTAGAGCCTTCAACACCGGAGGGGTGTGAGTGGCCATACTGTTATGTACAAGGCCAATGTTAAGGTACCAAACTTGACTCCACTTCGTGGTGAGAGGGAAGACAGCTTCTACACAACAAGACGGGCAGCCAACAGTAACTACATTCTGACTGTACCCTTCTCCAGAACACCACTTCATCTGGGGTCATTTATAACCAGGATGACTCGAGTCTGAAACATCTTCGTACAGCACACTGACAAAAACAAAATGAAGTCAGTTGACCAAATAAAAATCACTGGCCAACAAAAGGCTCAAATTTCATACAGTTTCCCATTTGTAAGTAGCATAACAATAAAAAATAATGTTACGAAAGGCCTTTAAATGAAGTGATGTAGGTAACAGCTCTAAGCTTGTAAATAAAGGCAGGAACACTTAACCTAACCTTATAAAAACTCTTGAGGGTAAAAAAAAGAGGAGGAAGAGGCGAGGAAAGAGGAGAGATAAGAGGCGAGGAAAGAGGAGAAATAAGAGGCGAGGAAAAAGGAGA
>NC_069470.1:12524661-12544661 GCF_026875155.1 Cherax quadricarinatus
TACTGGAGCTGAACCACTGTGTTGGTACTGGAGCTGAACCACTGTGTTGGTACTGGAGCTGAACCACTGTGTTGGTACTGGAGCTGAACCACTGTGTTGGTACTGGAGGCTGAACCACTGTGTTGGTACTGGAGCTGAACCACTGTGTTGGTACTGGAGCTGAACCACTGTGTTGGTACTGGAGCTGAACCACTGTGTTGGTACTGGAGCTGAACCACTGTGTTGGTACTGGAGCTGAACCACTGTGTTGGTACTGGAGCTGAACCACTGTGTTGGTACTGGAGCTGAAACCACTGTGTTGGTACTGGAGCTGAACCACTGTGTTGGTACTGGAGCTGAACCACTGTGTTGGTACTGGAGCTGAACCACTGTGTTGGTACTGGAGCTGAACCACTGTGTTGGTACTGGAGCTGAACCACTGTGTTGGTACTGGAGCTGAACCACTGTGTTGGTACTGGAGCTGAACCACTGTGTTGGTACTGGAGCTGAACCACTGTGTTGGTACTGGAGCTGAACCACTGTGTTGGTACTGGAGCTGAACCACTGTGTTGGTACTGGAGCTGAACCACTGTGTTGGTACTGGAGCTGAACCACTGTGTTGGTACTGGAGCTGAACCACTGTGTTGGTACTGGAGCTGAACCACTGTGTTGGTACTGGAGCTGAACCACTGTGTTGGTACTGGAGCTGAACCACTGTGTTGGTACTGGAGCTGAACCACTGTGTTGGTACTGGAGCTGAACCACTGTGTTGGTACTGGAGCTGAACCACTGTGTTGGTACTGGAGCTGAACCACTGTGTTGGTACTGGAGCTGAACCACTGTGTTGGTACTGGAGCTGAACCACTGTGTTGGTACTGGAGCTGAACCACTGTGTTGGTACTGGAGCTGAACCACTGTGTTGGTACTGGAGCTGAACCACTGTGTTGGTACTGGAGCTGAACCACTGTGTTGGTACTGGAGCTGAACCACTGTGTTGGTACTGGAGCTGAACCACTGTGTTGGTACTGGAGCTGAACCACTGTGTTGGTACTGGAGCTGAACCTCTGTGCTGGTACTGGAGTGACCACTGTGCTGGTACTGGAGCTGAACCACTGTGTTGGTACTGGAGCTGAACCACTGTGTTGGTACTGGAGCTGAACCACTGTGTTGGTACTGGAGCTGAACCACTGTGTTGGTACTGGAGCTGAACCACTGTGTTGGTACTGGAGCTGAACCACTGTGTTGGTACTGGAGCTGAACCACTGTGTTGGTACTGGAGCTGAACCACTGTGTTGGTACTGGAGCTGAACCACTGTGTTGGTACTGGAGCTGAACCACTGTGTTGGTACTGGAGCTGAACCACTGTGTTGGTACTGGAGCTGAACCACTGTGTTGGTACTGGAGCTGAACCACTGTGTTGGTACTGGAGCTGAACCACTGTGTTGGTACTGGAGCTGAACCACTGTGTTGGTACTGGAGCTGAACCACTGTGTTGGTACTGGAGCTGAACCACTGTGTTGGTACTGGAGCTGAACCACTGTGTTGGTACTGGAGCTGAACCACTGTGTTGGTACTGGAGCTGAACCACTGTGTTGGTACTGGAGCTGAACCACTGTGTTGGTACTGGAGCTGAACCACTGTGTTGGTACTGGAGCTGAACCACTGTGTTGGTACTGGAGCTGAACCACTGTGTTGGTACTGGAGCTGAACCACTGTGTTGGTACTGGAGCTGAACCACTGTGTTGGTACTGGAGCTGAACCACTGTGTTGGTACTGGAGCTGAACCACTGTGTTGGTACTGGAGCTGAACCACTGTGTTGGTACTGGAGCTGAACCACTGTGTTGGTACTGGAGCTGAACCACTGTGTTGGTACTGGAGCTGAACCACTGTGTTGGTACTGGAGCTGAACCACTGTGTTGGTACTGGAGCTGAACCACTGTGTTGGTACTGGAGCTGAACCACTGTGTTGGTACTGGAGCTGAACCACTGTGTTGGTACTGGAGCTGAACCACTGTGTTGGTACTGGAGCTGAACCACTGTGTTGGTACTGGAGCTGAACCACTGTGTTGGTACTGGAGCTGAACCACTGTGTTGGTACTGGAGCTGAACCACTGTGTTGGTACTGGAGCTGAACCACTGTGTTGGTACTGGAGCTGAACCACTGTGTTGGTACTGGAGCTGAACCACTGTGTTGGTACTGGAGCTGAACCACTGTGTTGGTACTGGAGCTGAACCACTGTGTTGGTACTGGAGCTGAACCACTGTGTTGGTACTGGAGCTGAACCACTGTGTGGTACTGGAGTGACCACTGTGTTGGTACTGGAGCTGAACCACTGTGTTGGTACTGGAGCTGAACCACTGTGTTGGTACTGGAGCTGAACCACTGTGTTGGTACTGGAGCTGAACCACTGTGTTGGTACTGGAGCTGAACCACTGTGTTGGTACTGGAGCTGAACCACTGTGTTGGTACTGGAGCTGAACCACTGTGTTGGTACTGGAGCTGAACCACTGTGTTGGTACTGGAGCTGAACCACTGTGTTGGTACTGGAGCTGAACCACTGTGTTGGTACTGGAGCTGAACCACTGTGTTGGTACTGGAGCTGAACCACTGTGTTGGTACTGGAGCTGAACCACTGTGTTGGTACTGGAGCTGAACCACTGTGTTGGTACTGGAGCTGAACCACTGTGTTGGTACTGGAGCTGAACCACTGTGTTGGTACTGGAGCTGAACCTCTGTGTTGGTACTGGAGCTGAACCACTGTGTTGGTACTGGAGCTGAACCACTGTGTTGGTACTGGAGCTGAACCACTGTGTTGGTACTGGAGCTGAACCTCTGTGTTGGTACTGGAGCTGAACCACTGTGTTGGTACTGGAGCTGAACCACTGTGTTGGTACTGGAGCTGAACCACTGTGTTGGTACTGGAGCTGAACCTCTGTGTTGGTACTGGAGCTGAACCACTGTGTGGTACTGGAGCTGAACCTCTGTGCTGGTACTGGAGCTGAGCCACTGTGTTGGTACTGGAGCTGAACCACTGTGTTGGTACTGGAGCTGAACCACTGTGTTGGTACTGGAGCTGAACCACTGTGTTGGTACTGGAGCTGAACCTCTGTGTTGGTACTGGAGCTGAACCTACGTGTTGGTACTGGAGATGAACCTCTGTGTTGGTACTGGAGCTGAACCACTATGTTGTTACTGGATCTGAACCATTGTGCTGGTACTGGAGCTGAACCACTGTGCTGGTACTGGAGCTGAACCACTGTGCTGGTACTGGAGCTGAACCTCTGTGCTGGTAATGGAGCTGAACCTCTGTGCTGGTAATGGAGCTGAACCACTGTGTTGGTACTGGAGCTGAATCACTGTGCTGGTACTGGAGCTGAACCACTGTGCTGGTACTGGAGCTGAACCACTGTGCTGGTACCGGAGCGGAACCACTGCGCTGGTACTGGAGCTGAACCACTGTGCTGGTACTGGAGCTGAATCACTGTGCTGGTACTGGAGCTGAACCACTGTGCTGGTACTGGAGCTGAACCACTGTGCTGGTACTGGAGCTGAACCACTGTGCTGGTACTGGAGCTGAACCACTGTGCTGGTACTGGAGCTGAACCACTGTGCTGGTACCGGAGCGGAACCACTGCGCTGGTACTGGAGCTGAACCACTGTGCTGGTACTGGAGCTGAACCTCTGTGCTGGTAATGGAGCTGAACCTCTGTGCTGGTAATGGAGCTGAACCTCTGTGCTGGTAATGGAGCTGAACCACTGTGCTGGTAATGGAGCTGAGCCACTGTACTGGTACTGGAGCTGAACCACTGTGCTGGTACTGGAGTTGAACCACTGTGCTGGTACTGGAGCTGAGCCACTGTGCTGGTACTGGAGCTGAACCACTGTGCTGGTACTGGAGTTGAACCACTGTGCTGGTACTGGAGTTGAACCACTGTGCTGGTACTGGAGCTGAGCCACTGTGCTGGTACTGGAGCTGAACCACTGGACATGAGGTAGCGGTGTTAGTTTGTTTAAAATCCCATGTGAACCCCTGTTCAAGCCTCAGTTTTGAATTTCAGCTGTGAACCTCACTTTACACAAACACTACTGCAGCCCTCAGCAGTGACTTGTACACATGGGGAGGCGGTAAATGCGTAGGGGCTCAATACAACGCCTTGGAAAATGAAATAACTAGTGTCGATCAGGAAAAAAAATGAAGGATATTACCAGTTACACAGACAATACAGAAGTCTGATAGGCTGATTTACATCGACTCAAGGTTGAGGGACTGATTACCCCAAACCCCTCCTGATCACCATTCTTTGTATTAAACTGATGAAGCCACTGTGTGGCGAAACGTTTCCACAGTAACAATAACCCAAGTATTGGATTTGTGTCTAATTTATCAACTTGTCGGTTCTCTGAACCATTTATCTACATAAAAGAACCCATATGAGGAGAACTCCAAGCTCTCAGAATTAGAACCTACGAAAGAACTTTGTTTTGGTTTAAGTGAGTGAAAAGTTGATCAATGTCTCTTCACAGTCAAAATCAATTTTCTCAGTTGAACCTGTTTGTCTATCACTGCTATTGTAGCCGGACACGTTGAGGAGAATATGCTCTTTATGGTATTTTATTAGGAAGACGTTTCGCCCTCCAGGTAGGCGAAATGTCTTTTGAAAATGCCGCAGACCGTATTGCTTTTAATGTGCTTGGAGAAAAGAGGCTATTGAACAACTTTTTACTGGACAACGTTTCGCCCTATGTAGAGTTTATAAAGTCAGACCGAAATGTAGTCCTGATTAACACTTGTCATATGTCGTTTGTTCACTGTTTTTGGCAATAAAACAGCTGGAACGATGGATGTGAATCACAAATTCTTGGAAAACCAAAGAGGTCTGGTGTTGCTAGTAACTGTTTGCGTGTGTGTGTGTGTGTGTGTGTGTGTGTGTGTGTGTGTGTGTGTGTGTGTGTGTGTGTGTGTGTGTGTGTGTGTGTGTGTGTGTGTTTGTGTCTTTAGTCAAGAGAAGATATATGGACAGGAGGCTGCGGATGTGGGGAACAGAGAGACGGGGAACAAGGGGTAATGAATGAGAGAGTGCAAGGTTGAAGGAACATCGTTGTGGTGTCTTGTGTGTTGTTATACAAGGGTGAGGGTCGGTCGGTCGGTGTGTAGAGAGAGAGAGAGAGAGAGAGAGAGAGAGAGAGAGAGAGAGAGAGAGAGAGAGAGAGAGAGAGAGAGAGGTTGCGTGTCTACAAGGAATGTAAATGATCTCAAACATATGTAAAATAACCAGTGAAAAAAATAGTGAAATTCCAAGCCCTTTCATGATTTCTCACACAGCAGGTACCACGACTAGTACTACTACCACCACCACAAGAACTACTACTACTACTACCTACAACGATTATATTAAGCACCTCACTCTATACCTATATATCGGATCTGCAAATGTGGGGCGCAATTCTGGCGAAGAAGCTGCGAGACCACTGACTGGACTCATGAAACAGTGAAGCAAGTGAAACCAGCCGGGCCAGTGAGACAGAGACGGATCAAGGAACACCCATCCAAACCACATATATACTGGATGGAGAAGATTGGCAGGTGGAAGGAGCCCCGAAGTCCCAGAGGAGACAATGTTTCCTTGCTTCAGTTCGAACAAGCCAAGCCATCTGCAGGCAACAAATTTAGGTTGATAAGCAAAGAACATCACGACACTGTATTCTGCTGTAATCCACCTTGAGAAGAAATATAGCCTGAAGATATCTGTGTCCCCAAATCTGAAAGAGGAGTTCACTGTCACTCCCTGAAACGCTAGATCCTCTGAGGTACTGCAGAAGGTGAACTATCTCGAATCACCACTTGTTGTGGCAGAACTAAAATCCATAGAGCGGGTAACAAAAGTCGTATTAATGCGGTACACTAGATATGCCTGTCGATGCAATCCATAGTAACAAAAACATCGTGAAAGTTGAACAGCTCCGAGCCAGGTAGGTAGGCATGGAGCACCTCTCCCAAGTAAACTGGATCTCTGTTGCTGGGAAAATACCAGGTAAGGACGTACAACCCAGAACCTTTGAGGTGCTTCAGGTGCCACAGGTACAACCACCTCAGCGTCCGATGTCAGTTGAAGGAAAAGTGCAGCATCTGTAGCGGATAAACTGACGAGAGGAGAAGCTACGTAACTTCGATGTCCGATACACAAATAACCCGCACACAGAGAGGAGCTTACGACGACGTTTCGGTCCGACTTGGACCATTTACAAAGTCACAGTGTGACTTTGTAAATGTCACGGTATTGTGCCTTTTTTTTGTTATTCGATGTCCGCACTGCGGCAATAAGTATTCATGCCTGGCACCTACACTGCCAGGAGAGAGACTGCCGTGTCAGGGCACCATGAAACACCCAGGTTGTCCAGCCTCCAACACCAAGTAGAACCCTCACCACTGAACAGCAGTCACGTCTAGAGGCTACAGTATCGTGGAACACAGGGCCACTTCCCCGGCCACAGCGACGAAGCCGAGGGAACAGCGACGGGGTCTCACCCTTCCTCAGCCAGCTTCCGATACTCCCACCAGACAATGGCAACTGACAGGTCCAGTTCTGCAGGAACAGCCAACGAGTCAACCCCAGCACCACAAGTCACCAGCGAGGAATACGGTAGCCCAGGAAAACATAACAGGACATCTATGACGCCTAAGTAAACTCTAAGTGACCAAAATCAAGCAAAAAAGTGACTAGGTCAATTTTCCTGTCTATCCGCAACCTTCCTCGTTTAGATAAGTGGTCTAGAAAACCGACAAGCTGAAGAATGAAACACTTGTGCAAACTCTTGGAATCTTTATTAGTGACTTCATTACTCCATTACAAAGAAAAATATGGAAAAAGAGGAGTTTCAGGTAATTAGCTCCTCAACCTGAAATCGATGTGTTTAGTGTATTATTCTTAAAGAAAGAACCTTACAAACTCTTTTCCATCGTTCCTCTCTGTACTGAACTGAAGAAGCCTCTGTGTGGCGAAACGTTTCCTCAATAAAGACTCCCAAATGTTACACAAGTGTCTCATTCTTCAACCTTCCTCGCTGCTCTCTTCCATGCCAATCCTTCACCTTAGCTTCCTGAGATCGATCTTACGGCCTTAAAGAAAAGATCTCACATGTTCCTCTGAACTCACATTGATTTTGTAAACTTTTGTTTAAACTCTTGATTCCATGTTGACTCAACGTCCAAAGTCTGAGAGAGACTGTTTACCGCCTAGCGATTTTCAGCACAGATGGTATAATTCTTAAACTGACGTACGTATACATGTAGTAGTGGTAGTAGTTGTGGTAGAGTAGTAGTAGTAGTAGTAGTAGTAGTAGTAGTAATAGTAGTAGTAGTAATAGTAGTAGTAATAGTAGTAGTAGTAATAGTAGTAGTAGTAATAGTAGTAGTAGTAATAGTAGTAGTAGTAATAGTAGTAGTAATAGTAGTAGTAATAGTAGTAGTAATAATTGTAGTAGTAGTAGTTGTAGTAGTAACCATTTGTCAAAGGGACTTATCGACAATAGGTAAAACTTGCGATTCTGGCTTAAATAGCAACGCTCTTCTTGCCGAATAAGGCAAGCGAAAATTTGTGTATGCAATAATTTCTCAAAAATCATTCTGACCCTAACGAAAAAAATATATTTCATTGTGTTTGTTAATGACTAAATTATTGTAAGCTTATCTAAAATATATTTAGTTGGATTAGACTAAATTAAATTGAGCTTGTTATAATAAGGTTAGGTAAGTTTCCTAAGGTTCTTTTGGTATAAATTAAAAAATATATCTTTAAACGTATAAGAGAAAATTTTAGAAAGGGCTTAATTTTAAACGAGTTCTTGCTAATTGACCAATTTTACCTATTCGGCATGACATACATATATACTCGCCTATATACATGGTTGCAGGCCGAGTCTCGGCTCCTGATCCCCTCCTTTTCGTTGCCCGCTATGTTCACTACTGGTTTCGAGAGCCCTATCATACCTCTTCTGAAAGCTATGCATGGATCATGCCTCCAACACTCCACGGACCAAGTCATACTGGCGCTTCATGTTCCAATATGGACCTAACATACGCGGTACAATGTGAAGGACTCCTTGTTAAGGTCCCTGAATGCTAATCTTGGATTACCCAAACATGCGTTTCTTGCGACAGTTAATTAGTTGTGAGCGAAACCTCTATAACATTACTGAAAACAGATGAAACAGACTTTTTTGTTTACTTTCTACACTGAAAAAATCATGCAGTTTAGCGATTTGTCGTAAATCATAAAAAAATCGCTTACTACAAATCACGTTTTGACTTATTGTTGGGCCTAGAGTGATTTAGTGCATTGGTAAATTCGCTCAAATTCCGTTTCATTTTTTTAGGTCAAAAAATTATATATTTTCTTTTTGTGGAAATATATCAATTTTTTTCATTCAGTTGGACTTCAAATGATGATTCAATAATCTGGCGTCTGTCTGAGCTACAGCAGAGAATGTGTAACATTATCTTTTATGCTCTCTCTCTCTCTCTCTCTCTCTCTCTCTCTCTCTCTCTCTATATATATATATATATATATATATATATATATATATATATATATATATATATATATAGTGAGGTGTGGGCTACCCCTTTATATACCTTCCTTTGATGCTTTACTTTCATTGTTCCTTGATAATGTGAGTAGTCACGAAAGCGCTTGGAACTTCTCTATTCTTTCACAGTGGTTGTTTTGCACACACACACACACACACATATATATATATATATATATATATATATATATATATATATATATATATATATATATATATATATTATATATAGGATCGGGTCTACCTCTGGTGTAAATTGTGGGACCCATAGCCTCGGAAAAGTGGATAAAAAGGCTTCAAGGATGAATAGTTGGATTTCTTCCTGAAGCCGTTTGAATATTCCACTTTCCCTACCACCCCATTTTTCATATTTTTTTTTTTACCAGTAGGAATATTTTATTACATAATATGGTACAGAAGATTTAAGAGATACATTGTTGATATGAAGGTGGCATATACGGTACATGTTGTTACGTGTGCATCACCAATTATAGGGCGAAAATCTCATCCAGCTCCTCAGAGCTGGGGCGTGTGCCTAAAATACAGCAGGATGGACTGCAAGTCTGGTCTGGTAAGTGGCTACTGGAATTTAACCTCAGCAGGTGGTAAGGTATGAAGACTAGGGAATAGCAGAGAAGACCGTAGACAGAGTACAAGCTCGGGAGATCAAGGCTGCAAACCTCCATAGCACAGTGACCACAGCAGCCACAGTACCGTGACCACAGCATCAACAGTACCGTGACCATAGCATCCACATTATCGTAACCACAGCATCCACAGTACCGTGACCACAGCATCCACAGTACCATGACCACAGCACCCACAGTACCGTAACCACAGCACCCACAGTACCGTAACCACAGCACCCACAGTACTGTAACCACAGCATACACAGTACCGTGACCACAGCATCCACAGTACCGTGACCACAGCATCCACAGTATCGTGACAGTAGGGATAGTGATCTCATATAATGTGATCATCTCCCTCTGTCAATCCTCTTTGAATAAGCTTCGATACTCCCTTTGAGTAATTATCCTCCCTCTCTCTATACACCCAATTTTTATTCTCACTTTTTCATCTCTCCCCATTTTTTGTCTCTCTTTTCCTATTCCTGTTTTTTTCCCTGTACGTGGCGTTGTACAATTATTTTTTTAGTTTTTTTTATCGTATGTATAATAGAAATTCCCTAGTCATCGCTTTTGTATCCTGTAGCATGTGTCCAGTGTCACGTGTATAGTGTCATGTGTCCAGTGTCACGTGTCCAGTGTCACGTGTCCAGTGTCACGTGTCCAGTGCCCTGCATCATGTGTACTGAATATGTCCTGTTTCACGTGTTCTTTATGTATACTGTGTGTTCAGTGACGTGTCCTGAATCATGTGTCCTGAATCAGGGGTCGTGTATGTCTCCTGTGCCGTGTCTCATTTATGTGCTGCGTATCATGTGTTCACTGTCATGTGTCGTGTATCATGTGTCCACTGTCATGTGTCGTGTATCATGTGTCCACTGTCATGTGTCGTGTATCATGTGTCCACTCCTTGAGTTGGCCGGAGCTTCATACAGTCTGGGATAAAGGAACGATCCCTAGGAGACAGTGTTATTGTATACTTTACTATGGTACAGGAACGAAAACATAAGATGATAAATGAGACATGTGGAAACGTTTCGCCAGCAAGTGGCTTCTTCAGTCCAGTGCGGAGAAAGATGAAGGATGAAGAGTTTGAGGTAATCAGTCCCACAGCCTGGAGTCGAGGTTTCTGTCCATCAGTCTTGACAAAAGTGTAGCATACTCGTGGGTATAATGTTCGTCAGGAAACAGAACAAGTGTTTCCTGACGCGCGTCTTAGTCATATGATAACCCACAGCTGGAGCTTTTGGTCATCTGACCGAGTACTTCTGCTGGCTTACAGATCCACCTCTTTAAAAATCATGGTTAAGATTATAACCACGATTTTACAGCATATTCGCGGATATGAGGCTTATACACTGACGACAGATGAGGTGGAGCAGTGACAGGCGGAGTCACCTGAGGAAACTACTAGTGGAACTAAGTGGTGATTATAGGTTAGACAAGTTTTGAAGAATTCCCTGCATCAATTGTGTCTCATTGCTCGAAATGCTCAACATAACAATGGGCTTTCTGTATAGTAGTATGTCACTGATGTATACTGTCTGTATACATGTACTTGTAGAAATAAAGATTTATCGGCTTGTCGATTTCATAAAGTATTTAATTACGTTACACAAGTTAATGAAGGTTAGATAACTCTGGTCTGAGGTGTACTATCATCTCCCCCTTTATAATAAATGCCACCCACAACACTTAACCTAGTTTTATTTTTTTTATTATGAACACATCAGCCGTCTCCCACCAAGGCAGGGTGGCCCGAAAAAGAAAAACTTTCACCATCATTCACTCCATCACTGTCTTGCCAGAGGCGCGCTTACACTAGTTATAAAACTGCAACATTAACACCCCTCCTTCAGAGTGCCGGCACTGTGCCTCCCACCTCCAGGACTCAAGTTCACCTGCCAGTTTATACAGTTATAATCTAATTATGCTATCACCACCCTGCATGCTACCTACAACAGTCAACTATCAAACACTGTTTGTGTATCTCTCGTGTATGTGTGTGTGTGTGTGTGTGTGTGTGTGTGTGTGTGTGTGTGTGTGTGTGTGTGTACTAAGGTATACACGTGGGGGAGTTTATGTATCAGTTTATTATAATCATTTAAAGTATGAAATTATTCTTGGCTGGTAGTGTATAGGTGTCATGCAGCCTTAATAATCCTGGTGTAGTAGATAGCTTTTAAACGCAATTATAAGCAGCTGAAAAAATCAACGCAGGTTAAGACTTTTCGAACGTGTTTAAGGTTTTGGAAACGGTAGAACAATCAAGCAACGAGGTCACTGCAGTTTAATATCTTGTCCAACGAAGGAATTTATCACTGTGGTCCAGTAACTGGCTTCTCGAATTCAATCCAGCCAAATGCAAAGTAATTAAGATTGGGGAGGGGCAAAGAAGACCGCAGACAGTATAGGCTAGGTGGACAAAGACTACAGACCTCACTCAGGGAGAAAGACCTTGGGGTCACCATAACACCGAGCACATCACCGGAGGCACACATCAACCAAATAACCGCTGCAGCATACGGGCGCCTGGCAAACCTGAGATTAGCGTTCCGATACCTTAATAAGGAATCGTTCAAGACACTGTACACTGTGTATGTTAGGCCCATACTGGAGTATGCAGCACCAGTCTGGAACCCACACCTGGTCAAGCACGTCAAGAAGTTAGAGAAAGTACAAAGGTTTGCAACAAGGCTAGTCCCAGAGCTCAAGGGAATGTCGTACGAGGAAAGGTTAAGGGAAATCGGTCTGACGACACTGGAGGACAGAAGGGTCAGGGGAGACATGATAACGACATACAAGATACTGCGGGGAATAGACAAGGTGGACAGAGATAGGATGTTCCAGAGAGGGGACACAGGGACATGGGGTCACAACTGGAAGCTGAAGACTCAGACGAGTCACAGGGACGTTAGGAAGTATTTCTTCAGTCATAGAGTTGTCAGCAAGTGGAATAGCCTAGCAAGTGAAGTAGTGGAGGCAGGAACCATACATAGTTTTAAGAAGAGGTATGACAAAGCTCAGGAAGCAGAGAGAGGACCCAGTAGCGATCGGTGAAGAGGCGGTGCCAGGAGCTGAGTCTCGACCCCTGAAACCACAATTAGGTGAGTACAATTAGGTGAGTACACACACACACACACACCCAGGATCAGGTAGGACTACTAAAGGATCGGGACAGGCTGCAAGCCTGGTCCAACAACTGGCTCCTGGTGTTTAACCCCACTAAATATAAAGTCATGAAGTTTGGGGAAGGTCTAAAAATACCGCAGAGTACAGTCTGGGGGGGGGGGTTAGAGACTGCAAACCTCACTTAAGGAAAAGGATCTTGGGGTGAGTATAACACCGAGCACATCTCCTGAGGCGCACATCAACCAAATAACTGCTGCAGCATACAGGCGCCTGGCAAACCTAAGAATAACGTTTCGACACCTTAGTAAGGAATCGTTCAAGACTCTACACAATGTACGTCAGGCCCATACTGGAGTATGCAGCACCAGTTTGGAACCCACATCTGGTCAAGAACGTCAAGAAATTAGAGAACGTGCAAAGGCGTGCAACAAGACTAGTCCCGGAGCTAAGGGAAATGTCCTACGAGGAGAGGGTAAATTAAATGAACCTGACGACACAGGAGGACAGGGGAAACATGATAACGATGGGACACAGCAACAAGGGGTCACAACTGTAAGTTGAAAACTCAGATGAGTCACAGGGATGTCAGGAAGTATTTCTTCAGTCATAGAGTTGTCAGGAAGTGGAACAGTCTGGAGAGTGATGTAGTGGAGCCAGGATCCATCTTTAAGAGATACGATAAAGATCATGGAGCAGAGAGTAGACCTAGTAGCGACCAGTGAAGAGGCGGGGCCAGGAGCTGTGAATCGACCCCTGCAACCACAAATAAGTGAGTACAAATAGGTAAGTACACACACTCACTCCCTCCCCCCTCTGTCTCTGTCTCTCTCTCTCTTGCGACGATAATTCACAATTCAGGAAGAACGTAAAGAGTCAGAGTGAACATAAAACACAAACGAAACATAGTGAAAACTGAACAGTCTTGTGTAATGCACTGAAAAAATCAGCAAAGCAGAGTTTGAACAGCAAAAAAAAAAAAAAAAAAAAAAACTGTTACGAGAGAAAATGCAGCGAAAATTATTCAGGGAAAACTCAAAACAGACTGATACAGATTTAAAGCCAGAGAAATTAAGTCATGAATAATACAGTGGAAACGTCTGGCAACCCTCTGCATCATTAGTCGAGAGATATCTCCACCTGTATATACTCAGAGATATCTCTAAAGTGTGCAGGTGTGTACACTGAGAGATGCATGCGTCTCAGAGTACAGGAAGTCCTCATTTAACGTCGTTTCGTTCAACGTCATTTCGCTATAAAGCTGATGAGAAAAAAAAATTAATTCCCGGCCAGGAATAGAAAATATGTTAAGACTTTTAAATATCAGGATGGCAGACATCGACCTAACTCCACGTTCACTAATGTCAATTTCCTCCCTTATACCTGTTTATATTTAGGTTTTATGTAGTGTGTTTCTTACATAATTCTAAAAAAAAACCTGTGATACCTAAGATAAAAATGTCAAAAGAGTAAAAATAGGACTTTACAGCACTCCAGATGGACATACTCCACAGTCATAGTGTCAGCAACACTGCCGCCCTCCCTCTCACCTCTCCCTAGCCCTAATAACTCTTATTTATATCAATAATCCTATGGCAAAATTGGTTTCGTTATACGTCGTTTCACTTAAAGTCGCAGTTTTCAAGAGCCTATCAACGACGTTAAGTGAAGACTTACTGTATATATATTAAGAGTTCATCATTATTTTAAGGATTAAAGCATTCTTGTCTGGTGGTGAGAAGGATAGATGCAGCCTTAATGACCCTCGTTTAGTCGATAGGCTTCAAACCCCATTAACCAATCTCTCATGGTAGATACCCAGAGAAGTGTGTTCATCTCAGTAAACATACACTGAGGTGCGTATCTCTCAGGATATATACAGAGATGTATATCTTTCAGGTTAGGTTAGGTAAGGTTTGGCGTTGATCTTAGTCATATGCTGACCCGAAGCTGGAGTTTTTGGTCATCTGACAGAGGCCTTCCACTGGCTTACCCCTTCACCCCTTTAACAATTGTTCCTAGTACTCTATACGTATATATTTATCAGGGTATATACACAGTTGTATCTCTCAGAGGTATATCTCTCTATACTGTATACGATGAATGAAACCCCTGTGAAACATCTGACTACCTTTATTGTAGAAACGTTTCGCCAGGCAGTGGCTTCATCAGTCCAGTACCAAAAACGGTGGAAGATGAGGTATATGAGGTAATCAGTTCCACAACCTGAAGCTGTGTTCAGTCATCAATTTTGTTAAAAGTGCAGTATATGCACGGAGAAGGGGCTTATATACTGCAGTCAGGTGAGGTGATGCAGTTGGAGGCAGCATCACAAGTGGACTAACTCCTCTAGTGGAAGAAGGTCTTACCTATATGTTAGGCAAGCATTGAAGAATTCTTTGTCAAGATTACGAGATGTTGCTGACTCCAGGCTGAGGGACTGATTACCTCAAACTCCGTATCTTCCACCGCTCTTCTCTGTATTAGACTAAAGAAACCACTGGCTGGCGGAACGTTTCCACAATAAAGATACCAAAGTGTCTCATTCTTCAACTTGTCGGTTTTCTAAACCATTTATATATTACAGTAATTAACAGAACTCCCAGTACTTGTACCTAACCTATAACAGGCATTCCCAAACTTCCACTGATGTAAGTCACGTTCCCAGATATTTCCAGTCACCCACTGACACAAGTCAAGTTCCCAGACATTCCCAGTATAGGCAAGTCTCCTTACACCTGCTACCCCTGTTCACCAAGCAGTAAATAGGTACCAGGGTGTTAGTCCACTGTTATGGGTGGCATCCTGGGGAAAGGGACTGAAGACATAATTGGAAATCAGTCACACTGCTTTCAAGGGTTTTATTGGGTTACTAATCCTCGAGAATAATAATGAGTTTCCATTAGTAATATTGACGTTTAAGTCTTTTTTCTTGTGATCTTATTTCAACAGAGTGACAGATTCCAACATAAAAATGGAGGAATAATGTAACTATCATACAGAATAGTGTAGCAACACACTGCTGGTGTTGCCACAATGTAACTATCATACAGAATAGTGCAGCAACACTGCTGGTGTTCCCACAATGTAACTATCAAATAGAATAGTGCAGCAACACACTGCTGGTGTTGCCACAATGTAACTATCATACAGAATAGTGTAGCAACACACTCCTGGTTTTCCCACAATGTAACTATCATACAGAATAGTGCAGCAACACACTATCCAGTTTTGCTAGTTATATAACAATCTAAAAACATTTCCACTTTCTTTTGGAAAATAAGAAAGTCTTGCACGTTATCGTCTGCGACCTTTCTTCATTACTCCCTGCTGTACACCGTAGCATCTTCCACCATCGTCAGACGAGCCAAGCTTGTATTTAGAATCAAGTCACCCATTTGTCTTCCTCGACCGTAATTCCCGAGGCTTTCCCCATTGATTGTGACGGACATTAAAATCTCCTAAAATTTCTCCACGTCTGGGGGAAAGTGAGCACAGAGCACAGGATGGCCATCAGCATCAATTGGCTTGGAGTGAGAAACAAACAACCCTGTACAGAATTTAAAATAATAATTAAGTGTCTGTCTTCCTATATTATTGTTGACAATATGATTGCTAGCTGAGAAATGGTGTAAAATGATAGAAATAACAATGGGAGAGCTATTGATATTAATATCTTTATTTACTACAAGCACATGTACAAGGTATACAGGCCATAGCTGACATCAATGACATACTACTATATAAAAAGCCGCTTATTCTGAGCATTCCGTGCAAATTAGGTCAGTTTTGTCCCAGGATGCGACCCACACCAGTCCACTATCATCCAGGTACCCATTTTACTGATGAGTGAATACAGACAACAGGTGTAAGGAAACACGTGAAATGTTTCCACCCTTTCGCCGGGAATCGAACCCACACCGTGTGAAGCCAGAGCTTTTGCCACCAGGCCACGGGCACCGATAAGACACATGTGCAACAGTTACGTCTATTCCGAAACGTTTCGCCTAAACAGTAGGATTATTCAGTCGAATACAGAGAAGGCAGTAAAGACGATGTAATCAGTCCATCACCTTTGACGACGAAATTTTGAGGTAATCAGTCATATTGTGACGTTTCACTTGTGGGAATAAAAGATATACGGGCAATCGAAACGTTTACTAAAGGAAACATTTCACTACTAGTGGCTTTTTCAGTTACATAGTGAATAATCTCTCCATACCTTCTCCGTGGACAGTATCCACCTCCATATATATATATATATATATATATATATATATATATATATATATATATATATATATATATATATATATGTCGTGCCGAATATGTAAAACTGGTCAATTAGCAAGAACTCATTTAAGATTAAGTCCTTCCTAAAAATTTTTCTTATACGTTTAAAGATACATTTTTTTCATTAATGTTAATGTAAAAATTTATAATTTTGCACCAAAAGGAACTTAGAAAACTTACCTAACCTTATTATAACAAGCTCAATTTAATTTAGCCTAACCCAACTAAATATATTTTAGATTTGTTTACAATAATTTAATACTAAACAAACACAGTGAAATGTATTTTTTTCGTTAGGTTCAGAATGATTTTGGCGAAATTATTGCATACACAAATTTTCACTTGTCTTATATGGCAAGATGAACGTTGCTATTTAAGCCAAGATCGCAAGTTCTGCCTATTCGGAACGATATATATATATATATATATATATATATATATATATATATATATATATATATATATATATATATATACTGGTATACCACACTGCAGGGAAATACCAGTGGTCGCTTACTGACACCCAGCAGTGGAACACTAGTGGTTGAATCAGTAGTGTGGGTCACCACATGACAAACACCCACGCTAGGAGACACTCATCTTTCCTGACGAACAAAACACCGCCATTAAATGTCAGATTATGTCTTAATTACCGGGATAAATATTTTCTCCATAAACCACCTTGACCACAAGTCTGATGAGTTAAGATTAATTAGCATAATGTTGTAAAATTACCTAAAAAAAAAATACTTCCTGCAGAACAAATTTTTTGCACATTATCCAGTGTATATACCTGATAAAGGTTCAATTATGTATATGAAATATACACAGATGCGCACAACAGTTTATATATATCAAGAGATGTATATATATTCTAGTTGAAATGCAAATGAGAGTTTGATTCCTGTATGAAGGACCAGAGTATACTTGACTGGTGTACAGGCGAGTTGCTGCCTTAATGAACCTCCTTGATATACACGCAGTTGTATATCACAATGTATATACATCAAGAGATGTATATATTTTAGTTGATATACAATGATATTATAGTAAACTGGTAGTCTACCTGGAGGGTATTCCGGGGGTCAACGCCCCTGCGGAGGTCCGGTCCACGACCAGACTTCCCAGTGAATCAGGGCCTGATCAACCAGGCTGTTACCGCTGGCCGCACGTGGTTTACAAGTGACAAGTATCCTTAATGACCGTCGTGATATACACACATGTATATCACCACGTATATACATCAAGAGATGTATATATTCTGATATACCTTGACAATATACTTAACTCGTGGTGTACAAGTAACATATACCAATAAGGACCCTCGTGTAGTCTATTACCCTTAAATACAATAAACAATATCAATAATTTTTTGCCTAAAATAACCAATATATTTTTAATATGCTGGATGAGGAACCTAGATTAAAAAATGGTAATTTGTTTAATCAGACAATGTAATTATCTCTTAGAGATTAACTTCTGAAACAAAGACGATGTCACAAATTATTTTGTGCACTGCATCAGTCTTAGTAATAATAGTAACAGTAATAGTATACCAAAGATATTAATAGTAACAGTAGTAGTGGTGGTAATAGTGTTACATGTAGTAGTAGTAGTAGTAGTAGTAGTAGTAGTAGTAGTAGTAGTAGCAGCAGCAGCAGCAGCAGCAGCAGCAGTATTAGTAGTAGTATTAATAGCAGTAGTAGTAACAATAGTACTAATAGCAGTAGTAGTAATAGCAACAGTAGTAGTAGATCACCAATAGTTAAAGAAAATATAAGAAAATAGTATCATTATCAGAGGCAGAAGAGAACGAAAATGAAAAATAAGGGAGGATGAAGAGGAGAATAAGAGGAAGATTTGGAGATGAGGAGAAGCAGGATTTGAAAGAGGAGAAAGAAGACAAAAGAGTTAAGGCAAAATGAGGAGGAGGAAGAAGAGGAGACGAATTAGGGAACAGAGGAGGAGGATGAGAAGAATGAGGAGATATAAGAAGGGGAAAGGAGAAGGGGAAAGGAGAAGAGGAGGAGAAGAAAGAAGAACTGGGAGCAACTCAAAGAAACTATACAATAAAATAAATTATTTTGAGAGGTGATTTTGGGAATCAAGAGGAACACCATACAATTTGAACTTTAAAGCCTTGATTATTAAAGGGGGGGGGCGCGGACCCCTACGGATGTAGTTAAATGATACCATTTGGACTGTCAGTCATAGCAACGAGAACTGCTCCTCCAGGCAACGTTAGAATCTGAAACAAAAAACACGAAAAAAGGTGTGTGTGTGTGTGTGTGTGTGTGTGTGTGCGTGTGTGTGTGTGTGTGTACACACTCGCCATCACTGTTGGATGGGAGATGATTTACGTGGTTCACTACCATAACATTAATCCCACACTGGCCATCGCGGGATTTAAGAGAAGCGTTTACCATGGGTCGTGGGGACCAGCTCGCCGCTCTTAAATGATGATGACCCTCATTAACCTAGAATATGACTTTCCCTAATTATTCCTTAACGTCTTAAGCTGCCCCAGTAACCACATCTCCTCCAAGCCTAATGTGACAAAACTTTTAATTAACCTGTATTTGTTGTATATATATATATATATATATATATATATATATATATATATATATATATATATATATATATATATATATATCAATAACAACACTGCGACTAGCCAAGGATTCGAACCTATCATTTTGGCCCGCGTCGTGGTGCGTGAAAAACCACATGACTCTCTAACCCACAGGACCACCAAATCCTACAAGAATCACGCACCCAGCAGAGCTAGGTGTTTTATCGTGATCCGAGGACATACGGTGTTGTGGGTGCCTCTAAGCTAATCCCTTTCTCCTTCCCGTTTGGTGTACTAGTCCTAAAAAACATTTGTATCCATTCGCTATCTAACCCGCTCACGCATGCTAGCTGGAAGTCCAAGCCCCTCGCACACAAAACCTTTACCCCCTCCTACCAACCTTTCCTAGGCCGACCCCTACCCCGATTTCCCTCCACTACAGATTTATACACCTCAATAACCCCTTCTCAGCCCTCTGGATAATAGTTTTGGTAATCCCACACCTCCTCCTAATTCCCAAATTACTAATTCTCTGCATAATATTCACACCACACATTACCCTCAGACATGACATCTACACTGCCTCCAGCCTTCTCCTTGTTGCAACATTCACCACCCATGCTTCACACCCATATAAGAGCGTTGGTATAACTGTACTCTTATACATTCCCCTCTTGGCTTCCATGGATAAAGTTATTTGTCTCCACAGACTCCTCAGTGCACCACTCACCTTTTTCCCTCTCATCAATTCTATGATTCACCTTATCTTTCATAGACCCATCTGCTGGCACGTCCAATCCTATATAT
>NC_069470.1:12549661-12564661 GCF_026875155.1 Cherax quadricarinatus
TGTACAAACTAACTGCTGTACAAACTAACTGCTGTACAAACTAACTGCTGTACAAACTGCTGTACAAACTAACTGCTGTACAAACTAACTGCTGTACAAACTAACTGCTGTACAAACTAACTGCTGTACAAACTGCTGTACAAACTAACTGCTGTACAAACTAACTGCTGTACAAACTGCTGTACAAACTAACTGCTGTACAAACTGCTGTACAAACTAACTGCTGTACAAACTAACTGCTGTACAAACTAACTGCTGTACAAACTGCTGTACAAACTAACTGCTGTACAAACTAACTGCTGTACAAACTAACTGCTGTACAAACTAACTGCTGTACAAACTGCTGTACAAACTAACTGCTGTACAAACTAACTGCTGTACAAACTGCTGTACAAACTAACTGCTGTACAAACTGCTGTACAAACTAACTGCTGTACAAACTAACTGCTGTACAAACTGCTGTACAAACTAACTGCTGTACAAACTAACTGCTGTACAAACTAACTGCTGTACAAACTAACTGCTGTACAAACTGCTGTACAAACTAACTGCTGTACAAACTGCTGTACAAACTAACTGCTGTACAAACTAACTGCTGTACAAACTAACTGCTGTACAAACTGCTGTACAAACTAACTGCTGTACAAACTGCTGTACAAACAAACTGCTGTACAAACTAACTGCTGTACAAACTGCTGTACAAACTAACTGCCGTACAAACTAACTGCTGTACACACTGCTGACATTCTGAACGGTTTTAAATTTACAAAGCTTGTGTAACTTTCGTAATGGAATGTACGAATTGGTTTCGTCT
This sequence comes from Cherax quadricarinatus, assembly GCF_026875155.1. NCBI lineage: Eukaryota > Metazoa > Arthropoda > Malacostraca > Decapoda > Parastacidae > Cherax > Cherax quadricarinatus. The sequence continues at coordinate 12,550,476 of NC_069470.1, forward strand.
TGTGTATGTTCGAATTTGCAGTTCGTACTGTAGAAGTTGGAATATTAATTTTTCTGTACTTGTGATTATCTCTTACGAGTCTTCCGTGTTTATATTCGGTTGTGTGAGAGACTTGTACTGTACCTGTACTGTTTCTCTGATGTACACGGAGGAAGAGGGGGTTGGGCTTCTCGGATACGGGGAGAGAGTATCACTGAGGTAGAGGAGGCTGAGCTTAAGGGATACGGGAATTACTCTCAGATCTCACAGTGGCTGAAGTACATCTAGTTTCTCTCTCTCTCTCTCTCTCTCTCTCTCTCTCTCTCTCTCTCTCTCTCTCTCTCTCTCTCTCTCTGAGTAGTCAGGAAGTGGAATAGTGTGTAGAGTGATGCAGTGGAGGCAGGATCCATACATAGCTTTAAGAAGAGGTACTGTCAAGCTCTTGGAGCATGAAGAGAGTGGAGCGAGTAGCGACCAGTGAAGAGGCGGGGCCAGGAGCTCTTACTCGACCACTGAAACCACGAACAGGTGAGTACAAATAGTTAAGAACACAGACAAACACACACACACACACACACACACACACACAACACACACACAAACACACACAAACACAACACCACACAACACACACACACACACACACACCACACACACACACACACACACACACACAACACACACACACAACACACACACAAAACACAACACAACACACAAACACACACACCACACAAACACACACACACACAAAACACACACACAAAACACCCCCAACACACACAAACACAACAACACACAAACACACACACACACACCACACAACACACACACAAACACACACCAACACACAACACACAAACCAACAACACAACACAACACCACACACAACACACACAACACACACAACACACACACACACAACAACACACAACACACACAACACACACAACCACACACACAAACACACACACACAAACACACAAACACAACCACACACCACACACAACACACAACAAAACACACAACAACACACACAACACAAACACACAAACACACACACACAACACACAACACACACAACACACAACACACACAACACAAAAACACCACACACACACACAACAACACACAACACACACCCACACAACACACAACACACACACACAACACACCAAAACACACACACACACAAACACAAAACACACACACACAAACACACACACACACACAACACAAACACACACACACACAACACACACAACACACACAAACACACACAAAACACACACAACACACAAACACACACAAACACACAAAAAACACACACAACAAACACACACACACACACACAACAACACAACACACACACACACAAACCACAACACACACAACACACACAAAACACACAACACCACACAACACACAAACACACACACACACACACACACACAACACCAACACACACAACACACAAAAACACACACAACACACACAAACACAACACAACACACAAAACACACACACACAACACACAACACACACAACACACAACACACACAACACACACAAAACACAAAACACACACAACACACAAACACACCACACACACCACACAAACACACACACAACACACACACACACACAACACACAAACACACACACACACACAACACACACAACACACACAAAAACACAAACACAAACACACACACACCACACAACACACAACACACAACACACACACACAACAGGCCTAGTGTATAATCAACATATGCCTGCGACAAAATGGTAACTAATACGTACATTCAAAAACACGCACCTCTCTCTCCCCCTGTACGTCTCTCACTTTTTTACACTAAACGACCTAAGAATTTAGAGAAATAGGCCTTAGAATTTCGTTATAATCATTTTCCAGGCCAAAACCTATTTTCCCAATTCCAGCATTTATCGTATCGTTAAAATATATATATTACTATACAGTGCTTGGTAAATTGACACAGAAATTTTGTCACATTTTCTTGTGGCAACGTTTCGCTAAACAGAAGAGCGAAACGTTGCCACATTTTTTCGGTAATTCTCCAGTTTTCATGCCTAAGGTTCAATTCATTTAATTGCATTAATAATACTAGGAATAATTTATTTGAAGCGCTAAACCCAGGTGGGTTATTCAGCACAAGGTGTGGTGCAGGCTCGATCCTCCGTCCACCAGTATCTATTAAGTATCTTTTCAAAATCAGCCGCTGTGTTGTCTGCAATTAGCATAGTAATTTTGGGAATTGTTATTACAGCTTGGAATTATTGTAATTAGTAATTATCATTTAAAACATCAAAGTAAATTGTAACCATAATAATTGCTTGAATTATGGTAATTATATATTAAAGAATTATTTAAAGAATTAAACTGATAATTTTAAAGCAAATAGCATTTTTACTCTGTTAGATTCAGCTGCTGGTGGGCGAAACGTCTCTTAGTAAAAATACACTAGTGGAGGAAGTGGTGACAGTAGTGGAGGAAGTGGTGACAGTAGTGGAGGAAGTGGTGACAGTAGTGGAGGAAGTGGTGAAAAGTAGTGGAGGAAGTGGAGACAGTAGTGGAGGAAGTGGTGGGCAGTAGTGGAGGAAGTGGTGACAGTAGTGGAGGAAGTGGTGACAGTAGTGGAGGAAGTGGTGACAGTAGTGGAGGAAGTGGTGACAGTAGTGGAGGAAGTGGAGACAGTAGTGGAGGAAGTGGAGACAGTAGTGGAGGAAGTGGTGACAGTAGTGAGGAAGTGGAGACAGTAGTGGAGGAAGTGGAGACAGTAGTGGAGGAAGTGGAGACAGTAGTGGAGGAAGTGGTGACAGTAGTGGAGGAAGTGGAGACAGTAGTGGAGGAAGTGGTGACAGTAGTGGAGGAAGTGGTGACAGTAGTGGAGGAAGTGGAGACAGTAGTGGTGACAGTAGTGGAGGAAGTGGAGGAAGTGGTGACAGTAGTGGAGGAAGTGGAGACAGTAGTGGAGGAAGTGGTGACAGTAGTGGAGGAAGTGGAGACAGTAGTGGAGGAAGCGGAGACAGTAGTGGAGGAAGTGGTGACAGTAGTGGAGGAAGTGGTGACAGTAGTGGAGGAAGTGGAGACAGTAGTGGAGGAAGTGGTGACAGTAGTGGTGACAGTAGTGGAGGAAGTGGTGACAGTAGTGGAGGAAGTGGTGACAGTAGTGGAGGAAGTGGAGACAGTAGTGGAAGGGAAATGGTGACAGTAGTGGAGGAAGTGGAGACAGTAGTGGAGGAAGTGGTGACAGTAGTGGAGGAAGTGGAGACAGTAGTGGAGGAAATGGTGACAGTAGTGGAGGAAGTGGTGACAGTAGTGGAGGAAGTGGAGACAGTAGTGGAGGAAGTGGAGACAGTAGTGGAGGAAGTGGAGACAGTAGGAAAGGGAAATGGTGACAGTAGTGGAGGAAGTGGTGACAGTAGTGGAGGAGTGGTGACAGTAGTGGAGGAAGTGGTGACAGTAGTGGAGGAAGTGGTGACAGTAGTGGAGGAAGTGGAGACAGTAGTGGAGGAAGAGGTGACAGTAGTGGAGGAAGTGGTGACAGTGTGAAGGAAGTGGTGACAGTAGTGGAGGACAAAAAGTGGAGACAGTAGTGGAGAGAAAGTGGAGACAGTAGTGGAGGAAGTGGTGACCAGTAGTGGAGGAAGTGGTGACAGTAGTGAAGGAAGTGGTGACAGTAGTGGAGGAAGTGGAGACAGTAGTGGAGGAAGTGGTGACAGTAGTGGAGGAAGTGGTGACAGTAGTGGAAAGGAAGTGGTGACAGTAGTGGAGGAAGTGGAGACAGTAGTGGAGGAAGTGGTGACAGTAGTGGAGGAAGTGGAGACAGTAGTGGAGGAAGTGGTGACAGTAGTGGAGGAAGTGGAGACAGTAGTGGAGGAAGTGGTGACAGTAGTGGAGGAAGTGGTGACAGTAGTGGAGGAAGTGGTGACAGTAGTGGAGGAAGTGGTGCAGTAGTGGGAGGAAGTGGTGACAGTAGTGGAAACAGTAGTAGAGGAAGTGGTGACAGTAGTGGAGGAAGTGGTGACAGTAGTGGAGGAAGTGGTGACAGTAGTGGAGGAAGTGGAGGGCGTAGTGGAGAAGTGGTGACAGTAGTGGTGACAGTAGTGGAGGGTAGAAGTGGAGGAAGGGTGACAGTAGGGAGACAAAATGGAGGAAGTGGAGACAGTAGTGGAGACAGAAGTGGAGGGAAGTGGAGACAGTAGTGGAGGAAGTGGTGACAGTAGTGGAGACAGAAGTGGAGGAAGTGGTCGTAAATGGGGACAAGTGGAGAAGTGGAGACAGTTAGTGGAGGAAGTGGTGACAGTAGTGGAGGAAGTGTGACAGTAGTTGAGGAAGTGGTGACAGTAGTGGAGGAAGTGGTGACAGTAGTGAAGGAAGTGGTGACAGTAGTGGAGGAAGTGGTGACAGTAGTGGAGGAAGTGGTGACAGTAGTGGAGGAAGTGGTGACAGTAGTGGAGGAAGTGGTGACAGTAGTGGAGAAAGTGGTGACAGTGGAGGAAGAGGTGACAGTAGTGGAGGAAGAGGTGACAGTAGTGGAGGAAGAGGTGGCAGTAGTGGAGGAAGAGGTGGCAGTAGTGGAGACAGTAGTGGAGGAAGAGGTGGCAGTAGTGGAGGAAGTGGAGACAGTAGTGGAGGAAGTGGAGACAGTAGTGGAAGTGGAGACAGTAGTGGAGGAAGTGGAGACAGTAGTGGACGAAGTGGAGACAGTAATGGAGGAAGTGGAGACAGTAATGGAGGAAGTGGAGACAGTAATGGAGGAAGTGGAGACAGTAGTGGAGGAAGTGGAGACAGTAATGGAGGAAGTGGAGATAGTAATGGAGGAAGTGGAGACAGTAGTGGAGGAAGTCGGATACCGTGCTCCTCCTTTAAGTGACGTGTCTAACCTCATTAGGTCAAGGCTTAAGCCGGTGGGAGAATTGGACCTGCCTCGCATAGGCCAGTAGACCTGTTGCAGTGTTCCTTCTTTCTTATGTTGTTAAGTGGAGACAGTAGTGGAGGAAGCAGTACAGTCGAAGAAGTTAGTGTGTGGCTAGTTAATAGTCCAAGACGGACCGAAACATCGTCGTAAGCTCTTCTCTTCTATGTGCGGGTTATTTGTGCATCTAACTTGACTTAATCTAACGAATCCTAATCAAATCTAACTTACCCTAATCTAACCTAACCAAAACTAACCTAACCAAATCTAAACAAACCAAAACTAACCTAACCGCACATCACCTAATTTAACTTAACCTAAATAACGTCTTTTGAAACTTGCTTGAAATGTTACATCAAACGTTTACGTTACTAGTGCTGACTGCGTTACTAGTACTCCGTTACAAGTACTGACTACGTTACTAGGTAACAGACACTGCCATGTCCAGGTGTTATGCTAACAAAATGACCTTAGTTGAGTAGTCAAGATTTTTTAAATTTTTTAATAAAATCGCAAAAATTGGCTTCACTACTAATTATGTCAACTTATCAGCACATTTAAATTGAACTCCTCGCACAGGGAGGAAATAGAAAAGCGCTAAATACGTAGGGATAATTATAAAAAGGGGAATTTAGAGACACATTCTTGTTCTCTCTCTCATACACACACACACGCATGTATGTCGTGCCGAATAGGTAAAATTGGTCAATTATCAAGAACTCAGTTAAAATTAAGTCCTTTCTAAAATTTTCTCTTGTACGTTTAAAGATGTATTTTTTTTCAACTATATTAATGAAAAATTAACAATTTTGTACCAAACCTAATCCAACTAAATATATTTTAGACAAGTTTACAATGATTTAATAATAAACAAATACAATGAAATATTTTTTCGTTAGGGTCAGAATGATTTTTGCGAAATTACTGCATACACAAATTTTAGCTTGCCGTATTCGGCAAGAAGAGCGTTTCTATTTAGGCCAAAATCGCAAGTTTTCCTTATTCGGCACGAGACTATATATATATATATATATATATATATATATATATATATATATATATATATATATATATATATATATATATATATATATATATATATATATGCAAGGAATTCGCAAGAGCAGGCGAAATATACACAAACACTGATCTCTGGCTGAAGGAGACTCGAACCTACGAACCTTGGAACAAGGTACGCAGTGCTTTACCAATCTACCGACACTGGACCAATACCTTGGAGTCCAGCTTGGTAAAGCACTGCGTACCTTGTTCCAAGGTTCGTAGGTTCGAGTCTCCTTCAGCCAGAGATCAGTGTTTATATATATATATATATATATATATATATGTCGTGCCGAATATGCAAAACTGCTCAATTAGCAAGAACTCATTTAAAATTAAGTCCTTTCTCAAATTTTCTCTTATACGTTTAAAGATATATTTTTTCATTAATGTTAATGTAAAAAATTTTTAATTTTGCACCAAAAGAATTTTAGAAAACTTACCTAACCTTATTATAACAAGTGCAATTTATTTTAGCCTAACCCAACTAAATATATTTTAAATACGTTTACAGTAATTTAGTACTAAACAAACACAATCAAATATATTTTTTTCGTTAAGTTCAAAATGATTTTGGCGAAATTATTGCATACACAAATTTTCACTTGTCCTATATGGCAAGATGAACGTTGCTATTTAAGCCAAGATGGCAAGTTCTGCCTATTCGGCACGACATATATATATATATATATATATATATATATATATATATATATATATATATATATATATATATACAAAACAACGACTGTGAAAGAATAGTGAAATTCCAAGCGCTTTCGTGACTTCTCACATTATCAAGGAACAAATAAAAATATTTGTAGAGATAATGTAGTTCCTTGATAATGTGAGAAGTCACGAAATCGCTTGGAATTTCACTATTCTTTCACAGTCGTTGTTTTGTATATATATATACAAAACAAATATATATATATATATATATATATATATATATATTATATATATATATATATATATATATATATATATATATATATATATATATTATTAAACATATGCAAGCTATTAAATTTCACTAATAATTCTTCACTTCATAAAAACAGACATGTAATTGACAGGATAATTTTCTTCACTCTCACATCAGTCAATTCAGTCAAATAAAACTCCCCTTGACGACGAGTGCAATAGACAAGCTTGACCGAAATATATTAGCTGATGCGTCACTTGCATTTCAAGCTTCGATAATAAGCTTTCAGCTTGGACACATTCCACGATTTTTTTTTTTAAGATTCTTTTTTTAAATCTGATTTGTAGTTTTTTTTCGATGATTTTTTCTCAACATGACAGCAGGCAATCTTGAATGTGCTTTTTTCCGCCGTTTTTTTTGTTGTGTGTGTGTGTTTTTCGTGCGATTTGTGTCTGTCAGAGATGCGCATCAGCGATTTGTAGGTTCGCAAGCCGTGCGCTGGTGTGCGCATCTTAGAATTTCGCATGCGTACACTTGGGCTGCACATACGCATGTTAGGACCCCGGATGCGCACCTGTGTGTGTGTGTGTGTGTGTGTGTGTGTGTGTGTGTGTGTGTGTGTGTGTGAGTGAGGACCTCGTAAATAGGTACTAACTTATATATGTACAGATACTCGTAAACAGGCAGTAACAGGTACTCGTAAATAGGTGCTAATAGGTACTCGTCACCAGGGACGCACATAGGTAAACTGAAGGGAATAATAAGAGGAGTAATATCAGACAGTAATACTGAGGAAATACTTCCAAACTGCAATATCGTAGAGGTATTATTGTAGAGATAATATTGACCGTAAAGGTTATCTCACACAACTAATTTCACACAGCCACTTTCTCAAAACTAATCTCAAACTAATCACACACACACATAACTAATCACACACACAACTAATCTCACACACTAATCACACACACACACACAACCTAATTTCACACACTAATCACATACACAACTAATCTCACATATTAATCACATACACAGCTAACCTCACAACTAATCTCACACACACACAACTAATCACATACACAACTAATCATACACACAAAAAATCTCACGCACAACTAATCACACACACAACTAATCTCACACACAATCTTACAATCACACAACTAATCTAACAAAACTAATCACACACAACTAATCTTACAGTCACACACAACTAATCACACACACAACTAATCTCACACAACTAATCTCACACACAATCTTACAATCACACAACTAATCTAACAAAACTAATCACACACAACTAATCTTACAGTCACACACAAGTAATCACACACACAACTAATCTCACACACAATCTTACAAGCACACAACTAATCTAACAAAACTAATCACACAACTAATTTTACAGTCACACACAACTAATCACACACACAACTAATCTCACACACAATCTTACAATCACACAACTAATCTAACAAAACTAATCACACACAACTAATCTTACAGTCACACACAACTAATCACACACACAACTAATCTCACACACAATCTTACAATTACACAACTAATCTAACAAAACTAATCACACACAACTAATCTTACAGTCACACACAACTAATCACACACACAACTAATCTCACACAATTAATCTCACACACAATCTTACAATCACACAACTAATCTAACAAAACTAATCACACACAACTAATCTTACAGTCACACACAACTAATCACACACACAACTAATCTCACACACAATCTTACAAGCACACAACTAATCTAACAAAACTAATCACACACAACTAATCTTACAGTCACACACAACTAATCACACACACAACTAATCTCACACAAATAATCTCACACACAATCTTACAATCACACAACTAATCTAACAAAACTAATCACACAACTAATCTTACAGTCACACAACTAATCTTGCTTCAACCTCCCAAAAACACAAAAATGACCCACTAGACTTATCGGGTAGAAGATAATACAATAAAATACAACACAACATTCAACAAATATTCTATTTGTGAAAATAGAGTTGAAGAGAGAAGTTAGCAGTGCACAGGACTGGTGCACAGTGCACAGGACTGGTGCACAGTGCACAGGACTGGTGCACAGTGCACAAAATCAATGGATTCTTTAAAAAATAACTGCTCTTCATTTAAATTTATTTCATGGCTAAAAAAAAATATTTTGCCTTTTTCCCCCCATAGGAATTTTGAAAATGGTGGAACACAAATTTAATCAAAGTGTGGTCGTAAATTTTTATAAAAAATTACAACAAATGTCAGGGTGAAATTTACACTGTGTGTGTGTGTGTGTGTGAGTGTGTGTGTGTGTGTGTGTGTGTGTGTGTGTGTGTGTGTGTGTGTGTGTGTGTGTGTGTGAGTGTGTGTGTGTGTGTTTGTGTGTGTGTGTGTGTGTGTGTGTGTGAGTGTGGTGTGTGTGTGTGTGTGTGTGTGTGTGTGTGTGTGTGTGTGTGTGTGTGTGTGTGTGTGCGTGCGTGTGCATTATTTGTGATGGCACTGGTCGGCTCTGGTGCATATCTGAGTTGGCATTGATCAGTGCCAGTCCTGTGTGGCATTTACGCTTCACTCACTCATCTAAGGGAGTGCCATGATGCCAGTGACGGGCTCTTGATCCAAGGATTTAAATATATCCTTCCCTGCCACATTCCCTCACACTGGATATGTCCCTGTCACATTCCACCACACAGGATGGGCTCCTGTCACATTCCACCACACAGGATGGGTTCCCTGTTACATTCCACCACACAGGATGGGTCCCTGTCACATTCCACCACACAGGATGGGTCCCTGTCACATTCCACCACACAGGATGGGTTCCCTGTTACATTCCATCACACAGGATGGGCTCCTGTCACATTCCACCACACAGGATGGGTTCCCTGTTACATTCCACCACACAGGATGGGTCCCTGTCACATTCCACCACACAGGATGGGTCCCTGTCACATTCCACCACACAGGATGGGTTCCCTGTTACATTCCAACACACAGGATGGGTCCCTGTCACATTCCACCACACAGGATGGGTTCTCTGTCACATTTCATCACACAGGATGGGTTCCCTGTCACATTCCATCACACAGGATGGGTTCCCTGTTACATTCTACCACACAGGATGGGTCCCTGTCACATTCCACCACACAGGATGGGTCCCTGTCACATTCCACCACACAGGATGGGTTCCCTGTTACATTTCATCACACAGGATGGGTTCCCTGTCACATTCCACCACACAGGATGGGTTCCCTGTTACATTCCATCACACAGGATGGGTCCCTGTCACATTCCACCACACAGGATGGGTTCCCTGTCACATTCCACCACACAGGATGGGTTCCCTGTTACATTCCACCACACAGGATGGGTCCCTGTCACATTCCACCACACAGGATGGGTCCCTGTCACATTCCACCACACAGGATGGGTTCCCTGTTACATTCCATCACACAGGATGGGTCCCTGTCACATTCCACCACACAGGATGGGTTCCCTGTCACATTTCATCACACAGGATGGGTTCCCTGTCACATTCCATCACACAGGATGGGTCCCTGTCACATTTCATCACACAGGATGGGTTCCCTGTCACATTTCATCACACAGGATGGGTTCCCTGTCACATTGCATCACACAGGATGGGTCCCTGTCACATTCCACCACACAGGATGGGTTCCCTGTTACATTCCATCACACAGGATGGGTCCCTGTCACATTCCACCACACAGGATGGGTTCCCTGTCACATTTCATCACACAGGATGGGTTCCCTGTCACATTCCATCACACAGGATGGGTCCCTGTCACATTCCATCACACAGGATGGGTTCCCTGTCACATTCCATCACACAGGATGGGTCCCTGTCACATTCCATCACACAGGATGGGTCCCTGTCACATCCCATCACACAGGATATGTCCCTGTCACATTCCATCACACAGGATGGGTTCCCTGTCACATTCCATCACACAGGATATGTCCCTGTCACATTCCATCACACAGGATGGGTTCCCTGTCACATTCCATCACACAGGATGGGTCCCTGTCACATTCCATCACACAGGATGGGTCCCTGTCACATTCCCTCACACAGGATATGTCCCTGTCACATTCCACCACACAGGATGGGTTCCCTGTCACATTCCACCACAGAGGATGGGCTCCTGTCACATTACATCACACAGGATGGGTCCCTGTCACATTCCACCACACATGATGGGTTCCCTCTCACATTTCATTACACAGAATGGGTTCCCTGTCACATTCCATCACAAAGGATGGGTTAATATCACATTCCATCACACAGGATGGGTTCCCTGTCACATTCCATCACATAGGATGGGTTCCCTGTCACATTCCATCACACAGGATTGGTTCCCTGTCACATTCCATCACAAAGGATGGGTTCATATCACATTCCATCACACAGGATGGGTTCCCTGTCACATTCCATCACACAGGATGGGTTCCCTGTCACATTCCATCACACAGGATGGGTTCCCTGTCACATTCCATCACACAGGATGGGTCCCTGTCACATTCCATCACACAGGATGGGTCCCTGTCACATTCCCTCACACAGGATATGTCCCTGTCACATTCCACCACACAGGATGGGTTCCCTGTCACATTCCACCACAGAGGATGGGCTCCTGTCACATTACATCACACAGGATGGGTTCCCTGTCACATTCCATCACACAGGATGGGTTCCCTGTCACATTCCATCACACAGGATGGGTTCCCTGTCACATTCCATCACACAGGATGGGTTCCCTGTCACATTCCATCACACAGGATGGGTTCCCTGTCACATTCCATCACACAGGATGGGTTCCCTGTCACATTCCATCACACAGGATGGGTCCCTGTCACATTCCCTCACAGGATGGGTTCCCTGTCACATTCCATCACACAGGATGGGTTCCCTGTCACATTCCAACACACAGGATGGGTTCCCTGTCACATTCCATCACACAGGATGGGTTCCCTGTCACATTCCATCACACAGGATGGGTCCCTGTCACATTCCCTCACAGGATGGGTTCCCTGTCACATTCCATCACACAGGATGGGTTCCCTGTCACATTCCATCACACAGGATGGGTTCCCTGTCACATTCCATCACACAGAATGGGTTCCCTGTCACATTCCCTCACACAGGATGGGTTCCAAACATCAAGTGATAAATTCAGTCTAAACTGGGATGACCTCAGTAAAGTGGCAAGGTTTTCATTGTCTCTGATACGACTTTTGGTCTGATGACCAATTCAATGGTTAAGCATCGTTTTGTCTATCCAAACCAGGTCCCACACACCGGCTAGGTCTCCAGACCCGAATCCAAAGACCTTATGTGACGTAGTCATTGTAGGGCCTATAATATTTATAATAATAATCTTTATTTCTACGAGTACATATACAACTTGAACATTAAAATGGTATAAAATACCGACAGGTTGTTAGGTAAGACACATATGCAACAGTTAGGTTGCATATGTTGCATACATCGTCTTCAAGTATATTCTGCTTCTATCAACTTTTCTGTACTCGACTGAAGAAGCCTACTGTGTAGGCGAAACGTTTCGAAATAAAGATACCTAACTGTTGCATATGTGTCTTACCTAACACATGTACAACTTACACACAGCAAAACTGACATCAGTGACATACTATATAGAAAGTCCCTGGTTACGCAGAGCATTTCGGGCCAATTATGTTAATTTTGTCCCCAGGATGCGACCCACACCAGTCGACTAACACCCAGGTACCTATTTTACTTAAGATTGAGACACTTATGCAACATATGGGAATCTTTATTGAAGAAACGTTTCGCCACACAGTGGCTTCATCAGTCCAATACAAAGCAGAAAGGTGCTAGGAGAGGAGTGATTACCTCAGACTCATCTTCTTACACCTTTCTGCTTTGTATTGGACTGATAAAGCCACTGTGTGGCGAAACGTTTCTTCAATAAAGATTCCCATATGTTGCATAAGTGTCTCAATCTTCAACTTGTCAGTTATTAAAATCATTTATCACAACTATTTTACTGCTAAGAGAACATGGACAGCAGTAGTCTTAAGGAAACACACCCAAATGTTTCCACCCGTAGTGGGGATCGACCCCCGGACCTCAAGGTGTGAGCTGAGTACGCTAACACACACACAGGTACCAAGTGCCTCATGAATCTTGTAACATCTATATGTATAGTCACCCTTTGACTAATTGTTCCATCTGTCAGAGAGCAGGTACAATTCATTTTCGATCTCTCATTCGAAGATGAGGTACTTGTACCTCCTGCCATGGAGACATAGGCCTCAGACACTCCCGAGACGGAGCCAAGGCCGGGTCACCATCTGGAAAAGACCCGGGCCGGGAGAGTACCGGCGAATCAAGAAGATCTCTCATTCAGCGCTTGGTAGCCTCTCTTTCTCTGCTTTGTGTGTGTGATAAATGATTTGAAAAGCCCACAAGTTGAGGTTTGAGACACTTATGCAACATATGGGAATCTTTATTGAGGAAACGTTTCGCCTACACAGTAGGCTTCTTCGGTCTTCAAGGGAGATTGATTACATCGTCTTCACATCTCTTCTGCTAACTCTTCTGTGTAGATAAATGGTTCAGAGAACCGAAATGTTTCCTTTACTGTGTAAGCTAATGAATTAAGACACGTGTTTAATTCATTAGCATTTCGGTTCTCTGAACCATTTATCTACATTCTAATGTTCTTATAGTACTTTGTACACATGTTTATGGGAATAAATGTTGATAGATATCCATATACATAAACCTGCATAGTGAATGAGAAGAAATATTTCTTACGAGAGAGAAAAAAAGAGGTGTAGTTTAGGTGGAGAAAGGCTGAGGGCTGTCACTAACAGTCTGGGGACTAACAGCCTCAAACAACGTCCTTCCTCACTCCTCTCCTCTCCCAATTAACATCAGTAATTAGCGCTGTCAAGCTGACCCTCCGGGGGCTTTGTAAATTTATATGGTAGGAATCCCTGCGTGTTGTTGACGTAGGTAAGCTGGAGTCCTTCAGGTCATCCCGTGTGTGGGGTGACTTAAGCTTGCTTCTTTCAGGACATCCCGTATGTGGGGTGATTTAAGCTTGCTTGCTTCAGGACAACCCGTGTGTTGGGTGATTTAAGCTTGCTTGCTCAGGACATCCCGTGTGTTGGGTGATTTAAGCTTGCTTGCTACAAGATATCCCGTGTGTTGGGTGATTTAAGCTT
>NC_069470.1:12569661-12587161 GCF_026875155.1 Cherax quadricarinatus
GGCCATTTATCCTGGCCATTTGTCTTGTTCATTTATCCAGGTCATTTATCCTGGTTATTTATTGGCCATTTATAGTGGTCATTCATCTTGACCAATTATCCTAGCCATTTATCCAGGCTACTCATCCTAATCATTTATCCAGGCCATTTAACATAGTCATTTGGCCAATTATCCTAGTCATTTATATTGGTCAATTATCCTAGCCATTTATCCAGACTAATTATCGTAACCATTTATCCGAATAATTTATTCAAGCCATTTATTCAAGCTATTTGTACTGGTAATCTATCCTAGCAATTTATCCGGACTATTTATCGTTGCCATTTATCACGGCTACTTATCCTTGCCAATTATGTCTCAATTTGACCTATAACAGGATCTTCCGGTGTAAGGCAACAAGTACTGTGCGTTGTGCTGTACGTACAGTATATATTCGTACGTTGTGCACGTTTTTACCTCTGTACCTACTTGCTTGCGGTGTGTACGTATTGGATTATGTGCATTTACCTGTGTATACACATGTGTACGTATTTGTGTGTACATGTTCCTTGTGTACGTGTTTACTTGTGTGTACGTGTTTCTTGTGTACGTGTTTGTGCTGCTTAAGTAATTAAGTGTTGAATGTACGTATTTATCATTTACATGTACGTACTTATTTACTTGTCATACAATATAATAACAATAATAAAAGTAACAAATAAAAATAAAAGTAACAGAAATCAAAATAATAAAAGTAAAGGAATCAAAATAATAAAAGTAACAGAAATAATGAAAATAATAAAAGTAACAGAAATAAAAAAATAAAAGTAACAGAAATAATGAAAATAATAAAACAAATAAAAATAATAAAAGTAACAGAAATAAAAAAAATAAAAGTAACAGGAATAATGAAAATATAAAACAAATAAAAATAATAAAAGTAACAGAAATAATAAAAATAACGGAAATAATAATAAAAGTAACAGAAATAATAAAAATAACGGAAATAATAATAAAAGTAACAGAAATAATAAAAATAACGGAAATAATAAAAGTAACAGAAATAATAATAAACCATACCACGGGCGGGGATAGAACCCGCGGTCAGAGTCTCAAAACTCCAGACCGTCGCGTTAGCCACTGGACCAGCTAGCCACAATAACGGCATTGAGGGGACTTGAGCTAGAGTTCGTCACGGCCACGCTAGCTGGAGATTCGTCTGTAAAAACTTGCATTTGTGGTCACAGTGGTGGCCTATGCTAACCTTCCTATGGTGTAGAAATATACCTAGTTGGACGAATCTTATTGTGGCTAGCTGGTCTAGTGGCTGACGCGACGGTCTGGAGTTTTGAGACTCTATGACCGCGGGTTCTATCCCCGCCCGTGGTATGGTTTGTTTGCAATCGTGTCATTACGATTTCTTGAGTCATAGTAATAATAAAAGTAACAAATAATAATAATAAAAGTAACAAATAATAATAAAAGTAACAAATAATAATAAAAGTAACAAATAATAATAAAAGTAACAAATAATAATAAAAGTAACAAATAATAATAATAAAATTAACAAATAATAATAAAAGTAACAAATAATAATAATAAAAGTAACAAATAATAATAATAAAAGTAACAAATAATAATAAAAGTAACAAATAATAATAATAAAAGTAACAAATAATAATAAAAGTAACAAATAATAATAATAAAAGTAACAAATAATAATAATAAAAGTAACAAATAATAATAATAAAAGTAACAAATAATAATAAAAGTAACAAATAATAATAATAAAAGTAACAAATAATAGAAATATTAAAAATAAGAAAGTGAGAGTAACAGTAGTAATATAAATAATAGGAATATTAACAATATAATAGTAATAATATAGTAATAACAATAATAATAAAATAATCACAAAGAATTACAATAAAATAATAATTATTTATTACCAACTTCACAATATTATCTCATAAATTAAAACACACAATAACTTCCCTAACTATAAACCTGAATGGTTTATAATTGCGTAAATAAACACCAGGTTTATGGATAGTTTAACTAGATATATATAGCTGAAATGTATATATTTTTGTCTATAATTGATAGACATATTTTAAATTGACTATTTTAGCGAGGCTGTTAAATAGATATTTGTTCGGCTGACAATGGAGCGACCCGGGTTCAATCGTGGGTAGGGTGAGACGTATGTGTGTGTCTTTACACTTGTTTCTGTTTCCTATGAGTGGTGTGTGTGTTTGTGTGTGTGTGGGGGTGGTGTGTGTGTGGTGTGTGTGTGTGTGTGTGTGTGTGTGTGTGTGTGTGTGTGGGGTGTGTGTGTGTGTGTGTGTGTGATTAATATTCCCCTTACAGCATGTGTGTTGCTTCCCCTCTGCATTCATGTCTCCCCTTGGTATGTACGTATTGCTTCTGTGTGCGCACATAACTACTGTGCCTATGTGCGTATTCTTCCCTTCATTCTGTACATACACGTCTCCCTGTGTGTATTAATTCTGTGTGTTCATGTCTGTCGTAATTGTGTGCGTAATCTTCCCCTCATTGCGCGTATTATCAGCTGACAAATCACTGTTGGCTGCCACTCAAGACATGAACACTCGAGACATGAACACTCAAGACATGAACGCTCAAGACATGTCCAAATTTATAGTTGCAAACAAGAGAAATTTCATCAGTAAGCCAGAACGCAAAAATTATCGCCATTAAGACTGCATGTCACCTGCACACCACCAGTCACTACACAAGGGTCATTAAGACTGCACGTCACCTGTACACCACCAGTCACTACACGAGGGTCATTAAGACTGCATGTCACCTGTACACCACCAATCACTACACGAGGGTCATTAAGACTGCATGTCACCTGTACACCACCAGTCCCCTACACGGGGTCATTAAACTGCATGTCACCCGTACACCACCAGTCACTTCACAAGGGTCATTAAGATGCAGTACCTGTCCACCGCATAACAGGTCATTAAACTGCATTTACTGTACACCACATCACTACACGAGGGTCATTAAGACTGCATGTCACCTGTACACCACCAATCACTACACGAGGGTCATTAAGACTGCATGTCACCTGTACACCACCAGTCACTACACGAGGGTCATTAAGACTGCATGTCACCCGTACACCCCAGTCAAATACACCAGGGTCATTAAGACTGCATGTCACCTGTACACCCCCAGTCACTACACCAGGGTCATTAAGACTGCATGTCACCTGTACACCACAGTCACTACACCAGGGTCATTAAGACTGCATGTCACTGTACACCCCCAGTCACTACACCAGGGGCATTAAGACTGCATGTCACCTGTACACCACCAGTCACTACACAGGGTCATTAAGACTGCATGTCACCTGTACACCAAGTCACTACACGAGGGTTTATTAAGACTGCATGTCACCTGTACACACCCGTCCCCTACCGAGGGTCATTAAAATGCATGTCACCTGTACACCACGCCCCTACGCAGGGTCATTAAGACTGCATGTCACCTGTACACCACCAGTCACTTTCACCCGGGTCATTAAGACTGCATGTCACCCGTACACCACCAGTCACTACACCAGGGTCATTAAGACTGCATGTCACCTGTACACCACCAGTCATTCACAGGGTCATTAAAACTGCATGTCACCTGTCACCACCCGTCACTACACCAGGGTCATTAAGATGCATGTCACCTGTACACCACCAGTCACTACACCAGGGTCATTAAGACTGCATGTCACCTGTACACCACCAGTCACTACACCAGGGTCATTAAGACTGCATGTCACCTGTACACCCACCAATCACTACACCAGGGTCATTAAGGGCTGCGTCACCCGTACACCACCATCACTACACAGGGTCATTAAGCTGCTTTTCACCCGTACACCCCAGTCACTTTCACCAGGGTCATTAAGACGCATGTCACCTGTACACCACCCGTTTACTACACCAGGGTCATTAAGACGCATGGGCACCTGTACACCACAGTCCCCTACCAGGGGTCATTAAGACTGCATGTCACCTGTACACCACCAGTCACTACACAGGGTCATTAAGACGCATGCCCTGTACACCACCGTCACTACACGGGGTCATTAAGACGCATTGCCCCCTGTACACCACCAGTACTACACCAGGGGTCATTAAGACTGCATGTCACCTGTACACCACCAGTCACTACACCAGGGTCATTAAGACTGCTGTCCTGTAACCACCAGTCACTACACCGGGTCAATTAAAACTGCATGTCACCTGTACACCACCAGTCACTACACGAGGGGGCATTAAGACTGCATGTCACCTGTACACCAGTCACTACACGAGGGTCATTAAGACTGCATGTCACCTGTACACCAGTCACTACACAGGGTCATTAAGACTGCAGTCACCTGTAACACAGTCACTACACCAGGGTCATTAAGATGCACGTACCGGTACACCACCAGTCACTACACCAGGGTCATTAAGACTGCAGTCAAACCGTACACCACCAGTCACTACACCAGGGTCATTAAGGACTGCATGTCACCTGTACCCCCACCAGTCACTACACCGGGTCATTAGACTGCATGTCACCTGTACACCCCCAGTCACTACACCGGGTCATTAAGAAGCATTTTCACCTGTACACCACCCGTCACTACACCAGGGTCATTAAGACTGCCCTGTCACCTGTACACCACCCGTCACTACACCAGGGTCATTAAGGGCTGCATGTCACCCGTACACCACCCGTCACTACACCAGGGTCATTAAGACTGATGTCAACTGTACACCACCAGTCACTACACCGGGTCATTAAGACGCATGTCACCTGTACAACCCAGTCACTTACACCAGGGTCATTAAGACGCATGTCACCTGTACACCACCAGTCACTACACCAGGGTCATTAAGGACTGCATGTCACCCGTACACCACCAAGTCACTACACCAGGGTCTTAAGACTGCATGTCACTGTACACCCAGTCACTACACGAGGGTCATTTAAGGGCTGCATGTCACCTGTACACACCAGTCACTACCGAGGGTCATTAAGACGCATGTCACCTGTACACCACAGTCACTAACGAGGGTCATTAAGACGCATGTCACCTGTACACCACCAGTCACTACACGAGGGTCATTAAGACTGATGTCACCTGTAACCACCAGTCACTACACGAGGGTCATTAAGACTGCATGTCACCTGTACACCACCGTCACTACAAAGAGGGTCATTAAGACGCATGTCACCTGTACACCACCAGTCACTACACGAGGGTCATTAAGACTGCATGTCACCTGTACACCACCAGTCACTACACGAGGGTCATTAAGACTGCATGTCACCTGTACACCACCAGTCACTCACCAGGGTCATTAAGGGCTGCATGTCACCTGTACACCACCAGTCATACACCAGGGTCATTAAGACTGCATGTCACCTGTACACCACCAGTCACTACACCGGGTCATTAAGACTGCATGTCACCTGTACCCACCACCAGTCACTACACCAGGGGTCATTAAGACTGCATGTCACCTGTACACCACCAGTCACTTTCACAGGGTCATTAGAAGCTGTCAACTGTACACCACCAGTCACTACCAGGGTATTAAGGATGATGTCACCTGTACACCACAAATCACTACACAGGGTCATTAAGACTGCATGGGCACTGTACACCCCAGTCATACACGAGGGTCATTAAGATGCATTTCACCCGTACACCACAGTCACTACACAGGGTCATTAAGACTGCAGTCACCGTACACCACCAGTCACTACACCAGGGTCATTAAGACTGCATGTCACCCGTACACCACCAGTCACTACACCAGGGTTATTAAGACTGCAGTCACCCGTACACCACCAGTCACTTTCACCAGGGTCATTAAGATGCATGTCACCTGTACACCACAGTCACTACACCAGGGTTATTAAGACTGCATGTCACCCGTACACCACCAGTCCTACCCAGGGTCATTAAGACTGCATGTCACCTGTACACCACCAGTCACTACACCAGGGTCATTAAGACTGCATGTCAACCCGTACACCACCAGTCACTACACCAGGGTCATTAAGACTGCAGTCCCTGTACACCACCAGTCATACACCAGGGTCTTAAGACTGCATGTCACCTGTACACCACCCGTCACTTTCACAGGGTCATTAAGACTGCACGTCACCTGTACACCACCAGTCATACACCAGGGTCATTAAGATGCTGTCACCTGTACACCACCCGTCATACACCAGGGTCATTAAGACTGCAGTCACCCGTTACACCACCAGTCACTACACCAGGGTATTAAGACTGCATGTCACTGTACACCACCCGTCACTACACCAGGGTCATTAAGACTGCATGTCACTGTACACCACAGTCACTACACCGGGTCAAATTTAAAACTGCAGTCACCCGTACACCACCAGTCATACACCAGGGTCATTTAAAACTGCATGTCACCCGTACACCCGTCACTACACCAGGGTCATTAAGACTGCATGTCACCTGTACACCACCAGTCACTACACCAGGGTCATTAAGACTGCATGTCACCTGTACACCCAGTCACTACACCAGGGTCATTAAGACTGCATGTCACCTGTACACCACCAGTCACTACACCGGGTCATTAAGACTGCATGTCACCTGTACACACCCTCACTACCCAGGGTCATTAAGACTGCAGTCACCTGTACACCACCAGTCACTACACCAGGGTCATTAAGACTGCATGTCACCTGTACACCCAGTCACTACACGGGTCATTAAGACTGCCCGTCACCTGTAACCACCCGTCACTACACCAGGGTCATTAAGACTGCATGTCACCTGTACACCACCAGTCACTACACAGGGTCATAAGACTGCATGTCACCCGTACACCACCAGTCATACCCAGGGTCATTAAGGGCTGCATGTCAACCGTACACCACAGTCACTACACAGGGTCATTAAGGGCTGCATGTCACCTGTACACACCAGTCAACTACACCAGGGTCATTAAGACTGCATGTCACCTGGGACACCACCAGTCACTACACCAGGGTATTTAAGACTGATGTCACCTGTAAAACCAGTCATTCACCAGGGTCATTAAGGCTGCATGGCACCTGTACACACCAGTCACTACACCGGGTCATTAAGGGCTGCATGTCACCCGTACACACCAGTCACTACACCAGGGTCATTAAGACTGCATGTCACCTGTACACCACCAGTCACTACACCAGGGTCATAAGACTGCATGTCACCCGTACACCACCAGTCACTACACCAGGGTTTATTAAGACTGCATGTCCCTGTACACCACCAGTCACTACACCAGGGTCATTAAGACTGCATGTCAACCTGTACACCAGTCACTACACCAGGGTCATTAGATGCATGTCACCTGTACACCACCAGTCACTACACCAGGGTCATTAAGACTGCATGTCACCCGTACACCAGTCACTACACAGGGTCATTAAAACTGATGTCACCTGTACACCCAGTCACTACACCAGGGTCATTAAGGGCTGCATGTCACCTGTACACCACCAGTCCTTTCACCAGGGTCATTAAGACTGCCCTGTCACCTGTTACACCAGTCACTCACCAGGGTCATTAAGACTGCATGTCACCTGTACACCACCAGTCACTACACCAGGGTCATTAAGACTGCACGTCACCTGTACACCACCAGTCACTAAACCCAGGGTCATTAAGACTGCATGTCACCTGTACACCACAGTCACTACACCAGGGTCATTAAGACTGCAGTCACCTGTACACCACCAGTCACTACACGGGGTCATTAAGACTGACGTCAACCCGTACACCCAGTACTACACCAGGGTCATTAAGACTGCAGTCACCGTACACCACCAGTCACTTCACCAGGGTCATTAAGGGTGCAGTACCTGTACACCACAGGGCACTACCGGGTTTAAGACTGCGTCATGTACACCCAGGGCACTCCCAGGGTCATAGGGGTGCTGGACCGTACCCCAGTCACTACACAGGGTCATTAAGACGAGGTCACTGTACACACCGTCCCACACCAGGGTTTAGGACGCATGTCACTGTAACCACCAGTCATACCGGGGTCATTAAGACTGCATGTCACCTGTACACCCAGTCATACACCAGGGTCATTAAGACGCATGTCCCTGTACACCACAGTCACTACACAGGGTCATTAAGACGCAGTCACCTGTACACCACCAGTCACTACACAGGGTCATAGGACTGCAGTCACTGTACACCACCAGCACTACCCAGGGTATAGAGCATGTCACCTGTACCACCGTCACACCCGGGTCATTAAGACTGCATGTCACCTGTAACCACAGTCATACACAGGGTCATTAAGGGTGTGTCACCTGTACACCAAGTCACTTACACCGGGTCTTAAGCTGCATGTGTCACCCCGCCTACACCACCAGTCACCAACCCAGGGGCATCCCTTAAGACTGCATGTCACCTGTACACCACCCGTCACTACCCAGGGGGCATTAAGACTGCATGTTTACCTGTACCCACAGTCACTACACAGGGTCATTAAGACTGCATGTCACTGTTTCACCACCAGTCATACACAGGGGGCATTAAGACGCATGTCACTGTTTCACCACCAGTCACTACCACCAGGGTCATTAAGACGCATGTCACCCGTACACCCCCCAGTCACTACACCCAGGGTCATTAAGACTGCATGTCACTGTACACCACCAGTCACTACACCAGGTTTATTAAGACTGCATGTACCTGTACACCACCAGTCACTACACCAGGGTCATTAAGACTGCATGTCACCTGTACACCACCAGTCACTACACCAGGGTCATTAAGACTGCATGTCACCTGTACACCACCAGTCACACACAGGGTCATTAAGACTGCATGTCACCTGTACACCCCAGTCACTACACCGGGGTCATTTAAAACTGCAGTCACCTGTACACCACAGTCACTACACCAGGGTTATTAAGACTGCATGTCACCTGTACACCACCAGTCACTACACGGGTCATTAAGACTGCAGTCACCCGTACACCCAGTCACTACACCAGGGTCATTAAGACTGCATGTCACCTGTACACCACCAGTCACACACGAGGGTCATTAAGACTGCATGTCACCTGTACACCACCAGTCACTACACCAGGGTCTTAAGACTGCATGTCACCTGTACACCACCAGTCACTACACCAGGGTCATTAAAACTGCATGTCACCTGTACACCCCCGTCACTACACCAGGGTCATTAAGACTGCATGCACCTGTACACCACCAGTCACTACACCAGGGTCATTTAAGGGCTGCATGTCACCTGTACACCACCAGTCACTACACCAGGGTCATTAAGACTGCATGTCACCTGTACACCACCAGTCACTACACCAGGGTCATTAAGACTGCATGTCACCTGTACACCACCAGTCACTACACCAGGGTCATTAAGACTGCATGTCACCTGTAACCACCAGTCACTACACCAGGGGTCATTAAGACTGCATGTCACCTGTACACCCCAGTCACTACACCAGGGTCATTAAGACTGCATGTTTACCTTTTACACACCAGTCACTACACCAGGGTCCATTAAGATGCATGTCACCTGTACACCAGTCACTACACCAGGGTCATTAAGACTGCATTTTCACCTGTACACCACCAGTCACTACACCAGGGTCATTAAGATGCATGTCACCCGTACACCCAGTCACTACACCAGGGTCTTAGACTGCATGTCACTGTACACCCAGTCACTACACCAGGGTCATTAAGATCTGCATGTCACCTGTACACCCCAGTCATACACCAGGGTCATTAAGATGCATGTCACCTGTACACCCCAGTCACTACACCAGGGTCATTAAGACTGCATGTCACCTTTACACCACCAGTAAATAACCAGGGTCATTAAGACTGCAGTCACCTGTACACCCCCAGTCACTACACCAGGGTCATTAAGACTGCAGTCACCTGTACACCACCAGTCATACACCAGGGTCATTAAGACTGCACGTCACCGTACACCACCAGTCACTACACGAGGGTCATTAAGAAATGCAGTCACCTGTACACCACCGTCATCACCAGGGTCATTAAGACTGCATGTCACCGTAACCACCAGTCACTACACCAGGGTCATTAAGACTGCATGTCACTGTACACCCCCAGTCACTACCACCAGGGTCATTAAGACGCATGTCACCCGTACACCACCGTCACTACACCAGGGTCATTAAGACTGCATGTCCCCCTGTACACCACCAGTCACTACACAGGGTCATTAAGACTGCATGTCACTGTACACCACCGTCACTAACCAGGGTCATTAAGACTGGATGTCACTGTACACCACCCGTCACTACACAGGGTCTTAAGATGCATGTCACCTGTACACCACCCGTCACTACACCAGGGTCATTAAGACTGCACGTCACCCGTTACACCACCAGTCACTACACCAGGGTCATTAAAACTGCATGTCACCTGTACACCACCCGTCACTACACCAGGGTCATTAAGACTGCATGTCACTGTACACCACCAGTCACTACACCAGGGTCATTAAGACTGCATGTCACCTGTACACCACCCGTCACTACACCAGGGTCATTAAGACTGCATGTCACTGTACACCACCAGTCACAACACCAGGGTCATTAAGACTGCATGTCACCTGTACACCACCAGTCACTACACCAGGGTCATTAAGACTGCATGTACTGTACACCACCAGTCACTCACCAGGGTCTTTTAAGACTGCATGTCACCTGTACACCACCAGTCACTACACCAGGGTCATTAAGAGCATTTTCACCTGTACACCACCAGTCACTACACCGGGTCATTAAGACAGCATGTCACTGTACACCACCCGTCACTACACAGGGTCATTAAGACGCATTCACCTGTACACCACAGTCACTACACCAGGGTCATTTAAGACTGCATGTCACCTGTACACCACCAGTCACTACACCAGGGTCATTAAGACTGCATGTCACTGTACACCACCAGTCACTACACCAGGGTCATTAAGGATGCATGTCACCTGTAACCACCCCGTCACTACACCAGGGTCATTAAGACGCATGTCACCTGTACACCACCAGTCACTACACCAGGGTCATTAAAACGCATGTCACCCGTACACCACCAGTCACTACACCAGGGTCATTAAGACTGCATGTCACCTGTACACCACCAGTCACTACACCAGGGTCATTAAGACTGCATGTCACCTGTACACCACCAGTCACTACACGAGGGTCATTAAGGGCGCATGTCACCTGTACACCACCAGTCACTACACGAGGGTCATTAAGACTGCATGTCACCTGTACACCACCATTCCGCATACTGAAGGAAATTGTAAGTGTACAGGAGGGCCCCGATTTACGGAGCTTCACTTCACAGCATTTCACTAATCCAGCGGTTTTCAGTTATACCAATTCTTCATATATTCATACTTCCTACAATAAATATATTCATCACTCACTGTAAGCTAAGTATAAAAGTATTTTAAAGCAATGTGTACTATATATGCCTTACTTTTAGGCCTAGGCTCACTTAATATATGATAGTGTAAACATGTTATCTAGTTTTTATATGCCTTTGAGAGTGAAATAAGGCTGAGTCACATTACAATAAGGCTGATTCACATTACAGTAAGGCTGATTCACATTACAGTAAGGCTGATTCACATTGCAGTATGGCTGATTTACATTACAATAAGGCTGATTCACATTGCAGTATGGCTGATTTACATTACAATAAGGCTGATTCACATTGCAGTATGGCTGATTCACATTACAATAAGGCTGATTCACATTACAATAAGGCTGATTCACATTACAGTAAGGCTGATTCACATTGCAGTATGGCTGATTTACATTACAATAAGGCTGATTCACATTACAATAAGACTGATTCACATTACAGTGATTTCCGCTTCACAACAACAGCCCGGAACCTAACCTGCTGCATAAGCAGGATTCTCCTGTATACATACCGAGGTACTCACCACTTACGTGTATATACAGTGCATACACACAAGGGAGATGAACAAGTGCCCTGGGATACAAGGCCATTGTAACATACAAGTATGCAATGGAATCCTGTTAAATGTTTCACACACTGGCAAGATTGCTAACCAAATCTCTCCCCTGAAGTACCGAATTTTCCGGTATATAAGACGCGCCTTTTTCCCACAAAAAGTCTTGAAGAATCAGCCTGCGCCTTACACGTTCAATGTCAACGTCAAGGGTAGCCTTTGGTTACTGTTTTGTGTCAAGTAAGACGGTATTTAACCTTTGTATACGACTACTGATTTACCGGTATGGTACTGTGCGCCTTATATACCGAAAAAATACGGTATATAAGAAAAATCATTTTGTGGACTCAGAGAAACATCACAATAGATTCTAATCAAAACAACAAAACGAGAAAAATGAAAAACCTTTCAAATATCCATCTGTCTTTTTGAAAAGATTATTTTTGGAAGCTGGAAGCTTATTGTAGGTTGGTGAAGGCTGTTTGGGTCAGGTCTCGCAAGACAATTGTGCTGCTAATTCCTCGTGGAGGAAAACAAAAGCCGGTAACAATAGCTGGCCTCAGACTCGTGGTCTCGCATGAGAAGTGTCATTGTTGGTGGATAGTGGACCATAGGATTGTTTACAGTCTTGAGTCGATCTTTGATTGATTCTTATTCTCTCTCTCTCTCTCTCTCTCTCTCTCTCTCTCTCTCTCTCCAGTACCAGCTTGGTAGTTCTCTGTACCCTCTACAGTGATGCTATCAGCTGGGTAGTTCTTCTCTGTACCCTCTCCAGTGATGGTACCAACTTGGTAGTTCTTCTCTGTACCCTCTCCAGTGATGGTACCAGCTTGGTAGTTCTTCTCTGTACCCTCTCCAGTGATGGTACCAGATTGGTAGCTCTTCGCTTTACCCTCTCCAGTGGTGGTACCAGCTTGGTAGTAGTTCTCTGTACCCTCTCTAGTGATGGTAACAGATTGGTAGCTCTTCTCTGTACCCTCTCCAGTGACGGTACCAACTTGGTAGCTCTTTGCTGTACCCTCTCTAGTGATCGCACCAACTTGGTAGTAGTTCTCTGTACCCTCTCCAGTGATGGCACCAGC
Source organism: Cherax quadricarinatus (assembly GCF_026875155.1). Lineage (NCBI taxonomy): Eukaryota > Metazoa > Arthropoda > Malacostraca > Decapoda > Parastacidae > Cherax > Cherax quadricarinatus. The sequence continues at coordinate 12,582,791 of NC_069470.1, forward strand.
TTGGTAGTTCTTCTCTGTACGCTCTGTTACCTACATTTACCTACATTTGCAAGAAAAATATAAATAGGGAACAAGATAAAGCTGGAGCCATCTGTGGGCCAGTGATGTCATTGGGTCAACTCTACTCAAGTTCAGGAAGGATTAGCTCAAGGACCCAATGGAAGTAAGTCATTCTGACTTTTCTGGGTTATCCTACGTCTTCCACACCTGCTGCTGTGTATGGTAATCTATGTATACCTGAATAAACTAGGTCCTCTACACATACTGCTGTGTATGGTAATCTATGTATACCTGAATAAACTAGGTCCTCTACACATGCTGCTGTGTATGGTAATCTATGTATACCTAAATAAACTAGGTCCTCTACACATGCTGCTGTGTATGGTAATCTATGTATACCTGAATAAACTAGGTCCTCTACACATGCTGCTGTGTATGGTAATCTATGTATACCTGAATAAACTAGGTCCTCTACACATGCTGCTGTGTATGGTAATCTATGTATACCTGAATAAACTAGGTCCTCTACACATGCTGCTGTGTATGGTAATCTATGTATACCTGAATAAACTAGGTCCTCTACACATGCTGCTGTGTATGGTAATCTATGTATACCTGAATAAACTAGGTCCTCTACACATGGTGCTGTGTATGGTAATCTATGTATACCTAAATAAACGTACTAGCCACAAGTGGGGTTGCGAAGGGTAGAATATAGGAGATAATTAACAGTCGCAATACCGTTACCGGAACAATACACAAATAACCCACACATACCAGAAACTTTCAACAACGTTTCGGTCCGACTCGTTAATGACTAGTTAATGGTCCAAGTCGGACCGAAACGTCGTCATAAGTTGTGTGTCGCATAGGGGACAATTAGATGGAAGGTGAACGTTAGACTTGGAAAACTCTTACCAGGAAAACTTTGACCAGGAAAATGTTTCAATAACTTTTAACAGTTTACAGTCTGTTAATTATTACAAACATCTATTACGTTTTCGCAGTTATATAAAAGAGGACAAGAGCTTGATTCTGCCTTGAGTTGCACCGCTGTATGATACACTGTAAAAATGGAAGTTGAGCAACAGTTGATGGCCTATGCAACGGTATACAGCTGTTGCTGGCTCAGTGGTTAGGATTAGACTGACAGTTTGGCAAACCCGGTTCGAATCCTCGGGAAAAGTCACTTTGTTATGCTAGCTAGGGTCGATCATCGTCTACTGTCCTCTTCTGCAAATTCCTATCGACCAATTTTAGTGATTTATGGCCCCCAGCGATGCGTGCGTGGATGGGAGTGTATACTCACGTAATTATATTCGCTTACGAGGAGGTCGATGCACAGCTCCTGGCTCCGCCTCTATGATTATTTTCACTGGCATTAGGGATTTCTGTTCTCCTGGTATTTTATCAATTTTATTGGTTTAGAAAGAGATGTGAGCAAATACAAGGACATATTTATTAGCAAAAGTTTTGATCCTGGGATCTTGATCACCATCATTCCTATTATTCTGTGTACTGAGATGGCCTCCACTGCTTCAACTAGCTTATTACTCTTTTCAACATCTCTGAGACTCAAGAACTACTTCCTAACATCTCTATGGCTCATCTGTACATTCAGCTTTAACCTCTCTTCTCTTATTCCTTGCATTTCTTGAGACATTTCTCCTCTATCTACCCAAGGAAATCCTTTTAAAATTATATACGTGTAACTGCATGTCTCTCCTCTCCTTACCTATACCAAGATTAGTTTCTTTTCCTGCAGTCTCTCTCTGTAGCGCCTCTCTGTTCCTGGACTAGTCGGATTGCAAACCTTTGTACTTTTGTTTTTTTTAGATTTTTTTTTTTCACCTTTTAGAATAGGAATGGAATCCACAGTGGAGCCATGTATCTGGTGATTGGTCTATGTCGTTAATAAAGGTAGGTAGGTATTAGCCTATATGTGGTTGCAGGGGTCGAGTCGTAGCTCCTGGCCCCACCTCTTCTCTGCTCGCTACTGGGGTCACTCTCCCTGCACCATGAACTTTATCATACCTCTGCTTAAAGCTATGAATGGATCCTGCCTCCATTACATCGCTTCCCAAACTATTCCACTTCCTGACTATTCTGTGATGAAGAAATACTTCCCAACATCCCTGTGATTCATCTGTGTCTTCAACTTTCAACTGTGTCCTCTTGTTGCTGTGTCTCATCTGTGTGTGTGCTCACCTATTTGTACTCGCCTATTTGTGGTTGCAGGGGTCGATTCATAGCTCCTGGCCCCGCCTCTTAACTGATTGCTACTGGGTGTGTGTGTGTGTGTGCCACAAGGCTCGTGACAGCCAGGGGTCGCGTGAGGGCCAAAACAAGAGCACTTTTATTCACTTATACTCAAGATAATTATAGTGTGTGCAGAGAGTCAGAAAGTCAATGTTAATCTTGTGAATTATGTACTCACTTGTGTTGTTCTCCACCTGCTTAATTGGCAGCTAAATTAATAGCCACTAACGTTACAAAGGTCTGTGACCTGAATTCTGACAGGAAAACACATATTTGGCCACCAATTCATATCTCTTAACTTTTTAATTATAAAAAGAATTTATTTGTTTACGACGAGCAATATATAAATAATTTATAAGGTTTTGTAAATTAAAAACTATATTTGTCGTAATTCTCGAAACCTACAGTTTTTAATTCATTGTAAATTCAACTACGTACCTGAGTATGTTGCCAAATTGAACGTAATTACGTGATGATAATACACTCCGTATAACGGTATAAAAGTAATATTTTGTTTAAAATTATCTTACAAAAGGCATAAAAAGATTACGTTTAGTTATGGACTGTTGAGGAGAAAAGTGAAAGTTCTGACAGACTAAAATGTTCAGAGTATAATTCCTGAGACATTGTAAAAATTCTTGGTAGCGCACTTAGCTCATATACTGAGGGACCGTGGTTCGATCCCCGGCATGGGTGGAAACGTTGGGCATATTTCCTTACACCTGCTACCCTTGTTCACCTAGTAGTAAGTAGGTTCCTGTGTTAGCCACCTTACACTTGCCGTCCCTATTTACTAGTAGTAAGTAGGTTCCTGTGTTAGCCACCTTACATTTGTTGTCCCTGTTCACCTAGTAGTAAGTAGGTTCCTGTGTTATTACCTTACACTTGCCGTCCCTGTTCACCTAGCAGTAAGTAGGTACATGGGTGTTAGCCACCTTACACTTGCTGTCCCTGTTCACATAGTAAATAGGTTCCTGTGTTAGCCACCTTTACACCTGCTGTCCCTGTTCACCTAGTGTAAGTAGGTAACTGGGTGTTAGAAGAAAGCTGTGGGTGGCATCCTGGGGGTGGTAGTACCAATTATATAAGAGTTTGGCTTTGAAATGAGTTAAGGCAGAACAACAACTCTTAGCCTGTAAATTAGCAGAGGTAGAATAACAGCTCTCAGCTTGTAAATGAACTGGTGTAGGATCATTCTTGTATGTGAAGTAAAAGGACACAAGTGCAACTAATGTGACATTTATTGTGGCAACGTTTCGCTCTCCAGGAGCTTTATCAAGCCATTACAAACAATACATGGACACAGAGGGTATATAAAGGCTCAGAGTGAGGTGAATACTAGTGAGGTACCATTCCGATGTTCACTAGTGGTAGTAGTAGTAGTAGTAGTAGTGGTAGTAGTAGTAGTAGTAGTAGTAGTAGTAGTAGTAGTAGTAGTAACAAAAATAATACAATATGGAAGAGCAATTAATTCGTACATGAGTAAAAGGATATAAAAGCTATTACTTGGGTAACATAAAAATAGGTTGGACAAATATAGACTGGAAAGAGGCAGCTTGTTTCAGTGTTCACTCTCTGTAATGTGCTTTGTGTAGTATAACAGGAGAGACTATGTGATGGCAGGGTTTACTGTTTTCAGGAGGATTCTTGCTAAGACTTCAGAGATGGTGAAGCTGCCGTTGTTTTGTTTAATTGTATTCGAAACAGCGATCAGTGCTGATCATTCTTAGCTTGTAAATTCAGCTGTGTAAACACAGAAAAACACTCTCATTGCCCTGACCTCAGTACTAATCTTGGGCAGAATAATTATTTTAGATTTCCTAATACGTAGCGTTGGATACGTGTGTGTGTAGTATTGAGCGAGCATGCAAGTCTGCACTGTACGTACACGAGACTGCATGTATACCTTTGTATGTGTGTGTGTGTGTGTACCTGTGTTTGTACCTGTGTGTGTATACGTGTGTGCATATATGTGTGTGTGTATATATGTGTGTGTGTATATATGTGTGGGTATATAGCTGTGTGTGTATATACGTGTGTGTATATACGTGTGTGTATATACGTGTGTATATATATATATGTGTGTGTGTGTGAGGGAGAGAGGGAGGGAGA
>NC_069470.1:12589661-12607161 GCF_026875155.1 Cherax quadricarinatus
CAGTATTCTGAAATACACACATGTGCAACTGACAGGAACCTGCCCTGCGTAACTAACACAACCCTGCCCTGCGTAACTAACACAACCCTGCCCTGCGTAACTAACACAACCCTGCCCTGCGTAACTAACACAACCCTGCCCTGCGTAACTAACACAACCCTGCCATGCGTAACTAACACAACCCTGCCCTGCGTAACTAACACAACCCTGCCCTGCGTAACTAACACAACCCTGCCCTGCGTAACTAACACAACCCTGCCCTGCGTAACTAACACAACCCTGCCCTGCGTAACTAACACAACCCTGCCCTGCATAACTAACACAACCCTGCCCTGCGTAACTACCACAACCCTGCCCTGCATAACTACCACAACCCTGCCCTGTGTAACTAACACAACCCTGCCCTGCGTAACTAACACAACCCTGCCCTGCGTAACTACCACAACCCTGCCCTGCATAACTAACACAACCCTGCCCTGCGTAACTAACACAACCCTGCCCTGCGTAACTAACACAACCCTGCCCTGCGTAACTAACACAACCCTGCCCTGCGTAACTACCACAAGCCTGCCCTGCGTAACTACCACAACCCTGCCCTGCGTAACTAACACAACCCTGCCCTGCATAACTACCACAACCCTGCCCTGCGTAACTAACACAACCCTGCCCTGCGTAACTACCACAACCCTGCCCTGCGTAACTAACACAACCCTGCCCTACGTAACTACCACAACCCTGCCCTGAGTAACTAACACAACCCTGCCCTGCGTAACTAACACAACCCTGCCCTGCGTAACTAACACAACCCTGCCCTGCGTAACTAACACAACCCTGCCCTGCGTAACTAACACAACCCTGCCCTGCGTAACTACCACAACCCTGCCCTGCGTAACTAACACAACCCTGCCCTGCGTAACTAACACAACCCTGCCCTGCGTAACTACCACAAACCTGCCCTACGTAACTAACTCAACCCTGCCCTGCATAACTGCCACAACCCTGCCCTGCATAACTACCACAAACCTGCCCTGCGTAACTAACACAACCCTGCCCTGCGTAACTAACACAACCCTGCCCTGCGTAACTACCACAACCCTGCCCTGCATAACTACCACAACCCTGCCCTGCGTAACTAACACAACCCTGCCCTGCGTAACTAACACAACCCTGCCCTGCGTAACTACCACAACCCTGCCCTGCGTAACTAACACAACCCTGCCCTGCATAACACAACCCTACCCTGCGTAACTACCACAAACCTGCCCTGCGTAACTAACACAACCCTGCCCTGCGTAACTACCACAACCCTGCCCTGCGTAACTACCACAAACCTGCCCTGCGTAACTACCACAAACCTGCCCTGCGTAACTACCACAAACCTGCCCTGCGTAACTACCACAAACCTGCCCTGCGTAACTACACAAACCTGCCATGCGTAACTACCACAAACCTGCCCTGCATAACTACCACAAACCTGCCCTGCGTAACTAACACAACCCTGCCCTGCGTAACTAACACAACCCTGCCCTGCGTAACTAACACAACCCTGCCATGCGTAACTAACACAACCCTGCCCTGCGTAACTAACACAACCCTGCCCTGCGTAACTACCACAAACCTGCCCTGCGTAACTACCACAAACCTGCCCTGCGTAACTACCACAAACCTGCCCTGCGTAACTACCACAAACCTGCCCTGCGTAACTACACAAACCTGCCATGCGTAACTACCACAAACCTGCCCTGCGTAACTACCACAAACCTGCCCTGCGTAACTAACACAACCCTGCCCTGCGTAACTAACACAACCCTGCCCTGCGTAACTAACACAACCCTGCCATGCATAACTAACACAACCCTGCCCTGCGTAACTAACACAAACCTGCCCTGCGTATCTTACACAAACCTGCCCTGCGTAACTAACAACCCTGCCCTGCGTAACTAACACAACCCTGCCATGCGTAACTAACACAACCCTGCCCTGCGTAACTAACACAACCCTGCCCTGCGTAACTAACACAACCCTGCCCTGCGTAACTAACACAACCCTGCCCTGCGTAACTAACACAAACCTGCCCTGCGTAACTACCACAAACCTGCCCTGCTTAACTAACACAAACCTGCCCTGCGTAACTAATACAAACCTGCCATGCGTAACTACCACAAACCTGCCCTGTGTAACTACCACAAACCTGCCCTACGTAACTAACACAAACCTGCCATGAGTAACTACCACAAACCTGCCCTGCGTAACTACCACAAACCTGCCCTGCGTAACTAACACAAACCTGCCCTGCGTAACTAATACAAACCTGCCCTTCGTAACTAACACAAACCTGCCATGCGTAACTAACACAAACCTGCCCTGCGTAACTACCACAAACCTGCCCTGCGTAACTAACACAAACCTGCCCTGCGTAACTACCACAAACCTGACCTGCATAACTAATTCAAACCTGCCCTGCGTAACTACCACAAACCTGCCCTGCTTAACTAATACAAACCTGCCCTGCGTAACTACCACAAACCTGCCCTGCGTAACTAACACAAACCTGCCCTGCGTAACTAACACAAACCTGCCCTGCGTAACTACCACAAACCTGCCCTGCGTAACTAATACAAACCTGCCCTGCGTAACTAACACAAACCTGCCCTGCGTAACTACCACAAACCTGCCCTGCGTAACTAATACAAACCTGCCCTGCGTAACTAACACAAACCTGCCCTGTGTAACTAATACAAACCTGCCCTGCGTAACTACCACAAACCTGCCCTGCGTAACTAATACAAACCTGCCCTGCGTAACTACCACAAACCTGCCCTGCATAACTAATACAAACCTGCCCTGCGTAACTAACACAAACCTGCCCTGTGTAACTAATACAAACCTGCCCTGCATAACTACCATAAACCTGCGATGTGTAACTACCACAAACCTGCCCTGTGTAACTACCACAAACCTGCCATGCGTAACTAACACAAACCTGTCATGTGTAACTACCACAAACCTGCCCTGCGTAACTAACACAAACCTGTCATGCGTAACTAACACAAACCTGTCGTGCGTAACTACGACAAACCTGCCATGCGTAACTAACACAAACCTGCCCTGCGTAACTACCACAAACCTGTCATGCGTAACTAACACAAACCTGTCGTGCGTAACTACGCATGCCAAGGTGCGTTTACATTACTTTAATTTCTCCGTGTTTATAATCAGAAAAAATTAAATAGAAGTCAAATTCGGGATAATAAATTAATGTAAATATTTACCAGCCTGTAAATTTTTGTTTACTGTAAATATTTTTATTGCAGTTACCATTCAGCCTGTACTTTGCTTCTGGTCTTCTTTGCCCTTAAGAAATTTTCCTTTGTATTTGGTGGGATTAAACTCTAACGGCCACTTCTTGAAAGAGTCTCCTTTGTGTGTGTGTGTGTGTGTGTGTGTGTGTGTGTGTGTGTGTGTGTGTGTGTGTTTGTGTGTGTGTGTGTGTGTGTGTGTGTGTGTATACTCACCTATTTGTAGTTGCAGGGGTCGATTCACGGCTCCTGTAGTGGACCTAGTAGCTGGTCGCTACTAAGTCCACTCCCGAGTATTATTTTGTGTGTATGGAGAGAATATTAGGTTAGATGCTCGGCAAATAAAGCTCGCTCACTGCAGACTCACAGCTGAACACACTAGAACACGTCACACACAGCTGAACACACTAGAACACATCACACACAGCTTAACACACTAGAACATCACACACAGCTGAACACACTAGAACACATCACACAGCTTAACACACTAGAACACATACACAGCTGAACACACTAGAACACATCACACACAGCTGAACACACTAGAAACGACACAGATGAGGGACTAAATAGCGACATAAGCAAATTTGCTGATGACACCAAAATAGGCCGTCCAATTCATTCTAATGAGGACATTAGAGCACTCCAGGATGATTTGAATAGACTGATGCAGTGGTTGGAGAAGTGGCAGATGCAGTTTAATATAGACAAATGCAAAGTTCTAAATGTTGGACAGGAAAATAACCATGCCACATATAAATAAATAATGTAGATCTTAATATTACGGATTGCGAAAAGGATTTAGGAGTTCTGGTTAGCAGTAATCTGAATCCAAGACAACAGTGCATAAGTGTTCGCAATAAAGCTAATAGAATCCTTGGCTTCATATCAAGAAGCATAAATAATAGGAGTCCTCAGGGTGTTCTTCAACTCTATATATCTTTGGTTAGGCCTCATTTAGATTATGCTGCTCAGTTCTGGTCACCGTATTACAGAATGGATATAAATACACTGGAAAACGTACAGAGGAGGATGACAAAGTTGATCCCATGTATCAGAAACCTTCCCTATGAGGATAGACTAAGGGCCCTGAATCTGCACTCTCTAGAAAGGCGTAGAATTAGGGGAATATGATTGAGGTGTATAAATGGAAAACAGGAATTAATAAAGGGGATGTAAATAGCGTGCTAAAAATATCTAGCCTAGATATAAGTCGCAGCAAATGGCTTTAAGCTGAAAAAAATTCAGATTCAGGAAGGATATAGGAAAGTACTGGTTTGGTAATAGAGTTGTGGATGAGTGGAACAAACTCCCCAGTACCGTCATAGAAGCTAAGACGTTGTGTAGTTTTAAAAAAAGTTAGATAAATACACGAGTGGGTGTGAGTTGGACCTGACTAGCTTGTGCTACTAGGTCAGATGCCGTGCTCCTTCCTTAAATGAATGTGACTGACCTGACTAGGATAAGGCACTGGCTTAAGCCGGTGGGAGAATTGGAACTCCCTCGCATGGGCCAGTAGGCCTGCTGCAGTGTTCCTTCTCTCTTATGTTCTTATGTAAACACACTAGAACACCTCATACACACAGCTGAGCACACTAGAACACCTCATACACACAGCTGAACACACAAGAACACCTCACACACACTAGAACACACGTCACACACAGCTGAACACACTAGAACACCTCACACACAGTTGAACACACTAGAACACACGTCACACATAGCTGAACACACTAGAACACCTCACACACTAGAACACCTCACACACACACAGCTGAACACACTAATACTCATCAATAATTATTTTAGGATCAACACGGCATGAAGATAAAATATGTCATTTAATAAGCCATAAAACTGTCTTCATCCTACCTTCATTCTTGATATACAACGAACACATTGTCTTCACCGTTTCAACACAGAATAAACTGGCTGTGTTGTTCACTAGTGAAGCCAGATAGAAGTTAATGGACTTATAGATTACAGAAAACAAGTCTTTGGTTAATACACTAAAGTTCTGGAACACTGATGACACACTCAATTATTATTATTATAATCAAGGGGGAAGCGCTAAACCCGGAGGATTATACAGCGCCTGGGGGGGGGGGATGTGGAATGCATTCAGGCTTAATTCGGGGAACTGGAGCACAGATCCAATTCCCTAAATCAAGAGCCCCTCACCAACATCAAGGAACCTTCCTTGAGGGGATGACTCACTCAAGAAGTCTAATAGAAAGAGAGAGATAGGGTGTATTAATAATAAAAAATAAATAATAATAACAATAATAATATCTTTATTTACTACAAATACATGTACAAGGTATACAGATCGTAGCTGACATCAATGACATACTACTATATTTAAAGTCGCTTGTTATGCTGAGTATTTCCCGCAAATTAGGTCAGTTTTGTCCCAGGATGCGACCCACACCAGTCCACTAACTCCCAGGTACCTATATTACTGATGGGTGAACATAGACAACCGGTGTAAGGAAACAACGTCCAATATTTCCACCCCTTCGCCGGAAATCGAACCCGGACCCTCACCGTGTGAAGCGAGAGCTTTTGCCACCCATTTTTTTGCTGTTACAGTGGTCGAGTCTCAGCTCCTGGTCCACTATTGGTTTCGTGAGCCCTGTCATACCTATTCTTAAAACTACGTGTGGATCCTGCCTCTACTACACTCTAGGTTGTTCCACTTCCTGAACACTCTGAGGCTAAAGAAGTATTTCCTGACATCCCTGTGATTTATTTATATCTAACTTCCAGCTGTGACCTCGTGTACCTGAGACCTGCCTCTCAGACTCGCCTTGTCAATTCCTCTTAGTATTTTGTACGTCGTAACCATGTCACCTCTGATCCTTACGTCCTCTAATGTCGTCAGGTTTAGTTCCTCAAGCACATCTTCATGGCTCACACCTCTGAGACTAGTCATGTTGCAAGTCTTTGCACGCCTTCCAGCATCTTGACGAGTTTTACCAGGTGTTCGCTCTATGCAAGTGTTGCATAATCCCAGATAGGCATGACAGATGTTTTGTATAGCGTCGTGTTTGACTTAACATGTGTACTTACCTAGTTGAGGTTGCAGGGGTCGAGTCCTAGCTCCTGGCCCCTCTGTGTGTGTGTGTGTGTGTGTGTAATATTCAGACAAAATTAATATTACCGACATTAATTACGTATTTTCTTAATAAGCATCCAGTGCCCTTTCTCCACCCTTTTCATTCCCATCAATGTCAGCACAAAGATAACATACAGCTCTTGGGCCCACTCAACACAACTCAGGGGCTCGAAGTGGCGTACTGAAAACAATAGTGAAGACTAGTCAGGTTGCACAACATGCTTTTAGGTAACGTTTCTCTCAATGTAGAGATTTATCATGACATGAAACAAGCTCTACACAGAGCGAAACGTAGCATGTCCACCAAGGTGAGTCTTCCATTGAACTGCTAAACTTCTTTAAAAAACAACTGGTTAAATTCCATAGAAATAACTGTCCAACTTCCTTAGAAATCACTGTCCAACTACCTTAGAAATCACTGTCCAACTACCTTAGAAATCACTGTCCAACTACCTTAGAAATCACTGTCCAACTACCTTAGAAATCACTGTCCAACTACCTTAGAAATCACTGTCCAACTACCTTAGAAATCACTGTCCAACTACCTTAGAAATCACTGTCCAACTACCTTAGAAATCACTGTCCAACTACCTTAGAAATCACTGTCCAACTACCTTAGAAATCACTGTCCAACTACCTTAGAAATCACTGTCCAACTACCTTAGAAATCACTGTCCAACTACCTTAGAAATCACTGTCCAACTACCTTAGAAATCACTGTCCAACTACCTTAGAAATCACTGTCCATCTACCTTAGAAATAAAAACTGATCACAGGAGATCTATGATAATAACTGGAGAGAGAAATATATATGATAATATATACCAGGAGAGAGAAATACATGATAATACATACCAGGAGGGGAGAGAAATACATGATAATATATACCAGGAGGGGAGAGAAATACATGATAATACATACCAGGAGGGGAGAGAAATACATGATAATATATACCAGGAGGGGAGAAAAATACATGATAATATATACCAGGAGGGGAGAGAAATACATGATAATATATACCAGGAGGGGAGAGAGATACATGATAATATATACCAGGAGGAGAGAGAAATACATGATAATATATACCCGGAAGGGAGAGAAATACATGATAATATATACCAGGAGGGGAGACCAAACCATACCCCGGCCGGGATTGAACCCGCGGTCAGAGTCTCAAAACTCCAGCCCGTCGCGTTAGCCACTAGACCAGCTAGCCACAATAAGATTCATCCAACTAGGTATATTTCTACACCATAGGAAGGTTAGCACAGGCACCACTGTGACCACAAATGCATGTTTTTACAGACGAATCTCCAGCTAGCGTGGCCGTGACGAACTCTAGCTCAAGTCCCTTCACTGCCGTCAACATGACTCACGAAATCGTAATGACACGATTGCAAACAAACCATACCCCGGCCGGGATTGAACCCGCGGTCAGAGAGTCTCAAAACTCCAGCCCGTCGCGTTAGCCACTAGACCAGCTAGCCACAGTGGTCACAGTGGTGCCTGTGCTAACCTTCTTATGGTGTAGAAATATACCTAGTTGGACGAATCTTATTGTGGCTAGCTGGTCTAGTGGCTAACGCGACGGGCTGGAGTTTTGAGACTCTCTGACCGCGGGTTCAATCCCGGCCGGGGTATGGTTTGTTTGCAATCGTGTCATTACGATTTCGTGAGTCAGGAGGGGAGAGAAATACACGATAATATATACCAGGAGAGGAGAGAAATACATGATAATATATACCAGGAGGGGAGAGAGATACATGATAATACATACCAGGAGGGGAGAGAAATACATGATAATATATACCAGGAGGGGAGAGAAATACATGATAATATATACCAGGAGGGGAGAGAGATACATAATAATATATACCAGGAGGGGAGAGAGATACATGATAATACATACCAGGAGGGGAGAGAAATACATGATAATATATACCAGGAGGGGAGAGAGATACATGATAATATATACCAGGAGAGGAGAGAGATACATGATAATACATACCAGGAGGGGAGAGAAATACATGATAACATATACCAGGAGGGGAGAGAAATACATGATATTATATACCAGGAGGGGAGAGAAATACATGATAATACATACCTGGAGGGGAGAGAAATACATGATAATACATACCAAGAGGGAAGAGAAATACATGATAATATATACCAGGAGGGGAGAGAAATATATGATTATACATACCAGGAGTGGAGAGAAATACATGATAATACATACCAGGAGGGGAGAGAAATACATGATAATACATACCAGGAGGGGAGAGAAATACATGATAATACATACCAGGAGTGGAGAGAAATACATGATAATACATACCAGGAGTGGAGAGAAATACATGATAATACATGCCAGGAGGGGAGAGAAATGCATGATAATATATACCAGGAGGGGAGAGAAATACATGATAATACATACCAGGAGGGGAGAGAAATACATGATAATACATACCAGGAGTGGAGAGAAATACATGATAATATATACCAGGAGGGGAGAGAAATACATGATAATACATACCAGGAGGGGAGAGAAATACATGATAATACATACCAGGAGGGGAGAGAAATACATGATAATACATACCAGGAGGGGAGAGAAATACATGATAATACATACCAGGAGGGGAGAGAAATACATGATAATATATACCTGGAAGGTGACAGATCCTGGTCTCAAATTTGCACTCTGGAGACACTAAATATTTTAATTTCGTGTAGACTCCTGTGGCTGTTTAACACAATGAGGAAAAAACGATGAGAAATGATGCTAGAGGAGAAAACTATCAATACAGCAGCTGGTCGACATTACTCACGAGCCTTGGGTGACCTTTACCGAAGGTTCATAGTTTGCAACTTTTATAGTATACGTATTTTTATAGTATATGTATTTTAATCTTAGTCGACTGCTGATACACAATGATACACGAGACACTTGAGCAACATTTGGGTGTCTATTCTGGGAAACATTTCGCCATATAGTGGTTTCTTCTGTTCAGTGAGGAAAAATAAGTTAATATTTGCTGAATACTTATGTGATAAACGTATCACTGTCGAAACATCGACAGAAATGCAGTATATTGCAATCCTTTATTGACTCCTTTTCGCCCACATAGTGGGCTCTATCAAGTCACAAACAGATCTGGTTGTACACAAATGGTATAAAATACCGACAAGATGAAGAATTAGACACGTGCAACATCTGGGTATCTTTATTGAAGACGTTTCGCCATCCAGTGGCTTTATCAATACAAGGACAAAATGTGAAGAATTATATGCCGAAGATGAGGTGGTCAGTCCATCAGCCTTGGAGATGAAGATCACCGTAGTCTTGAAGATACCCTGATGCTGCACATGGGTTTAATTCTTTATAAGAAATATATCTACCCGAGCAGAGTATTGTATACCATTTATCTTCACCGTGCCCCGTGGCCTGGTGGCTAAAGATCTCGCTTCACACGGCGAGGATCCGGGCTCGATTCCTGGCGAGGGAAGAAACATTGGGCGTGTTTCTGTACACCGGTTGTCCATGTTCCCCATCAGTAAAATAGGTACCTGGAAGTTAGTGGACTGGTGTGGGTCGCATCCTGGGACAAAACTGACCCAATTTGCGGGAAATACTCAGCATAACAAGTGACTTTCTATATAGTATAATGTCATTGATGTCAGGTATGGTCTGTATACCTTGTACATATACTGGTAGAAACATTATTATTATCATCATCATCATTGAGGCTTGGTCACAGACCGGACCGCAGGGGCGCTGACCCCCGAAGCCCTCTCTAGGTATACCGTATCATTGTGAAAGTAATAGACGAGGAATACATGAAAGGTATACAATACCGACAAAGTGAGGAAATCAGAAACATCTGGGTATCTTGATTTGTAGACGTTTCGCCCTCCAGTGGTGTTATCAACATCAGTCTTCATATTATGTCCTTGTATTAATATAGCACATGTGTGTATTCCCTCATTAAGAAACGAGGAAAATAAGTAAGAAATGGAATGTCGAACAGGAGAGAGAATGAGAGAAACAAAAATGGATTACCATGTTGAACATGGGTTAGATTATTATTATTATTATAATCAAAGGGGAAGCGCTAAACCCGTAGGATTATACAGCGCCCGGGGGGGGGGATGTGGAAGGCATTCAGGCTTAATTCGGGGAACTGGAGCACAGTTCCAATTCCCTAAATCAAGAGCCCCTCACCAACATCAAGGAACCTTCCATGAGGGGAACATGGGTTAGAGAAAAATCATAAGTGTGAGAAGAACTGGATGAAGGGGAGAAGAGAAGTTAATAAAAGAAGTGTGAGGTGAAGACGTGAGTAAAGGAGAGGAGAGGTTAATAAAAGAAGCAAAAGAAGACATAGCTAATAACAAAACATTGTTAGCCTCTTGAACCGCCACTCAACTCTCTCACTCGGGAAAATCTCGAAAAATAATTTGACAGCTGACGGTCTGGGGAACACGTGCCCAGAGGGAGGAAGGGGGAATAGAGGGAGGGGGAGGGAGGGGAGGGGAGGGGGAAACGGAAAAAGGGATAGAGGGAGATGTGAAACGGGGGAGTGAAAAGCATGAAAGAGTGAAGATAAATGAAGAATGATTGATACGTGTGTGTGTGTGTGTGTGTGTGTGTGTGTGTGTGTGTGTGTGTGTGTGTGTGTGTGTGTGTGTGTGTGCGTGTGCGTGTGCGTGTGCGTGTGTGTGTGGTAGTTACCAGTTGTCAAAGGCACCTGTCGATAGACACTTGGCCTGTTGTTTATAGTTTGTGGTTGTGGTTGTGTGTGTGTGTGTGTGTGTGTGTGTGTGAACAGGAAAGGTGAAAGTAGAGTTGGGACAAAAATTACTATAATTGCTTATTACTACGTTCATATGGAGAACACTGTACCCGTGGGGACATACAGCACCCGGGGGATGGGATGCAATTACGATCGATCCAAGGGAAGGTCAAATTTTGGGTCCAACTGACATGTTTGAATAAATGCTTTAGAAAACTAACAAGTTAATAAATAAGACAAATATCTTATCAGTTAACACGTGGAATTATTTTAATGAGCAAAGTCACTGATCCCATTCGCAGCATCGTGGCTACGTTAACTTGCAAAAGCCTCAGTGGCGTAGCTTCAAACGTTAATGCTTCATAATTCGACGATTGGGGAAAGTGAAATTCAGGTGCGTATAGGTGCCCCGTGGCCTGGTGGCTAAAGCTCTCGCTTCACACAGCGAGGATCTGGGTTTGATTCACAGCGAGGGTAGAAACACAGGGCGTATTTCTTTACACTGGTGGTCTGTTCTCCATCAGTAAAGTGGGTGCCTGGGAGTTAGTGGACTGGTGTGGGTCGCATCCTGGGACAAAACTGACCTAATTTGGGGGAAATACTCAGCATAACAAGCGGCTTTCTATATAGTAGTATGTCAGTGATGTCAGCTAGGGTCTGTATACCTTGTACATGTACTGGTAGTAAATAAAGATATTATATCCGTCGGTTTTGTGTGTAAAATAGAGGAATTTTTATTTTCATTAAATTAACATAATGAAGCTGTACATGGATGGTAAACAATACCGACAAGACAGAAAAAGAAATGTTATGGTGATACCGACAAGATGTGGAGACACTTATGTACAGTTCGGGACATTTATTAGAGGAAACGTTTCGCCACGAGTGGCTTTAGGACTGAAGAAGCCACTCGTGGCGAAACGTTTCCTTTTAAAAAATGTCCTGAACTGTATATAAGTTTATTTCCACACAAAGAATTACACACATGTGAAACATCTGGGTATCTTTATTGTGGTCGTTTCGCCCTCCAGTGGCTACTGGCTTACTGCACCCTACTGCTACTGGCTTACTGCACCCTACTGCTACTGGCTTACTGCACCCTACTGCTACTGGCTTACTGCACCCTACTGCTACTGGCTTACTGCACCCTATGCTACTGGCTTACTGCACCCTACTGCTACTGGCTTACTGCACCCTACTGCTACTGGCTTACTGCACCTACTGTATGGCTTACTGCACCCTACTGCTACTGGCTTACTGCACCCTACTGCTACTGGCTTACTGCACCCTACTGCTACTGGCTTACTGCATCTTACTGCTACTGGCTTACTGCACCCTACTGCTACTGGCTTACTGCACCTATGCTACTGGCTTACTGCAGCCTACTGCTACTGGCTTACTGCACCCTACTGCTACTGGCTTACTGCAGCCTACTGCTACTGGCTTACTGCACCCTACTGCTACTGGCTTACTGCACCCTACTGCTACTGGCTTACTGCACCCTACTGCTACTGACTTACTGCACCCTACTGCTACTGACTTACTGCACCCTACTGCTACTGACTTACTGCACCCTACTGCTACTGGCTTACTGCACCCTACTGCTACTGGCTTACTGCAGCCTACTGCTACTGGCTTACTGCAGCCTACTGCTACTGGCTTACTGCACCCTACTGCTACTGGCTTACTGCACCCTACTGCTACTGGCTTACTGCACCCTACTGCTACTGGCTTACTGCACCCTACTGCTACTGGCTTACTGCACCCTACTGCTACTGGCTTACTGCACCCTACTGCTACTGGCTTACTGCACCCTACTGCTACTGGCTTACTGCACCTACTGCTACTGGCTTACTGCACCCTACTGCTACTGGCTTACTGCACCCTACTGCTACTGGCTTACTACAGCCTACTGCTACTGGCTTACTGCACCCTACTGCTACTGGCTTACTGCACCCTACTGCTACTGGCTTACTGCAGCCAACTGCTACTGGCTTACTGCACCCTACTGCTACTGGCTTACTGCACCCTACTGCTACTGGCTTACTCCACCCTACTGCTACTGGCTTACTGCACCCTACTGCTACTGGCTTACTGCAGCCTACTGCTACTGGCTTACTGCACCCTACTGCTACTGGCTTACTGCACCCTATGCTACTGGCTTACTGCACCCTACTGCTACTGGCTTACTGCAGCCTACTGCTACTGGCTTACTGCACCCTACTGCTACTGGCTTACTGCACCCTACTGCTACTGGATTACTGTAGCCTACTGCTACTGGCTTACTGCACCCTACTGCTACTGGCTTACTGCACCCTACTGCTACTGGCTTACTGCACCTACTGCTACTGGCTTACTGCACCCTACTGCTACTGGCTTACTGCACCCTACTGCTACTGGCTTACTGCAGCCTACTGCTACTGACTTACTGCACCCTACTGCTACTGGCTTACTGCACCCTACTGCTACTGGCTTACTGCACCCTACTGCTACTGGCTTACTGCACCCTACTTTCTACTGGCTTACTGCACCCTACTGTTACTGGCTTACTGCCCCCCTACTGCTACTGGCTTACTGCACCCTACTGCTACTGGCTTACTGCACCCTACTGCTACTGGCTTACTGCACCCTACTGCTACTGGCTTACTGCACCCTACTGTTACTGGCTTACTGCAGCCTACTGCTACTGGCTTACTGCAGCCTACTGCTAAGTTATCTCTGTATTACGACTGAAATGTTGCACACGTGTCTAATTTATCCACTTGTCGGTTCTCTGAACCGACAAGTGGATAAATCAGACACGTGTGCAACACTTGGTATTGCACATGTGTCTTAATTTATCATTAGGACTGAAGAAACCAATGGCTGGCGAAACGTTTCCAGACCATTATTTCACATTTCGGTCGCTATTTGACCCGAAATAAACGCAGTTATTATGTTCGTGAGGATGAGTTACGCCCGTAGAGGTCTTACAACATCTGGACGAGGTTAAAAAAAAATTTGATCCGAGGAAGGGGAGGGTAGCCCAAATTCTACGAATGCAAATCCATTAAAGTGAATAATTCCTCCAGAAATATAAATCTTTGCCAACTTTATACGCAATTTAACAGAAAATGATATAACATAACCAGAAAGACCTTGTAATACTATTAATTATACCAGAGAGGGAAGCTACTTTATAGCTGCGTGGCAGCTAAACCTTTAACTTTCCTTCTCTAAGATTATATCTTGGCGTTTCCAAGCTATCGTGCACCTGGTGGGTCCCAGCTATCGTGCACCTGGTGGGTCCCAGCTATCGTGCACCTGGTGGGTCCCAGCTATCGTGCACCTGGTGGGTCCAGCTATCGTGCACCTGGTGGGTCCAAGCTATCGTGCACCTGGTGGGTCCCAGCTATCGTGCACCTGGTGGGTCCCAGCTATCGTGCACCTGGTGGGTCCCAGCTATCGTGCACCTGGTGGGTCCCAGCTATCGTGCACACTGGTGGGTCCAGCTATCGTGCACCTGGTGGGTCCCAGCTATCGTGCACCTGGTGGGTCCCAGCTATCGTGCACCTGGTGGGTCCCAGCTATCGTGCACCTGGTGGGTCACAGCTATAGTGCCTGTTGGGTCCCAGCTATCGTGCACCTGGTGGGTCCCAGCTATCGTGCACCTGGTGGGTCCCAGCTATCGTGCACCTGGTGGGTCCCAGCTATCGTGCACCTGGTTGGTCCCAGCTATCGTGCACCTGGTGGGTCACAGCTATAGTGCCTGTTGGGTCCCAGCTATCGTGCACCTGGTGGGTCACAGCTATAGTGCCTGTTGGGTTCCAGCTATCGTGCACTTGGTGGGTCATAGCTATCGTGCACCTGGTGGGTCCCAGCTATCGTGCACCTGGTGGGTCCCAGCTATCGTGTACCTGGTGGGTCCCAGCTATCGTGCACCTGGTGGGCCCCAGCTATCGTGTACCTGGTGGGTCCCAGCTATCGTGCACCTGGTGGGTCCCAGCTATCGTGCACCTTGTGGGTCCCAGCTATAGTGCACCTGGTGGGTCCCAGCTATCGTGCACCTGGTGGGTCCCAGCTATCGTGCACCTGGTGGCTCCAGCTATCGTGCACCTGGTGGGTCCCAGCTATCGTGTACCTGGTGGGTCCCAGCTATCGTGCACCTGATGGGTCCCAGCTATCGTGTACCTGGTGGGTCCCAGCTATCGTGCACCTGGTGGGTCCCAGCTATCGTGCACCTGGTGGGTCCCAGCTATAGTGCACCTGGTGGGTCCCAGCTATCGTGCACCTGGTGGGTCCCAGCTATCGTGCACCTGGTGGGTCCCAGCTATCGTGCACCTGGTGGGTCCCAGCTATCGTTGTACCTGGTGGGTCCCAGCTATCGTGCACCTGGTGGGTCCCAGCTATCGTGCACCTGGTGGGTCCAGCTATCGTGCACCTGGTGGGTCCCAACTATCGTGCACCTGGTGGGTCCAGCTATCGTGTACCTGGTGGGTCCCAGCTATCGTGCACCTGGTGGGTCCCAGCTATCGTGCACCTGGTGGGTCCCAGCTATCGTGCACCTGGTGGGTCCCAGCTATCGTGCACCTGGTGGGTCCCAGCTATCGTGCACCTGGTGGGTCCCAGCTATCGTGCACCTGGTGGGTCCCAGCTATCGTGCACCTGGTGGGTCCCAGCTATCGTGCACCTGGTGGGTCCCAGCTATCGTGCACCTGGGGGTCCCAGCTATCGTGCACTGGTGGGTCCAGCTATCGTGCACCTGGTGGGTCCCAGCTATCGTGCACCTGGTGGGTCCCAGCTATCGTGCACCTGGTGGGTCCCAGCTATCGTGCACCTGGTGGGTCCCAGCTATCGTGCACCTGGTGGGTCCCAGCTATCGTGCACCTGGTGTGTCCCAGCTATCGTGCACCTGGTTGGTCCCAGCTATCGTGCACCTGGTGGGTCACAGGTATAGTGCCTGTTGGGTCCCAGCTATCATGCACCTGGTGGGTCACAGCTATAGTGCCTGTTGGGTCCCAGCTATCGTGCACCTGGTGGGTCACAGCTATAGTGCCTGTTGGGTTCCAGCTATCGTGCACTTGGTGGGTCATAGCTATCGTGCACCTGGTGGGTCCCAGCTATCGTGCACCTGGTGGGTCCCAGCTATCGTGTACCTGGTGGGTCCCAGCTATCGTGCACCTGGTGGGCCCCAGCTATCGTGTACCTGGTGGGTCCCAGCTATCGTGCACCTGGTGGGTCCCAGCTATCGTGCACCTGGTGGGTCCCAGCTATAGTGCACCTGGTGGGTCCCAGCTATCGTGCACCTGGTGGGTCCCAGCTATCGTGCACCTGGTGGGTCCCAGCTATCGTGCACCTGGTGGGTCCCAGCTATCGTGCACCTGGTGGGTCCCAGCTATCGTGCACCTGGTGGGTCCAGCTATCGTGTACCTGGTGGGTCCAGCTATCGTGCACCTGGTGGGTCCCAGCTATCGTGCACCTGGTGGGTCCCAGCTATAGTGCACCTGGTGGGTCCCAGCTATCGTGCACCTGGTGGGTCCCAGCATATCGTGCACTGGTGGGTCCCAGCTATCGTGCACCTGGTGGGTCCCAGCTATCGTGTACCTGGTGGGTCCCAGCTATCGTGCACCTGGTGGGTCCCAGCTATCGTGCACCTGGTGGGTCCCAGCTATCGTGCACCTGGTGGGTCCCAACTATCGTGCACCTGGTGGGTCCCAGCTATCGTGTACCTGGTGGGTCCCAGCTATCGTGCACCTGGTGGGTCCCAGCTATCGTGCACCTGGTGGGTCCCAGCTATCGTGCACCTGGTGGGTCCCAGCTATCGTGCACCTGGTGGGTCCCAGCTATCGTGCACCTGGTGGGGTCCCAGCTATCGTGCACATGGTGGGTCCAGCTATCGTGCACCGGTGGGTCCCAGCTATCGTGCACCTGGTGGGTCCAGCTATCGTGCACCTGGTGGGTCCCAGCTATCGTGCACCTGGTGGGTCCCAGCTATCGTGCACCTGGTGGGTCCCAGCTATCGTGTACCTGGTGGGTCCCAGCTATCGTGCACCTGGTGGGTCCCAGCTATCGTGCACCTGGTGGGTCCCAGCTATCGTGCACCTGGTGGGTCCCAGCTATCGTGCACCTGGTGGGTCCCAGCTATCGTTCACCTGGTGGGTCCCAGCTATCGTGCACCGGGTGGGTCAACTTCAACCAAAACCAGTTAATCTATTTTTTGAGAAATTCTCTGTCCTCACGCAATGAAAGTGACATGTGTGGTAACTAGGTGCCTGGGTGATCAATGTTGAGTCACTCAACAC
>NC_069470.1:12612161-12659661 GCF_026875155.1 Cherax quadricarinatus
CCCACCAAGTGCAAAGTCATGAAGATTGGGGAAGGGCAAAGAAGACCGCAGACGGAGTACAGTCTAGGGGGCCAGAGACTACAAACCTCACTCAGGAAAAAGATCTTGGGGTGAGTATAACACCAGGCACATCTCCTGAAGCGCACATCAATCAAATAACTGCTGCAGCATATGGGCGCCTAGCAAACCTCAGAACAGCATTCCGACATCTTAATAAGGAATCATTCAGGACCCTGTACACCGTGTACGTTAGGCCCATATTGGAGTATGCGGCACCAGTTTGGAACCCACACCTAGCCAAGCACGTAAAGAAACTAGAGAAAGTGCAAAGGTTTGCAACAAGACTAGTCCCAGAGCTAAGAGGTATGTCCTACGAGGAGAGGTTAAGGGAAATCAACCTGACGACACTGGAGGACAGGAGAGATAGGGGGGACATGATAACGACATACAAAATACTGAGAGGAATTGACAAGGTGGACAAAGACAGGATGTTCCAGAGATTGGACACAGTAACAAGGGGACACAGTTGGATGTTGAAGACACAGATGAATCACAGGGATGTTAGGAAGTATTTCTTCATCACAGAATAGTCAGGAAGTGGAATAGTTTGGGAAGCGATGTAGTGGAGGCAGGATCCATACATAGCTTTAAGCAGAGGTATGATAAAGCTCACGGTTCAGAGAGAGTGACCTAGTAGCGATCAGTGAAGAGGCGGGGCCAGGAGCTTGGACTCGACCCCCGCAACCTCAAGTAGGTGAGTACAACTAGGTGAGTACACACACACACACACACACCAGGAACTATGATTCGACCCCTTCAACCACAAATAGTTGAGTGTACACACACACACACACATATACATGTCACTCTTAATACGCAATTTGGAAGCCTGAAACAACGTTTCCGTCCATCCTGGAACACGTATTCTCTACTAGTGAAACGTTTCAGAGTATCAAATTCCATCAGTGCTAAAACTGAGAATAATTACAAAGCAAAATAGGACCACTAAAAAAAAATAAAAAATGCTCTTTAGTTAGTCATCAAATTCAAAACTGATCTAAGTTACACAAACTTTACAATATGACAATATCTAACATAACATTTACTTTCAAAATGGCACCAAATACTGACAATTACGACACGTGTACAACAATGATGATACACAACTGTTACACGTGTGTCTTAATCATAACATTTGAACAAAGTTCAAAGTTTTATCCTCACGTATGAAATACTTTGTGTGAACAAGTGAACACATGTAACTGACTTGTTCAGTTTACTGATACTGACTTACACACCTTTAAAAATCGGTATCAGTAACGTGAACAGATTGAACATTAAAATGGTATAAAATACCGACAGATTGTGTTTCTTTCCACCTGTTGTCTATGTTCCCCATCAGTAAAATGGGTACCTGGGTGTTAGTCGACTGGTGTGGGTCGCATCCTGGGACACTGACCTAAGGAGGCCTGGTCACAGACCGGGCCGCGGGGGCGTTGACCCCCGGAACTCTCTCCAGGCAAACTCCAGGTAAGACACATATGCAACAGGTAGGTATCTTTATTTCGAAACGTTTCGCCTACACAGTAGGCTTCTTCAGTCGAGTACAGAAAAGTTGATAGAAGCAGAAGATACTTGAAGACGATGTAATCAGTCCATCACCCTTAAAGTTTTGAGGTGGTCAGTCCCTCAGTCTGGAGAAGAGCATTGTTCCATAGTCTGAAACAATCGTCTTCAAGTCTCTTCTGCTTCTATCAACTTTTATGTACTCGACTGAAGAAGCCTACTGTGTAGGCGAAACGTTTCGAAATAAAGATACCTACCTGTTGCATGTGTTTTACCTAACAACGTAAACAGATGTAATTGGGCTGTTCAATTTACTGATGTTAATTTTTAAAGGTAAATCGCTGGAGATTTTGGTCACAGGACCAACAGGTCCCATGACAAGTCAGGAAACAGTTGTCCTGTTTCTTGACTTGTCTTAAGAACATAAGAAAGAAGGAACACTGCAGCAGGCCTACTAGCCCATGCGAGGCAGGTCCAATTCCCTTAGCGGCTTAAGCCAATGCCTCAACCTAGAGAGGAAATATAAACACATATGCAGTATAATGTGATCCTTTATTGACAACGTTTCACCCACACAATGGGCTTTTTCAAGTCACAAACAGATCTGTGTGTGATAAATTAGACACATGTGCAACTCTTGGGTATCTTTATTGAGGAAACGTTTCGCCACACAGTGGCTTCATCAGTCCATACAAAGGAGAATCTAGAAGAATAGGAGGAGAATGAGGTAATCAGTCCCTCAACCTTGAGTCGATGTGGTCAGTCCATTCAATTCAAGATTGATGGACTGACCACATCGACTCAAGGTTGAGGGACTGATTACCTCATTCTCCTCCTATTCTTCTAGATTCTCCTTTGTATGGACTGATGAAGCCACTGTGTGGCGAAACGTTTCCTCAATAAAGATACCCAAGAGTTGCACATGTGTCTAATTTATCAACATGTCGGTTCTCTGAACCATTCATCTACAGATCTGTGTGTGACTTGAAAAAGCCCACTGTGTGGGTGAAACGTTGTCAATCAAGGATCACATTATACTGCATATGTGCTTATATTTCCATTGTGTCGGTATTTTATACCATTTATTTCTTTCAACCTAGAGAGGTTGAAGCATCTGACCTAGTAGCACGAGCTAGTCAGGTCAAACTCACACCACTCATGTATTTATCTAACCTGTTATTAAAAGTACACGTCGTCTTGACTCACGAAATCGTAATGACACGATTGCAAACAAACCATCCCACGGGTTCAAACCCCACCCGTGGTATGGTTTACACAACGTCTTAGCCTCTATGATGGTACTCTTGCATAAATTGTTCAGTTAGGGCTTTATCCCAACACTGTTCAGGGAGAAATTGTACCACCAGAGTCCTTGGCTCTTACTCTGGCGGGGATAAATGGTATAAAATACCGACATGATGGAAAAACAAACAAACAAACACAGTATAAAGCGATCCTTTATTGACAACGTTTTGCCCACACAGCGGACTTTATCAAGTCACAGATAGATCTATTTGTGGGCGAAACGTAGTAATAAAGTACCGCATTACAATACATTTGTGTTTATTTTTCCCTCTTGCTTCAAGTCAAGACACATGTGCAACATCTGGTTATCTTTATTGTCGACGTTTCGCCATCCAGTGGCTTTATCAATACAAATTCTAGGACATAATTAGAAGACACATATGCAACAGTTAGGTATCTTTATTTCGAAACGTTTCGCCTACACAGTAGTATTAAATGGTATTTTATACCATTTTAATGTTCATTCTGTCAGACACTGCAACACAAGGGTATCTTGGTACAGACCATCAACTTCGACAACCTCTACTAGTGAGAACGGCTGGGTTTGAGAAGGACCTGCCCTCCCAAAGCAACATACGTCTCACCTCCTGGCACTATAAAAGGCTCCATCCTGTCACTTCAACTTCATATTGTTTCAGACAACGGAACAATGATCTTCTCCAGACTGAGGGACTGACCACCTCAAAACTTTAAGGGTGATGGACTGATTACATCGTCTTCAAGTATCTATCAACATTTCTGTACTCGACTGAAGAAGCCTACTGTGTAGGCGAAACGTTTCGAAATAAAGATACCTAACTGTTGCATATGTGTCTTACCTAACAATCTGTCGGTATTTTATACCATTTTAATGTTCAATTAGAAGACAGTAGAACTATATACAAAAGATGAGGTAATCAGTCCCTCAGCCTTGGAGTTACCCTCTTGCTTTAGTATTGAATGTGTTACATATTCTCTCTCTCTCGATCCTCTCATCCTGTCACTGCTGTATAGCCCTTGTGGTTTAGCGCTTCTTTTTGATTATAATAATAATCATCATCCTGTCTTTGTAGATGAATGGTTCAGAGAACCGACATGTTGATAAATTAGACACATGTGCAACTCTTGGGTATCTTTATTGAGGAAACGTTTCGCCACACAGTGGCTTCATCAGTCCATACAAAGGAGAATCTTGAAGAACAGGAGGAGAATGAGGTAATCAGTCCCTCAGCCTTGAGTCGATGTGGTCAGTCCATCAATCTTGAATAGAATACGGCATATGAGCGGAGAAGCAGCTTATAAACCGTATGGCAGGAGAGGTGCAGCAGTCATAGGTGGTGTCACATTTGTTCAATGTTGAAGTAGGTCGTGCCCAAGAATTAGGCAAGCGAAGAATTCCCAAGTATTAAGATCCCAAGAAGTTGCAGTGTCTGACAGGATTGCCACTGTGTTCAGTGATCACAGTCTCACGTTTCTTTTACGAGGAACCACGACGAACAAAAAGGCATAGTACCGTGACTGGAACAATACACGATACCCACACGTGGGAGAAAGAAGCAGCTTATGACGACGTTTCGGTCCTACTAGTCAATGGTCCATGTCGGACCGAAACGTCGTCGTAATCTTCTCTTTCTTATGTGAGGGTTATTTGTGTATTGTTCAGGAAACCAGAGATGACAATGTTCATTCCCTTCTATGTTGCTGCCAATACTGAGATCCTCAGAAGGATAAGGGTATAATTACTAGCTCATAGTTCACCCTGAACCATTAATTAGTCAAGCTTAGACTAGTCAATGGCAGTCATAATTTTCAGTCTCCTAAGTACGGGTCATGTATATGCATGATACTTCAATTCATAGCAATCCCTGACTGCAGAATTAGATAATGTGTATACAGGGACGCCAGAATGGAATGATGTACCCGTATAAACCATACCACGGGTGGGGCTAGAACCCGCGGTGAGTCATAAAACTCCAGACCGACGCGACGCGTTAGAAAGGAGTATGACTGGCCGCGGGTTTTATCCCCGTCCGTGGTATGGTTTGTTTGCAATCGTGTTAAGATTTCGTTAGTCATGTACCCATATGTTCAGAAACAGTGTTGAAAGTTACGTATTGCCCACGTCTCGAACACTGGAAAAGATAAGCAACACTGGACCTCAGGTTACAAGGCTGAAGATCCACACTCTTCAGAAATATTCCAGTATTATAATTACTAAATAACGAACGGAAACTATTTTCGTACGAGTATTTTAATATTTTCCTAAATTTAAGGTCACACATTGTGACCTTAACTTGTACAGAGACGTAACCAGTGGATGGAACACTGATAACCTTAACTTGTACAGAGACGTAACCAGTGGAAGGAACACTGATGACCTTAACTTGTACAGAGACGTAACCAGTGGATGGAACACTGATGACCTTAACTTGTACAGAGACGTAACCAGTGGATGGAACACTGATGACCTTAACTTGTACAGGGATATAACTTAACCAGTAGAGGGAACGTTGTGTGACCTTTACTACTACAGAGAAGTAACTTATCCAGTGGATGGGACCTTGTGTGACCTTTCACTGCAGGTGTGCGTGACAGTCGACATCACAGATCCTGATATTTACACAGCCATTCAATTTGTTTACGAGAGGATCACAGCCTTTTATGCTACGCCAACTTTGTGTAGTGTACATTATTCCAGTTTCCATATGTATACACCTAGTCAGGATTAATTTGGTTGATTCCTGATAAGCTCTCGTCGTACCTACACTTGAAGCCAAGTACTGTTTATGTTTCACTGGTTCATTTATATTTAGTTTTCATTTGTGTCCCTTAACTGGGTATTTAACAGATTGATTTTTCCTTGTTATTCTTCCTCCAATTATTCGATTTTAATTCGTTCACAAACTCGAGATCGCCTCGTCCAATCGGCTTCAAACTTTGAACTCTTGTGTACGGTAACGAGGACCAAATTCTTGGAACTGGCATATTCACGTGTGCCCTATGACCAAAGTTGTTGAGCCCATTCTCAGCTTGCGTGATGTATCTTGGGCTAGATTCATGGGTCTGTTCACATGTGTGGGTATCCTATGGACAATGCTACATGTGCAGGTATCCTATGGACAATGCTACATGTGCAGGTATCCTATGGACAATGCTACATGTGCGGGTATCCTATGGACAATGCTACATGTGTGGGTATCCTATGGACAATGCTACATGTGTGGGTATCCTATGGACAATGCTACATGTGTGGGTATCCTATGGAAAATGCTACATGTGTGGGTATCCTATGGACAATGCTACATGTGTGGGTATCCTATGGACAATGCTACATGTGTGGGTATCCTATGGACAATGCTACATGTGTGGGTATCCTATGGACAATGCTACATGTGTGGGTATCCTATGGACAATGCTACATGAGTGGGTATCCTATGGACAATGCTACATGTGTGGGTATCCTATGGACAATGCTACATGTGTGGGCATTCTATGGACAATGCTACATGTGTGGGTATCCTATGGACAATGCTACATGTGTGAGTATCCTATGGATAATGCTACATGTGTGGGTATCCTATGGACAATGCTACATGTGTGGGTATCCTATGGACAATGCTACATGTGTGGGTATCCTATGGACAATGCTACATGTGTGGGTATCCTATGGACAATGCTACATGTGTGGGTATCCTATGGACATTTGCTACATGTGTGGGTATCCTATGGACAATGCTACATGTGTGGGTATCCTATGGACAATGCTACATGTGTGGGTATCCTATGGACATTTGCTACATGTGTGGGTATCCTATGGACAATGCTACATGTGTGGGTATCCTATGGACAATGCTACATGTGTGGGTATCCTATGGACAATGCTACATGTGTGGGTATCCTATGGACAATGCTACATGTGTGGGTATCCTATGGACAATGCTACATGTGTGGGTATCCTATGGACAATGCTACATGTGTGGGTATCCTATGGACAATGCTACATGTGTGGGTATCCTATGGACAATGCTACATGGGTCATTCACATATTTTATTTCCGCGTGACAGGTAGAGACAGGCTCTGATATATACCAATTTACATCAGTCTCCACACCAATTAACGCACCAATTTACACCAAGTTAGACACCAATTTACATGCCAATTTACACTCATTTACACATGCATTTAGGGAAAGCGTGATGTTTATCAGTAGTAAAATATTTGATTAAAAACTGTTGTTGGAAGTCTGGAGAGCTAATGGTGCGAGCAAGAGCTGCCGGGAGTAGAGATGGACTTTTAATGGGGGCAAGAGGGCGTGTGTGGGGCAAGAGGGCGTGTGTGGGTCAAGAGGGCGTGTGTGGGGCAAGAGGGCGTGTGTGGGTCAAGAGGGCGTGTGTAGGTCAAGAGGGCGTGTGTGGGGAAAGAGGCCGTGTGTGGGGCAAAGATAAAAATCTCCCAGCAGAACTGTGTCATCGGCAAAGAGCAACTGTGACAATTCCCTAATCTTTTTTTCCGCGGGGGAAGGGGGGGGGAGAAATTGCCTCCTCGTCTACAAACCCCGAGTTTCACTTTCTATATAAACAAAATTGTTAGGTCAAAGGACAAAACTAATGTGACATTTTATTGGGGCAACGTTTCGCTCTCCAGGAGCTTTGTCAAGTATTTATGGCTTGGCAAAGCTCCTGGAGAGCAAAACGTTGCCACAATAAAGTGTCACATTAATTGCATGTGTGTTCTTGTACCTAACATGTCAATAATTCTATTTTTACTGTATAAAAACTCTACGGCTTTAGTAACCTACTCCCTATTCCATACATTTGCAGCATCCAACACATTGTTCCCCTATCCACCCTATCACATGCATTTTATAAATCCACAAAAGCGAGAGTGGGTCCCTTGCTCTTACCTAAGTACTCTTTACCTGTATGCTTCAGTGTCAACACCTGGTCTGTTTATTTCCTATCTTAAGTCCTCTTAGTTCCTCTGCGTACACATTACCTGTATAATCAAGGTTACTTGCCTTTAATTCTTACACTCTCATTTGTTTCGCTCTTTTACACAAAGAAATTATACTTGCACATTGTCAGTTCTTAAGTACCTTCCTGTCTTGTAAACAAATCACTATAACACTATACTACATCTGCTTTCAACATCTCATTCTTAATTCCGAGTTCTAACTTCAAGTTGTGTTCATTTAATAACACACATCTTCAAGCTCCTCCTTAGAAGCTCATCACCAGTAATTCCTTAAATCACTTGCAAAACTACTCAAGAAGAAATGTCCGGTTTAACTGTTAGTAATAATTTACCACAAATTATGTACACTGATGGATCTAAGCAGGAGTCTATTAGCAGGGCTGCATCTGCTCTTGTTGGCACCTCCCTAGATAAGAACGATAGCAACTTTGTTGAGTTAGCATAAGAATTAACGAATGGGCAGCGTCTACACTGCAAACTGAATGGTTTGTCTTCCTAATATTAAAGTTACCTTATGACACTGAGTTCGACTCTTAGATTATTACTGATTCTGTCATCACTGAAGGTTCTTGACTCACATAATGACTAACAACATCCTCATTGGAGAAGCCAAATATAGTTGCCAAAGTACCCTGAAGGAAAATGTAAAATATTACTTTGATATATGTGTGTCTAACATTAGGAATAATATTAGGAGAGAAGTAAATAATGAAAGTGAATGACATAATAATGCCTGAGTAGATCTATCATTCACTCTGACAACAAGAACGTATGTAAGTACATTTACAAAGTAACTTGCAATGTGAATAGAGTGACCAGTCTTAGGCTTGTTGCAAGTAGTGGCTGGTCTTAGGCTTGTTGCATGTAGTGACTGGTCTTAGGCTTGTTGCAAGTAGTGACTGGTCTTAGGCTTGTTGCAAGTAGTGGCTGGTCTTAGGCTTGCTGCAAGTAGTGGCTGGTCTTAGGCTTGTTACAAGTAGTGGCCGGTCTTAGGCTTGTTACAAGTAGTGACTGGTCTTAGGCTTGGTTACAAGTAGTGGCCGGTCTTAGGCTTGTTACAAGTAGTAGCTGGTCTTAGGCTTGTTACAAGTAGTGGCTGGTCTTAGGCTTGGTTACAAGTAGTGGCCGGTCTTAGGCTTGTTACAAGTAGTGGCCGGTCTTAGGCTTGTTACAAGTAGTGGCTGGTCTTAGGCTTGTTACAAGTAGTGACTGGTCTTAGGCTTGTTACAAGTAGTGGCTGGTCTTAGGCTTGTTACAAGTAGTGGCTGGTCTTAGGCTTGTTACAAGTAGTGGCTGGTCTTAGGCTTGTTACAAGTAGTGACTGGTCTTAGGCTTGTTACAAGTAGTGGCTGGTCTTAGGCTTGTTACAAGTAGTGACTGGTCTTAGGCTTGTTACAAGTACTTCTGCCAGACTGGCATATATACAGATGATCCAACTAAAAACATACGATGTCACAACAGGTCACTTTCTTGAAAGAACTGCCAATTATTTTCATTCTAATAATGGGAATAAGGTACCATACATATTAGGCAAATATCTTAATTTTGCTGGCAACTGATAAGGCAGTTATAGATATAAATCCAGATACACACACACAATTATATATATAATATATATATATATATATATATATATATATATATATATATATATATATATATATATTATTTATTTTATTTTTATTATCACACCGCCGATTCCCACCAAGGCAGGGTGGCCCGAAAAAGAAAAACTTTCACCATCATTCACTCCATCACTGTCTTGCCAGAAGGGTGCTTTACACTACAGTTTTTAAACTGCAACATTAACACCCCTCCTTCAGAGTGCAGGCACTGTACTTCCCATCTCCAGGACTCAAGTCCGGCCTGCCGGTTTCCCTGAATCCCTTCATAAATGTTACTTTGCTCACACTCCAACAGCACGTCAAGTATTAAAAACCATTTGTCTCCATTCACTCCTATCAAACACGCTCACGCATGCCTGCTGGAAGTCCAAGCCCCTCGCACACAAAACCTCCTTTACCCCCTCCCTCCAACCCTTCCTAGGCCGACCCCTACCCCGCCTTCCTTCCACTACAGACTGATACACTCTTGAAGTCATTCTGTTTCGCTCCATTCTCTCTACATGTCCGAACCACCTCAACAACCCTTCCTCAGCCCTCTGGACAACAGTTTTGGTAATCCCGCACCTCCTCCTAACTTCCAAACTACGAATTCTCTGCATTATATTCACACCACACATTGCCCTCAGACATGACATCTCCACTGCCTCCAGCCTTCTCCTCGCTGCAACATTCATCACCCACGCTTCACACCCATATAAGAGCGTTGGTAAAACTATACTCTCATACATTCCCCTCTTTGCCTCCAAGGACAAAGTTCTTTGTCTCCACAGACTCCTAAGTGCACCACTCACTCTTTTTCCCTCATCAATTCTATGATTCACCTCATCTTTCATAGACCCATCCGCTGACACGTCCACTCCCAAATATCTGAATACGTTCACCTCCTCCATACTCTCTCCCTCCAATCTGATATTCAATCTTTCATCACCTAATCTTTTTGTTATCCTCATAACCTTACTCTTTCCTGTATTCACCTTTAATTTTTCTTCTTTTGCACACCCTACCAAATTCATCCACCAATCTCTGCAACTTCTCTTCAGAATCTCCCAAGAGCACAGTGTCATCAGCAAAGAGCAGCTGTGACAACTCCCACTTTGTGTGTGATTCTTTATCTTTTAACTCCACGCCTCTTGCCAAGACCCTCGCATTTACTTCTCTTACAACCCCATCTATAAATATATTAAACAACCACGGTGACATCACACATCCTTGTCTAAGGCCTACTTTTACTGGGAAAAAATTTCCCTCTTTCCTACATACTCTAACTTGAGCCTCACTATCCTCGTAAAAACTCTTCACTGCTTTCAGTAACCTACCTCCTACACCATACACTTGCAACATCTGCCACATTGCCCCCCTATCCACCCTGTCATACGCCTTTTCCAAATCCATAAATGCCACAAAGACCTCTTTAGCCTTATCTAAATACTGTTCACTTATATGTTTTCACTGTAAACACCTGGTCCACACACCCCTACCTTTCCTAAAGCCTCCTTGTTCATCTGCTATCCTATTCTCCGTCTTACTCTTAATTCTTTCAATTATAACTCTACCATACACTTTACCAGGTACACTCAACAGACTTATCCCCCTATAATTTTTGCACTCTCTTTTATCCCCTTTGCCTTTATACAAAGGAACTATGCATGCTCTCTGCCAATCCCTAGGTACCTTCCCCCTCTTCCATACATTTATTAAATAATTGCACCAACACTCCAAAACTATATCCCCACCTGCTTTTAACATTTCTATCTTTTATCCCATCAATCCCGGCTCCCTTTAAACCCCCTTTCAATTTACCTACTGCCTCACGAATTTCCCCCCACCCCTCACAACTGGCTCTTCCTCACTCCTACAAGATGTTATTCCTCCTTGCCCTATACACGAAAATCACAGCTTCCCTATCTTCATCAACTTTTAAAACAATTCCTCAAAATTTTCCCCTTCCATCTTCCCAATACCTCTAACTCTCCATTTAATAACTCTCCTCTCCTATTTTTAACTGACAAATCCATTTGTTCTCTAGGCTTTCTTAACTTGTTAATCTCACTCCAAAACTTTTTCTTATTTTCAACAAAATTTGTTGATAACATCTCACCCACTCTCTCATTTGCTCTCTTTTTACATTGCTTCACCACTCTCTTAACTTCTCTCTTTTTCTCCATATATATATATGTCGTGCCGAATAGGCAGAACTTGCGATCTTGGCTTAAATAGCAACGCTCATCTTGCCATATAAGCAAGTGAAAATTTGTGTATGCAATAATTTCGCCAAAATCATTCTGAACCTAACGAAAAAAAATATATTTCACTGTGTTTGTTTAGTATTAAATTATTGTAAACAAATCTAAAATATATTTAGTTGGGTTAGGCTAAAATAAATTGTTCTTGTTATAATAAGGTTAGTTAAGTTTTCTAAGATTCTTTTGATGCAAAATTAAAAATTTTTACATTAACATTAATGAAAAAATATATCTTTAAAAGTATAAGAGAAAATTTTAGAAAGGACTTAATTTTAAACGAGTTCTTGATAACTGACCAGTTTTACATATTCGGCATGACATTATATATATCATAATGTCGTGCCGAATAGGTAAAACCTGCTATTTTGGCTTAAACAGCAACGCTCTTCTTGCCGAAAAAGGCAAGCGAAAATTTGTGTATGCAATAATTTCGTAAAAATCATGGACTGATGGAATGATGTACTGATTACATCGACTCAAGGATGAGGGACTGATTACCTCAAACTGCTCCCGTTCTTCACCATCCTCCTTTGTATGTACAAGAATGGTATACAATTAAGCCCTAGAATTTGTACTGATAAAGCCAATAGATGGCGAAAGATACCCACATGTGTCTCAGTTTTCATCTTGTCGGTATTGTATACCATTCTTGTACAACTTGTCAGACATTGCAACATAATGGAATTTTGGTTCGAAGGACATCTACATGACCTTCACGGCTACAACAACTTACCCATCCCTTTGGGTATGACTTACTTCTACTGGGGAATCCCGCCTACCAGTGACTATGCCCTCGTCTGCTACCCGTCCCATTCCACTTGGTGTTAGTATAGAAGCATCAGTCTCCTTGCTCATGCTCTAGAGTCTTCACGATTACGGTGCTGAGGGACTGATTACCTCATCTTTTGTATATAGTTTGACCGTCTTCAAATTATGTCCTAGAATTTGTATTGATAAAGCCACTGGATGGCGAAAAGTCTACAATAAAGATACCTACATATTGCACATGTCTTAGTTTTCTCCTTTGTATAGACTGATGAAGCCACTGTGTAGCGAAACGTTTCTTCAATAGATTCCCATATGTTGCATAAGTGTCTCAATCTTAAACCTTTTAGTAATACAGAAGGGGTTAGTAGCCCGTTGCTAAAGACATATTGGTCACTCGAACTATGTTGCTGACAGAGAGAGAGAGAGAGAGAGAGAGAGAGAGGCACAAGTATGCTCGCACCTTGAGTATGCTCCACCTTCTTGGTTTGCCTGCCCCCCCCCCTCTCATCTGCGACTGTTCGACAGAGTAGAGAACAGAGCAAGACGTCTCATCTCTCGCCTGGACCCATCCTGGATAGATCTGTCATTTCAGCAGAGCCTTCAACACAGGAGGGATGTGGGTGGCCTTACTGTTATGTACAAGGCCAATATTGTCAAAGTACCAGACTTGGATCCACTTCGAGGACAGCGTGAAACAAGCTTCTATACCACAAGACGGGCAGAAAGCAGCAACTTCACTCTGGCTGTAACCTTCTCCAGAACATCACTCCATCTGAGATCATATATCCCCAGGATGACTCGAGTTTGGAACACATTTGTACAGCATAATGATGTCAACGAGATAACGTCAGTTGATCAAATGAAAATGCTGGCCCACAGATGGCTCCAACTTCATCCTGTTCCCTATTTTTATGTCTCATAACAATAAAAATGCTTTCAAATGAGCTGATGTAGGTAACAGCTCTTAGCTTGTCAGTAAAGTTAGGAATCCTTAACCTGTAAATAGCTTGTCAATAAAACTAGGGATCCTTAACCTTGTCAAACCCTGCGTAAAAAGAGAGAGAGAGAGAGAGAGAGAGAGAGAGAGAGAGAGAGAGAGAGAGAGAGAGAGAGAGAGAGAGAGAGAGAGAGAGAGAGAGAGAGAGAGATTGAGATTTCAACCCAATTCCCATGAAATTTGAAAAGAAACACTACAAAGAAGGGGTTATCAAGAAATTCATTAGAAAGCTCAGCTGACTGTGTTTGCACAAGCACACAGACACACATGTATATTAGTGTGTGTGCGTGCGTGTGAAAGTAGTGGTTGAAAGATTTAACTGTCATCTCACTTGTTTATGAGACAGATTTACCTGTCATCTTGTTTATAAGGCATATTTACCTGTCATTGACAGGTTATTATTTCACAGGAGGGTAGTACTTAGTTGACTGATGTGTAACAATCTAATACCAATAGATCTATAGATAAACATTGGCACTGACTGCTATGTAGGAGTCTCAGTGGGACTTATACATTGTATACAATATAAACAAAATAAGCGAGTTAAGTTTTTCAGTAGTTTTTTTTTTTTTTTTTTTTTTGGGGGGGGGGGGGGGCTCATCTTTAACGATCTGCCAAACTGTAGGAGAAACTGAAATAGACGGCACAACAGTCCCAGAGTCAGGATACTCCCTCCAGGTTGAAGATCTCCACTAATGTATGAAGTCGTATCGTGGATGTCGCCAGCCAACCAAACCAAGAGGTCCATTGTCTACCCTAACTTGCGGAAGCTGCTGAAACTTCACCGAAGAGATGCAGCCTTTAGACTCGAAATACCAAACAAGACGAACATTCATCCTCCTCTGCAACAACTTGCAGATGCAAGTCGTCAAAGAGATCGGGCGGTAGCTCACAGCTTCTCTGGAATTCCGGGCCGGCTTCAAGACAGCCAGAACCACAGACTGCCACAAACTGTGAGAGAGCACCCCACTTATTCTCATAAAATTAAATATATCCGTCATAAACGTTAGTGAGGGAGGATATAGCTGCTTCAACATGTCATAATGGATCCCATCTTTCCCCCGAGCTGCGGAGATCGGCGTCTACAAGGCTGACACCAATTTCCCATCCCAAACAATGGGCGAGGCGACTGCTTCAAGTCTCCTGGCCTGGGAATGATGATTAAGACACATAATGCAACGGTTGAGTATCTTTATTGTTGAAACGTTTCGCCTACACAGTAGGCTTCTTCAGTCAAATACAGAAGCAGCAAGTATGTAATACCCGGCCTGGAAATACTGTGAAGGATGACACAGCAAATCACACCTATTAAAAATATTTCCTACGATGATAGATTAAAAACACGGGACTATCACTCAACAGAAAAGTGTAAGAAAAAGTCTACAAAAGGAATACACGAATAAAAATGGAAAATAAGAATAACTAAAAGGAATATAAATAATGTTCTGAAAATATCTAGTCAAGACAAAAGGCAATTGTGTTGAATGGTTTGAATAAGGATTCCCATATGCTGTATAAGTGTCTCAATCTTCAACAAAAGGCAATGATAAAGAATTAATCACATGTGCAACATCTGGGTATGTTTATTTGCAGACGTTTCGACATCCAGTGGTACTCATCACTAACTTCAAGGTTGAGGGACTGATTACCTCGTCTTTCGTATATAGTTCTCTAGTTCTCTACAGTCTTCCCATTATGTCCTTGAGTTTGTTTTGATAAAGCCACTGGATGGGAAAACGTCTACAATAAAGATACCCAGATGTTGCACATGTGTCTTACAGTATTGTATACTAATCACGCATAGGAGGCAATAAAGAGACTTAGAAAACCATTGCAACACTGATTAGGTAACAGTGTTTTAAAACCCTTGGTGGGAAAGGACTCTTGATTACAGAATCGAACCTATCGACATTTCCTGGAAGGAAACGTTTCGCCAGCAGTGGCTTTATAGGACTACTGAAGCCATTCTTGGCGAAACGTCTTCTGCAATTGAAAAATGGGATGGTGATACCGATAAGATGTACAGTTCAGACATTTATCAGAGGAAACATTTCGCCACGAGTGGCGAAATGTATAAATATATAAATGTATAATATATAAATATATAAATGCATAAATATATAAATATATAATATATAAATATATAAATGTATATAAATATATAAATATATATAAATATATAAATATATAAAAAATAAATATATAAATAAATAAATAATATATATATATATATATATATATATATTATATATATATATATATATATATATATATATATATATATATATAAATGTATATATAAATAAATATATAAATATATATAAATATAAATATATATAAATATATATAAATATAAATATATATAAATATAAATATATATAAATATATATAAATATAAATATATATAAATATATAATACATAAATATATAAATATATATATAAATATATAAATATACATTATATATAATATATAATTATATATAAATAAATATATATATATAAATATATAAATATATATAAATATATAAATGTACACAAGAGTCATTATCAGTGTGTGGAAGGTGTTCCTAAGGGTCAACGCCCCGCTGCTGGATCCAAGGTATTACAACCAACCTATTCTTCCCTCCCTGGACCAAATCTGACTGCCTATCATTCCCCCAGACGCTCTCTAACCCCTATGAATTTAGCGCTTCCTCTAATAATCTGAAAATACGGCAGGCTATTAAACGAGTGAGAATAATTTGACATGTGAAGACCCAGTCTAGAACATGTCAACAGTTGCACTATTTTTTTGACGTACTTGACATTATTTTTTACCACTAAGCTTTAACGAATTAATGAGCTTTCGTACGCTGTGATTTTCCGTGAGCTCTTTTACAAAGCTCCTCTTTATAGATTTTAAAATTTTTCCCCGGTTCTTTTAAACAAAATTCTGTATTTCTGTTACTGAAAAACAAACATTTAAACTTTAATATTGAATATTTTTTTTTCGATCATTGACAAAAAAAAAAACTATATAAACTTTATAAGAGAGCTTACTGCATCCTGTACAAAAAAATATGTACGAATGCACACTGTATACGTTGTACATGTACTTGTAGAATTAAAGATTATTATAACTATTAAATAATTAGAGGCGGGTATAATTCCAGTGGTGGTATTGGAGAGAGACAAAAATCCCGAAAAACTGGAAAAGAAGCAGAATTTAAGTCATATTGTAAAATACTGTGAGGAGTTGGAGTGCGTCCAGAATTTTTCAAATATTGTGGGAACACTTTTAGGGAGGCTGGAGGAATGGAGGTTGATAAATCTGAGAGCGTGAAACGTACGCGGATTTCTGGTACTCTGAGTAGAGTGGTGAGCAGGAATAACTGTCCAGACCACACCTCCGTTGGTGTGTGTCTGCCTGCCTGTCTTGTGTCCTGTCTGCCTTTTCTGCCTGCCTTGTGTCCTCTGTCTGCCTGTACTGTGTCCTCTGTCTGCTTCCCTCCCTGCGTTGTGTCCTCCGTCTGCCTTCCTGCTTGCCTGCCTTGTGTCCTCCGTCTGCCTTCCTGCTTGCCTGTCTTGTGTCCTCCGTCTGCCTTCCTGCTTGCCTGCCTTGTGTCCTCCGTCTGCTTTCCTGCTTGCCTGTCTTGTGTCCTCCGTCTGCCTTCCTGCTTGCCTGTCTTGTGTCCTCCGTCTGCCTTCCTGCCTGCCTGTTTTGTGTCCTCCGTCTGTCTTCCTGCTTGCCTGCCTTGTGTCCTCCGTCTGCCTTCCTGCTTGCCTGTCTTGTGTCCTCCGTCTGCCTTCCTGCCTGCCTGTTTTGTGTCCTCCGTCTGCCTTCCTGCTTGCCTGCCTTGTGTCCTCCGTCTGCCTTCCTGCTTGCCTGTCTTGTGTCCTCCGTCTGCTTTCCTGCTTGCCTGTCTTGTGTCCTCCGTCTGCCTTCCTGCCTGCCTGTTTTGTGTCCTCCGTCTGCCTTCCTGCTTGCCTGCCTTGTGTCCTCCGTCTGCCTTCCTGCTTGCCTGTCTTGTGTCCTCCGTCTGCCTTCCTGCTTGCCTGTCTTGTGTCCTCCGTCTGCCTTCCTGCTTGCCTGTCTTGTGTCCTCCGTCTGCCTTCCTGCTTGCCTGTTTTGTGTCCTCCGTCTGCCTTCCTGCTTGCCTGTCTTGTGTCCTCCGTCTGCCTTCCTGCCTGCCTGTTTTGTGTCCTCTGTCTGCCTTCCTGCTTGCCTGTCTTGTGTCCTCCGTCTGCCTTCCTGCCTGCCTGTCTTGTGTCCTCCGTCTGCCTTCCTGCTTGCCTGTCTTGTGTCCTCCGTCTGCCTTCCTGCTTGCCTGTTTTGTGTCCTCCGTCTGCCTTCCTGCTTGCCTGTCTTGTGTCCTCCGTCTGCCTTCCTGCCTGCCTGTTTTGTGTCCTCTGTCTGCCTTCCTGCTTGCCTGTCTTGTGTCCTCCGTCTGCCTTCCTGCTTGCCTGTCTTGTGTCCTCCGTCTGCCTTCCTGCCTGCCTGTTTTGTGTCCTCTGTCTGCCTTCCTGCCTGCCTGTTTTGTGTCCTCCGTCTGCCTTCCTGCTTGCCTGTCTTGTGTCCTCCGTCTGCCTTCCTGCTTGCCTGTCTTGTGTCCTCCGTCTGCCTTCCTGCTTGCCTGTCTTGTGTCCTCCGTCTGCCTTCCTGCCTGCCTGTTTTGTGTCCTCTGTCTGCCTTCCTGCCTGCCTGTTTTGTGTCCTCCGTCTGCCTTCCTGCTTGCCTGTCTTGTGTCCTCCGTCTGCCTTCCTGCCTGCCTGTTTTGTGTCCTCTGTCTGCCTTCCTGCCTACCTGTTTTGTGTCCTCCGTCTGCCTTCCTGCTTGCCTGTCTTGTGTCCTCCGTCTGCCTTCCTGCCTGCCTGTTTTGTGTCCTCCGTCTGCCTTCCTGCTTGCCTGTCTTGTGTCCTCCGTCTGCCTTCCTGCCTGCCTGCCTTGTGTCCTCCGTCTGCCTTCCTGCCTGCCTGTTTTGTGTCCTCCGTCTGCCTTCCTGCTTGCCTGTCTTGTGTCCTCCGTCTGCCTTCCTGCTTGCCTGCCTTGTGTCCTCCGTCTGCCTTCCTGCCTGCCTGTTTTGTGTCCTCCGTCTGCCTTCCTGCTTGCCTGTTTTGTGTCCTCCGTCTGCCTTCCTGCCTGCCTGTTTTGTGTCCTCCGTCTGCCTTTCTGCCTGCCTTGTGTGCTCTGCCTTTCAGCCTGCCTTCTTGTATTCCCCGTATGTATTCCTGCCTGTCCACCCCCCTACCTGCCCCCTGTGTTCCCTGATGGCTCCCTGTGTTCCCAATTTGTCCCCTGCGTTCCTTGCTTGCCCCCTGTGTTCCCTGCTTTCGCCCTGGGATCCCTGATTACCCCCTGTGTTCCCTGCTTGCCCCCTGTGTTCCTTGATTGCCCCCCCCCAGTGTTCGCTGCTTTCCCCTGTGTTCCCTACATGCTCCTTGTGTTCCCTGTGTTCCTTGTTTAGATTTAGAAAGGACATAGGAAAGTATTGGTTTGGAAATAGGGTAGTTGATGAGTGAAACAGTCTACCTAGTTGGGTTATTGAGGCTAGGACTTTGGGTAGTTTTAAATTTAGGTTGGATAAGTACATGAGTGGGAGGGGTTGGATTTGAGTGGGACTTGCACATCGGAGCTTGTTTCTAGGGTGGCATTGGAAATTGGGTTGGTCAAATGTTTGTTAGTGGGATGAATTGTAAAGGATCTGCCTAGTATGGGCCAACAGGCCTGCTGCAGTGTTCCTCCTTTCTTATGTTCTTATGTTCTCTGCATACTCGGTGCGTTCGATGCCTGCTCCCTGCGTTCTCTGTATTCCCTGCCTGGTCACTGTGTTCCCGCCTGCTCCTTGTGTTATCTGCCGGCTCAAAGTATTCCATGACTGTTCACTGTGTTCCCCGCCTGCTTCCTGTGTTCCATGCCTGGTTACTATGTTCCCGCCTGCTCACTGTGTTCCCTGCCTGCTGTCTTCCCCGCCCACTCTCTGTGTTATCTGCCGGCTCAAAGTATTTCCTAACTGCTCACTGTGTTCCCTGCCTGCTGCCTGCGATCCCTGCCTGCTCATTGTGTTCCCTGCCTGCTCCGTGTGACATGCCTGCTTCCTGTGTTCCCTGCCTGCTCCCTGTGTTCCCTGCCTGCTCCCTGCGTCCCATGTCTGCTCCCTGTGTCCCATGCCTGCTCCCTGCGTTCCCTGCCTGCTGCCTGTGTCCCATGCCAGCTCCCTGTGTCTCATGCCTGCTCCCTGTGTTCCTTCCCTGCTCCCTGTGTTCCCTGCCTGCTCCCTGTGTTCCCTGCCTGCTAGCTGTGTTCCCTACCTGCTCCCTGTGTTCCCTGCCTGCTCCCTGTGTTCCCTGCCTGCTCCCTATTTTCCCTGCCTGCTCCCTATTTTCCCTGCCTGCTCTCTGTGTCCCATGCCTGCTCCCTGCGTTCCACGCCTGCTCCCTGTGTTCCCTCCCTGCTCCCTGTGTCCCATGCCTGTTTCCTGTGTTCCCTCCCTGCTCCCTGTGTTCCCTGCCTGCTTCCTGTGTTCCCTGCCTGCTCCCTGTGTCCCATGCCTACTCCCTGTGTTCCCTCCCTGCTCCCTGTGTCCCATGCCTGCTCCTTGTGTCCCATGCCTTCTCCTTGTGTTCCATGGCTGCTCCCTGTGTCCCATGGCTGCTTCCTGTGTTCTCTGCCTGCTCCCTGCGTTCCATGTCTGTTCCCTGTGTCCCATGCATGCTCCTTGTGTCCCATGCCTTCTCCCTGTATCCCATGCCTGCTCCCTGTGTCCCATGCCTGCTCCCTGTGTCCCATGCCTGCTCCATGAGTCCCATGCCTGCTCCATGAGCCCCATGCCTGCTCCCTGCGTTCCCTGCCTGCTCAGTGTGTCCCATGCCTGCTCAGTGTGTCCCATGCATGCTCCGTGTGTCCCCTGCCTGCTCCCTGTGTCCCATGCCTGCTCCCTATGTCCCATGCTTGCTCCCTGTGTTCGCTGCCTGCTCCCTGTGTCTCATGCCTGCTCCCCGTGTCCCATGCCTGCTCCCCGTGTCCCATGCCTGCTGCCCGTGCCCCATGCCTGCTGCCTGTGTTCCCTGCCTGCTCCCTGTATCCCATGCCTGTTCCCTGTGTCCCATGCCTGCTCCCTGTGTCCCATGCCTGCTCCCTGTGTCCCATGCCTGCTCCCTGTGTTCCCTGC
The DNA here is from genome assembly GCF_026875155.1 of Cherax quadricarinatus. Taxonomy (NCBI): domain Eukaryota; kingdom Metazoa; phylum Arthropoda; class Malacostraca; order Decapoda; family Parastacidae; genus Cherax; species Cherax quadricarinatus. The sequence continues at coordinate 12,632,769 of NC_069470.1, forward strand.
CTGCTGCCTGTGTCCCATGCCTGCTCCTTGTGTTCCCTGCCTGCTCCCTGTGTTCCCTGCCTGCTCCCTGTGTCCCATGTCTGCTCCCTGTGTCCCATGCCTGCTCCCTGTGTCCCCTGCCTGCTCCTGTGTCCCATGCCTGCTCCCTGTGTCCCCTGCCTGCTCCCTGTGTCCCCTGCCTGCTCCCTGTGTCCCATGCCTGCTCCCTGTGTCCCCTGTCTGCTCCCTGTGTCCCCTGCCTGCTCCCTGTGTCCCCTGCCTGCTCCCTGTGTCCCATGCCTGCTCCCTGTGTCCTCTGTCTGCTCCCTGTGTCCCCTGCCTGCTCCCTGTGTCCCCTGCCTGCTCCCTGTGTCCCCTGCCTGTTCCCTGTGTCCCCTGCCTGCTCCCTGTGTCCCATGCCTGCTCCCTGTGTCCCCTGCCTGCTCCCTGTGTCCCCTGCCTGCTCCCTGTGTCCCATGCCTGCTCCCTGTGTCCCCTGCCTGCTCCCTGTGTCCCCTGCCTGCTCCCTGTGTCCCCTGCCTGCTCCATATTTCTGCATATTCTACCTTGCTGTCATTTAGTGGGTTGCTGAACACTGACTCATACTGTTCTTTTAGGATTTCACTAATATCCTGTTGATGGTCAGTATACGAGTCTCCTCTCAATAATGCTGCAGTTTTACAGGTAGTTCTTGGCTTAGATTTTGCATAAGAATAGAAATATTTTGGGTTTCTTGCAATATGCTGTATGGCCCTTTGTTCTTCTTCTGTTAGGTATGACATCCTCTTCTTTTGCTGTACCATCTCCTACGCTCTCTCTCTATATCTGATCTTCTTGTGTATCATCTACGCTCTCTATATTTATCTAATCTTCTTGTGTACCATCTCCTACGCTCTCTATTTCCGATCTTCTTGTGTATCATCTCCTACGCTCTCTATATTTATCTAATCTTCTTGTGTACCATCTCCTACGCTCTCTCTCTATTTCCGATCTTCTTGTGTATCATCTCCTACGCTCTCTATATTTATCTAATCTTCTTGTGTACCATCTCCTACGCTCTCTCTCTGTTTCTGATCTTCTTGTGTATCATCTCCTACGCTCTCTATATTTATCTAATCTTCTTGTGTACCATCTCCTACGCTCTCTCTCTATGATCATCTTCTGAGTTTCCTCAACGGTACGTGCTTCACACCTTGTATGCTTCAGTATTCAGCTTCTCTGGACACTGGTGAGGATTTAGGGTGTTCATGTCTGATTCCCAGGTTATGTCTGAGAGCTCTTGATTTATTTTTTCCCAGTCAATTCTATGGTTGTTAAAATTCAACTTAGTGAACATCCCGTCTGTAACATAAGTGACTCAGTTCCCGAACCCTGAGTTAATACTCGTTTGAGCTTCTATGATGAAGTGGTCAGAGTATATTGTTTATGTAACTGTTATGCCTCTTATTAGTTCCGAATCTTTCTCAATGCCACCGACTTCATCAAATCTTTTTTTGTATATTTTACGTCGTTATCATATCTCTCTTGCTCCTATTCACTGATGTTGTCATAGTTCCTTTAGTTTCTCCTCACAATCGTGTACTCACCTATTTGTGTGTGTGTGTGTGTGTGTGTATGTGTGTGTGTGTGTGTGTGTGTGTGTGTGTGTGTGTGTGTGTGTGTGTGTGTGTGTACGTACTCACCTATTTGTACTCACCTATTAGTGGTTGCAGGGGTCGAGTCATAGTTCCTGGCCCCGCTTCTTCGTTGATTGCTACTAGGTCCTCTCTCTCCCTGCCCTGTGTGTGTGTGTGTGTACTCACCTAGTTGTACTCACCTAGTTGAGGTTGCGGGGGTCGAGTCCGAGCTCCTGGCCCCGCCTCTTCACTGATCGCTACTAGGTCACTCTCCCCGAGCCGTGAGCTTTATCATACCTCTGCTTAAAGCTATGTATGGATCCTGCCTCCACTACATCGCTTCCCAAACTATTCCACTTACTGACTACTCTGTGGCTGAAGAAATACTTCCTAACATCCCTGTGATTCATTTGTGTCTTTAGCTTCCAACTGTGTCCCCTTGTTACTGTGTCCAAACTCTGGAACATCCTGTCTTTGTCCACCTTGTCAATTCCCCTCAGTATTTTGTATGTCGTTATCATGTCCCCCCCTATCTCTCCTGTCCTCCAGTGTCGTCAGGTTGATTTCCCTTAACCTCTCCTCGTAGGACATACCTCTTAGCTCTGGGACTAGTCTTGTTGCAAACCTTTGCACTTTCTCTAGTTTCTTTACGTGCTTGCTAGGTGTGGGTTCCAAACTGGTGCCGCATACTCCAATATGGGCCTAACGTATACGGTGTACAGGGTCCTGAACGATTCCTTATTAAGATGTCGGAATGCTGTTCTGAGGTTTGCTAGGCGCCCATATGCTGCAGCAGTTATTTGGTTGATGCGCTTCAGATGTGCCTGGTGTTATACTCACCCCAAGATCTTTTTCCTTGAGTGAGGTTTGTAGTCTCTGACCCCCTAGACTGTACTCCGTCTGCGGCCTTCTTTGCCCTTCCCCAATCTTCATGACTTTGCACTTGGTGGGATTGAACTCCAGGAGCCAATTGCTGGACCAGTCTGCAGCCTGTCCAGATCCCTTGTATTTCTGCTGGTCTTCGATCGAGTGTATTCTTCTCATCAACTTCACGTCCATCTGCAAACAGGGACACCTCAGAGTCTATTCCTTCCGTCATGTCGTTCACAAATACCAGAAACAGCACTGGTCCTAGGACTGACCCCTGCGGGACCCCGCTGGTCACAGTGCCCACTCTGACACCTCCCCACGTACCATACCGCTGCTGTCTTCCTAAAATTTTCCCTATCCTTGATGCCTTCCCTTTATCCCTTTTGGCCCCTCCATTTTTCACCAATCCTTGTGGGAACTGGTCAAACCCTTCTTGCGTAAAAAAAGCAATCCACCCACCCCTCTCTCTCTTGTCTTACTGCTGCCCCCGTCTAGAACTCCAGTATTTGTGACACAGGATTTCCCGTCCCTGAAACCATGCGGCTGCTGTTGATAGATCACCTTCTAGGTTTCCACCACTCTTCTCCTGAAACTTCTCCATGTTTTGCTACATACATGTCAGTGACCTGGTCTGTATTAACGTTTCATGTCTGCTCCTTTTTAAAGATTGGGACTACTTTGCTGCCCTTCCAGCTCAGGCAATCTCCCTTTTTTTCGATAGATGTATTAATTTTGGTTGTTAGGGTACACATAGCGCCCTCTCCCTCCTCAAACCCAGGGGAATTTTTTGGGCCCCATTCCTTTGGGTATCTAGCTCACTCAGAAGTCTTCACTTCTTCCCGGGTTGTGTGCACTGTCCACCTTGGTGGTGTGCCCCACCCTCCGTCTTTTTTAGCCCTTCTGTCTCCTCGGAACACTTCTTTGAATCCTTTTGAGTTTTTCACATATTTCACGGTCATTCCTGTTGTCTCTCCCCCTTTCCTTCCTTACCTGATTACCTGGCCCTTTGAGTTTTTTTCCTCCTGATGGCTGTACAACATTTTGGGGTCAGTTTTGGGTTTTCGCCAGCATTTTCATATTGTCTTTGGGGTCCCTTTTTATCTTGGGGATATTCGTTTCTGGCTCTACGACTGTTCTCCTTATTCTCCTGGGTCCTTTGCCTTCTATATTTCTTCCATTCCCTAGCACACTTGGTTTTTGCCTCCTGCACCTTTGGGTAAACCATGGGCTCATCCGGCTTTTTCATTACTCCTGTTACCCTTGGGTACAAAACCTCTCCTCACCTCCTTGCATTTTGTTGCTACATATTCCATCATCTCATTAACTGGCTTCCCTGCCAGTTCTCTGTCCCACTGAACCCCGTTCAGGTAGTTCCTCATTCCTGTGTAGTCCCCTTTCTTGTAGTTTGGCTTCATTCGTCCTGGCCTTCCTGCTTCCCCTCCACTTGTAGCTCTACTGTGTATTCGAAGCTTAAAACCACATGGTCACTGGCCCCAAGGGTCTTTCATATGTGATGTCCTCGATATCTGCACTACTGAAGGTGAATACTAATCCAGCCTTGCTGGTTCATCCTCTCCTCTCTCTCTTGTAGTGTCCCTTACGTGTTGGTACATGAAGTTCTCCAGTACCACCTCCATCATCTTAGCCCTCCATGTATCTTGGCCCCCATGTGGGTCCAAGTTCTCCCAATCGATCTCCTTGTGGTTAAAGTCACCCATGATCAGGAGCTTTGCACTGCAATGCATGAGCTCTTCTGGCCACTCTAGCCAGTGTGTCAACCATCGCTCTATTGCTCTCGTCGTACTCTTGCCTTGGCCTCCTGCTGTTCTTGGTGGGTTATACATCACTGCTATTACCACCTTGGGACCTCCAGAGTGAAGTGTTCCCACTATGTAATCACTTTCTTCTCCGCTATCTCCTCTCTCCAGCTCATCAAAATTCCAGCGATTTTTGATCAGCAACGCCACTCCTCCACCCCCCCTGTTCCCTCTGTCTTTCCTCAGGATTTGGTATCCCGTTGGAAAGATGGCATCTGTTATCATACCTGTAAGCTTGGTTTCTGTAAGAGCTATGATGTCCGGTGATGCTTCTTTGACTCTTTCGTGCCACTCCTCCCACTTATTTGTTATTCCATCAGCGTTTGTTACCATACCTTCAGTTTCCTTTCCAACACTGTGGTTTGGGGGGCCTGTGGGGGTGGGAGACCTGGTGGCATACTGGGATTCTATAGCTCGATGTTGGGTGGAGGCTGTGGGTATGGATTGTAGTGTGTGTTGGGATGGTGTGATAGGTTGTATGGTTCTGAGAGTAGTTGTGTGTGTGCTTGCCCTTGCTGTTCTGTCCTGCTCTGACTGACCTCTGCTGATTCCCACCTTGTCTCTTGTGTGTGTGTGTGTGTGTGTGTGTGTGTGTGTGTGTGTGTGTGTGTGTGTGTCGCGTGCGTGTACATACGTACTTAGGTAGTCAAGAAATTTACATTTTTTTAAGTGGCGAGTTGTAACATTACGGAAAACATGAAACTCTTCTCGGATAAAGAGGCAGGAAGAATGAACAGGCAAAATGAACACGTAGAATAAACAATGAACAAGCTGTATGAACAGGCATTATTGACACCTGGGTTCGATTCCTGGGCGGATGGAGACACTAGATACGTTTCCTTATACCTGCTTCTCCTCTTCATCTAGCAGTAAGTAGGTACCTGGGTGTTAAGTCACCTTACACCTGCTGTCACTGTTCACCCAGCAGTAAGTAGGTACTAATTGTCCTATGTGGCATCCTAGGTATGTCGTACCATAGACGGTGCCTAGCACCTATTGTCCCTATTAACCAAGCAGTAAATAGGTACCTAAGCGACAGTTACTTTTTTTTACACAGTTGAATTTACAAGTTAAGAACTGTGCCTTACACGGGGATGGCTTTTACAAAGAGCACAGGTAGGATAACACCTCTTATTCCGTAAATGAGCTGAGGCAGGATAACACCTCTTATCCCGTAAATAAACTTAGCCTGTAAATTCAACTCTAAAAAAATAAATCATTTACACGTAAATAATAATTACACGTACAAAGAAAATGGAGATTTTATGGGAGAAACTAAAACAAAAATACTTCAACATATTTACTGTCGCAATTTCTCGAGTATTATACACCATTATTTATATACCACAAGCTGCCTTTTTGAGGTCATTACGGCCGCCTTCCACTTGCATTATAAACACTATTAATCACGTCAGTTGAGAAAAATTAAAACTCCTGCCCATGAAGCATTTTGATCTTAGAGTAATGGAGAAAGAGTGATTTTCTTGTGAGGCGGCTTCTGGCCTCTGAGAATGGGGGATTGAGGTGAGGAAATGGGAAGCCAAGCCGGTATTTCCCGAGAGGCACTGGTTAATGGGGTTTAAAGCCTATCTGCTATACGAGGGGTCATTAAGGTTGTATGTAACGTACACCACCAGTCAAGAATACTTTAATACCCTGAAATGGTGATTAACCTCTTAGTGTATATACACTGAGGCACATTCCTCAAGTGTATATACACCAAGACACACACACACACACACACACACACATATATATATATATATATATATATATATATATATATATATATATATATATATATATATATATATATATATATATTATATATATGTTGCGGCAGGGCGACAGCTGATCAATTCGGACTTCATGGTCTCGTGTGTCACACAGCAGAAGGGAAGTATGCCAGGCATGAGGAGGTCAATGACATCATAAAGAGAAGCCTTGCCACAGCCCGTTGCCCAGCTCAACGGGAACCCCTAGTACAGAGGTCTGATGGAAGTCAAAAGCGTCCTGATGGAGCCACTATGCTACCTTGGAAGGATGGAAAGCAGATTGCCTGGGACTACACATGTGCCGCCACATTGGCAGACACCTACTTGCCATACTCCGTAGTGGAAGGGGGTGGAGCTGCCAGCCACAGGGAGACCCAGAAGATCCGCAAATATGAAGACCTTCCCCCTTGCTATAACTTCATCCCAATAGGGTCGGAGACCCTTGGAGCATGGGGCAAATGTGCTCTAAAGTTCCTAATAGAGCTGGGTGAAAAGCTCATCATAGAAACCAAGGACCACAGGGCGATCAGCTTCCTCTTTCAGAGACTCAGTGTTGCAATCCAGAGAGGAAATGCCTGCAGCATTCTGGGCACGCGGCCCACCGCCGTGGAGCTGGACGAAGCATTCGAGATGTAGCTCTGAGTTACCTATGTTGTTTTACTTTCTATCGTATTTTTGTGAATGTTTTGTCAATGTATTTTGTCTTTAAATAAAATATACATAAAATATAGGGGGTGGTAGGAGAAAATTCTCAAACAGCTTCAGGGAGAACCTTGAGTTTTCCCTGAAGCAAGCTTATTCTTTTCTCTGAGGATGAGGGTCCCTATAACAGTTCTAGAGGTGGTACCTCCCTATATTTATATATTAATATATATATATATATATATATATATATATATATATATATATATATATATATATATATATATATATATATATATATATATATATATATATTAGTGTGACCACGAACGAGTGGTATTGATCAATAACAACACTGCACTAGCCAAGGACTCGAACCCATGCTGCTTTGGCCTGCCTCATGGTGGTCGAAAACACATGACGCCCTAATCCACTGAACCATACGATCCTTAAGAGTAGGACATCCAGCGGAACTGGATGTGGTACTCCCTACCCAAGGACACACGATGGTGTGGATGATTCTAGTCTAATTTCAAACAGGGACTAGAATGAAATTAGCCTAGAGTCATCCACACCATCGTGTATCCTTGGGTAGGGAGTACCACATCCAATTCCAATGGATGTCCTATTCTTAAGGATCGTATGGTTCAGTGGATAAGGGCGTCATGTGTTTTCGCTCACCATGACGCAGGCCAAAGCAGCATGGGTTCGAGTCCTTGGCTAGTGCAGTGTTATTGATTATATATATATATATATATATATATATATATATATATATATATATATATATATATATATATATATATATATAAACACTGATCTCTGGCTGAAGAGATCAGCGTTTGTGTATATTTCGCCTGCTCTTGCGAATTCCTTGCATATATATATATATATATATATATATATATATATATATATATATATATATATATATATATATATATATATATATATATATATAATTCCATGCCTACTATACATATACATCCTTCCATGTGTACGTGTATAGGTGAGATGGAACGTATGATATACATTCCATATACACGTCTTGTTAACCTTTAACAAACACACATTCACGATCAGGTAAAAGCATAAATAATAGATGGACCACTTATCTGTAATAGCCTCTGCTTATCTCTCCCTCACTTCTTTCTTTAAACATACTGTCTCATACTTATTTCTCTCCTACTTATCAGGATCGTGGTCAAAAACAGCCAGTAGGGTGTAGGGGTGAGGAACAGCATGGTTAAGACAGTATATATATGGGGAGAGTGAGGTGCGAGTGACACATGGTGACCTGAAGAACGGCATACTGGGATGAGGACAGGTAGACAATAGGATCATATGACTCTTATGCTGTTAGGTAGAGCTTTGCCTGGTTGAGTATCGTGTTTGCTAAGGCAAAGCACCACCTACCTAGCAACACAGGAGTCACATGATCCCATTGTCTACTTGTCCTCATCTCAATGTGGCATTCTTCAGGTCACCATGTGTCACTCACACCTCACACTCTCTGAATGTTAGAAGTAATCAAGGACCCAGGACCGAAACGTTTACTAATAAATATTTCCTAGTACTTGCTTACCTGTCTTTCTTAAAGAGGAGTGAGAAACAAATCACAGAACGGATGAGATTTGAACCCATGGCAGCGATTCCTAAAGCTCATTCGTGGGTCATGACGGCGGCATTTGTAGTCACAGTGTTGGCCCATGCTAACCTCCCTATGATGTACAGAAATATACCTAGTTGGATGAATCTTACACTAAAACCAATTGGCCCAGTGGTTAACGCACTGACCTGCCAATTTTAGGAATTACGTGACACTGGTTCAAAACAGACCCGTTCCTTGGTTTGTTCGCAATTTTGCTATTACGATTTCGTGAGTTATGAGTGAGAGAGGTTGTTAGAGAAGTGTGTAAACAGAAGGAGACGGAATACAAGGACAGTAGGAACAACAGAGGCAGTAGGAACAACAGAGGCAGTAGGAACAACAGAGGCTGTAGGAACAACAGAGGCTGTAGAAACAACAGAGGCAGAAAGAACAACAGGACGCAGATACAACAGAGGCAGTAGGAACAACAGACAGTAGGAACTAGAGGCAGCACACAACTTGTCAGACACTGCAACATCATGGAATCTTAATTCTGAGGACATGTACATAACCTTCACGACTACGACAACTACTACTACAACTAACTCATCTCTTTGGGAAGGACCTACTTCCACTGGGGAATCCCGCCTACCAGTGAATATGCCCTCGTCTGCTACACCTGACGTTACTATATAAGCGCCAGGATCCTTTCTTCTGCTTCAGAATCTCCACGACTATGGTGCTCTTCGCACCTACTCCTAGGTTGAGGGACTGATTACCTCATCTTCTGTACATAGTTCTACTGTCTTCAAGTTATGTCCTAGAATTTGTATTGATAAAGCCACTGGATGGCTGGCGAAACGTCTACAATAAAGATACCCAGATGTTGCACTTGTGTCTTAATCTCATCTTGTCGGTATTATATACCATTCGTACACAGGTACAATAGACGCTGTATATACAACAGAGGCAGTAGGTACAACAGACGCTGTAGATACAACAGAGACAGTAGGTACAGAGGCATCAGGAACAACAGAGGCATTAGGAACAACAGAGGCATTAGGAAAAACAGAAGCAGTAGGAACAACAGAAGCAGTAGGAACAACAGAGGCAATAGGTACAACAGAGGCAGTAGGTACAACAGAGGCAATAAGCACAACAGAGGCAGTAGGAACAACAGACAATAGGAACAACAGAAACATTAGGAACAACAGAGACAGTAGGAAGACACAAGAGGTCAATGCCAGGGTTTCCCTCGGACATCTGACACACTTCTCGCCCCAACGAACCAAAAAATCACAACCAGACTGACAACACTGGAACTCAGCACTGCTGGACAATTTGGATCCTTGCGATACCGACTCTGTTTTCAGCACTTAACGTGTTTCTCTATCTCAACTGCACGTTGCAGAATACGCCTTGCAACGGCTTTCAACTGCAGAAGTTTACAAATACATTAAAGGTGTAATATCCCTTCAGTGCGAGCATAGGGACAGTTAGCATGTGTATCTCTGGTAATGTCTTCAAGAGCTGTGCTCGAAACCCAGTCAAGAGCTCCTGGGATATGGAATTAGAGATACGTAATACAAAGTTACGTCTTTTCAGAAGCCACTCTTTTGGAATTTAGTTTTGGACGGCAGGAAAGAGATGAAAATACATTAACAACTCTCACATGGGAGACTGAAATGTGTGAGGACGTTTCAGTCCGACTTTAACCATTAACTAGTTAAAGGTCCAAGTCGGACCGAAACGTCGTAAGTTTCATTCTATATGCGGGTTGTGTATTGTTCCAGTCACAGCATTGTGACTTTAGTGGGTAGTTTATTGTGTACCTCATATCCATCCTGTGGATGGTAGTGCAAGAGCATATGAATACACAAAAGACCTAAGAACTAGGTCCCTAAAAGCAATACATCTAGATTTTTATCTACATTTCATTTATCTGTCACAAATTTAAGGTATCTGATTAATATGTAATAAAAGTTACATATTAAATAACATGGTAACGAAATCACGTAACATTTTATGACTCACGAAATCGTAATGACACGATTGCAAACAAACCATACCACGGGCGGGATTGAACCCGCGGTCAGAGAGTCTCAAAACTCCAGACCGTGGCGTTAGCCACTGGACCAGCTAGCCACAATAAGATTCGTCCAACTAGGTATATTTCTACACCATAGGAAGGTTAGCATAGGCCACCACTGTGACCACAAATGCAAGTTTTTACAGACGAATCTCCAGCTAGCGTGGCCGTGACGAACTCTAGCTCAAGTCCCCTCAATGCCGTCAACATGACTCACGAAATCCTAATGACACGACTGCAAACAAACCATACCACGGGCGGGGATAGAACCCGCGGTAAGAGTCTCAAACTCCAGACCGTCGCGTTAGCCACTGGACCAGCTAGCCACAATAAGATGGTCCAGTGGTTAACGCGACGGTCTGGAGTTTTGAGACTCTCTGACCGCGGGTTCAATCCCGCCCGTGTTATGGTAACATTTCACATACTGTCTCGATATTCCTCATTAAGTGGACAAGTGAGCACAAAGTGGTTAAAAAAGTGACTACAATGTTGACCACATACTTTGCATTTAGTTTGATCACCTTTGTCTCTGCCGAACTGCCAAAACTACTCGAGAAGGAGTAAGAAAAACTCCCCTAGAGATAAAAACGTTTCCAGTCTATGGTATCAGCCCACCACTTTTACGTATGTTGCACAATTCGTGTGCAACTTGCACACGAATAGCGGTGCGTGCATTTCTGCATGCTTGAAATTCTATTCAATTTTTAGTATTTGTTCCTCTCTATCAGGTTAGAATAAGTTAGGCTAGGGTAAGTTGGGTTAAGTTACACTATTTTAGGTTAGGCTAGACTAAATAGGCTATGGTAAATAAGGTTGACCTAGACTAGGTTAGGTTAGGTTAGATTAAACTAATGTGCATTAGGCCATACATCGATTGATTAATGGGGTTTTAAACTTATCTACTACACGAGGGTCATTAAGGCTGCATGTCACCTATCTACTACACGAGGGCCATTAAGGCTGCATGTCACCTATCTACTACACGAGGGTCATTAAGGCTGCATTCCACCTATCTACTACACGAGGGTCATTAAGGCTGCATGTCACCTATCTACTACACGAGGGTCATTAAGGCTGCATTCCACCTATCTACTACACGAGGGTCATTAAGGCTGCATGTCACCTATCTACTACACGAGGGCCATTAAGGCTGCATGCCACCTATCTACTACACGAGGGCCATTAAGGCTGCATGTCACCTATCTACTACACGAGGGTCATTAAGGCTGCATTCCACCTATCTACTACACGAGGGTCATTAAGGCTGCATGTCACCTATCTACTACACGAGGGTCATTAAGGCTGCATGTTACCTATCTACTACACGAGGGTCATTAAGGCTGCATTCCACCTATCTACTACACGAGGGTCATTAAGGCTGCATGTCACCTATCTACTACACGAGGGTCATTAAGGCTGCATTCCACCTATCTACTACACGAGGGTCATTAAGGCTGCATGTCACCTATCTACTACACGAGGGTCATTAAGGCTGCATGTCACCTATCTACTACACGAGGGTCATTAAGGCTGCATGTCACCTATCTACTACACGAGGGTCATTAAGGCTGCATGTTACCTATCTACTACACGAGGGTCATTAAGACTGCATGTCACCTATCTACTACACGAGGGTCATTAAGGCTGCATTCCACCTATCTACTACACGAGGGTCATTAAGGCTGCATGTCACCTATCTACTACACGAGGGTCATTAAGGCTGCATGTCACCTATCTACTACACGAGGGTCATTAAGGCTGCATGTCACCTATCTACTACACGAGGGTCATTAAGGCTGCATGCTACCTATCTACTACACGAGGGTCATTAAGGCTGCATGCCACCTATCTACTACACGAGGGTCATTAAGACTGCATGCCACCTATCTACTACACGAGGGTCATTAAGACTGCATGTCACCTATCTACTACACGAGGGTCATTAAGACTGCATGCCACCTATCTACTACACGAGGGTCATTAAGACTGCATGTCACCTATCTACTACACGAGGGTCATTAAGACTGCATGTCACCTATCTACTACACGAGGGTCATTAAGGCTGCATGTCACCTATCTACCACACGAGGGTCATTAAGGCTGCATGTCACCTATCTACTACACGAGGGTCATTAAGGCTGCATGTCACCTATCTACTACACGAGGGTCATTAAGACTACATGTCACCTATCTACTACACGAGGGTCATTAAGGCTGCATGTCACCTATCTACTACACGAGGGTCATTAAGGCTGCATGTCACCTATCTACTACACGAGGGTCATTAAGACTACATGTCACCTATCTACTACACGAGGGTCATTAAGGCTGCATGTCACCTATCTACTACACAAGGGTCATTAAGGCTGCATGTCACCTATCTACTACACAAGGGTCATTAAGGCTGCATGTCACCTATCTACTACACAAGGGTCATTAAGGCTGCATGTCACCTATCTACTACACGAGGGTCATTAAGACTACATGTCACCTATCTACTACACGAGGGTCATTAAGGCTGCATGTCACCTATCTACTACACAAGGGTCATTAAGGCTGCATGTCACCTATCTACTACACAAGGGTCATTAAGGCTGCATGTCACCTATCTACTACACAAGGGTCATTAAGGCTGCATGTCACCTATCTACTACACAAGGGTCATTAAGGCTGCATGTCACCTATCTACTACACGAGGGTCATTAAGACTACATGTCACCTATCTACTACACGAGGGTCATTAAGGCTGCATGTCACCTATCTACTACACGAGGGTCATTAAGACTACATGTCACCTATCTACTACACGAGGGTCATTAAGGCTGCATGTCACCTATCTACTACACGAGGGTCATTAAGGCTGCATGTCACCTATCTACTACACGAGGGTCATTAAGGCTGCATGTCACCTATCTACTACACGAGGGTCATTAAGACTACATGTCACCTATCTACCACACAAGGGTCATTAAGGCTGCATGTCACCTATCTACTACACAAGGGTCATTAAGGCTGCATGTCACCTATCTACTACACGAGGGTCATTAAGGCTGCATGCCACCTATCTACTACACGAGGGTCATTAAGACTGCATGTCACCTATCTACTACACGAGGGTCATTAAGACTGCATGTCACCTATCTACTACACGAGGGTCATTAAGGCTGCATGTCACCTATCTACCACACGAGGGTCATTAAGGCTGCATGTCACCTATCTACTACACGAGGGTCATTAAGGCTGCATGTCACCTATCTACTACACGAGGGTCATTAAGACTACATGTCACCTATCTACTACACGAGGGTCATTAAGGCTGCATGTCACCTATCTACTACACGAGGGTCATTAAGGCTGCATGTCACCTATCTACTACACGAGGGTCATTAAGACTACATGTCACCTATCTACTACACGAGGGTCATTAAGGCTGCATGTCACCTATCTACTACACAAGGGTCATTAAGGCTGCATGTCACCTATCTACTACACAAGGGTCATTAAGGCTGCATGTCACCTATCTACTACACAAGGGTCATTAAGGCTGCATGTCACCTATCTACTACACGAGGGTCATTAAGACTACATGTCACCTATCTACTACACGAGGGTCATTAAGGCTGCATGTCACCTATCTACTACACAAGGGTCATTAAGGCTGCATGTCACCTATCTACTACACAAGGGTCATTAAGGCTGCATGTCACCTATCTACTACACAAGGGTCATTAAGGCTGCATGTCACCTATCTACTACACAAGGGTCATTAAGGCTGCATGTCACCTATCTACTACACGAGGGTCATTAAGACTACATGTCACCTATCTACTACACGAGGGTCATTAAGGCTGCATGTCACCTATCTACTACACGAGGGTCATTAAGACTACATGTCACCTATCTACTACACGAGGGTCATTAAGGCTGCATGTCACCTATCTACTACACGAGGGTCATTAAGGCTGCATGTCACCTATCTACTACACGAGGGTCATTAAGACTACATGTCACCTATCTACCACACAAGGGTCATTAAGGCTGCATGTCACCTATCTACTACACAAGGGTCATTAAGGCTGCATGTCACCTATCTACTACACGAGGGTCATTAAGGCTGCATGTCACCTATCTACTACACGAGGGTCATTAAGGCTGCATGTCACCTATCTACTACACAAGGGTCATTAAGACTACATGTCACCTATCTACTACACAAGGGTCATTAAGGCTGCATGTCACCTATCTACTACACAAGGGTCATTAAGGCTGCATGTCACCTATCTACTACACAAGGGTCATTAAGGCTGCATGTCACCTATACACTACCCGTCAAAAATACTTTAATACCTAAAATAGGAATTAAATTCAACCCCCAGTGAATATACACTGAGAAACATACACTCCACGTTGTATATATCTTAGAGGACAACTTTAATTTCTGCCTAACAAGGGAATTGCTCAACTAACTTATTCCAGCATTTCTAGAACTCTCTCACAGTTAACGAGTTTTATTGCAGAATCTCCAGGAAAGTTAACTTCAGCTCCGTAAATTCTCTTACATGATTCTGTACCTACGGAGTTATTCTCATCTCTCCTGCGTCCCCTTTCTTTCATCTTCTGCCTCATCCATGCCATAAAAATTAAAAAAAAAAATTACAGGCTTTTGTGTGACCACCAGAAAAGAGTAAGCCTCTTTGAATGAGAAAGCTGGACGCTTGTATAGTGAAGCTTACACTGCAAGCACTACCTTCACAGTGAAATCCTGTTAACTATGTGTGGGAGGCGGTTGCACTTTATGCTATGTGGCACAGTGTAGCAGCTACACTTGCTGTTGTGTATCATAGTGTAGAGGTTAAACATCTATTCTGTAGCACAGTGTAGCGGCTAAACTTCTATTCTGTATAACACTGTAGCGGCTACACTTCTGTTCTGTAGCACATTGTAGCGGCTACACTGTTCTGTAGCACACTGTAGCGGCTACACTGTTCTGTAGCACATTGTAGCGGCTACACTGTTCTGTAGCACATTGTAGCGGCTACACTGCTGTTCTGAAGCACATTGTAGCGGCTACACTGTTCTGTAGCACATTGTAGCGATTACACTGCTGTTCTGTAGCACACTGTAGCGGCTACACTGTTCTGTAGCACACTGTAGCGGCTACACTGTTCTGAAGCACATTGTAGCGGCTACACTGTTCTGTAGCACATTGTAGCGGCTACACTGCTGTTCTGAAGCACATTGTAGCGGCTACACTGTTCTGTAGCACATTGTAGCGATTACACTGCTGTTCTGTAGCACACTGTAGCGGCTACACTGTTCTGTAGCACATTGTAGCGGCTACACTGCTGTTCTGAAGCACATTGTAGCGGCTACACTGTTCTGTAGCACATTGTAGCGATTACACTGCTGTTCTGTAGCACACTGTAGCGGCTACACTATTCTGTAGCACACTGTAGCGGCTGCACTGTTCTGAAGCACATTGTAGCGGCTACACTGTTCTGTAGCACATTGTAGCGGCTACAATGCTGTTCTGTAGCACACTGTAGCGGCTACACTGTTCTGTAGCACATTGTAGCGGCTACACTGCTGTTCTGAAGCACAATGTAGCGGCTACACTGTTCTGTAGCACATTGTAGCGGCTACACTGCTGTTCTGAAGCACATTGTAGCGGCTACACTTCTGCTTTGTAGCACAGTGTAGCGGCTACACTTCTATTCTGTAGTACAGTATAGCGGCTACACTTTCTGTTATATAGCACACTGTAGTAGCTACATTTTCTGCTATGTAGCACAGTGTTGCGGCTACACTTGCTGTTCTGTAACACAGTAAACACACACACACAAGTATTTCTTCAGTCATAGAGTAGTCAGGAAGTGGAATAGCCTAGCAAGTGACGTAGTGGAGGCAGGAACCATACATAGCTTTAAGACGAGGTATGACAAAGCTCAGGAAGCAGAGAGAGGACCTAGTAGCGATCAGTGAAGAGGCGGGGCCAGGAGCTGAGTCTCGGCCCCTGCAACCACAATTAGGTGAGTACATACACACACACACACACACACACACACACACGTGTGCCAGTTTCTCCATTCCTACTCCACAGAATGGAACAGCAGTCAGAGATATTCTGGGATATATAACGCTTCATTGTCCGCCTATACAAAAGAAGCCAATATAACGTCGCCACAGTTACCCGTCCGCATATACGTCAATAGACCAGAAAAACATTTTTCTCAAAAATGTTTCTCAGTGGCCAACACTGGAAAGAGGAAAATATACGTGTCAGTATAATTTGGGAAGGTTTAGAATAGTTATTCCTATGAATAAATTTATGCACTTTTTTAAAAAAAAATTAACAATTGGAAGCCCAGAACGCATTTTTTTTTTCATAAAATTAATTGGTTAGGGATTTTTGAAAAGTCTTGATGGTGATGAAAGCTTCTTGATCTAAGGATCTGGAGCTGTTACATGGATCAAACCTGGTTACAACCAACTACAACTCATTTCCAGACGTTACATTACTAATTCCATACATCTACATGAATTTATTGCTGCATGTAATAATAAAATTATAATGTCAAAAATAATACCGATACAAAATACATAAATAATACAACTGTAACGTTATTCTCACTCCTGTTCGCAGGAATTTCAAAATTATGCTTTCGGGGATATATATATATATATATATATATATATATATATATATATATATATATATATATATATATATATATATATATATATATATATATATATATATATGTCGTGCCGAATATGTAAAACTGGTCAATTAGCAAGAACTCATTTAAAATAAAGTATTTTCTAAAATTTTCTCTTATACGCTTAAAGATATATTTTTTTCATTAATATTGATGTAAAAATTTATAATTTTGCACCAAAAGAATCTTAGAAAACTTACCTAACCTTATTATAACAAGAGCAATTTATTTTAGCCTAACCCAACTAAATATATTTTAAATACGTTTACAGTAATTTAGTACTAAACAAACACAATCAAATATATTTTTTTCGTTAGGTTCAGAATGATTTTGGCGAAATTATTGCATACACATATTTTCACTTGTCCTATATGGCAAGATGAGCGTTGCTATTTAAGCCAAGATCGCAAGTTTTGCCTATTCGGCACGACATATATATATATATACAGAAAGAGCCATTCACATAAATAGCTCTTTCTGGAATTCATGCTCTATTTCTGCAACGCTGCAAGCTCCTGATGTGTTGACTGCAACCCGAAAGGCCTAGAGCAGTGATTCCCAAACATTTTCAGGCTGCTGCCCCCTAGGCTCCCAGGCCACATCCCTAACGCTTCCCCCCCCCCCACACACACATACAAACACACCTCTTAATACTGAGTTTACTCCAAATTCAAAACGACTAACACTATAAAAAAAATTATTTCACAAATAGAAATTAACAAAGTAAACCAAATACTGTTGTCTTAAGTACGTTGCACAATGTGTCCTCAATGTTAACAGCCAAATCATCCACTTTAAAGAGTTAACACTGAGAGGAATAGCTCTAACAATTTCTTGGGGTGACTTGTGTAAAACCGTGCGGAGAAGCTTACTGCTGGCAGAATAAGATCTTCCCAGTTGTATGAGATTTGCCAGATCTAATAATCAGAAATATGATATTGTATGATACATACAAACCATCACTGGATTGTTACTAACTGTTAGCAAACATATTTACAATGGTTCTCCGTTTAAGTTTTCTCTAAGTGACTAAAAGTATGTTAAGTTGTCGTCTGTTTTATCAGAGAGTATTGTCTCTAATTGTTTAAGACGCATGGCAGGTCTTATGGCCTAGTTTAAACACTCTCATAGTAGGTACACTGACTCTCATAGTAGGCACACTGACTCTCATAGTAGGCACACTGACTCTCATAGTAGGCACACTGACTCTCATAGTAGGCACACTGACTCTCATAGTAGGCACACTGACTCTCATAGTAGGCACACTGACTCTCATAGTAGGCACACTGACTCTCATAGTAGGTACACTGACTCTCATAGTAGGTACACTGACTCTCATAGTAGGCACACTGACTCTCACAGTAGGCACACTGACTCTCACAGTAGGCACACTGACTCTCATAGTAGGCACACTGACTCTCATAGTAGGCACACTGACTCTCATAGTAGGTACACTGACTCTCATAGTAGGCACACTGACTCTCATAGTAGGCACACTGACTCTCATAGTAGGCACACTGACTCTCATAGTAGGCACACTGACTCTCACAGTAGGCACACTGACTCTCATAGTAGGCACACTGACTCTCTCAGTAGGCACACTGACTCTCACAGTAGGCACACTGACTCTCATAAGTAGGCACACTGACTCTCTCAGTAGGCACACTGACTCTCACAGTAGGCACACTGACTCTCATAGTAGGCACACTGACTCTCATAGCAGGCACACTGACTCTCACAGTAGGCACACTGACTCGCACACTAGGCAGACTGACTCGCACACTAGGCACACTGACTCACACACTAGACACACCGACTCTCACACAGTAGGCACACTGACTCTCACACAGTAGGCGCACTGACTCTCACACAGTAGGCACACTGACTCTCACACAGTAGGCACACTGACTCTCACACAGTAGGCACGCTGACTCTCACACTAGGCACACTG
The DNA here is from genome assembly GCF_026875155.1 of Cherax quadricarinatus. NCBI lineage: Eukaryota > Metazoa > Arthropoda > Malacostraca > Decapoda > Parastacidae > Cherax > Cherax quadricarinatus. The sequence continues at coordinate 12,651,818 of NC_069470.1, forward strand.
ACTCACACACTAGGCACACTGACTCACACACTAGGCACACTGACTCTCACACTAGGCACACTGACTCACACACTAGGCACACTGACTCACACATAGCTTTAAGCAGAGGTATGATAAAGCTCACGGCTCAGGGAGAGTGACCTAGTAGCGATCAGTGAAGAGGCGGGGCCAGGAGCTCGGACTCGACCCCCGCAACCTCAACTAGGTGAGGTGAGTACTAGGCACACTGACTCACACACTAGGCACACTCACACACTAGGCACACTCACACAGTAGGCACACTCACACAGTAGGCACACTCACACAGTAGGCACACTCACACACATAGTAGGCACACTGACACACATAGTAGGCACACTGACACACACAGTAGGCACACTGGCTCACACAGTAGGCACACTGACACACACAGTAGGCACACTGACACACACAGTAGGCACACTGACACACACAGTAGGCACACTGACTCACACAGTAGGCACACTGACTCACAAGTAGCACACTGACACACACAGTAGGCACACTGACACACACAGTAGGCACACTGACTCACACAGTAGGCACACTGACTCACACAGTAGGCACACTGACTCACACAGTAGCACACTGACCACACAGTAGGCACACTGACTCACACAGTAGGCACACTGACTCACACAGTAGGCACACTGACTCACACAGTAGGCACACTGACTCACACAGTAGGCACACTGACTCACACAGTAGGCACACTGACACACATAGTAGGCACTCTGACACACACAGTAGGCACACTGACACACACAGTAGGCACACTGACACACACAGTAGGCACACTGACACACACAGTAGGCACACTGACACACACAGTAGGCACACTGACACACACAGTAGGCACACTGACACACACAGTAGGCACACTGACACACACAGTAGGCACACTGACACACACAGTAGGCACACTGACTCACACAGTAGGCACACTGACACACACAGTAGGCACACTGACTCACACAGTAGGCACTCTGACACACACAGTAGGCACACTGACTCACACAGTAGGCACACTGACACACACAGTAGGCACACTGACTCACACAGTAGGCACTCTGACACACACAGTAGGCACACTGACTCACACAGTAGGCACACTGACTCACACAGTAGGCACACTGACTCACACAGTAGGCACACTGACACACACAGTAGGCACACTGACTCACACAGTAGGCACACTGACTCACACAGTAGGCACACTGACTCACACAGTAGCACACTGACTCACACAGTAGGCACACTGACTCACACAGTAGGCACACTGACTCACACAGTAGGCACACTGACTCACACAGTAGGCACACTGACTCACACAGTAGGCACACTGACTCACACAGTAGGCACACTGACACACATAGTAGGCACTCTGACACACACAGTAGGCACACTGACACACACAGTAGGCACACTGACACACACAGTAGGCACACTGACACACACAGTAGGCACACTGACACACACACAGTAGGCACACTGACACACACAGTAGGCACACTGACACACACAGTAGGCACACTGACACACACAGTAGGCACACTGACACACACAGTAGGCACACTGACTCACACAGTAGGCACTCTGACACACACAGTAGGCACTCTGACACACACAGTAGGCACACTGACTCACACAGTAGGCACACTGACTCACACAGTAGGCACACTGACACACACAGTAGGCACTCTGACACACACAGTAGGCACACTGACTCACACAGTAGGCACTCTGACACACACAGTAGCACACTGACACACACAGTAGGCACACTGACTCACACAGTAGGCACTCTGACACACACAGTAGGCACTCTGACACACACAGTAGGCACACTGACTCACACAGTAGGCACACTGACTCACACAGTAGGCACACTGACACACACAGTAGGCACTCTGACACACACAGTAGGCACACTGACTCACATAGTAGGCACTCTGACACACACAGTAGGCACTCTGACACACACAGTAGGCACACTGACTCACACAGTAGGCACACTGACTCACACAGTAGGCACACTGACTCATACAGTAGGCACACTGACTCACACAGTAGGCACACTGACTCACACAGTAGGCACTCTGACACACACAGTAGGCACACTGACACACACAGTAGGCACACTGACTCACACAGTAGGCACACTGACTCACACAGTAGGCACACTGACTCACACAGTAGGCACACTGACACACACAGTAGGCACACTGACACACACAGTAGGCACACTGACTCACACAGTAGGCACACTGACTCACACAGTAGCACACTGACATCACACAGTAGGCACACTGACTCACACAGTAGGCACACTGACTCACACAGTAGGCACACTGACACACACAGTAGGCACTCTGACACACACAGTAGGCACACTGACTCACATAGTAGGCACTCTGACACACACAGTAGGCACTCTGACACACACAGTAGGCACACTGACTCACACAGTAGGCACACTGACTCACACAGTAGGCACACTGACTCATACAGTAGGCACACTGACTCACACAGTAGGCACACTGACTCACACAGTAGGCACTCTGACACACACAGTAGGCACACTGACACACACAGTAGGCACAACTTGACTCGAACACAGTAGGCACACTGACACACACAGTAGGCACACTGACACACACAGTAGGCACACTGACACACACAGTAGGCACACTGACACACACAGTAGGCACACTGACACACACAGTAGGCACACTGACACACACAGTAGGCACACTGACACACACAGTAGGCACACTGACACACACAGTAGGCACACTGACCCCACACACAGTAGGCACACTGACACACACAGTAGGCACACTGACACACACAGTAGGCACACTGACACACACAGTAGGCACTCTGACACACACAGTAGGCACTCTGACACACACAGTAGGCACACTGACTCACACAGTAGGCACACTGACTCACACAGTAGGCACACTGACACACACAGTAGGCACTCTGACACACACAGTAGGCACACTGACTCACACAGTAGGCACTCTGACACACACAGTAGGCACACTGACACACACAGTAGGCACACTGACTCACACAGTAGGCACTCTGACACACACAGTAGGCACTCTGACACACACAGTAGGCACACTGACTCACACAGTAGGCACACTGACTCACACAGTAGGCACACTGACACACACAGTAGGCACTCTGACACACACAGTAGGCACACTGACTCACATAGTAGGCACTCTGACACACACAGTAGGCACTCTGACACACACAGTAGGCACACTGACTCACACAGTAGGCACACTGACTCACACAGTAGGCACACTGACTCACACAGTAGGCACACTGACTCACACAGTAGGCACACTGACTCACACAGTAGGCACACTGGTTGCTGTTGGATATTTGCTGTTGATATAGATCCATATTTCAGATATTCCACACTACATTGCTGCCGCCATATTTTATTTCGAAACAAAAATTTTTTTTTCAAAATCAAGCCAATCACAACAAAATAAGGAAATATATAGCAATTTATTTATTAAAAAACATGACAATAATAGAAATATGAAAATTCAACTAAAGTTAAAATATTTAAGAATTACAAATCACAGCGACACTTACAAGCTCTTAATACAGTAACACTTACATAGTCTTAATACAGCAACACTTGCACAACCTTACCACAGCAACACTTGCACAACCTTACCACAGCAACACTTGCACAACCTTACCACAGCAACACTTGCACAACCTTACCACAGCAACACTTGCACAACCTTGCCACAGCAAAACTTGCACAACCTTACCACAGCAACACTTGCACAACCTTACCACAGCAACACTTGCACAACCTTACCACAGCAACACTTGCACAACCTTGCCACAGCAACACTTGCACAACCTTACCACAGCAACACTTGCACAACCTTACCACAGCAACACTTGCACAACCTTACCACAGCAACACTTGCACAACCTTGCCACAGCAAAACTTGCACAACCTTACCACAGCAACACTTGCACAACCTTACCACAGCAACACTTGCACAACCTTACCACAGCAACACTTGCACAACCTTACCACAGCAACACTTGCACAATCTTACCACAGCAACATTTGCACAACCTTGCCACAGCAAAACTTGCACAACCTTACCACAGCAACATTTGCACAACCTTGCCACAGCAACACTTGCACAACCTTACCACAGCAACACTTGCACAACCTTACCACAGCAACATTTGCACAACCTTTCCACAGCAACACTTGCACAACCTTGCCACAGCAACACTTGCACAACCTTACCACAGCAACACTTGCACAACCTTACCACAGCAACACTTGCACAATCTTACCACAGCAACATTTGCACAACCTTGCCACAGCAAAACTTGCACAACCTTACCACAGCAACATTTGCACAACCTTGCCACAGCAACACTTGCACAACCTTACCACAGCAACACTTGCACAACCTTACCACAGCAACATTTGCACAACCTTGCCACAGCAAAACTTGCACAACCTTACCACAGCAACACTTGCACAACCTTACCACAGCAACACTTGCACAACCTTACCACAGCAACACTTGCACAACCTTACCACAGCAACACTTGCACAACCTTACCACAGCAACACTTGCACAACCTTACCACAGCAACACTTGCACACCTTACCACAGCAACACTTGCACAACCTTGCCACAGCAACACTTGCACAACCTTACCACAGCAACACTTGCACAACCTTGCCACAGCAACACTTGCACAACCTTACCACAGCAACACTTGCACAACCTTACCACAGCAACACTTGCACAACCTTACCACAGCAACACTTGCACAACCTTACCACAGCAACACTTGCACAACCTTACCACAGCAACACTTGCACAACCTTGCCACAGCAACACTTGCACAACCTTACCACAGCAACACTTGCACAACCTTGCCACAGCAACACTTGCACAACCTTACCACAGCAACACTTGCACAACCTTACCACAGCAACACTTGCACAACCTTACCACAGCAACACTTGCACAACCTTACCACAGCAACACTTGCACAACCTTACCACAGCAACACTTGCACAACCTTACCACAGCAACACTTGCACAACCTTACCACAGCAACACTTGCACAACCTTACCACAGCAACACTTGCACAACCTTACCACAGCAACACTTGCACAACCTTACCACAGCAACACTTGCACAACCTTGCCACAGCAAAACTTGCACAACCTTACCACAGCAACACTTGCACAACCTTACCACAGCAACACTTGCACAACCTTACCACAGCAACACTTGCACAACCTTACCACAGCAAACACTTGCACAACCTTACCACAGCAACACTTGCACAACCTTACCACAGCAACACTTGCACAACCTTACCACAGCAACACTTGCACAACCTTACCACAGCAACACTTGCACAACCTTACCACAGCAACACTTGCACAACCTTACCACAGCAACACTTGCACAACCTTGCCACAGCAAAACTTGCACAACCTTACCACAGCAACACTTGCACAACCTTACCACAGCAAAACTTGCACAACCTTACCACAGCAACACTTGCACAACTTACCACAGCAACACTTGCACAACCTTACACAGCAACACTTGCACAACCTTACCACAGCAACACTTGCACAACCTTACCACAGCAACACTTGCACAACCTTACTACAGCAACACTTGCACAACCTTGCCACAGCAAAACTTGCACAACCTTACTACAGCAACACTTGCACAACCTTGCCACAGCAAAACTTGCACAACCTTTCCACAGCAACACTTGCACAACCTTGCCACAGCAACACTTGCACAACCTTACCACAGCAACACTTGCACAACCTTACTACAGCAACACTTGCACAACCTTGCCACAGCAAAACTTGCACAACCTTACTACAGCAACACTTGCACAACCTTGCCACAGCAAAACTTGCACAACCTTACCACAGCAACACTTGCACAACCTTACCACAGCAACACTTGCACAACCTTCGGCGTCCCTACATCAGTAACAGTCATATTTATTATGATTTAAAATGCATCATCAGTACCCAAGGTGCATCACCAGTACCCAAGGTGCATCACCAGTACCCAGGGTGCATCACCAGTACCCAGGGTGCATCACCAGTACCCAGGGTGCATCACCAGTACCCAGGGTGCATCACCAGTACCCAGGGTGTATCACCAGTACCCAGGGAGCATCACCAGTACCCAAGTGCATCACCAGTACCCAGGGTGCATCACCAGTACCCAGGGTGCATCACCAGTACCCAGGGTGCATCACCAGTACCCAGGGTGCATCACCAGTACCCAGGGTGTATCACCAGTACCCAGGGAGCATCACCAGTACCCAAGGTGCATCACCAGTACCCAGGGTGCATCACCAGTACCCAGGGTGCATCACCAGTACCCAGGGTGCATCACCAGTACCCAGGGTGCTCACCAGTACCCAGGGTGCATCACCAGTACCCAGGGTGCATCACCAGTACCCAGGGTGCATCACCAGTACCCAGGGTGCATCACCAGTACCCAGGGTGTATCACCAGTACCCAGGGAGCATCACCAGTACCCAAGGTGCATCACCAGTACCCAGGGTGCATCACCAGTACCCAGGGTGCATCACCAGTACCCAGGGTGCATCACCAGTACCCAGGGTGCTTCACCAGTACCCCGGGTGCATCACCAGTACCCAGGGTGCATCACCAGTACCCAGGGTGCATCACCAGTACCCCGGGTGCATCACCAGTACCCAGGGAGCATCACCAGTACCCAGGGTGCATCACCAGTACCCAGGGTGCATCACCAGTACCCAGGGAGCATCACCAGTACCCAGGATGCATCACCAGTACCCAGGGCGCATCATCAGTACCCAGGGAGCATCACCGTACCCAGGGTGCATCACCAGTACCCAGGGTGCATCACCAGTACCCAGGGAGCATCACCAGTACCCAGGGTGCATCACCAGTACCAAGGGTGCATCACCAGTACCCAGGGAGCATCACCAGTACCCAGGGTGCATCACCAGTACCCAGGGCGCATCATCAGTACCCAGGGAGCATCACCGTACCCAAGGTGCATCACCAGTACCCAGGGTGCATCACCAGTACCCAGGGAGCATCACCAGTACCCAGGGTGCATCACCAGTACCCAGGGTGCATCACCAGTACCCAGGGTGCATCACCAGTACCCATGGAGCATCACCAGTACCCATGGTGCATCATCAGTACCCAGGGTGCATCATCAGTACCCAGGGTGCATCACCAGTACCCATGAAGCATCACCAGTACCCATGGTGCATCATCAGTACCCAGGGTGCATCATCAGTACCCAGGGTGCATCACCAGTACCCCGGATGCATCACCAGTACCCAGGGAGCATCACCAGTAACCAGGGTGCATCACCAGTAATCAGGGTGCATCACCGGTACCAAGGGAGCATCACCAGTACCCAGGGTGCATCACCAGTGTCCAGGAATCATCGCCGTACCCAGGGTGCATCACCAGTACCCAGGGTGCATCACCAGTACTCAGGGTGCATCACCAGTACCCAGGATGCATCACCAGTATCCAGGGTGCATCATCAGTACCCAGGGTACATCACCAGTACCCAGGGTGCATCACCAGTACCCAGGGTGCATCACCAGTACCCAGGGGTGCATCACCAGTACCCAGGGTGTATCACCAGTGCCCACGGATCATCACCAGTACCCAGGGTGCATCACCAGTACCCAGCGTGCATCACCAGTACCCAGGCTGTATCACCAGTGCCCACGGATCATCACCAGTACC
>NC_069470.1:12664661-12727418 GCF_026875155.1 Cherax quadricarinatus
AAATCAGAATGCAGTTGTAATATACACAGACTTTGCAAAAGCATTTGACAAATGCGATCATGGCGTAATAGCCCATAAAATACGTGCTAAAGGAATAACTGGGAAAGTGGGGAGATGGATCTTCAACTTCCTAACAAATCGAACACAAAGAGTAGTGGTCAACAGAGTTAAATCGGAGGCTGCCATAGTGAAGAGCTCTGTTCCACAAGGCACAGTACTCGCCCCCATCTTATTCCTTATCCTCATATCAGACATAAACAGAGATATACACCACAGCACCGTATCATCCTTTGCGGATGATACTAGGATCTGCATGAGGCTGTCATCTGCTGAGGACGCGGTTAATCTCCAAGAAGATATAAACAAAGTTTTCCAATGGGCAACGGTAAACAATATGATGTTCAATGAGTACAAATTCCAGCTACTCCGTTATGGAAAACTGGAAGAGATAATAACTAGAACAGAGTATACTACTGACTCCGGCCATACAACAGAGCGGAAAACTAATGCAAGGGACCTGGGAGTAGTAATGTCTGAGGATCTCACTTTCAAGGATCACAACAGTGCCACGATCGCACGTGCAAAGAAAATGATAGGATGGATAATGAGAACTTTCAAAACGAGAGATGCCAAGCCCATGATGATCCTTTTCAAATCACTTGTTCTCTCTAGGCTGGAATACTGCTGTACATTAACATCTCCATTCAAAGCAGGTGAAATCGCAGATCTAGAAAGTGTACAGAGATCCTTTACTGCACGTGTAAGTTCTGTCAAGCACCTTAACTACTGGGAACGCTTGGAAGCACTTGACTTGTACTCGTAGGGGCGCCATTGGTACACTAAGGGAAAACACCATAAGTGTCCGGGGCCCAAAACTGTTTAACAGCCTCCCATCAAGCATTAGGGGAATTGCCAATAAACCCCTGGCTGCCTTCAAGAGAGAGCTGGACAGATACCTAAAGTCAGTGCCGGATCAGCCGGGCTGTGGCTCGTACGTTGGACTGCGTGCGGCCAGCAGTAACAGCCTGGTTGATCAGGCCCTGATCCGTCGGGAGGCCTGGTCATGGACCGGGCCGCGGGGGCGTTGATCCCCGGAATAACCTCCAGGTAACCTCCAGGTAGGTTACTGAAAGCAGTAAAGTGCTTTTTATGTAGAGTGAGGCTCAGGTTAGTTTATATAGGAGAGAAGGAGATAATTTCCCATGTAAAGTAGGCCTTCCATAGGGATGTGTGTTGTTATTATGGTTGTGCAAGAATGGTATATAATACCGACAAGATATTATGGTTATTTTACAGGTTTATGGATTGGGTTCTAGAAAGTGATTACTGGGGATATTAGGGAGAGTTGAATATAATGGTATTTCGAAACGTTTCGCCTACACAATAGACTTCTTCAGTCGAGTGAAGAGGAAGCAGTAGAGATATAATGGCGATGTAATTAGTGTATTACCCTTGAAGACGTAGTTCTGAGGTGGTCAGTCCCTGAGACTGGAGAAGAGCTAGGAAGAAGTGTTGGCTGAAAGGTAACTAATCCGAGACAACGTCAGAGTCGTCACAGTTGCTATTTGTTGATGTATCAATTCATCAGGAGATTCTGAAGAGAAGTTGCAATGGTTGGTGGACGAGTTTGGGAGTTTGAATAAAAAAAGATAATTAAAAAAACAATAAGAGGAAAATTAATGTTACAAAAAAAATAGTTACAATAAGGTAAGTCGGTTTAAAATTTGAAATGTGCTTTTGAAAAAAAAAAGACGCACATCGGAGAAACTAAGATCGAATTTACGAACACAATAACAACACAAATTCAATCACATAGTTAAAATATCCAGCATTAGTTAAAACTCCTATTTAATAGATAAAATTTATTCAACAGCCACAGCAAAACGCAGTCTAGGAAACATGAGGACTATGGAAGAGCAAACAGGGGAACCTACACGTAGCTATGGGTGAAATCCGTACGCCTGATCCTCGACAGAGATTCGTCTTTGACGTTTCCTGCTGAAATGTAAAGGCCAAACACCCACGTCCTGCTGACCCCTATATAACTTACTGCTAGTCAGTAGGGCGTCCCGGACCAGCAGCTTCCCGAGAACATTTATGTGGATATTGTCCATCAAGTAACTGGTTACCTGGAGGTTATTCCAGGGATCAACGCCCCCGCGGCCCGGTCCATGACCAGGCCTCCCGATGGATCAGGGCCTGATCAACTAGGCTGTTACTGCTGGCCGCACGCAGTCCAACGTACGAGCCATAGCCCGGCTGATCCGGCACTGACTTTAGGTATCTGTCCAGCTCTGTCTTGAAGGCAGCCAGGGGCTTATTGGCAATTCCCCTAATGCTTGATGGGAGGCTGTTAAACAGTTTTGGGCCCCGGACACTTATGGTGCTTTCCCTTAGTGTACCAATGGCACCCCTACTTTTTATTGGGGGCATTTTGCATCGCCTGCCTAGTCTTTTACTTTCGTAGGGAGTGATTTCTGTGTGCAGATTTGGGACCATTCCTTCCAAGATTTTCCAAGTGTAGATTATGATATATCTCTCCCTCCTGCGTTCCAACGAGTACAAGTCAAGTGCTTCCAAGCGTTCCCAGTAGTTAAGGTGCTTGACAGAACTTATACGTGCAGTAAAGGATCTCTGTACACTCTCTAGATCTGCGATTTCACCTGGTTTGAATGGAGATGTTAATGTGCAGCAGTATTCCAGCCTCGAGAGAACAAGTGATTTGAAAAGGATCATCATTGGCTTGGCATCTCTCGTTTTGAAAGTTCTCATTATCCATCCTATCATTTTCTTTGCACGTGCGATCGTGGCACTGTTGTGATCCTTGAAAGTGAGATCCTCAGACATTACTACTCCCAGGTCCCTTACATCATTTTTCCGCTCTATTGTATGGGCAGAGTCAGTAGTATACTCTGTTCTAGTTATTATCTCCTCCAGTTTTCCATAACGGAGAAGTTGGAATTTGTCCTCATTGAACATCATATTGTTTACCGTTGCCCACTGGAAAACTTTGTTTATATCTTCTTGTAGGTTAACCGCAAGGAAAAATCAGGACAAGTGAACATCTTATCGTCAGCCTCACGCGAAAATACTGACATTAATTAAATACCATAGTTCACTAAGTGTAAATGAGTAAGTTGACAAGTAATTAGCACTGATGAGTAAATAGGAGGGCAATTAGTATAACTGGTAAACAAACCATACAAAGGGTGGGGTTTCAACCCGCGGTCAGTGTCTCAAAATTCCAGACCGTCGCGTTAGCCCCACTCTGACAGCGGGTTCAAACCCCACCCGTGGTATGGTTTATTTGCAATCGTGTCATGACGATTTCGTGAGTCAGTATAATTGGTACACACGGGCAATCAGTCTAGGTGAGTGAGTCGTAGACAGTTGGCCCAACAGGCCAGTCAATTCCCAAGAACAGGTGGATATAGTCCATGAAGTCTATATAAGGAAAAAGTACATATACTGAAGAGCGGACTACCTGTGCAACCTTCGTCTCGGCATCCGCCCGTTCATTTCCCAGGGCACCAACACAGCTCCGACACCAGAACTTCAGATCCTTGTGCTGTGTGATGTACCAACGACTCCTGGATTTTTAAAGAGCACAAAGTGGACAGAAGCATACTGGACCAGGGCTGACAGAGTATATTGGTAATCTGAGTACACACTGTCCCCCAAGTACCCAACTAAGCCAGCTATCAGAACGAGAGAGGCAGGTAGGCCTACTGCAGTGTTTCTTCTTTTTCGACTCGCTAGGTAACCGTGTACAAGTCCTCAGTAAGCATCAACGCGAGGTTAGCACCGACCTCGCTCACTGAAAAGTCGATAAAGCATAAAGTCATGATCCAATAAATTAGCCAGGAGCATTACCTGGGATCATTTCTTTCCTCTATTTCCGTCTACCCACTTTTATCTCTTTTTCTATGTGCTACCGTTGTCACCGACAATCTTACCTCTCCTGTCTACCCACAACCTTTTCCACTATTCTTTCCAACTCTTCTCCTTCCCTTCCCTATTCTTGTCACACTCCTCAAGACCTAACAACAATAACACTGGAAAATCAAGCTTCTCAAGCCTATCTAGATGTTTACCATCTCTCTCTTTCAATGAGCAACAACTGCACACACAACAAAACTCAATCTCACAGCTCATCAAACATTTTTACAAACGACTGCTTTCAATGCATCAGTTCATTCTTAATACAAAGAGCCTCGCCAGAAAAATGTCATCATACGCATTGATTCGCAGGACAAGTGAGCATTTTATCGTCACTCTCACACGAAAATACTGACATTAATTAAATACCATAGTTCACTAAGTGGAAATGAGTACGTTTGGCGGCAATTAACATCGCTGAGTAAACAGAAGGGCAATTAGTGTACTTGGTACACAAGGGCAATTAGTCTAGGTAAGTTAGTGTTAAGTACGCAGAGGTAATTAAATTCGCTTCATATATATATATATAAATATATTATATATATATATATATATATATATATATATATATATATATATATATATATATAATTATATATGACAAAAGATTTAGGTGTGAAAATAATTTTAGTTCAGATTACACGTGATTATTTCTTTCATGTTATAATTATATGTAATAAGAATGATAGAATTATTGGTCTCTATTGCACTGCCCAATCACTAATTACTTTCAATATTACATTACTCTGGGTAATTGCTTTTTAATTGAATTAATTAATTTAGGATATTGACCTAAGCCAAGAAGTGATTAAAAAAAGTCCCACAGTGGGGGTCTATCACCCCACAGTGGGGGTCAATCACCCCACAGTGGGGGTCTATCACCCCACAGTGAGGGTCTATCACCCCACAGTGAGGGTCTATCACCCCACAGTGGGGGTCTATCACCCCACAGTGGGGGTCTATCACCCCACAGTGAGGGTCTATCACCCCACAGTGGGGGTCTATCACCCCACTGAGTGTATCACCCTACAGTGGGGGTCAATCACCCCACAGTGGGGGTCTATCACCCCACAGTGGGGGCTTTGTCGCCCCACTGTGGGGGTCTATCATCCCACAGTGGGGGTCTATCATCCCACAGTAGGGGTCTATCACCCCACAGTGAGGGCTCTGTCACCCCACAGTGGGGATCTATCACCCCACAGTGGGGGTCTATCACCCCACAGTGGGGGCTTTGTCACCCCACTGTGGGGTCTATCATCCCACAGTGGGGGTCTATCATCCCACAGACCGGGCCGCGGGGGCGTTGACCCCCGGAACTCTCTCCAGGTAAACAGTAGGGGTCTATCACCTCACAGTGGGTGCTTATCATCCCACAATGAGGGCTCTGTAACCCCACCGGGGAGCTCTGTCACCCCACAGGGGGCTATGTAACCCCACAGGGGGCTCTGTCACCCCACAGTGGGGCTCTGTCACCCCACAGGGGGTAGGCTCTGTCACCCCACAGGGGGGAGGCTCTGTTACCTCACAGGGGGGAGGCTCTGTCACCCCACAGGGGGAGGCTCTGTCACCCCACAGTGGGGAGGCTCTGTCACCTCACAGGGGGAGGCTCTGTCACCCCACAGGGGGGAGGCTCTGTCACCCCACAGGGGGGAGGCTCTGTCACCCCACAGGGGGGAGGCTGTCACCCCACAGGGGGGAGGCTGTCACCCCACAGGGGGGAGGCTCTGTCACCCCACAGGGGGGAGGCTCTGTCACCCCACAGGGGCGAGGCTCTGTCACCCCACAGGGGGGAGGCTCTGTCACCCCACAGGGGCGAGGCTCTGTCACCCCACAGGGAGGAGGCTCTGTCACCCCACAGGGAGGAGGCTCTGTCACCCCACAGGGGGGAGGCTCTGTCACCCCACAGGGGCGAGGCTCTGTCACCCCACAGGGGCGAGGCTCTGTCACCCCACAGGGGCGAGGCTCTGTCACCCCACAGGGGGGAGGCTCTGTCACTCCAATCGTTAAAATTAATATAATATTTAATTAATAACAGTCATAATTATTAACGTTAAGAATATTAATTATGGTGATTAACATTATAATCTTAATTATTAAAATTAAGAATGATTAATTATCGTGCTCAACATAATAGTGATAATTAATAATCGTAATTAAAAGAATCATTAAATATCGTGGTTAACATAATCGTGATTAACATCAATAATCGTAATTATTAAAATCAAGAATCATCGTGTTTAATAACCGTGATTAACAGTAATAATAATCGCAATTAACATTGTGATTATTAATAATCGTAATTATTGAATATCGTAACAACACTGAGTTTTTCCACTTCATCACAAAGTACGAACATTATTTTCCTGCTTTTCCAATTAATTTATTTTTTATTTTCATTAATTTTCCTTTTTTTCCTTTTTCATCATTTTCCCGTTTTACCTTATTTTTACCTTTTTTTCCTTATCTATTCCGTCTTCCCATAATTACTTATACCTATTTTCCCTTAATTACTTTAACGTTTTTCCTTAATTACTCCTCTTCCTGTTTTCCCTTATTTATTCCTTCACATTTTCCCTTAATTCTTCCTCTTCCCGTTTTCCCTTAATTCTTCCTCTTCCAATTTTCCCTTAATTGCTCTTCCCGTTTTCCCTTAATTCCTCCTCTTCCCGTTTTCCCTTAATTCCTCCTCTTCCCGTTTTCCCTTAATTCCTCCTCTTCCCGTTTTCCATTAATTCATCCTCTTCCCGTTTCCCCTTAATTCCTCCTCTTCCTGTTTTCTCTTAATTCCTCCTCTTCCCGTTTTCCCTTAATTCCTCCTCTTCCCGTTTTCCCTTATTTGGTGGGAGGCGGCTGGAGATATGGTTGGGGAGGGTTGTCATGGCAACCTCTCCCAGCCAGCTGCTTATTAAGCTCCTTGAGAGAGCTCGCCAGTGCTTCCTCTGCCAGAGCTCACTCATTACACCAGCCTCCCTACACTTTCTCGGTTCATCCCCACTTCTTGCTTTCTTCCTACTTTCTCAAGACTTTCTAAATTTTCTTAGCTTTTCCAGTTTATTTACAGCATATTCATAACTTATTCACATCTCTCCCCTACCTTTTAGCTTTCTTTCATCTTATAACTTTCTTTCATCTTTTAACTTTCTTTCACCTTATAACTTTCTTTCATCTTTTAGCTTTCTTTCATCTTTTAACTTTCTTTCATCTTTTAGTTTTCTTTCATCTTTTAACTTTCTTTCATCTTTTAGCTTTCTTTCATCTTTCAGCTTTCTTTCACCTTATAACTTTCTTTCATCTTTTACCTTTCTTTCATCTTTCAGCTTTCTTTCACCTTATAACTTTCTTTCATCTTTCAGCTTTCTTTCACCTTATAACTTTCTTTCATCTTTTAGCTTTCTTTCATCTTTTAACTTTCTTTCACCTTTTAACTTCTTTCATCTTTTTGCTTTCTTTCACCTTATAACTTCTTTCATTCTTTTAGCTTTCTTTCACCTTTCAACTTTCTTTCATCTTTTAGCTTTCTTTCACCCTTTTAACTTTCTTTCATCTTTTAACTTTCTTTCAAACCCTTTTAACTTTCTTTCATCTTTTAAAATTTCTTTCATCTTTTAGCTTTCTTCATCTTTCAGCTTTCTTTCACCTTATAACTTTCTTTCATCTTTTAGCTTTCTTTCATCTTTCAGCTTTCTTTCACCTTATAACTTTCTTTCATCTTTTAGCTTTCTTTCATCTTTCAGCTTTCTTTCACCTTATAACTTTCTTTCATCTTTTAGCTTTCTTTCATCTTTTAACTTTCTTTCATCTTTTAGCTTTCTTTCACCTTATAACTTTCTTTCATCTTTTAGCTTTCTTTCACCTTACAACTTTCTTTCATCTTTTAGCTTTCTTTCATCTTTTAACTTTCTTTCATCTTATAACTTTCTTTCACCTTATAACTTTCTTTCATCTTTTAACTTTCTTTCATCTTATAACTTTCTTTCACCTTATAACTTTCTTTTAGCTTTCATCTTTTAGCTTTCTTTCATCTTTTAGCTTTCTTTCATCTTTTAGCTTTCTTTCAGCTTTTAACTTTCTTTCACCTTATAACTTTCTTTCACCTTATAACTTTCAGCTTCCTTTCATCTTTTAGCTTTCTTTCATCTTTTAACTTTCTTTCATCTTTTTTTCACTTTATTTCGTCTTTTAGCTTTCTCTCGTCTGTTTACTTTCTCTCATCTTTCAACTTTCTCTCACTTCGTTCTCTTGTTTAGTGTATTTTTCCCCAGTCCCTTTTTTTGGAGGGGGGGGGGGCGCTCATCTACACTAAGTTTCTTATTTAATAAGGTTTTCTCCCAGTTCTCTCTTCTGTACACATGGTTGTACTGGTGCTGAAGTATTGGGTTTCAAGTCTATCTACGACACGAAAGTCATTAAAGTTGCATGTAACTTCGTCAGTCAAGAATTAGTGTAAATTATATATATATATATATATATATATATATATATATATATATATATATATATATATATATATATATATATATATATATATATATATACAGTGGTCCCTCGTTTTTCGTAATTAATCCGTTCCTGGAGCCGTTACTATAAACGAAATTTACGATTTACGAATCAATTTTCCCCATAAGAAATAATGTAGATACAATTAATCCGAGAAGTTTTTACAAAGTAGAAGTGATGCAAGGAGGGAAGAGTATATGGAGAAAAAGAGAGAGGTTAAGAGAGTGGTGAAGCAATGTAAAAAGAGAGCAAATGAGAGAGTGGGTGAGATGTTATCAACAAATTTTGTTGAAAATAAGAAAAAGTTTTGGAGTGAGATTAACAAGTTAAGAAAGCCTAGAGAACAAATGGATTTGTCAGTTAAAAATAGGAGAGGAGAGTTATTAAATGGAGAGTTAGAGGTATTGGGAAGATGGAAGGAATATTTTGAGGAATTGTTAAATGTTGATGAAGATAGGGAAGCTGTGATTCGTGTATAGGGCAAGGAGGAATAACATCTTGTAGGAATGAGGAAGAGCCAGTTGTGAGTGTGGGGAAGTTCGTGAGGCAGTAGGTAAAATGAAAGGGGGTAAGGCAGCCGGGATTGATGGGATAAAGATAGAAATGTTAAAAGCAGGTGGGGATATAGTTTTGGAGTGGTTGGTGCAATTGTTTAATAAATGTATGGAAGAGGGTAAGGTACCTAGGATTGGCAGAGAGCATGCATAGTTCCTTTGTATAAAGGCAAAGGGGATAAAAGAGAGTGCAAAAATTATAGGGGATAAGTCTGTTGAGTGTACCTGGTAAAGTGTATGGTAGAGTTATAATTGAAAGAATTAAGAGTAAGACGGAGAATAGGATAGCAGATGAACAAGGAGGCTTTAGGAAAGGTAGGGGGTGTGTGGACCAGGTGTTTACAGTGAAACATATAAGTGAACAGTATTTAGATAAGGCTAAAGAGGTCTTTGTGGCATTTATGGATTTGGAAAAGGCGTATGACAGGGTGGATAGGGGGGCAATGTGGCAGATGTTGCAAGTGTATGGTGTAGGAGGTAGGTTACTGAAAGCAGTGAAGAGTTTTTACGAGGATAGTGAGGCTCAAGTTAGAGTATGTAGGAAAGAGGGAAATTTTTTCCCAGTAAAAGTAGGCCTTAGACAAGGATGTGTGATGTCACCGTGGTTGTTTAATATATTTATAGATGGGGTTGTAAGAGAAGTAAATGCGAGGGTCTTGGCAAGAGGCGTGGAGTTAAAAGATAAAGAATCACACACAAAGTGGGAGTTGTCACAGCTGCTCTTTGCTGATGACACTGTGCTCTTGGGAGATTCTGAAGAGAAGTTGCAGAGATTGGTGGATGAATTTGGTAGGGTGTGCAAAAGAAGAAAATTAAAGTGAATACAGGAAAGAGTAAGGTTATGAGGATAACAAAAAGATTAGGTGATGAAAGATTGAATATCAGATTGGAGGGAGAGAGTATGGAGGAGGTGAACGTATTCAGATATTTGGGAGTGGACGTGTCAGCGGATGGGTCTATGAAAGATGAGGTGAATCATAGAATTGATGAGGGAAAAAGAGTGAGTGGTGCACTTAGGAGTCTGTGGAGACAAAGAACTTTGTCCTTGGAGGCAAAGAGGGGAATGTATGAGAGTATAGTTTTACCAACGCTCTTATATGGTGTGAAGCGTGGGTGATGAATGTTGCAGCGAGGAGAAGGCTGGAGGCAGTGGAGATGTCATGTCTGAGGGCAATGTGTGGTGTGAATATAATGCAGAGAATTCGTAGTTTGGAAGTTAGGAGGAGGTGCGGGATTACCAAAACTGTTGTCCAGAGGGCTGAGGAAGGGTTGTTGAGGTGGTTTTCGGACATGTAGAGAGAATGGAGCGAAACAGAATGACTTCAAGAGTGTATCAGTCTGTAGGGGAAAGGGGAAGGGCGGGGTAGGGTCGGCCTAGGAAGGGTTGGAGGGAGGGGGTAAAGGGGGTTTTTTGTGTGCGAGGGGCTTGGACTTCCAGCAGGCATGCTTGAGCGTGTTGATAGGAGTGAATGGAGACAAATGGTTTTTTAAATACTTGACGTGCTGTGGAGTGTGAGCAAAGTAACATTTATGAAGGGATTCAGGGAAACCGGCAGGCCGGACTTGAGTCCTGGAGATGGGAAGTACAGTGCCTGCACTCTGAAGGAGGGGTGTTAATGTTGCAGTTTAAAAAACTGTAGTGAAAGCACCCTTCTGGCAAGACAGTGATGGAGTGAATGATGGTGAAGTTTTTCTTTTTCGGGCCACCCGCCTTGGTGGGAAAACGGCCGGTGTGATAAAAAAAAAAAAAAAAAAAAAAAAAAAAAACAATTTTAAACCGTTTCCTGCCACCCCAGAAGTATTAAAACAAAAAAAAATTTTAACATGAAATATACATGTAGTACATAAACAATACAATGGGAAATGGTGAATGAAACATTAACAGTATAACACTTACCTTTATTGGAGATTCTTCTTAGTGAAATGGGAGACTGGAGGAGGAGAGAGAGTGGATTGTTTTAGTTTGGAAGGGGAATCCTCTTCCTCAACACCTCAGGTACCATTTGCTTTTCTGGGGTTGCTTCTCTTCTCGTTTCGTAATCCCCACTAGGCCCCACCTTGAGTCACTGGAGTCCTGTCCACAAATAACTGTGGAGAGGCTCTGTTTCTGGCGTCTCTTTAACACTTCCTAAAAGGGCCCCAAACTTTGTCACTGTACATGTTGCCAATATGGCTTGCAACAACCTTGTTAGGGTTATGTTTCTCCATAAAGCTTTCCATCTTACCCCCATAGTAAAAATCTCTTTAATTTATGAAGAAGGCATCTTCCATCTCTCTTCCTCCTCCTCTGCAGCAAGATTCTGAGCTGCGAAGTGTTGCTTTCCTGCTGAAGCTCTTGCAGCTCCTCAGTGGTGAACTCTTCATTGTGGTCTTCCACCAATTCTTCCACAATCCTCCAAACTCACATCCAACCCATGGACCTCCCCAGTGCCACAATTGATTTTACAACAGACATAGGCTCTTAGGGTCAGTCCCAATCCTTAAAAATCCTCTTGTCGACACAATCTGGCCACAATTTTCTCCGGGGCAGAGTTCAAAGTCCTGGTAGTCACTCCTCCCAAGCCTACCTAAAAGGGGTTTTATGCAGTGGAGGATGCTGAAGTGTTCTCCCCAAAAATTCCCTTTAAAGGGTCAGTGAGTGTCTGTGGTCACAGTAAAGCACCTGTGAAACATTGCTTTTGTGTAGAGTTTTTAAAGCTTGCAATAACCTGCTGGTCCATAGGCTGAAGGAGAGGAGTGGTATTCGGGGGCAAGAACTTTACTGTGATGAACCCAAACTCCTCGAAAATTAGGTCACCCCAAGTTTGGAGGATAGCAGGTGAAATTGTCCATTACTAGCAGGCACTTGAGACCCAATTTCTTTTCCAGGAGATACTCCTTCACACAGGGCCAAACACTTCATTGAACCACTCGACGAAAATTTCCCTCGGGGACCCATGCCTTACTATTAGATTTCCAAAACACACCAATTTTACTCTTCATAACATTGTTTTTCCTGAACACATCTGGATTTTCAAATGGTTACACTAGAATGGCTTCATTTGAAATCCCCACTTGCATTAGCACAGAAATTAGGCGTCAGCTGTCTTTTCATAGCTTGTGTCTGGCATTGCCTTTTCCCTCTTGTGTAATGAGGTCCTCTTTGGCATTTTCTTCCAAAGAGGCCTGTTTCGTCACAATTGAACACTTGTTCAGGTTTCAGTCCTTCACTGTTTATTTTACTCCTGAATTCATGCACATATTTTCAGCCCCCTTGTGGTCCGAACTGGCAGCCTCACCATGCCTTTCCACACTGTGTATGCCAGTACGGTTCTTAAATCTCTCAAAAACCCGCGTTTGCTGGCCTTAAATTCACTCACATCACCACTATTTGCAGGCAATTTCTTTACCAAATTTTCGTGCAACTGCCCAGCCTTTTCACAAATAATCCCAAGTCATAAGAGTATCTCCTGTAATTGTTTTTTCATTTATCCACACCCAAAAATAACTTCTCAACCTCTTCCAGTATGGTGATCTCATTTTTGTCAGCTAGTTACTCCCTTCGCAACAACAGCATCCTTTATTTCCTTTTTCTTGGCCACTGTGGAACTAAGGTTTGTGTAGGGTTTTTTTATACATCCTGGGCAGTTTTGGCCACACTTGTACCACTTTCATATTGTTCAATGATGGTTTTCTTAAATTTTAATCGTATTTCTCACCTTCTTTACCACAGGCTTGGCACTAGGAGCTTTCTTTGGAGCCATGGTAGCTTATTTAGTACTTGCAAGCATTAAAATAAATGGAATATTATGAAATATTTCGTGGAGCACGTGAGGGGACCTTTCCCCTCACTGGTAACATGCCAGACTGGCTGCCCCCTGGCTCATGCCCTGGGTACGCGTCCCAGACGAACTACAACTCGCGAGTCAACCCATGAAAAGCGAGTCCATGTTTATAAAGAAAATTTCCCCTATGATTGGCGATTTTACGATTGCCCCGGGGAAATATGAAAAGCGGGGGACCACTGTATGTGTATATATATTATAATGTATATATATAATATATATATATATATTATATAATATATAATATATATATATATTTTATATTTTATATCGGTTTTATGTAAAGCGATGATATGCATATCTCGGTGCGTGCGTGCGTGCGTGCGTATGTGTGGTGTGTGTGTGTGTGTGTGTGTGTGTGGTGTGTGTGTGTGTGTGTGTGTGTGTGTGTGTGTGTGTGTACTCACCTAATTGTACTCACCTAATTGTGGGTTTCAGGGGTCGAGACTCAGCTCCTGGCCCGCCTCTTCACTGAAATTTTACTAGGTCCTCTCCCCTCTCTCTCTCTGTTTCCTGAGCTTTATCATACCTCTTCTTAAAACTATGTATGGTTCCTGCCTCCACTACTTCACTTGCTAGGCTATTCCACTTCCTGACGACTCTATGACTGAAGAAATACTTCCTAACGTCCCTGTGACTCGTCTGAGTCTTCAGCTTCCAGTTGTGACCCTTTGTTCCTGTGTCCCCTCTCTGGAACATCCTATCTCTGTCCACCTTATCTATTCCCCGCAGTATCTTGTATGTCGTTATCATGTCTCCCCTGACCCTTCTGTCCTCCAGTGTCGTCAGTCCGATTTCCCTCAACCTTTCCTCATACGACATTCCACTGAGCTCTGGGACTAGCCTTGTTGCAAACCTTTGTATTTTCTCTAACTTCTTGACGTGCTTGACCAGGTGTGGGTTCCAGACTGGTGCTGCATACTCCAGTATGGGCCTAACATACACAGTGTACAGTGTCTTGAACGATTCCTTATTTAGGTATCGGAACGCTATTCTCAGGTTTGCCAGGCGCCCGTATGCTGCAGCAGTTATTTGGGTGATGTGTGCCTCTGGTGACGTGCTTGGTGTTATGGTCACCCCGAGGTCTTTCTCCCTGAGTGAGGTCTGTAGTCTTTGTCCACCTAGCCTATACTCTGTCTGCGGTCATCTTTGCCACTCCCCAATCTTCATGACTTTGCATTTGGCAGGATTGAATTCGAGAAGCCAGTTTCTGGACCACATGTCCAGCCTGTCCAGGTCTCTTTGCAGTCCTGCCTCATCCTCATCCGATTTAATTCTTCTCACCAACTTCACATCATCTGCGAATAGGGACACTTCAGAGTCTATTCCTTCCATCATGTCGTTCGCATATATCAAAAATAGCACTGGCCCTAGAACTGACCCCTGTGGGACCCCGCTCGTCACAGGCGCCCACTGTGAAACCTCTTCACGTACCATGACTCGTTGCTGCCTCCCTGTCAGGTATTCCCTGATCCAATGCAGTGCCCTCCCTGTTACATGCGCCTGATCCTCCAGCTTCTGCACTAATCTCTTGTGGGGAACTGTGTCAAAGGCCTCCCTGCAGTCTAAGAAAACGCAATCAACCCAACCCTCTCTCTCGTGTCTTACTTCTGTTACCTTGTCATAAAACTCCAGGAGGTTTGTGATACAAGATTTGCCTTCCATGAACCCATGCTGGTTTTCATTTATAATCTTGTTCCGTTCCAGGTGTTCGACCACTCTCCTCCTGATAATCTTCTCCATGACTTTGCACACAATACATGTCAGAGATACAGGTCTGTAGTTTAGCGCCTCGTTTCTGTTCCCTTTCTTAAATATGGGGACTACATTAGCTGTCTTCCATTTCTCAGGTAGTTGCCCAGTTTCAAGGGATGTGTTGAAGATTGTGGTTAGAGGCACGCACAGCATTTCTGCTCCTTCTCTAAGGACCCATGGGGAGATGTCCGGTCCCATCGCCTTTGAGGTATCAAGGTCACTTAGCAGCTTCTTCACCTCCTCTTCGGTTGTTCGTATGTCATCCAACACTTGGTGGTATATTCCCTCTTGATGTTCCCTTATGTACTGACTTCCCACAGCCCTTCCTGTCTCTACTGTAAAAACTTCCTTAAATCTCCTGTTTAGCTCCGCACATACCTCCTGGTCATTTCTTGTGTGTGTGTGTGTGTGTGTGTGTGTGTGTGTGTGTTGTGTGTGTGTGTGTGTGTGTGTGTGTGTGTGTACTCACCTAGTTGAGGTTGCGGGGGTCGAGTCCGAGCTCCTATGTGTGTGTGTGTGTTGTGCGTCTGCCGTGCAGAATAGGTAAAACTGGTCAGTTAGTAAGAACTCATTTAAAATTAAGTCATTTCTAATATTTTCTCATATACGTTTAAAGATATACATTCTTCATTTATGTTAATGTAGAAATTAATAATTTTGTACCAAAAGAACCTTAGAAAACTTACCTAAACTTATTATAACAAGCGCAATTTAATTTAGCCTAATCTATCTAAATATATTTCTGATAAGTTTACAAGAATTTAATAATAAATAAACACAACGAAATACATTTTTTTTAGTCAGGTTCAGAATGATTTTTGCGAAATTATTGCATACACAAATATTTGCCATATTCGGTAAGAAGAACGTTGCTATTTAAGCCAAAATTGCAAGTTTTACCTATTCGGCAAGACACGACATTATATTTATTATATATATATTATATATAATATATATATATATATATATAAAATTATATATTTTATATATAATATGTATATATATGTATATATATCCAAGTTGGGTCGGGGGCGCGTCAGGTGTTTAACCTTTTGTGGGATCTGATAGTGAGGTGCTGGCAGACCCCTTATATAGTTTCCCTTTGGATGCTTTCTTTTTAGTTCCTTGATAATGTGAGTAGTCACGAAAGCGCTTGGAATTTCTCTATTCTTTCAAAGTTTTTGTTTTGCATGTATATATATATATATATATATATATATATATATATATATATATTATATTATATATATATTTAAATTATATAATATATTTTATATAGGGAGGTACCACCTCTAAAAACTGTACTGGGGACCCTCATCCTCAGAGAAGAGAACAAACTTACTTCAGGTAAAACTCAAGGTTCTCCCCGGAGCTGTTTGAATATTTTCTTCTCCTACCACCCCCTATATTCTGTGTGGACTTTATTTAAAGACAAAATACATTGGCAAAAATACAACGGTGAATAGAACAACATAAATAACATCTCAGAGCCTACATCTCGAATACTTCCTCCAGTTCCCCGGCGGAGGGCAGCGTGACCAGAATGCTGCAGGCATTTCCCCCTCTGTATCGCAACACTGAGTCTCTGAAAGAGGAAGCTGGCCGCTCTGTGATCCTCTGTTTCTGTGACGTTTTTTCCCCAGCTCTTTGAGGAACTTCAGAGCACACTTGCCCCATATTCCAAGGGTCTCTGACCCTACCGGGATAAAGTTATAACAAGGGGGCAGGCCTTCATATTTGCGGATCTTCTGGGTCTCCCTGTAGCTGTCGGCTCCACCTACTTCAGCTTCAGAGTATGGCAAGTAGGTGTCTGCCAAAGCGGTGGCACAAGTGTAGTCCCAGGCATTCTGCTTACCATCCTTCCAGGGTAGCATAGTGACTCCATCAGTACTCTTGAGACTTCCGTCAGACCTCTGCACTTGGGGTTCCCGTTCAGCTGGGCAACGGGCTGTGGCGAGACTTCTCTTTACGAAGTCGCTGACCTCATGTCTAACATACTTCCCTTCTGATGTATGACACATGAGACCATGAAGTCCGAATTGATCAGCCGACACCCTGCCGCAAATACATCTATCTTCGGTGAGGATGGGGGCGGCTAGGCGAAGAGCAACACCAATCCGAAGGGCCTGTGGGTCGAGTCGAGTGCCCAGGGAGGAATTGGGAACAGCTAAAAGGAAATCTCCTAAATGTGGTGCCTTCACAGCTAGGAGACGAGCTTTGTCCTTTCCTGAGGCGTTGGTGAGCATTTTGTTGGTATTTTTGTCCATTATCGGTTTGTTCCAGTGGGATTGTTTGAGCTTTTGGGAGGAACTGGTCTGTTTGAGGGGTCTACAAGGATGTCACATAGCATGGCTGCTTCAATGAACCTGGGGTCTTGAGCTCCTACCGCACCTCTCAAGAGTCGGGGACAATCTCCTTGACTAGTCCACTGGAGGCCAAACACAAGGCCAGAAATGCAGGTAAAGCTGCCTACGTTGCCTTGCGCAACTCTATACCTCTCAGTCACACTGGAAGAGTTGCCTGATCCCAATGCTGATCTTCCATTGACAGATTCAGTGCCTTCTTAAAGATTGATCTCAGGAGCGAGTCATATTCGTTGAGTGTTGGGGTGTCAAAAGAGGATGCGCACCTCGGGAATTGAGTCTTGGCAGTTTAAGACACCTTGTGAGGAGATACTGGGCATCAAGATCCCTTATTCTCTCCTCCATTCTCTTCAGGTCATTCAGTTTGTCCTTGAGGACAGTGTCGATGCCCTAATGACACAGCGGTGCTCCCAAGAGGGTGCTCTTGGATGGAGTGGTAGTAGAGGCTTCAGGAAGCAGTGTTCGCACAGCTCTGATTATTTCCTAGTTGGTTGTGATAATTTAACACTTGGAGGGATTGAGGATGAATCCCAAGGTATCTATCTCCCTGTGTCTTCACCAGCTGTAGGTTCTCTAGAAGAGAGACTTTTGTACCTGTCAGAGTGCCATCGTCCAGATATACATAAGCAAAAATCGCGAACCAGCTATGCAAGATGCAGAACAACCACGGGGGAGTCGAATGACAGCTCTAGGCCTTTCGCGTTGCGCTCAACACAGGAGCTTGCAATGTTACAGAAATGAGTTGGAAATCTACCTGGACTTCCTACTACTCCTTGCAATACTACAAGCTCCTAATGTGTTGATTGCAACACGAAAGGCCTAGAGCTATCATTCAACTCCCCCTGTAGTTGGTTTGCATCTCGTATCGTTAGACTAGATTAAGTTAATCTCTGTAAAGTCTGGATTTTATTCCTAATTTGAAGCATTCTAAGAACTGGGAGAAAACTCTTGTTTCTAAATATATCATCTACCAGAAGGACTTTTCTTGGAGAAGCTTCCATTCAGCCTTTTTTTTTGGTAAGCTAAAATGCCCCTGAGGCAACTAAGACTTTGCATATTTGAGAATATAGTCAAAAGCTAGCCTTTTTTAGCAAGACTTTAAGAGCAAAGTTCATCTTGAAGGTTTTAAGTCTAAAAAGGCGAGTTCATTCTTGTGTGTTACCGCTTGCTTGCCAAGAGACAGAAAAATATTGGTGAAAAATCGAGTTTATAACTGGAGTTGGTTCAAGTTATCAAGTTTCTTGGGCAAGATCAGCGTCAGGCAAGAACTTATTCCTAAGTTGAAGCGAGGAGACCTTATCCTGATCACAACTTACCAGCATTCTTAAGATCTCTGATTATTTTTATTCAACTCGGACGAAAGTTTTCACTTATATTTGGAGAGCCGAGAGGAGGATGGCGTCCTGAGAGAGATTTGTCAAGCATCCTGCTACACCACTTGCTCTCTTGCTCTCTCTCTCTTTCTCTCTCTCTCTCTCCCTCGTTCGTTCTCTCTCACTACTGCTCGCTTTATCTCGCTTTTTGTATCACTCTTCCTCTCTCGCTTTTTCTTTCACTCTTGCTCTATCTCACTTTTCCTTTGTATCAGTCTCTTTCTCTCTCTCTCTCCCTCACCTCCTCCTTCCTAAACCCTCAATCTTTCACTTGTTCTTGCCCATTACAGTTTTCTTCCTCTTTATCTTATCGCCGTTCCATTGCTGTTAATTAGTTTTCTTGTTTATTTACTCTTCTGCTTTGCAATTTCCTCTTTACTGTTTTGTGGTAATTTGTACTATTTTTTACTTGTATTGTCTTCTACGATGTTGTTTTGCACAACAGTGTTGCTGATGTGTGTTTCTTCCTTCACCTTCGAAATGTTTCAACAGAGAGAGAGAGAGAGAGAGAGAGAGAGAGAGAGATTCCCAGTCAGGATGACTGAAAAAAAAGACACTTTCATCAACAGTCATTCAGTAGCTGTCTTGCCAGAAGTGTTGAGACTCGACAAGTTAATTGAACCTTACACACACACAATATATAAAAAATTTTATTAATATTATATATATATATAAAATATATATATATATATATATAATATATATATATATATATAAAATATATATATATAAAAAATATATATAAAATATATATATATATTTATATATATATATATATATATATAATATATATATATAATATAAATATATATATATATATATATTTTATAAATATATATATATATATATATATATAAATATATGGTAAGATATGGAAAAACCGAGGAAATTAAAAATCTTCATCAAGTACAAAACAAATTCTGGCCACAAAAAAGAGCGAAACACCACTCAAAGACCTGGGAGTGATAAATGTCGGAGGATCTCACCTTCAAGGACCATAACATTGTATCAATCGAAATCTGCTAGAAAAATGACAGGATGATAATGAGAACCTTCAAAACTAGGAGGCCAAGCCCATGATGGACACTCTTCAGGTCACTTGTTCTATCTAGGCTGGAATATTGTTTGCACACTAACAGCACCTTTTCAAGGCAGGTGAAATTGCTGACCTAAAAAAATGTACAGAGAACCTTTCACGGCGCGCATAACGGAGATAAAACACCTCAATTACTGGGAGCGCTTGAGGTTTCCTAAACCTGTATTCCCTGGAAGGGCAGGGGGGAGAGATACATGTTAATACACCTGGAAAATCCTAAGGGACTAGTACCGAACTTGCCCCCCGAAAATCACTCTTTACAAAAAGCAAAAAATTTGGGGCAGACGATCCCAAAAACCCCCCCAAATTTAAAAGCAGGGGGTCCCCTAGCACTTTAAAAAGAAAACCATCCATTAAATGTCAGGGGCCCGAGACTGTTAAACTGCCCCCCCAGCATACAAAAAGGGGGATTACCAAAAACCCCCGGGCAGTCTTCAAGTGGCGGGGGACAAGCACCTAAAGTGGGTTTTCCTGACCACCGGGGCGGGGGCTCGTACGTTGGTTTCCCGTGCGGGGGGGGGGGGGGGGGCCAGCCCCAACACCCCGGTTGATCACCCTTCTGATCCCCAGGAGGCCTGGTCACCAACCGGGGCCCCCGAGGCTTTGACCCCCAAACTCTTTTTCCCCAGGTAAATATAATATATATAAATATTATAAAATATATATTAAAATATAAAATATATATATAATATTTTATATATAAAACATTAAAAACAAATATATAAAAATAAAAATAAAATTTTTTTAAAAAATATAAAAAAATTATATATTTTAATACATATATAAATATATAAATTAAAATATATATTTAATAAAATATAAAATAAATATATATATAAAATATATAAATTTTTATATATATATAATTTATTTTTATAATAAATAATAAAATATTTAATAAAGAAAAAATATGAAAAAAATAAGAAACCAAGGGGTTTCCGTTAAAAACAACCACATTGAAAAATTGGAAAATTCCAAGGGGAAAAAAGATAAAAAAAATTTAAAAAAAAAGAAACCCGCTTGGTATTTCTCAATTCTTTCAGGGGGGGTTTTTTTGGGCCATAATATATATAATATATATATATATAAAATATAATATAATATTTTATATATAATATAAAAAATAAAATACATAAAATATATAAAAAAAATATAAATAAAAATATATATAAAAAAAAATATATATTTTAATATATAAAATAAAATTTAAAAAAATATAAATAATAATTAAAAATATATATATAAAAATTAAAATTATATATAATAAAAAATATATATATATATATATATATAAAATTATTTATATATATATATATATAATTTATAAAATTATATTATAATAATATAAAAAATATATATATATTATATATATATAAATGTATAATAAAAAATATATAAAATAAATATATATATAAATATATATGAATATAAAAAATATATATAATATTAAAATATATAATATTTTTTATAATATATAAAAACAAAAAAAATATATATATAAAGTAAAAAATTTTTATTATATTATAATAAATATATATACATAATATTATTTTAAAATATATTATATATATAAAAAAATTATATTATATAAAATATTATTTTAATATTATAATATTTTTACTTTATATATATAAAAAAATTTTATATATATTATATATATTTTTAAAAATATATATTATATAAAATTATAAAAAAATAATAATATATAAATATATATATATAAATAAAATATATAAAAATATATAATATATAAATTATATATAATGTCGTGCCAAATGGGGCAAATTTTTGCGATTTTTGGTTTTAAATAGCAACGCTCATCTTGCCTATAGGCAAGTAAAAATTTTGTGAAATTCAAAATTTTCGCCAAAATCATTCTGAACCTAACTAAAAAAAAATATTTCACTGTGTTTTTTAGTTTTAAAAATTATGTAAACGTATCTAAAATTTTTTTTATTTGGGGTTAACCCTAAAAAAAATTGTTCGCGTTTTTAATAAGGTTAGGTAATTTTTCCCCTAATAACCTTTTTGGTGAAAAATTAAATAATTTTTACTTTAAACTTTAAATTTAAAAAAAAATATCTTTAGTATAAGAGAAAATTTAAAAAAGGACTTAATTTTTAAAAGAGTTCGCTAATTGACCAGTTTTACGTATTTGGGACGACATATATTTTATTTTATAAAAAATAAAAAATATATATTATATATATATAAAAAAATTTTAAATTTTTTATAGTGAATGTTAAAGGGGATCCCCCGAAGGGCAAAGGGGCAGAATACAATACTCAAAAAATTTTTGAAATCAAAAAAGGCTGGCTTTTATGAAAGCTGAACAAAGGTAACATGAAAAGCAAAGAGCAGGGGGAACCACCACCACCAGACACCACCAAAAAAGACCACCAAACACACCACCAAACAGCACCACCAAAAAAACACCACCCCAACACCACCAACACCACCCAAACCCCCAAAACACTACCAAGCACCACCCCAAAACCACCACCAGACACCACCACCAGACAGCACTCCACCAGCCATCCTTTAAATAGACCCGCACCCCACCAAACCAAAAACACCACCAACCAGACGCCCACAAACCCCCAGCCAGCAACACCACCACCAACAGCACCCCACCACCAAACAGCACCACCTCCACCCAAAAAGCACCACCACCACCAGAAAAGCAAACCCCCCAAAGCCAGCACCACCATTTAACCCCCCAACCCCCCATCCCAGCAACCCCCACACCAACACCACCACTAGCCCACCAACACCCACAACCAGCAAACCAAAACCAACCAAACCCAAACCCGCACCACCACCAAACCCCCAGCCGCACCACCACCCCGCCGCCACACCACCACCCCCAAAAAAAACCCCCACTAGCCACACCCACCACAACCAGGGCACCCCCACGAAAACACCACCAAGCTAACGTCAAAAAAACGCCAAACTTTCACATCTCCACACAAAATGGGGGATGATTTGGGTCTTCAGGGTTTAGAGTATAATTTCAAGGGAAGTCCCCGTTTAATTTCCCTTTTTCCTTAAGTAACATAAAGAGGACCTCTTGTTTTTTTACATAAAAACACTGACGACCTCTTGTTTTTTTACATAAAGCACTGACGACCCCCTTGGGTTTTTTTACATAAAGCACCAGGACTTTCTTGTTTCTTTTTCATAAAGGGCCCGACGACCCCCCTTGTTTTCTTACATAAAGCACTGACACCTCTTTTTCTTACATAAAGCAAATGACGACCTCTTTTTCTTACATAAAGCACTAAAGAAACCTTTTTGTTTTTTTAAAATAAAGCACTGACGACCTCTTGTTTCTTTTCATAAAGCATGACGACCTCCCTTTTTTCTTACATAAACATTTAGCTTTTTGTTTTTTTACATAAAAGCAAATGACGAAACCCCCTTTTTTTCTTACATAAAGCAAATTAGAAACCCCTTGATTTTTTCATAAAGATTTTGAACCCCCCTGATCCTTTCATAAACACAAAACTCCCTTTATTCTTACATAAAGCACAAGGGGCCTCTTTAAATTTTTACATAAAGCACAGAGAGCCCCCTTGAAATTTTTACATAAAAACAGAGACCCCTTGAAATTTTTTAAAATAAAGCACAGAGAGCCTCGGGGGGGGTTCCCTTTCATAAACACAGAGAACCTCCTTTTTCTTAAAATAAAGCAAGAGACCTCTTGATTCTTACATAAAGCAAAAAGAGCCCTTGATTCTTACATAAACACAGAGACCCCCTTGAAATTTTTACATTTAAAAAACAAGAGAGCCTCTTTATTCTTACAAAAGCGCAGAGAGCCTCTTTTCTTAAAATAAAGCAAAAGAGAGCCTCTTTATTCTTAAAATAAACCACAGAGAGCCTCTTATTCTTACATAAAGCAAGAGAGCCTCTTGATTCCCTTTCATAAAGCACAGAGACCCCTTGATTCCCTTTCATAAAAACCAGAAGCCTTTGTTTTTTACCCTAAAGCACAGAGAAACCTCTTGATTCTTAAAATAAAGCACAGAGAGCCTCTTGATTCTTACATAAAAACCCCAGAGAGCCCCTTGGGTTCCCTTTCCCTAAAGCACAGAGAAACCCCTTTTATTCCCTTTCAAAAGCCAGAGAGCCCCTTATTTCTTACATAAAGCACAAGAGCCTCTTGATTCCTTTTAAAATAAAGCGCAGAGAGAGCCCCCTTGATTCTTACATAAAGCACAGAGGGGCCCCTTGAAATTTTACACCCGAAGCAGAATAAAGTTAGACAGACCCAATTTAAAAATACAGAAACCCTCAAAATACGAAAGCATCTGATAGGGAAAAGTAAACTAGGAAAAACCCGTAAAAAAAAATCACCGTTAGATCATGTAACGAAAATTAAAAAAAACTAAAACGTAAGTAGCAAACTATAGTACAGGTTTTTTAACAGTAATAATAAAAATAGAATTACTGGGAAAAAAAGTAAAAAAAAAAAAAGGGCAGAAGTGTAACTAATGTGACTTTTTTATTGTGGCAACGTTTTTGCTCTCCAGGAGGGTTTTTTCAAGCGTTTTCAAAAAATATATGGGCACAGGCTTTGAGTAGGTGTATTCTAAGCTCCTGAAGAGCGAAAAAGGTTTGTAAAAAAATAAAAATGTCACATTATTGTGCCTTTTTTTGTCCTTTACTTTTTCATACACTTTTAGATACATGAATTGTGAAATATTAAAAATTTAATTTCTTATATTAGGCCAAAAAGGGGAATATGGGAAAAGGTTTTTTGGTGCTCAGATTGAAAAAAATACAGAAAAGCTTTAAAAAAGCTGAAAAGAAGAGGTTTTTAAAAAAAAAAACTTTTCAAATGTACAAGACCCACATTTTTATTAATGTTGGCAGAATTAAACCCACTATGTTAGGTTTAAAAAAACACGATGTATCTAACAAAACCTCCCATGCAAACACAACACGGGAGGTTTAAATTTATCCCCTTTTTTTTTTTTTTTTTTACCGTCTTAAAAGGATCCTCTTTAGTAAAATGTGAAGAGGATCCCAGAAGGGGATCGAAATATTCAATAAATTAAAAGTCCTGAGTTTCTTTTTTTTAAATTTTTAAATTTCTAAACACAAAGAACTATGAGGGAAAAGGGTGAGAGCAGATGCCCTTAATCAGCTGATAGCAGGGAAAAGAGTAGTGCAAACAGGTAAAACAATACCTGTTTGTATACCTTTCTTTCACAAATTGTCCCGGGAAATTGGGAAAAATCAGGTAACTTGATTCAGAGGAAAAATCTAAAATGACCTTCCTTTTAAAGACTTCTACAACTAGCCCACAAAATAGGAAGGGCCTTTTTCCACTGGGAAAAACCCCCCCCCACCAGTGATTATGCCCTCGTCTGCTACAAAGTCTCTTTTATAAAAAAAGCGCCAATGTCTTTACCTTGCTTCAGAATTTTCTACAACCACTGTGTTTTTTAAACCCACCTCCAAGGTGAGGGGCTGATTACCTATCTTTTTTTTAAAATTTGGGCTTTTGTTTTCTAAATTTTGTCCTAGAATTTGTATTGAAAAAAAGCCCCCTGGGTGGCGAAACGTCTACAAAAAAATAACCAATTTTGGGACAATGGGCTTAACTTTCATCAGGAAAAAAAGTTTAAAATGAAAAACCACCTACAAAGGCTTGATAGAAATTGGGGAAAAAAAACAATATAGAAAAAGATTCTTACTCCAGTAACAGGGATTTAAAAAAGAAGTCCAGTTTTAAAAAAAAGGAGAAGAGGGGCGGGAACGGATCATGGGGTTTTTTTTTTTTACTTTGGGTTTACGAGTGGGATAAATTAAGGAGGAATTAGTACGGGGCTAAAAACTAATTGGGAAAATTTTTAAAAAAATTATGATGAAAAAGAAATTTAAAAAAGAGAAATCGTGAAACGTAAATCTCAACTGTAAACTACAAATAGTAAAAATCTATCTATTTTAAACCCCCTCTCTCACACACACAAAAAACACAAAACCCATCAGGGAAAAAGAGTGGTGGAACACCTAAAAAGGAATGAAACTTATAAACGAAATAACCACACGGTTTTAAGGAGTGGGAAAACCCCGCCCAAAACACAAATCAAATGAGTTTTAAAGACAAAGGGGACCCGAAGACAAAGAGGAGAGAGAGTTGGGTAGATTTTCAATTTTTTTTGGACTATAAGGTTTTTCCGGAAAACATGCTACACAAAAAAATTACAGCAAATGCTAGAGGAACAGGGGGAATATGAGGAAAAGCACTGCAATGGATTAAGGAAAACCTGACAAGAAGAAAATAACGAAAAGAAGTACGTGCAAGGGGGTCAATGTGGGGACTTGTGACGAGCGCGGTTCCGCAAGGGGCAGTCCTAAGGGCCGGGGCTGTTTTTTGGTATATTGAATGACATTACGAAAATGGGTTTGATTTAGAGGTTGTCTTTTGGGAGACGATGTGAAATTCAAATTTTATGAAAACAGGGGGACTAAAAGGGGTCTGGACAAAATGCAAGCCAGGGCCAGCAACTGGCCCCCCTGGAATTTCAACCCCACCAAATATAACGTCAGGAAGACTGGGGATGGTGAAAGAAAAAGTTCAGACAAAGTATAAGGGTAGGGGACCAAACCTGCAATCCTCACTCAAGGAAAAGAAACTGGGGGGGAGCATTAAAACCCAAAAAT
Source organism: Cherax quadricarinatus (assembly GCF_026875155.1). NCBI lineage: Eukaryota > Metazoa > Arthropoda > Malacostraca > Decapoda > Parastacidae > Cherax > Cherax quadricarinatus. The sequence continues at coordinate 12,690,738 of NC_069470.1, forward strand.
CTCTTAGACACATGTCAAATGAGTAAGAACTAAATTTACGACCTTCCCTGTAACCGTGTACTCAGGCCCTATTGGAGTAAGCAGCACCATTTGGAACCCACATCTAGTAAAAACGCTTAGGAAAAGTGCCCAAAAGGGTTTTCCAAAAAAGATTTGGGCCCGGAGATAAAAGGGTATGCCATAAGGAGAAAAGGGTTTAAAGGGAAAACAACCTAACGACACTGGGGGGCAGGAGTGACAGGGGAAAAAATGACAGCGACATATAAAATACTGAGAGGAATTTTTTAAAAGGGAATAGGGGAAAAAATGTTTCAGAGATGGAACCAGCAAGGGAAAGGGGCAACTGAAAGCTAAAACTAAGATTATCACAGAAATGTTAGGAAATATTTTTTTATCCCCCAGAGTTTTTCGGGAAGTAGAACAATTGGGGTGTATGTAGTGGAGGGAGGATCCGTACAAAGCTTTAAGAAGAAGGGTACGATAAAGCCACTCGACAGGGGGTGTGTCGACTTAGTAGCAAAACCCGTGGGAAAAGGGGGGGGCCCGGGGCCGTGAATCGAACCCCCGCAATACAAACAGGGAAGACAAAATGGTAACACACACACACACAAAACACACACACACACCACACACACACACAACACACACAAACACACACACCACAACCCACACACACACCACGCACACACCACGCACACAACCCACGACGCGCGCTTCCCCGAAGGTCACTCCACTTAAAAGGGGTTTTTTTTAAAGGATGTTTTTTCCAAAGCTAGGAAAATTTAAAACAGATTTGAGAAATTTTGAGAAAAACTTTAAAGTTTCGCGTGAAAACACAACAACTTTAAAAGAGAAGGGGACTCTCCCCAAACCCCAGCATTAAGACCTTTGCACTAAAATTACGCTGATTTAAAAGTAATGAAGCCTTAATTGAAAAATTGGGGACAGTGAATGTTTTTAACCCTTATACGGGGCTTCTTTCCCTTCTTTTTATAACTAATAAATTTATTTTATTTCACACACCACCCCACAACCCCACAAAGGGGCGTTTTAACAGGAAGGGCACTGCAATGGATCAAAAATAAACTGACAGGGAGGCAACAACGAATCATGGTACGTGAAAGTGGTTATCACAGGGGCAAACCCGTGACGACGGGGTCCCCCCAGGGGTCCCGGCCTAGGACCAAAGCTAAATTTTTTTATATGTGAAAAGTAAGATGGGAAAGGGTTTGACCAGAATTTTTTCCCCGTTCGCAGTGAGTGACTTTCTGAGGGAATTAAATCAATGAGGATCAGGGAGGACTACAAAGAGACCTGGACAGGCCCGGACACCCCGGGCCAGCAAATTTTTTTCTCGAATTTAACCCCCCTCAAATGCAGATATGAAGATTTGGGGAAGGGCAAAAAAAGACCCCCAGACAGAGTATAGGCTAGGGGGCCAAAGACTGAAAAACCCCACTCAAAAGGAAAAAGGGGTCTGGGGGAGTAAAAATACCCCAGCATGTCTCCGGGGGCACACATCCCAAACCCGGTTAAAGCTGCAGCATATGGGCGCCTGGGAAAACCCGAAATACGTTTCCATACCTTGGGGAAGAATCGTTTAATAACCCCAGGGGGGGGGGGAAACGGTTTTTACGTCAGGCCCATACTGGTATGCGCACCATTTTGAACCCCCCCCGGTCAAGAACGCAAGAAAAATTTAAAAAGTACAAAGGTTTGGCGACAAGGTTAGTTTTCCCGGGGTAAAAGGGGGAAAGTCCTACGAAGAAAGGTTAAGGGGAAAAACGGCCCGACGACACTGGAGGACAGGGGGGGTTAGAGGAGACATGACAACGACATTTCAAAATTCTGCGGAATAGACAAGGTGGGACAAGACATAGGTTTCCCGACGGAGAAAACAGAAAAAAAGGGGCAAACTTGGGAAATTGAAGACTTTAGGGGAGTCTAACGGGGGTGTTTTGGGAAATAAATTTTTTTTCAGTCTAGAGTTGTCAAGCAGTGGAATAGTTTTGCAAGTGAGGCAGTTTGATTCAGGAACCCCTACACAGGTTTTTTAAACGAGGTAAAGATAAAACTCTGGAGCAGGGAAAATTTAGACCTAGTTTGCGTTCGGGGAAGAGGCTCAGGTAAAACACATAGGCAACAAATTAGGCAACTTTATTTTCCCAAACGTTTCGCCTACACAGTAGGCTTCTTTAGTCCCAAAAACAAAAGAGTAGGGAAAACAGAAAAATGTGAAACATGTAAAACAGGGCCATCAAAACCCCTTAAAGTCGTAGAATTTAAGGTTGTCAGTCCCTCAGCCTGGAGAAGTTTTAGTTTCCCTATCAGGAAATACTGAAATCAAGCACAGTGCGGAGACCCCTTTAAAAAACTGTAGGGAAAGGGGAGGTGGGAGAGGGATTGGGAAATAGTAGTGGGGAAGTAAACCACTGAGAATCAGGTTCCCCCCCAAAAATCCACAGAACCCCACTTGAAAGGGGTTTTTCCCCAAAGGGGTTTTCTTGGGACCAAGAGGCCAGGGGTTTCATGTCCCGACAAGAAAGGGAAAATCAAAATGGTATACAATAACCCACAGGGTTTGGGAGGTTTAAAACACATAGGGAACAGTTAGGCAAACCCTTTTTTCCGAAACGGTTTTGCCTACACAAGGGTCAGCTGATCTCCCACCCCGCCAAAACCCCCATAGGTTTAAAACAATAAAGTTTATTTCACATACGTAACACACACATACACAAAACACACACATACATACACACACACACACACACACACACACACCCACAAAACACACCACACACACACACACAACACACACACAAAACACAACGCCTCTTGACTCAGAAAAAACCCAAAACCATCTGTCATCTGTTTTTTTCCCAATTTTTTTGGGCCCCTTGATTTTTTATTTTTTACGCTGACTGTTTTCCCGACATTTTTTTTCATTTTTTTTCGCTCACTGCCGTGACATTTCCCCCCAAGTATTTTTGACGCTTGTTCTAACCACATACGATGTTTACCCCCCCCGATGGAACACTTCAAAAAAAAATTTGGAAAAATGACATAATGCCAAAAAAAAAAAAAATCAACTTGTTTTAATTTCAAAACGGGATTCAGAAAGGAGGGAAAAAAGCATCGCTTTAATAGAATCAAAAATGACATGTAAAGAAAGAAAAGATAAAAAATACCATGACTCCCAACAATACACAATAGGGGGAAATAACGATTCAAGTTAGATCAATTTAGATGGAGAAATGACACAGGTATTGGTTTTCAGAGTTGTTGATGGGGGGGAACAATCTTCCGGGTAGGGTAATCGAGGCTAGGATCCGGGGTAACTTAAAGAGTATGTAAAGTAAAAGGACACAAGTGCAACTAATGTGACATTTGTAATAAAGTTGGTAGAATTACCGACAATATGTAAAGTAAAAGGACACAAGTGCAACTAATGTGACATTTGTAATAAAGTTGGTAGAATTACCGACAATATGTAAAGTAAAAGGACACAAGTGCAACTAAGTGACATTTGAAATTAAAGTTGGTAGAATTACCGACAATATGTAAAGTAAAAGGACACAAGTGCAACTAATGTGACATTTGTAATAAAGTTGGTAAAATTACCGACATTTTGTAAAGTAAAAGGACACAAGTGCAACTAATGTGACATTTATTGTGGCAACGTTTCGCTCTCCAGGAGCTTTATCAAGCCATTACATTAGTTGCACTTGTGTCCTTTTACTTTACATAATGTGACATTTATTGTGGCAACGTTTCGCTCTCCAAGAGCTTTATCAAGCCACTACGTTTCGCTCCTGGAGAGCGAAACGTTGCCACAATAAATGTCACATTAGTTGCACTTGTGTCCTTTTACTTTACATATTTTCGGTAATTCTACCAACTTTATTACAACTTTTTAAAGAGAGATTTGGGTTAATATATGAGTGGGAGGGCTGGGTGTGATTGGTGTCTGGGGTATGGAAGCAAATTCTTGGGTAGCTTTGGGGAAAGGCTGGACGAATACATGGGTGGTTTTGATAAGGACCTGCCTTGTATTTGGGGCCCGTAGGCTTCAGCAGTGCTTCTCCATGCTTTATGTCCTTGAGTTATTAACTAGTCACAAAGACCCACGGAGGGAAGGGAGCCAAAATATATACCAAGGAGCCGGGAAAACAGTGAAATAAAATTATTATAAAAAAAAAAAAGCCCCTAAGCCACAAGGGTTTTCTGAAAAACAGAAAAATTTTAGAAAGAACAAAGGAGGTGATAGGAAAGTGAATGACACTGACCAACGCCCAAATTACATCGGGGTATAAAGTTTGAGCCCAACTACGTAACAAAAAGGGGCCGGGAAAAACGTTTCGCCACACAGTGGCCATCATTCCAATACAAAGAAAATGGTGAAAAAAAGAAAGGGTCTGGGGTACTTAGCCCCTCACCCCTGCTCCAAAACCTTCCCCCAATCTTCTTTGTACAGGACTGATGAAGCATTGTGGCGAAACTTTTTCCCCCAAAAAAAGATACCCAAGTTTTTGAAACATGTGTTTTTTTTTAAACATCTTACGGTTCTCTAAACCATTTATGGTGAACATCAAAATGGATAAAATTACCGACGGGTTTGGGTAGGTAAGACACATGGGCAACAGTTAGGCAACTTTTTTTCCGAAACGTTGGGCCTACACAGTAGGCTTTTTTCAGTCGAATACAAAAAGAACATTAAAATGGTATAAAAATCCCGACAGGTTGAGGTAAGACACATATGCAACATTTTTAGGTATTTTAAATTGTAAAAACGTTTGGGCCTACACAGTGGGCCCTTCTTCAGCCCAAGTACAGGAAAAAGGTTGATAGAAGCAGAAATACTTGAAACGAGGGTAATCAGCCCCATCACCCTTAAAGTTTTGAGGTGGTCATCCTCAGTCTGGAAAGACTTTTGTTCCATAGTATGAAACAATTTTGGAAAAGGGAAATTTGACGGGAGGAGTTTTTTATGGGCCCCCAAGGGGTGGGGCCCGTAGGAGAGGTAAGAACTCAGATTTTAAAGGGGGGTCCCTCTCAAAACCAGCCCCTCTAAACTAGGGGAATTTGCCCGAAGTTGATTGGCAGGACTGAAACCAAGATACCCTTGGTTGCGTGTCAAACAGATTGAACTTTAAAAATTTGGTATAAAAACCACGGGTTGTTAGGTAAGACACATAAAACAGTTGGGTTTAATCTTTTTTGGGTAAAACGTTTTTCGCCTAAACATTGGGCTTTTTTCAGTCCAAGAAACAGGAAAGGTTGATAAAAGCAGAAGATATTTGAAGACGATGTAAAAAAGCCCCATCACCCTTTAAAAAGTTTTGAGGTGGTCAGTCCCTAGTCGGGAGAAGACCCATTTTTTCCATAGTAAGAAACAATATGGAGAAGAAGTGAAGGATGGAGCTTTTAAAAGCCCCAAGGGGTGAGACGTAGAGAGGAAAACTCAATTTTGAGAGGTCCCTCTAAAAAACCAGCCCCTCCCCACTATTGGAAGTTGCGAATTTTGTTTTGCAGGACCCCCAAGAAAACCCCTTGTGTTGCAGTGTCTGACAAAATTGAACTTTAAAAATGGTATAAAATCCCCGACGGGTTGTTAGGTAAAAACACATATGCAACATTTAGGTATCTTTTTTTTGTAAAACTTTTCGCCTACCCAGTGGGCTTCTTCAGTCAAAACGGGAAAGGGGTTGATAGAAGCAGAAATACTTGAAGACGATGAAAACAGTCCATAAACCCTTAAAAAGTTTGAGGGGGTCAGCCCTCGTCGGAAAGACCCAATTTTTCCTTTAGTAGAAACAATAGGGAGAAAAATTTTGACAGGATGGAGCTTTTATAGCCCCAAAGGGTGAAAACCCGGTAGGAGAGGTAAGAACTCAGATGTTGAGGGGTTCCCCCTCAAAACCAGCCCCCCCTCACAAAAGGGGAAAAGTTGTGGGAATTGATTGCAGGACTGTACCAAGATCCCCTTTTGTTTTTGAAGTTTTCTGACAAAATTGAACATTAAAATGGTATAAAATACCGACGGGTTTGTTAGGAAAGACACATTTTCAACATTTATTTTCCCTTTAAATTGTGAAACGTTTCCGCCTACACATGGGCCCTTCCCTTCAGTCAAGTACAGGAAAGGTTAAATAGAACCCAAAGATATTTGAAGACGATGTAATCAGCCCTCACCCTTAAAGTTTTGGGGTTTGGTCAGTCCCCTCACCCTGGAAAGAGCATTTTTCCTATTATGAAAAAAATATGGAAAGAATTACGGGAATGGAGCTTTTAAAAGCGCCAAGGGGTGAGACGTAGGAGGGGTAAGAACTAATGTTAAAGGGGTTTCCCCCCCCATATTGTTTTTCATACAAAGGGAAAAAATTTGCTTTTTCTCCAGACTGGGGGACGACCACCCAAAATTTTAAGGGTGTGGACTGATTAAAACGTCTTCAAGTATTTTTCTCTTCAATAAACCTTTTCCCTTTGAACTTGACTGAAAAAGGGCCTACTTTTAGGCGAAACGTTTTCACAATAAAGAAACCAAACCCGTTGCATATGGGGGCCCCTTACCTAACAACCTGTCGGTTTTTTTATCCCTTTTTAATTTTCAATCTTCAACACTCCCAACAAAAGGGAAACTTGGTACAGTCCTGCAATCAACTTCGACAACTTCCACATTGAGGGGGGCCGGGTTTTTGAGGGGGACCTCCAACATCTGATTTTCTTACCTCTCCTACGTCTCCCCCCTTGGGCGCTAAAAAAGCCCCAAATCCTGCCCACTTCTTCCCCCTTTTTTTTTCATACTATGGAACAATGCTTTTCTCCAGACTGGGGGACTGACCACCCAAAACTTTAAGGGGGGATGGACGATTACATCGCCCTTCAAGTACTTCTCTTCAAATTAACCCTTTTCCTGTACTTGACTGAAGAAGCCTACTGTGTAGGCGAAACGTTTCACAAAAAGATACCTAAGGGGTTTTAAATATTTTCTTACCAAAACAACCTTTTCGGTTTTTTAAATACCATTTTAATTTTTCAATCTGTCAACACTGCAACCAAGGGTATCTTGGTACAGTCCTGCAATCAATTTCGACAACTTCCATTTGGGGGGGGCGGGTTTTTTTTGAGAGGGACCTCTCAACATCGGGAGTTCTTACCTCTCCTACTCTCCCCCCTTGGCGCTAAAAAGCCCCAAATCCTGTCACTTCTTCTCCATATTTTTCATACTATGGAAAAATGCCCCTTTTCTCCAGACTGAGGGACTGACCACCTAAAAAATTTTAAGGGTGATGGACTGATACATCGCCCTTAAAGTATCTCTCCCTTCTATCAACCTTTCCTGTACTTGACTGAAGAACCTACTGTGTAGGCGAAACTTTTCAAAATAAAAAAACCTAACTGTTGAAATTTTGGTCTTCCCGAATACAAAAAATTTGGGGGCGGGAACAGTAGAGATGTGAAAAAACCGTTTGTAAAAAAGCCCCTCCCCCTTGGAAGTCGTAGAATTTTGGGGGTTGTCAGTCCCTCCCCTGGAGAAGTTCGTTCCAAAGCCCAGGAACTACTGAAGTCAAGCAAAACAGTGGGGAGACTTAAATACTGTCGGACATTTGGGATAAATTAGACACAAGGCAACTTTTTTGGGTTTACTTTTTTAAGGGAAAATCGTTTCGCCACACAGTGGCTTTCATCAGTCCATAAAAAGGGAAATCTTGAAGAACAGGAGGAAATGGGGTTAATCATTTTCCCTAAACCCTTTGGGGTCAGGGGTTTCAGTCCTCAATTTTGAAATCTATTCAAAAATTATGGACTGACCCATCGACCCAAGGTTAGGGACTGATTACCCTTTCTCCTCCTTTTTCTTCAAGATTCCCCTTTTGTATGGACTGATGAAGCCAGGGTTGGGGTGAAACGATTCCTTAATAAAGATACCCAAGATTTTGCCTTGTGTCTAATTTACAACATTCGGTTCCTAAACCCAAATTCATTTTTAAAAAACTGTAAAACATATTTAAGTCTCCGAAACTGGTAGGCGAAACGTTTTCGGAATAAAGTTTGCCAAACTGTTCCCTTTATGTGTTTTACCCCCATTTTTGGTTTTTTTTGACTTAGAATTTGTAGCTAACTATCTGGTTTTCCTTTGGGCCCTTGATTGAAAAATTTTTTTTTTTCTGTTTCGTTCACCAGGATTTTGTTTGGGGTCACATCCTTCTGAGAGGGTTTTAATAGCATACACTTTTTTATTGAGGTCGGGGATGTTTTTACAGTGATTGTTGTCAGCAGAAGGAAAAATTTCCCCGGAGTTCTGTCTCAGGTTTGGGGTGTGTGTGTGTGGTGTGTGTGTGTTTTTTTGGGGTTTTAACTCCCCCCTGGGCTGGGGTTTTAAAGGGGTTCGAGCCCACTCCGGGCCCCCCGCCTTTTCATTTGGTCCCCTGTGTGTTTGTGTTCTTTCCTCCCTTCCTCACTTTCCCCTCCTCATTTTGGTGGACACAGCCTTTCTCTCTCTCTCCCCCTCTCTTTCTTTTCTCTTCTCTCCCCTCTCCTCTTTCTCCCCTCCTCTCCCCTTCTCTCCCTCACTCTGTGTCATCACTGTCTCCACTATCATGTTCCTATCAAATTTTACGACCTTATCTACTGCCTAAATTTGGGCCAAGAATTATTGTATTGCTTCCCTTTGTAATTCCTCCACCAAACCCAGTATTGCATTACCGGGAATAATCAACTAACAAATTTTGGTCAAATTTAAATGAACAACATGTTTGAAAAGGTAACCAAAACAAAACTACTAACAAGAGCTTCAAGTTAGAAAAAAACTTAAACTTAGTTTTAGATCAAACCAAATTTATTTCCCCTCTCCCCTTTTCTTTTCCACTTTCAAACCGCGGTCAAATTACCTCTAATCATGAATCCCTGACCAATTTTATAAACTTTGACCAGATTTAAATGACTTACCGTCAGGGCCTTTGCTATAGACAAAAAATTAAGTAAAACCTTCCCCCAAAGGGTTTGGTAATATTAAAGACGTGATCAATTACATTTTATACGTGGGTTTGTTAAATTTTTTCGATTTAAAAGCCCCGTAAAAAAAAATTTTAGGGCTTTTTAATGGGGCTTGTTTTCCCCTGGTGGAGTTGGGCCCCGGGTTTAATTTAACTAGGGACATCGTGGTGGGGGGATTGATGAAGGGGGCAAATGGATTTTTTCCCAAGCTAAGTAGAGTCCAAGAGTAATCAATTAAAGGGACTATGTAAAACAAGCTTTTTTAAAGGGGAGATTTTTAGCAATTTAAAATATATATTTTAATAAATAATTTATTATATTTATATATATATATATAATTTTAAATATATAAATTTTATATATATAATATATTACACACCACACACAGGGAAAAGAGGCCTAGTACAATCAGTGAAAGGGGGGGGGGCGGGGCTACGAATCGACCCCCCTGCAACCACAAAAAAGGGGAGTTTCAACACACAAAACACACACACACACCCACACACACACACACCCCAAAACACACCCCACACACACAGTGGGTCCGGGGACAGAGAACTGGCCAGGAAAAACCCCGTAAATGAAATTTATGGAAAATTTAACAACAAAATGCAAAAGGGGGCAATGGAAAGGTTCATTCCCCAAAGGGGAACAGTAACCCAAAGGGAAGAAACCCAAAAGAGCCCCTGTTACCCACCCCCGGGGTAAGGAGGAAAAAAAAAGTGCAATAGAGAATGAAAAAGTACAGAAGGCAGAGAAAAAACACGAAAATTGGGAGACCGTTTGCAAGCCAGGAAAAATACCACAGGTTTAAAAAAGGGGCGCCCAGCGACATATGAAAATTACATTTGCAAACGAGAAACAAGACGACCCGAAACTGTTTTTTTAGCCAATCAGGAGGAAGACAACGTCAAAGACCAGGTTTCAGATTAAGGGCAGAAGGGGGAGAACTCACAAAAAATGATCAGGAGGTATGTGAGGAGCTGAAAAGGAATTTAAGGGAAATTTTTAAAAGTAGAGAAAAAGGAAAAGGGGTTTTGGGAAGACAGCACAGAAGGGAACATCAAGAGGGATTATACCAACAAGTTTTTGGAAAGACATACAACAACGGGAAAGGGGGTTTAAGAAAACTCTTAAGTGACCTTACACCTCAAAGGGGATGGGGCCGGGCAACAAACTCCCCATGGGTCCTTAGAGAAAAGCAGAGATCTGTGCGTGCCCTAACCCCCAATCTTCAACACAAACCCTTGAAACTGGGGGAAATAAACCTGAGAAATGGAAGACAGCTAAAAGTAGTCCCCCTATTTAAGAAAGGGAAAAAGAAACCCAAGGCACTAAACTACAGACCCTGGGTCTCTGACCCTGATTTGGTTTCAAAATCATGGGGGAAGATTATCAAGGGGGGAGAGTGGGTTTGAACACCTGGAAAGGGAAAAAGATTTTAAATGAAAACCAGCATGGTTTTTAAAGGAAGGCAAATCTTGTACCCCAAAAACCTTTCCCGGAGTTTTAAAGACAAGGGAACAGAAAATAAACCAGAAGAAGGGGTGGGTAGACTGCGTTTTTCCCAGACGCAGGAAGGCCTTTTTACACAGTTCCCCCCCAAGGATTAGTGCAGAAGCTGAAGGGGGCCCGGGGCCCTGTAAAAGGGGGGGCACTCAAATGGGTAAAAGGGGAAAACCGACAGGGAGGCAAACAACGAAATCCTGGGACGTGAAGATGTATCACAGTGGGCGCCTGTTTTCAGCGGGGGCCCCCCAGGGGGCATTCTTTGGACCAGTGCTATTTTTTATTATGTTTAACGACATGATGGGAAAGGAAAAACTCCCGAATGTCCCTGACGCAATGACGTGAAGTTAAAGAGAAGATTTAAAACGGACAGGATTTAGGGAGGACTGCAAAGAGACCTGGAAAAGGCTGGGAAAATGTGGGCCCCGTAAAAATTGGGGGTTCTCGAATTCAATCCAGCCAAAGGAAAGTCATGAAGATTGGGGGGGGGCAAAGAAAACCGCAGAGTAAAAAGGGTAAGGGGGACAAAGGGCTAAAAGACCTCACTCACGAGAAAGACTTTGGGGGACCTAACACTGAGCACATCACCGGAGGCACACCTTTAAACCCAAAAAACCGCCCAGCATAAAGGGGGCCTGGCAAACCTGAGAAAAGCGTTCCGAACCCTTAAAAAGGAATCTTTTAAGGAAATGTAACTGGTATGTTTGGGCCCATACTGGGGGTATGCAGCACCATCTGGAACCCACACCCCGGTCAAGCACAACAAGAAGTTTACAGAAAGTACAAAGGTTTGCAACAAGGCAGTCCCCCCGAGCTCCAGGGAAAGCGTAGAGGAAAGGGTTTTAAGGGAAAACGGACTGAAAGACACTGGGGGGACAAAGGGTTTAGGGGAGACATAAAAGGGCAACAAGATACCTTTTGGGGGAAAAGACAAGGTGGACAGAGATTTGGGGGTTTTAGAGAGGGGAACCCCCGGGGGCAAGGGGTCCAACAAAATCTGAAGACTCCCGACGATCCAAAAGGGGCGTTAGGAAGTATTTCTTCAGTCCCTAGAGTTTTTCAGCAAGTGGAATGCCCAGCAAGGAAGTATGGAGGCAGGAACCATACAAAGTTTTAAAAAAGAAATTTTGGGCAAACCAGGAAGCAAAAAGAGAGAGGGCCCCCGAGGGGATCAGTGGGAAAAGGCGGGGCCCCGGGGCTGGGTCCCGACCCCTGCAAAACCCCATTAGGTAAGTAAATTTGGGGAGAAAAACAAAACAAAACACACAACACTCGAACCCACTAAGATTTAAAAAACCAAACCCAAAACCCAAAGTTTAAAAAAATTTATCCCCCAAGCTGACAACCGAACCCACTAACTATAAAACCTAACCCACTAAAACTTTAAAAACCCCAAACCCCATCAAGCTTCAAAAAGGTCCCCCCGGGGTTAACGAACTTTTTTTTTAAGAGGCCACGGGAAAATTTAAAACCTCTTGGCGCTCCCAGAGTTCACTTTAGATTTCCAAAAAAGGGGTTTCCGTGGAGTTCTTATTCTCAAAGGGATATTTCAAAGGGGCTTTTTTTAAGGGTTTCTTCGACACGTAAATCAGTTTGAGACGTGTTTTAATACCGATATATATTCGTTTTGGGCTGGTTTTTTTGGGCATGAAGCCTACACATAAGGGGGGCCCTTAGGGCTGAAAAAAACACAGTTTAAATTTTTCAGGGATACACATTATACACACCCCCGCAGTGTTTATGCCTGAGATGCAAAACTTCGTTATATAAACCCCCCCAAATACACACCAATCAGTTTTTAAAGCACAAGTGTTTTGTCCTTTTCCCTTTTGTGTGTGTTTTCCAAAGGGGTCCCTTTTCTTATCCAGTATTCTTTAGAAATTCCCCCCCCCAAACCCAAGAATTCCTTACAGTTTCCTTTTAAAATTAATTTTTTGAGTACCACTTTTTATAGTGACTTCCAGGGCTCTTAAAACTCTCAATCTTCACTTCTCCCCAAATTAACTTCCCTTTTCTAATTTCATTTTACTGACAAAGCTCATTTAGTACCGTGAAATTTTATTTTCCCTTTAAATAGAGACTCTTCCATTTATTTCCCCTTTAATTCCATCATCTAAAATTAAAATTTCGGGCCCTTTATTCTGGGCTTCCTGAAAAAATTTTCACTTCAGTTATTTAACGAAAGATTTCGCTGCAAAAGGGAAACACAATTTTAATTAATGCGGGTGATTTTCCCACGGGTTTAGGGCTTTTCCTTCAATACCAAATACTACTGTCTCATGAAAATAATAATAATAATAATAGTAATAACAAAAACTTATCAAAAAATTTAGATTTACAGGGAAATTTTTTTTATTTCAAAAATTCCCCATAAAGCTTTTAAAAGCATAAGGGGCCCTAGAAATGGGCCCGGGAAAAAGAAAAGGGAATCAGGTTTGATACAGGAAGGGGATGGCACCCGGGGTAACCCCTTTTAGTAAAGTGGGCAGGCTGGGGGGTGGGGGCCCCTGAGTGCCCCTTTTCTGTCTATTAAGTGAGGGGGACCAGCTGTGTGGGGGAGACAGGTGCCAGCTGTGGGGTAGGGGGGTGCCCCGCTGGGTGGCCCGGGTCCAACACCCTTTCGCTGCCAGAGTTTTTTGTTAATTTGTGAGAAGTGTTAATTAAACTTTTTTTACTCTCTAGGGGGGGAAGTAGTTTGTGTGTGGTGTGTGTGTGTGTTGTGTGGGTGTGTGTGTGTGTGTGGTGGGGGTGTTTTGTGTGTGTTTGTGTGTTGGTTTGATGGGTGGGGTGAAAAACCACCTAGCTGTGGTTTTCAGGGGTCCCGAAAACATAGCTCCCGGCCCCCCCTCTTCAAAATTTGGGCGCTACTGGGGGAAATCTTTCCTGCTCCAAAGAGCTTTAATTTTACCTCTTCTTAAACTATTAAAAGACCCTGCCTCCACTACATGACTTTCCCCAAATATTCCACCCTGACAAACCCGGGGTGAAGAAATAAATTTTCCCAATGTCCCTGTGATTCATAAGTCTTCAACTTCCCAAATGTAATTTCCCCTTTTAGCTGGGGTTCCATCTCCCGGGAAAATCATGGGGTGGTGTGTGTGCGCTGTGGTGTGTGTGTGTGTGGGGTTGTTGTGGGGGTGTGGTATGGGGGTTTGTGTGGGGGTGTGTGGGGTTGTGTGTGTGTTTTGTGTGGTGGGTGTGTGTGTGTGGTGGGTTTTCCCATTTTTTTAAAATGTAGAATTAAAAACACAAACCCAAGAGGACAAGGAAAGGGTACAAATAAACCTGGAAAAACTGGCCAGCCCCAAACGGCCCACCAGAATTTTAAACCACAACAAATTCAATGTTCCCAAAATTGGGGAAGGAATAAAAAAGACCAGAAACTAAGTGCAGACCCGGGGTACAGAGGCTGCAAATCTCACCTCACTCAAGGAGAAAGACCCGAGGGTGAACATTATAACAAACATATCGCCAGAGGCTTTTATTAAACAAGTAATCGCTACGCTACTTTCTAACCTTTAATTCTTACAATAATACTGTACATTTTATTTAGTACATTCAACATACATATAACACGTCTTTATTTCAGTAACAGAGAGATCTCCCTCAAGTTGCAGTTTCGCTTTTACTGGGGCAACGTTTTCACCCTGTCGAGAAATTTACAGTCTTCAGTAATAATTCAACAAAGCTCTACAAAGAGAGAAACGTTTCCATCAACAACTTTCATTTGCCAGGTGTCATTTGTTCACTGACGTCAGCACATCGTTTCACCGACGTCAGCACATTTCACTGACATCAGCACATCGTTTCACTAACGTCAGCACATTCCACTGACATCAGCACATTTCACTGACGTCAGCACATTTCACTGATGTCAGCACACGTCACTGACATCAGCACATCGTTTCACTGACGTCAGCACATCATATCCAAGTATTTTGCTAAATAAACAAATACAAGAATAAATTGAATATATAACTTTTAAAAAATATTGAAAAAGAGAATTCATTTTGTGGTTAAAAACGCAAATCTTATAACTTAGTTTCGACTTAATCATGCATGACGGCCGCTCTATAGAGGAAAACGTTCAAGCGAGGTCTACGGAAGCCACGCATCCTCCCGTCTTACTAATTAGTGGGTAATTACCTGGATAATTAAGTAATTACCTAACAAAGTTTCAGGGTAATTAATGCCTCGTTTAAATAAGGATACAATTCCCCAAGTAGACGAAGTCTTGTTGATCGTGTTTACTGTGGTAATGTTGTTATGGAGGTGCGGTGGGAGAACGAGCAGGCGCATGCGCAGGCGCATGTACACAGTCACAACCACTGAAACACACTCACATGCACGTACACAACCATTCAAACACAAAATTAAACACAAGAAGCCAGGAGATAAGAATCGATCCCTGTAACCATAAATAGGCGAGTACAGATAGGCAAATACACTCAAATATTCACACACACACACACACACACACACACACACACACGTCAAGAAGTTAGAGAAAGTACAAAGGTTTGCAACAAGGCTAGTTCCAGAGCTTAGGGGAATGTACGATGAAAGGTTGAGGGAAATCGGACTGACGACCCTGGAGGACAGAAGGGTCAGGGGAGATATAATAACGACATACAAAATACTGCGGGGAATAGACAAGGTGGACAGAGACAGGATGTTTCAGAGAGGGGACACAGAAACAAGGGGTCACAATTGGAAGCTGAAGACTCAGACGAGTCACAGGGATGTTAGGAAATATTTCTTCAGTCATAGAGTCATCAGGAAGTGGAATAGCCTAGCAAGTGACGTAGTGGAGGCAGGAACCATACATAGTTTTAAGAAGAGGTATGACAAAGCTCAGGAAGCAGAGAGAGAACCTAGTAGCGATCAGTGAAGAGGCGGGGCCAGGAGCTGAGTCTCAACCCTGCAACTACAATTAGGCGAGTACACACACACACACACACACACACACACCCCACACACACACACACACACACACACAAACAGGAGCTATAACTCGACCCCTGCAGCCATAAATAAGTACATACAAATACACACACACATACTCAAAAACAATACGTACACTGAAACACACACACACACACACACACACACACACACACACACACACACACACACACAATAGTTGAGCTCCAAGTGGAGAGAGTAGCAGGAATAGGGTGGGAAAAAACCAAACTACAAAAGGGGGAACTACTCAGGCATGAGGAACTTCCTTCAAAACATTCAGTGGGAGAGGGAACTGACAGGAAAACCAGTACAAGAAATGATGGACTATGTGGCAACAAAATGCAAGGAGGCAGAGGAGAGGTTTGTTCCCAAGGGAAACAGAATAATGGGAAGAACAGAACGAGTCCTTGGTTCACCCAAAGGTGTAGGGAGGCAAAAACTAGGTGTACTAGAGAATGGAAAAAGGTACAGAAGACAGAGAACTCAGGAAAATAAAGAGATTAGCCGAAGAGCCAGAAACGAATATGACAGATAAGAAGGGAGGCTCAGCGACAATATGAAAATGACATAGCATCGAAAGTCAAGACTGACCCGAAGCTGTTGTACAGCCACATCAGGAGGAAAACAACAGTCAAGGACCAGGTAATCAGACTGAGGAAGGGTGATGGGGAATTCACAAGAAACGACCCAGAGGTATGTCAGGAGCTCAACACGAGATTTAAAGAAGTATTTACAGTGGAAACCAGTAGGACTCCAGGAAATCAGAACAGGGGGGTACACCAGCAAGTGCTGGATGAGGTACATATAACCAAGGAGGAAGTGAAGAAGCTGCTATGCGAACTTGACACCTCAAAGGCGGTGGGACCAGACAACATCTCTCGTGGGTCCTTAAAGAGGGAGCAGAGATATTGTGTGTGCCATTAACAAAGATCTTCAACACATCATTTGAAACTGGGCAACTCCCTGAGGTATGGAAGATGGCAAATGTAGTCCCAATTTTTAAAAAGGGAGACAGACATGAGGCACTAAACTACAGACCTGTATCATTAACGTGTATAGTATGCAAGGTCATGGAGAAGATCATCAGGAGGAGAGTGGTGGAGCACCTGGAAAGAAACAAGTGTATAATTGACAACCAGCATGGTTTCAGGGAAGGAAAATCCTGTGTCACAAACCTACTAGAGTTTTATGACAAGGTGACAGAAGTAAGACAAAGAGAGAGGGGTGGATCGACTGCATTTTTTTGGACTGCAAAAAGGCCTTCGACACAGTTCCTCACAAAAGGTTACTGAAAAAGCTAGAAGATCAGGCACACATAACAGGAAAGGCACTGCAATGGATCAGAGAATACCTGACAGGGAGGCAACAACGAGTCATGGTACGTGACGAGGTGTCAGAGTGGGCGCTTGTGACAAACGGGGTTCCACAGGGGTCAGTCCTTAGGACCTGTGCTGTTCTTGGTATATGTGAACGACATAACGGAAGGGATAGACTCAGAAGTGTCCTTGTTTGCAGATGATGTGAAGTTAATGAGAAGAATCAAATCGGATGAGGATCAGGCAGGACTACAAAGAGACCTGGACAGGCTACAAGCCTGGTCCAGAAACTGGCTCCTTGAGTTTAACCCTGCCAAATGCAAAGTCATGAAGACTGGGGAAGGGCAAAGAAGACCGCAGACACAATATAGTTTAGATGGCCAAAGACTGCAAACCTCACTCAGGAAAAAGATCTGGGGTGAGTATACACCGAGCATATCTCCTGAGGCGCACATAAATCAGATAACTGCTGCAGCATACGGGCGCCTGGCAAACCTACGGATAGCGTTCCGATACCTCAGTAAGGATTCGTTCAAGACTCTGTACACCATCTACGTCAGGCCCATACTGGAGTATGCAGCACCAGTTTGGAATCCACACCTAGTCAAGCACGTCAAGAAATTAGAGAAAGTGCAAAGGTTTGCAACAAGACTAGTCCCAGAGCTACGGGGATTGTCGTACGAAGAAAGGTTGAGGGAAATCGGCCTGACGACACTGGAGGCCAGGAGGGTCAGGGGAGACATGATAACGACATATAAAATACTGCGCAGAATAGACACGGTGGACAAAGACAGGATGTTCCAGAGATGGGACACATACACAAGAGGTCACAATTGGAAGTTGAAGACTCAGATGAATCAAAGGGATGTTAGGAAGTATTTCTTCAGTCATAGAGTAGTCAAGTCGTGGAATAGTCTAGAAAGTGTAGTAGTGGAAGCGGGAACCATACATAGTTTTAAGGCGAGGTATGATAAAGCTCATGGAGCAGGGAGAGAGAGGACCTAGTAGCAATCAGTGAAGAGGCGGGGCCAGGAGCTATGACTCGACCCCTGCAACCACAAATAGGTGAAAATAGGTGAGTACACACAGGCCTCCCTGGCCCCTGGCATTACAAGCCCACGAGATACATCTATTTTTCCTTTTTGGCTTAGTAGACCCATTACCTGGTGTTGTAGGCCCCTAACCTGTTGAAGTAGGCTCATAACTTTGCGAAGTAGGCCCATAACTTTGCGTAGTAGACCCATAACCTTGTTGTCATGGAAACAGCTGTAGGATATGGCCAAGTATATGGACCAACTGGTGGTGGGATGCTGCCTTTAATTCCCCTGTCTCTTGATCATCTATTTTCTTCTTCTTCTCTTCTACCCACTGTTTATCAATCGCTCCTTACTGCTTCTGCTGTCTGCATTTCGATGGAAGAAGCCTGCTAGGCAGGCGATAAGTTCCGTAAATGATGACAAATTGTAACCCAAGCATGTTATCTTTTAGTTAGTATTGTATATATTATTTGTATTATCATATTCAATGTGGAGCAGCAATAACCCCATAGGGGTCATACGGTGCCTCGGGGAACATGGAGGTTATTCCGGGGATCAACGCCCCCGCGGCCCGGTCCATGACCAGGCCTCCCGATGGATCAGGGCCTGATCAACTAGGATGTTACTGCTGGCCGCACGCAGTCCAACGTACGAGCCACAGCCCGGTTGATCCCAGTTGAAGACATTCAGGCTTGATTCAAGAAATTGGAGCACAAGTCCAATCCCTTAGATCAAGAGCCCCACACCAGCATCAAGAAACCTTGGGGGGAAGGGGGGTACTGTATATTATAAAAATAACGATTATATCCTCTACAAGTCAGCTGTAATGCAGTCTAAGAAGACTTTAACAAACACGAACTCCCCGAGATTTACGTACGACTTCACTGGCATAATCCACTTAAGTGTTAGTAAGTACACTTGCAAGTACACGTACAAGTCAGATACTCTGCTAGGAACACCGTTAATATACATCTCTGCGGAAGAAATCACAATAAAACGCGTGTGATTGCAAATTTGAAAAAAATACCACAGTGAAAATATGGAATAAAACCTGAGCGACTTCGTGTGTTTACACACACATCTGAGGAATAAGAAGAGGCAAGAGAAGATGACAATTAGACACGTATGCAACATCTGGGTATCTTTAATGTAGACGTTTCGCCATCCAGTGGCTTTATCAATAAAAATATAAACACATATGCAGTATAATATGATAATCAGTATAATCAGATCTGTTTGTGACTTGAAAAAGCTCACTGTGTGGGCGAAACGTTGTCAATAAAGGATCACATTATACTGCATGTGTGTTTATATTTCCATTGTGTCGGTATTTTATACCATTTATTTCCGGCTTTATCAATACAAATTCAAGGACATAATTTGAAAAGAGCAGAACTATATACAAAAGGTAAGGTAATCAGTCCCTCAGCGTTGAGTTGGTGTGAAGAGCAAAAGATGCACATACCTGCCTCGCATGGGCCAGTAGGCCTTCTGCAGTGTTCCTCCATTCTTATGTTCTTATCCTGAGGTGACAACACATCACACAAACCCATCCCCTTGTCACCTACTCTGAGTGAGGTGTCACCTCAGTGTTTAACATGTGTGTTCCTCTTGCCTCTTCTTATTCCTTTGAAGATGTGTAAACACATGAAAGCGCTCAAGTTTTATTTCCTATTTTCAACGAGGCATTTTTTTTCATTTCTCTCTGTATATCTGTCAAGTTTGATAAATTAGACACATGTGCAACTCTTGGGTATCTTTATTGAGGAAACGTTTCGCCACACAGTGGCTTCATCAGTCCATACAAAGGAGAATCTTGAAGAACAGGACGAGAATGAGGTAATCAGTCCCTCAACCTTGAGTCGATGTGGTCAGTCCATCAATCTTGAATAGAATACGGCATACGTGCTGAGAAGGAGCTTATAAACCGTTGGCAGGAGAGGTGCAGCAGTCATAGGTCGTGTAACATTTGTTCAATGTTGAAGTAGGTCGTGCCCAAGAATTAGGCAAGCGAAGAATTCCCAAGTATTAAGTCCCAAAAGAAGTTGCAGTGTCTGACAGGTTTGTAGATGAATGGTTCAGAGAACCGACATGTTGATAAATTAGACACATGTGCAACTCTTGGGTATCTTTCCTCTTCAAGGGGGGCTCCTTGGCGTGGTGAAGAGGCTCTTGGTCTGAGGAATTAGACCTATCGGTCTTCTTCCTCAGACCGAACCTAATTACCCCCCAATCTCCCCTCCCCTATCCCATCCCCCCCCATCCCCCCCTTTTTTCCCCTTTCCTCCTCCTCCTCCCCACTCCTCCCTTTTGCCCTTCCTCTTTTTGTCCTTTGGGATTGCTCCCCCCAGGCGCGCTAGTTCCAAAGGTAGGGGAAAGGACCCCGGGGGGGGTCCATCCCTTTCCGTTGAGGTTTCTTGCGGTGGCGTAGTTTGCCGGGGAACCCTGGATTGCCTAGGGATGTCCCGATCCCTCCCCGGGTATCCCGGAGTAGCTTTGGGTGTCTTTTGGGCGACGGGTGTATCTCTGGAAGCCACCTTTCGGTTTCCCGGGGGGGGTGGCTGAAGGAGGTATGCTTTGTGGCGGATATCCGGGCCGCCCTCTCTTTTGTCCACCGAGGTAGCTCGGCAGATGTGGGGTTTTGCTATCCCAGATTGCTGGTTTACTGGCATGAAGGGTGGGGTATGGCACGGGTTCCATGCTGCATCTGCGCTACAGCGGTGTCGAGTCCTCTTGGGCGGGGAGGAGATTTCTGGCCCTTTAAATTCCTCCTAGGAACTATCCCCCCCCGGGTCCCCCTTTTTTTTTCTTTTTTTTTTTTATTTTTTTTCTTTTTCTTTTTTTTTTTTCTTAAAAACAAAAAGAAAGAAGTAACCTAACCATGGCAGCCCCTAGTCCATGAACCGGTACCCCCGGGCCCCTTCTTGATACCGCACCCCGTTCTGACCCCGCCTCGTCTTTGGACCACTCTTCAGACATTCCTCATGCTCTGTACCTATGCCGGTGCTGTTTCCTCACCCGCTTCAGGTACTGGGGCCTCGACTGACTCCTTCGTTTTATCAGACCTTCGCTCTCCTCTGACTATGTTTCCCGGGCCCCTCTCCCTCTAGGGTTGCGGCAATTTCAAATCGCCGACCCGTTCCAACGTCGGACCAACTCTGGTCCCACGCCTAAACGTCAACGACAATTACCTGCTGATGATACTTCTCCACCTTAAACCTTCTCGTTCTTCTCAGAAACGATCGACACGTCCTTCACTACCTTTCCACGCTCAGTTTCAGACTGAACAGTGGACTAAATTCTTCACTTTACGACCAACTTCCTCTACTGCCTATCTTTCTGACCATAGTATTGGCAAGGCACTCCAAACGCCATGTTGGTAAAGATTTTTTCTTTTCATGCTCTTAAGAGCGGTACGCGCATCATTACCGTACAGAATGCTACCCAGGCTCGTGAGCTCTCTCGTCTTTCCCATATAGATACTGTTCCTGTCCCCCTTTGAAAAACATCATTCCCTCAATTCTTGTATTTGGAAACCGTTATTCTGCCCCATACCATAGTTCAACAAAATTTCCAGACATGTGGCACCGACATTCTGAACAGCTGGAACTCCAAGATCTCCCAATCCTCAAGGTAGACACTTACTTCTTCCTGCCCGTGGGCGGAGACGATACCCAAAGCAATGTGGCTCGTTTAACTTTTGACAGCCGAGAACTCCCATCCTCATTTTTATATAGCAGGACATCGGTTACAAGTTCGAAAGGTGATCCCTACACCACAACAGTGTAGAAATTGCTGGCGATTTGGCCATCCAGCGAAATTTTGCAGATCTATCGCCGAATGCCCAGTCTGTGGTGCCGATGACCATTCTAATACGTCTTGCAATCGATCTCCCTCTTGCCTTAACTGTCATGAGGCTCACCCTTCGTACTCTCGCCTTTTGTCAGGTCTATTTAAACGAGGGGGAAATCCGTTACCTCAAAGAGACAGAAGGTCTCCCTTATGCCATGGCAGTTTCTCATCCCCCGCCTCCAAGGAGACCCCACGTGTTTCTTTTCCCGTGTTTCAAAACGTCCCCCCACTTCTGGTATCCCATCTTCTACACCCACCTCTGTGGTTACCTCTCCATAATCACTCCTGTATCTAATCCTTTTGTCTGTCCTCGGCTCAGACGTCCCTACTTCAACGCCTCAGTCTAATCTCGCTTCTTCGAGTTCTCTCTTACAAGCCTCAGTATCGACGAGACCTCGTACGACACCTCTTCCCAATCGTCCCTCTACTTCTCAAAAGTCAAAAAAAGGTCCGGTAACACCTCCTACCCATCTTCCACCTCCTCATTTTACCCTCCCTGTCTCTGTCCCTAGTTCTTCCCCTCTCACTGGCTCAGTTACAAGTGCAGAGGTTCACCCTCCTCCTCGTAATTACCTTCCTCCCTGTTCCCTCCCAAGTTTCTTCCTCTTCTGCCACCTCCCAGGTTCCTGTCTCTTCTGTCCCCTGCCACGCTTCTCCAGTTCCCTCCACCCTTTCGCCCCCCCCTACCTTGGTACAGTCCAATACAGTTCCAATCTTTACTCATCCTCCCCCTACCATTCCCAATATTGTCTCCCATACGACATCTCTGAATTCCGAAACACTTGAAGCAATCTCTGAATATATTGCAGAGACCAAACCATCAATGGACACTGATCCACCTTCCGCTCTTTCTCTCTCCTCTGCTCCATCTGCGCAACTCCTTTCTTCACAGCGCACCGTTCCTTCGCTGCTTGAACATTTTCCACTGCCTCCGCATGTGGACTTTTCTAACCCTTCTAGTCCGTAGGAACCCTTACCTGCGGATTTCAAGTATCTTTATCATTGCCAATCATGGCCTTTTTACAGTGGATATACGCGGCCTCAGGGGTAATCGGGGGTGAGCTTCAGATGTTACTCTCCCAGTTTGCCCCTGTTGGTGTTTGCTTACAGGAACCAAAATTACACTCTGCTGTTATTTCTCACATCTCAGGCTATAATTTATTGTATTCTTCAGATCCTTTTCCTGATGGGACCTTTAATGAAAGTGCCCTTCTTCTCCGCACTGATATTCCGTACCATCAGCTATTTGTTCATACTTCGCTGCATTACACAGCAGCCCGTATCCACTTACATAGGTGGTATACGCTCTGTTCTTTATATCTCTCTCCTTCTCGGGCATTATCTATTCTGGATTTTGCCTTCCTTGTTTCGTCATTAACCGCCACCGATTCTGTTACTTGGTGATTTTAAATGCCCACCATTTCCTCTGGGAGGGTCTCACTGTGATTCCCGAGGAATTCAGTTAGAGGCTTTTCTTGCCACCCACCCCCTCCATGTTTTAAATACAGGTACTCACACCCATTTTGATCCTCGGACTCATACTCTCTCTTGCATCGATCTCTCAGTTTGCTCTTCTCCACCGCATTAGACTTTACTTGGTCTGTTCTCCCGGACTTACATGACAGTGATCATTTCCCAATCATTCTTACTTCCCCTTCATATTCGCCACCTCTTCGCACCCCACGCTGGCAATTTAATCGGGCAAATTGGAACCTTTACTCACACCTGACTGTTTTTAAAGAGGTTCCTTCTTCGTCTCCATCGATGAGCTTTTACACCTCTTCTCGTCCTCCGTTTTCACCGCAGCTTCTCATTCTATACCCCAAACTTCGGGCAGGCATTCTCAGAAATGCGTGCCTTGGTGGTCTCCTGCTTGTGCTCGTGCAGTACGTTTGAAACGCGCTGCATGGGGCAGGTACCGGTACAATAGAACCACAGAGCGACTCCTTGATTTTAAACAGAAGCGTGCGATCGCTCGCCGTGTCATCCGTGACGCTAAACGCACTTGCTGGCGAGATTATGTCTCCACCATCACCTCCGCTTCCTCTATGAGTGCAGTCTGGAAAAAAGTACGAAAACTGTGTGGTAAATATTCTCCTGACCCGGCTCCTGTTCTGCGGGTTGCCGGTGTTGATATAGCAAACCCACTAGATGTTGCCAATGAAATTGGCAATCATCTGGTCCGTATTTCTCAGGGACTCCATCTATGCCCCTCATTTCTTTCCTCAAAGTCTGCCAGAGAGTTAGCACCCTTGGACTTTTCTTCTCTCAGAGAAGAACAGTATAATGTGCCTTTTACACTTCAAGAACTGGAGGCAACAATCTCAGCTTGTCGATCATCGGCAGCTGGGCCCGACGACATTCATATTCGTATGCTACAACATTTACATCAGTCAGCCCTTGCAGTCCTATTACGCCTTTACAATCTTATTGGTCACAAGGAGTTCTTCCACAGCTGTGGAAATCCGCCATTGTTCTCCCTTTCCGCAAACCAGGCACTACGGGACATGAAACCTCCCACTATCGTCCCATTGCTCTTACCAGTGCAGTTTGCAAAGTAATGGAACGTCTAGTAAATAGACGTTTAGTGTGGTATTTAGAGACACACAACAGTCTCTCCACTCGTCAATATGGCTTTCGTAAGGGACGTTCTACCATAGACCCCTTACTGCGCTTGGATACGTATGTTCGTAATGCCTTTGCGAATAACCACTCAGTTATTGCCATATTTTTTGACCTTGAGAAGGCATATGACACAACTTGGAGGTATAATATTTTAGCCCAAGCCCACTCCTTAGGCCTGCGAGGCAATCTACCATCCTTCCTTAAGAACTTTTTAACTGACAGACATTTCCGTGTTCGGGTTAATAATGTGCTCTCCCCGGACTTTATCCAAGCTGAAGGTGCCCCCAGGGATGTGTTCTGAGCACAACACTTTTTTTCTCCTTGCTATTAATGATTTGGCCTCTAGTCTTCCATCAAATATTTGGTCATCACTCTATGTTGATGACTTCGCTATTGCCTGTGCAGGCGCTGATTGTCACCACCTTACAGTTTCTCTCCAGCATGCAGTCGACCGTGTTTCCAATTGGGCCACCACACATGGGTTTAAATTTTCCAGCACTAAAACCCACCAAATCACTTTCACTAGACGCTCTGTCATCTCCGATCATCCTTTGTACCTCTATGGCTCACGTATCCCTGAACGTGATACAGTCAAGTTTCTGGGCCTCCTCTTTGATCGTAGGTTATCCTGGAAACCTCACATTACCTCTCTGAAGGCAACTTGTCACAGCCGGCTGAACCTTCTTAAAACCCTTGCTCATCTTTCGTGGGGAGCTGATCGTCGAACCCTCCTTCACCTACATTCCACCCTTATTTTATCGAAACTTGATTATGGTGACCAGATCTATTCAGCGGCATCTCCTGCTACTCTCTCTAGCCTTAACCCCATTCATCACCAAGGATTACGTTTATGCCTTGGTGCTTTTCGCTCTTCCCCTGTCGAAAGCCTCTATGCAGAAGCGAACGTTCCATCCTTATCCGATCGCCGTGATGCCCATTGCTTGCGCTACTATGTACGCTCTCATGATCTCCGCAATCCTTCCATTTATAGAATGGTCACTGATATTAGTAGACATTCTTTATTTGTTCGCCGCCCTGCTTACTCCGTCCCTTCTCTCTTCGCCTTCATTCGCTCTTGTCTTCTCTTCAACTACCACCTTTCTATGTACATGTAGCATCTCACTTTTCCTACCCCCCTGGGAAGTTCCAGCTGTTCGAGTCTGTTCTTTCTCCCTCCCTTGCTCGAAAGCCCAACTGTCTACGGTCGCTTCCCGCTCTCTTTTCTTGACCACGTTCACTCTCATTCTCATGCCATTGCTGTGTACACAGATGGCTCTAAGTCTTCTGACGGCGTAGGATTCGCAGCAGTGTTTCCGGACAGCGTCGTACAAGGGCATTTACTATCTTCAGCTAGTATTTTACTGCTGAATTATATGCCATCCTTACAGCACTTATCCGTATTGCATCTATGCCTGTGTCATCATTTGTGGTTGTCTCAGACTCCCTTAGTGCTTTACAGGCTATACAAAAATTTGATACACCTCACCCCTTAGTCCTCCGTATCCAACTTTGGCTACGCCGCATCTTTACTAAGCATAAAGATATTGTTTTTTGTTGGGTCCCTGGTATGTTGAGACAGGGCAATAAACAGGCAGACACTGCTGCGGGGTCAGCATACATGCCCTACCAGTTTTTATAGAGTTTTCCCTTACGGCTATTTTGCTGTAATATTTTCCCCACTTCCACCCGTTGGCAAAACTTTGGTCTACATGCTCGGCAACAAACTTCAGTCTATTAAACCGAGTATGGGTTCTGCCGTTTCTTATCACCAGTGTCGAGGTTGGGAGACTACTCTCTCCCGTCTTGCTTTGGGCCCATACCTCTTACTCAGGGATATTCTGGAGAGGCTCTTCTCCCTCTGGAGAATTCCCAAAGCCCTTTTCAGTCAGCCCATTCTTTTGGACTGCCCCCACTTTTTTCAAGAGCACGCAATTTACCCTGTCGTCTCTTCGCCCCGTGCTCTCTCTTTCCTTTCCCCCTTCTCGCTGATGGACCCACCTTTCATCCACTCTCTCATTGATTTTTGACAACGACTGACTTATTTAAAAAATTCTGATACTTTCACCCTTTTATTTTGAATCTTTTTGCTACCCCTACCCCCGTACTACCCCCTGCCCCCCCCTGTTTTCTGAAACCTGCGATCATCCCCCTCCCTTCCCCCATCCAATTCCCTTGTTTTCCTTCCCTACCCTGCAGCGGTATAGCCCTTGTGGCTTGCGTTCTTTTTGTTTTATAATAATAATAATAATAATTGGGTATCTTTATTGAGGAAACGTTTCGCCACATAGTGGCTTCATCAGTTCATACAAAGGAGAATCTTGAAGAACAGGAGGAGAATGAGGTAATCAGTCCCTCAACCTTGAGTCGATGTGGTCAGTCCATCAATCTTGAATAGAATACGGCATACGTGCTGAGAAGAAGCTTATAAACCGTTGGCAGGAGAGGTGCAGCCACTGTGTGGCGAAACGTTTCCTCAATAAAGATACCCAAGAGTTGCACATGTGTCTAATTTATCAACATGTCGGTTCTCTGAACCATTCATCTACAAACCTGTCAAGTTTCGCTGATTTTAACCCACAATAGTTTTACCTCCTTACAATGTGAAGACACTTTCATACTAGTGGTAAAAACACAACGAAATATGTTTATGGGAGTACAACGTTTCACCTGCATGAGGCGAAACGTCACAAAAAGTTTAATTTTTCTGTGTTTCATTTTGCTATTCGTCATGTTTCAACTTTCCTACCAAATTCCTACCACATTAGGTTAGGTATTCGGAATTATAAACACAAATGCAGTATAATGTGATCCTTTATTGACAACGTTTCACCCACACAGTGGGCTTTTTCAAGTCACACACGGATCTACCTGGGGTTGGAAGGTACGAGAGTATTTATAGTCATGTTCAGAATGTTAGGTAAGACACGTATTGAACATTAAAATGGTATAAAATACCGACAGGTTGTTAGGTAAGACACATATGCAACAGTTAGGTATCTTTATTATGAAACGTTTCGCCTACACAGTAGGCTTCTTCAGTCAAGTACAGAAAAGTTGATGGAAGCAGAAGATACTTGAAGACGATGTAATCAGTCCATCACCCTTAAAGTTTTGAGGTGGTCAGTCCCTCAGTCTGGAGAAGAGCATTGTTCCATAGTATGAAACAATATGGAGATGAAGTGACAGAATGGAGCTTTTTATAGCGCCAAGAGGTGAGACGTAGGCCACTAGGAGAGGTAAGAACTCAGATTGTTAGGTAAGACACATATGCAACAGTTAGGTATGAACATTAAAATGGTATAAAATACCGACAGATTGTTAGGTAAGACACATATGCAACAGTTAGGTATCTTTATTTCGAAACGTTTCGCCTACACAGTAGGCTTCTTCAGTCGAGTACAGAAAAGTTGATAGAAGCAGAAGATACTTGAAGACGATGTAATCAGTCCATCACCCTTAAATTTTTGAGGTGGTCAGTCCCTCAGTCTGGAGAAGAGCATTGTTCCGTTGTCTGAAACAATATGAAGTTGAAGTGACAGAATGGGGCCTTATATAGTGCCAGGAGGTGAGACGTAGGTTGCTTTGGGAGGGCACCCCCTCTCAAACCCAGCCTTTCCACTATAAGAGGTTTCAAAGTTGATTGTCTGTAAAAAGATCCCCTTGTTTTGCAGTGTCTGACAGAATAACAAAAAATGGTAAAAATACCGACAATTGTTAGGTAAGCACATATGCAACAGTTAGGTATCTTTATTTCAAAACGTTTCGCAAACCAGTAGGCTTCTTCAGCGAGTACAGAAATTTTGATGAAGCAGAAGATATTTGAAGACGATGAAACATCCATCACCTTAAAAGATTTGAGGTGGTCAGTCCCTCAGTCTGGAAAGAGAAATTGTTCCTAGTAGAAACAATAGGGAATGAAGTGACAAAGGGAGCTTTTTATAGCGCCAAAGGTGGACTAGGCCACTAGGAGAGGTAAGAACTCAGATTTGAAGGTCAGGTCCCCCTCTCAAATCCAGCCGCTCTCAAGTGGAAGTTGCGAATTTGTTTTGCAGGCTGTACCAAGATACCCTTGTGTTGCAGTGTCTGACAGTGAACATTAAAATGGGTTTAAAAACCCACGGTTGTTAGGTAAGACACTAGCAACAGTTGGAATTTTTTTAGAAAGTTTCGCCTACACATTAGACTTTTCAGTCAAGGGACAGAAAAATTGATGAAGCAGAAGATCTTGAAGACATGTAATCAAATCCATCGTCTTAAGTTCTTTGTTCTATCAACTTTTTTTGTACTTGCGAAAAATTACTGTGTGGCGAAACGTTTATAAAAAAGAAACCCAACTGTTGCATTGTGTCTTTCCTAACAACCTGTCGGTATTTTTTACCATTTTAATGTTCAAACTGTCAGACACTGCAACACAAGGGGACTTGGTACAGACCTCAACAACTTCGACAACTTCCACTATGAGAGCGGCTGGTTTGGGGGGACCTACCTTTCAACTCTGGTTCTTACCTCTCCAGTGGCCTACGTTCACCCTTGGGGCTATAAAAAGCTCCATTCGTCACTTTATCTCCTATTGTTTTATACTAGGAACAATGCTCTTCTCCGACTGAGGGGCTGAACCACCCCAAAACTTTTAAAGGGGGATGGGCTGTTACATCTTCTTCAAGTATTTTTCTTCTATCAACTTTTTTGTACTTGACTGAAGAAGTCTACTGTGTAGGCGAAACGTTTCATAATAAAGATACCTAACTGTTGCATATGTGTCTACCTAACAACCGTCGGTATTTATACCATTTTAATGTTCAATCTGTCAGACATTGCAACACAAAGGTACAGACCTGCAATCAACTTCGACAACTTCCACTAGTGAGAGCGGCTGGATTTGAGAGGGACCTGACCTTTCAACATCTGAGTTCTTACCTCTCCTAGTGGCCTACGTCTCACCTCTTGGCGCTATAAAAAGCTCCATTCTGTCACTTCATCTCCATATTGTTTCATACTATGGAACAATGCTCTTCTCCAGACTGAGGGACTGACCACCTCAAAACTTTAAGGGTGATGGACTGATTACATCGTCTTCAAGTATCTTCTGCTTCTATCAACTTTTCTGTACTTGACTGAAGAAGTCTACTGTGTAGGCGAAACGTTTCATAATAAAGATACCTAACTGTTGCATATGTGTCTTACCTAACAACCTGTCGGTATTTTATACCATTTTAATGTTCAATCTGTCAGACACTGCAACACAAGGGTATCTTGGTACAGACCTGCAATCAACTTCGACAACTTCCACTTGTGAGAGCGGCTGGATTTGAGAGGGACCTGACCTTTCAACATCTGAGTTCTTACCTCTCCTAGTGGCCTACGTCTCACCTCTTGGCGCTATAAAAAGCTCCATTCTGTCACTTCATCTCCATATTGTTTCATACTATGGAACAGTGTCTTACCTAACAACACACTTCTCTGTACATATGTTGTACACTTCTCCATACATATGCTGTACACTTCTCCGTACATATGCTGTACACTACTCCGTACATATGCTGTACACTACTCCGTACATATGCTGTACACTACTCCGTACATATGCTGTACACTACTCCGTACATATGCTGTACACTACTCCGTACATATGCTGTATACTTCTCCGTACATATGCTGTACACTACTCCGTACATATGCTGTATACTTCTCCGTACATATGCTGTACACTTCTCAGGACTGACGGACTGAACATACAACCCGTACACGACTCATGAAATCGTAATAACACGATTGCAAACAAACCATACCACGGGTGGGGTTAGAACCCGCGATCAGAGAGTCACAAAACTCCAGACCGACGCGCTAGCCACTGGGCCAGCTGGCTACAATAAGATTCACCCAATTAGATATATTTCTGCACCATAGGAAGGTTAGCATAGGCACCCGTACACAGCAGAGAGAAGCTTACGACGACGTTTCGGTCAGACTTGGATCATTTACAAAATCAGTGTGACTAAAATGGTCCAAGTCAGACCGAAACATCATCCTAAGTTTCTCTCCCCTGTGTGCGGGTTATTTGTATATTGTTCCAGTCACGGTATTGTTCCATTTTGTTCTTGGTGGACTGGAGACAAGGACTCCAGGTTAAGTCAGTGGCGGACCTACATTTTTGGAGCTCTGAAGCTGGAACAGTTATGTGGTCACCATGGCAACCAGCAATGGCTACCCTACATCATACATTAATAACATTTTCATTTTAGCTGTTATTCTTTATTGAACTGTACAATATTAATATTTAAAAAAAAAACTTATACAGTGGACCCAAAATTTTTAAGCAATGCTGACTAAAGTGGCTTCTGGGGGTCCCTCCGAGATTAGGAGCCCTGAAGCTTAAGCTTTATTGAAGAATTGAGACACTTATGCAACACATGGGAATCTTTATTGAAGAAACGTTTCGCCACACAGTGGCTTCATCAGTCCAATACAAAGCAGAAATGGGTAAGGAGAGTAGAAGTTTTGAGGTAATCAGTCCCTCAACCTGGAATCGATGTGTTCAGTCCATCACTCTTGAGTGATGGACTGATGGAGTGATGGACTGAACACATCGATTCCAGGTTGAGGGACTGATTACCTCAAAACTTCTACTCTCCTTACCCATTTCTACTTTGTATTGGGCCTGAATGTGAAAGTTAAGACACATGTGCAACATCCGGATATCTTTATTGTAGACGTTTCGCCATCCAGTGGCTTTATCAATACAGATTCTAGGACATTATAGGAAGACAGTAGAACTATATACTGTCCTATATTATGTCCTAGAATCTGTATTGATAAAGCCACTGGATGGCGAAACGTCTACAATAAAGATATCCGGATGTTGCACATGTGTCTTAACTTTCACATTGTCGGTATTTTATACCTTTCTTGCACAACTTGTATTGGACTGATGAAGCCACTATGTGGCGAAACGTTTCTTCAATAAAGATTCCCATGTGTTGCACAAGTGTCTCAATTCTTCAACTTGTCGGTTTTCAAAACCATTCATCACTTAAGCTTTATTACTTTCATAGTAGATCCGTCCCTGGGTTGAGGGACTGATTACCTCATCTTCCACCGTTCTCTGTACTGGATGATGAAGCCATGGCTGGAGAAACGTTTCCACAATAAAGATTCCCGTATGTTGAACAAGTGTCTCACTCTTCAACGGTGTCGGCTTTTCCCAAACCATTTACATCACACCTACTGTTTTCTTGGATGGAAGGGCCCATGTAAAACACGTCTCCTGCTGTTCCCTCTCGCCTCCCCCCAGAACCATTCTTACAGTATTCTTACGTAAAGTAAAAGAAAACAAGTGCAACAAATGTGACATTTATTGTGCAACGTTTCGCTCTCCAGGAGCTTTATCAAGCCATTTATCAAGGCTTGATAAAGCTCCTGGAGAGCGAAACGTTGCCACAATAAATGTCACATTAGTTGCACTTGTGTCCTTTTACTTTACATATTGTCGGTAATTCTACCAACTTTATTACAGTATTCATTACCTTTGTAACTTGTGAGTTCATTACCTTGTACCTAGTTCAGCCATCAAAACTTTGGAGCCCGGTCCCTGGACCCATTGTGTACCTCTGTAATCTGTAAATACCTTTGTAACTTGTCATGATTGTGACTAGACCTACCTGGAGTTCATTACCTTTGTAAATTGTGTGTTCATTACCTTTGTAAATTGTGAATTCATTACCTCTGTAACTTGCTCAGCTATCAAAACTTTGAGGCCCAGTCCCTGGACCCATTATGTACCTCTGTAATCTTTTGACTACCGCCCACAGGATGGGTATGGGGTGCATAATAAACATATTAAACTAACTCCCCTCCCTTGTTGCCAGATTCTTAGGGTGGAAAAATAAACACAAAAACAGTATAATGTGATCCTTTATTGACGTTTCGCCCACACAGTGGGCTTTATCAAGTCACAAACATATCTGTTAGGTAAGACACATATGCAACAGTTAGGTATCTTTATCTTTTTATCGAAATAAAGATACCTAACTGTTGCATATGTGTCTTACCTAACAACCTGTCGGTATTTTATACCATTTTAATGTTCACAAACATATCTACCTGGGTGAAGGCCAGTAGGCCTTCTGCAGTGTTCCCCCATTATTATGAGTATTTATAAGGTGGAGAGTCAGGTGGAAAATGCAGGCCGAGGGACTGACAACCTCAAATTCTACGACTTCAAGGGTGATGGACTGATTACATCGTCTTCACATCTCTACTGTTCCTGCCTACTTTCTGTATTCGACTGAAGAAGCCTACTGTGTAGGCGAAACGTTTCGGAATAAAGTTGTCTAACTGTTGCATATGTGTCTTACGTAACAACCTGTCGGTATTGTATACCATTTTGATGTTCACAATGCTGGGTAGGTTGGATTTGAGAGGAACTTGTAAGGGACGTCGGCGGTCACTTACAAGCCCCTCTCACATCCAACCTACTCAACATTCTCCACTTGACTCTCCACCCTATAAAGACTCATGTACTATACACCCAGGTACATCTGTTTGTAAATTAGACACATGTGCAACTCTTGGGTATCTTTATTGAGGAAACGTTTCGCCACACAGTGGCTTCATCAGTCCATACATAAGAACATAAGAACATAAGAACGAAGGAACACTGCAGAAGGCCTACTGGCCCATGCGAGGCAGGTCCAAGTCTCCTACCGGCTTAAGCCAATGCACCCAACCTAGTCAGGGCAGGTCACATTGACTTAAGGGAGGAACACGGCAACCGACCTGTTAGCACAAGCTATCAGGTCCAACTCACACCCACCCACATCCACTCATGTATTTATCCAACCTATTTTTAAAGCTACACAACGTTCTGGCCTCTATAACGGTACTTGGGAGTTTGTTCCACTCATCCACAACTCTATTACCAAACCAGTACTTTCCTATATCCTTCCTGAATCTGAATTTTTCCAACTTAAAACCATTGCTGCGAGTCCTGTCTAGGCTAGATATTTTCAGCACACTATTTACATCCCCTTTATTTATTCCTGTCTTCCATTTATACACCTCAATCATATCCCCCCTAATTCTACGTCTTTCTAGAGAGTGCAGTTTCAGGGCCCTTAGTCTATCCTCATAGGGAAGGTTTCTGATACATGGGATCATCTTTGTCATCCTCCTTTGTACATTTTCCAGAGAATTTATATCCATTCTGTAATACGGTGACCAAAACTGTGCAGCATAATCTAAATGAGGCCTAACCAAGGATGTATAGAGTTGAAGAACAACCTGAGGACTCCTATTATTTATGCTTCTTGATATGAAGCCAAGGATTCTATTAGCTTTATTGCGAACACTTATGCACTGTTGTCTTGGTTTCAGATTACTGCTAACCAGAACTCCTAAATCTTTTTCGCAATCCGTAATATTAAGATCTACATTATTTAGTTTATATGTGGTATGGTTATTGTCCTGTCCAACATTTAGAACTTTGCATTTGTCTATATTAAACTGCATCTGCCACTTCTCCGACCACTGCATCAGTCTATTCAAATCTTCCTGGAGTGCTCGAATGTCCTCGTCAGAATGAATTCGACGGCCTATTTTGGTGTCATCGGCAAACTTGCCGATGTCGCTCTTTATGCCCTCATCTATGTCGTTTATGTAGATTGTGAACAGCAGGGGGCCCAACACTGACCCCTGTGGAACACCGCTCGTGACGCTTCCCCACTCTGATTTCTCCCCATTTATGCAAACTCTCTGCTGCCTATTTGTCAACCATGCCTCTATCCAGGAAAAAATTTCTCCTCCTATTCCATGTGCTTTAATTTTCCTCAATAGTCTCTGATGTGGGACCCTGTCAAAAGCCTTACTGAAGTCCATATACACAATAATATATTCATTACCATGATCTACCTCCTCAAATACCTTAGTGAAAAAAGTTAATAAATTCGTAAGGCAGGAACGCCCCTTTGTAAAACCATGCTGAGATTCGTTGATTAATTTATGCTTTTCAAGATGGCTACGAACTGCCTCGGCAATTATTGATTCCATAAATTTTCCCACTATGGAGGTTAGGCTTATTGGTCTATAGTTCGAAGCTAAGGACCTGTCACCTGTTTTGAAAATAGGTATCACATTTGCCATTTTCCACTTATCTGGCACCATGCCAGTTTGTAGTGATATGTTGAAAAGATTAGCCAAAGGTGTGCTAAGCTCCTCTTTACATTCCTTTAGAACCCTTGCATACAGTTCATCAGGGCCTGGGGATTTGTTAGGTTTTAATTTATCTATTTGCCTAAGGACCATGTCACTTGTGACCCTAATAGTGCACAGTTTATTATCGTCCTGTTCTACATAATTTATCATTACTGGAATATCGCTGGTATCCTCCTGTGTAAAAACTGAGAGGAAGTATGTGTTAAAAATTCTACACATTTCCTTATCATGTCAGTGAGCTGACCCGAGGAACTTTTGAGTGGGCCTATCTTGTCCCTGATCTTACTTCTGTATACCTGAAAGAATCCTTTTGGGTTAGTCTTCGATTCTTTTGCAACTTTAACCTCATAATCTCTTTTTGCTTTTCTAATTCCCTTTTTTATTTCTCTCTTTAACTGAATATATCGATTTCTTAATTGCCCCTCTCCTCTTTTGATTTGCCTATATATGCCTCTCTTTTGACCAATCAGATATTTTAATCTTTGTTATCATTTGGTCATTTTTGTTTGATCTGATTTCCCTATTGGAACATATTTGATGAGCAGCTAGAACTATCCCGGGGAAAGCATCAATGGGCCCAACCATCACCACCACCTGCCCCTTAGTCAGGTAATTCCAGTTCAGCCCCCCTAAGTAATTTTTCATTTCCTATGAAATCAGCCAAGCGAAAGTCAGGGACGGAGACTTTTTGCCATTATAAGGGGATTCCTGATTATTAAAACTTGTTTGTGATCACTCTCCCCAAGCTCTCTTTAAACCTCAAGATTTTTAAAATTAGTGTTCCCTAACGGGCAAAAAACCAAGTCAAGGAGGTTATTTCCCTAGTTGGCTCTGTCACAATGTTTTAAAAAACAATCCTGATCGTATCAAGAAAGTCACCCGACTCTAAATTTCTGTAAATTGCTCAGTCAATCTGTTTATAGTTGAAATCTCCATTAGCACAACATTTTGTATGTGATGCTTAGATTTCGTCCCATAGAAGTTTACTGCACTCCCTATCAAGATTGGGGCCCTGTAAATCACACCAAAATTAGTTTTTCTCGGCCCTCGAGAAGCTGTAACCAAACAGATTCAGTGGCTGACGCTTCTAATTTAATCTTGTCTAAACAAAA
The DNA here is from genome assembly GCF_026875155.1 of Cherax quadricarinatus. NCBI lineage: Eukaryota > Metazoa > Arthropoda > Malacostraca > Decapoda > Parastacidae > Cherax > Cherax quadricarinatus. The sequence continues at coordinate 12,726,360 of NC_069470.1, forward strand.
CAATTTAAATTGTCTCTGACATACATCGCTACTCCACCCCCTTTTCCCTGTTGACCCTGTCAGTGTGGAATAATTTATAGCCTTGTATGTAACATTCAGAGGGCATCTCTCTATCTTTCAGATTGAGCCAGGTCTCTGTTATAGCAATAATATCTATGTTTCCTGCACTTGCAATTAATCTTAGCTCATCTATCTTATTTCTAACACTCCTGCTATTAGTATAGTAAACCTTAAGGGAGCTAGTCCCTTGCTGCCCTCTGCTGTCCCCCTTTGTTTGCTGACCTGTTCTATTGTCTTTATTTATAACTTCATGCTGAATGCCTTTTATACATACAAAGGAGAATCTTGAAGAACAGGAGGAGAATGAGGTAATCAGTCCCTCAACCTTGAGTCGATGTGGTCAGTCCATCAATCTTGACCACATCGACTCAAGGTCGAGGGACTGATTACCTCATTCTCCTCCTGTTCTTCAAGATTCTCCTCTGTATGGACTGATGAGGCCACTGTGTGGCGAAACGCTTCCTCAATAAAGATACCCAAGAGTTGCACATGTGTCTAATTTATTAACATGTCGGTTCTCTGAACCATTCATCTACACATCTGTTTGTGAACTGATAAAACCCACTGTGTGGGCGAAACGTTGTCAATAAAAGATCACATTACACTGCATTTGTTTATTTTTTATACCGGATTCTTAACCCGCGGGTCGATTATTACACTTAACGATTAGCTAGGAAGCTCACTAAGCTTAGTGGTTGGTAGATAAGACACATAGGCAACATTTAGGCATAGTTCCTGACAATGGAACTGAACTTCTCCAGGTTGAGGGACTGACAACCTCAAATTCTACGACTTTAGGGGATGGACGATTACATCGTCTTCACATCTCTACTGCTCTCGCCTATTTCTGTACTCGACTGAAAAGCCTGCTTTGAGGGGAAGTTTCCGAATAAAGTTGCCTAAAGTTGCCTATGGTCTTATCACCAACCTGTCGGATTTTATACCATTTGATGGTTTGAAAAAACCGTAAGCAAAAAACTAAACATATTTATTAGAAAA
>NC_069470.1:12727918-12744391 GCF_026875155.1 Cherax quadricarinatus
GAGGGCGGCGGTATCGCCACAAAGCATACCTCCTTCAGCCAACACACGGAATCCGAAAGGTGGCTTCCAGAGATACACCGGCGCCCAAAAGACACCCAAGCTACGCCGGGATACCGGAGAGAGATCGGACATCCCTAGGCAATCCAGATTCCCGGCAATCTACGCCACGCAAGAAAACCTATTCACGGAATGGGATCGTACCCCGGTGTCTTTCCTCTACCTAGGAACTAGCGTGCCTGTGGGAGAAATCCAATAGGACAAAAAGAGGAGGGCAAAAGGGAGGTTGGGGAGGAAGGAGGTGGAAAGGAAAAAGTGGGAGGATGGGGAGGATGGGATAGGGAGGGGAGATTGGGGGTAATTAGGTTCGGTCTGTGGTAGAAAGGACCGATAGGTCTAAATTCCTAGGGGACCAAGAGGCCTCTTCACCACGCAAGGAGCCCTTGAAAGAGGCCCCATTCCATAGTCACAGAATTTCCAGTCATGTGGCATTACATTCTGAAACAGCTGGAACTCCAGGGATATCCCAATCACTCAAGTAAACACTTAGTCCTTCTGCCCTCGGGCGGAGACTTTACCCTAGCAATGTGGACTCGATTAACTTTCGACATGCGTGAACTCCCGCCCTTGTTTATGTTGTGGTTGGTCATCGCAGTTACAAGTTTGAAGGTGATCCCTACCACTGCATCGGTAGAACTTGCTGGCGTTTTGGTCCCCAGCAATATATTACAGTCTATGACTGATACGCCGAGTCTGTGGTGCTGACGACATTCTAGATACATCTTGCAGTCAACCTCCATCTTGCCTTAATTGTAATGAGGCTCATCCTTTTTACTCTCGCCATTGCCAGTTATATGTAATGAGGCGTGAAATCCCTTGCCTCAAAGAAGCTGAAGGTCTCCCTTTATGCTATGGAATTACTCAAACTCCGCCTCCATGGGCAGACTTACCCCATGTTTCAAACGTCCCCCCCCCACTTCTAGAGCCCATCGTCTGCTGCCTCTGTGTTGTTACTTTCCTCCCATAGCACTCCGGCATCTAATCCTTTGCTGTCTTTGGCTCTGACGTCCCGACTTACAAACTCTGTCTGTTCTCACATCTTCACCTCCTTTCTCACACACAAGCCCCGGTATCGACACTTTTACCAATCGCCCTCTACTTCTCAGAAGTTCAAAAAAAACCCAGTGCTTCAAATCTTTGTTGCCCCTTCTTTCGACCTGGACTTTACTTTCCAGTGTTTGGTACTAGTTCTTCCCTCTTTTGGTTCTTTTACAGTTGGAGGTGCACCCTCCTCCTTTGTACTATGCTCCATCCCCTCCACAGTGGTCCAGTCCCCCTACACTCATGTCTCCAGACTTATTTGGAATTCAGAAAACAGATGAAGCTTTCTCAAGAATATATTGCAGAGGCTAATCATCAATGGATTCTGATCCACCTGCGGTTCATTCTCTTCCCTATTCTCCATTCCACTCTCGCACCGCTCGTTCCTTCACTTACTTGAACGCCTTCCAATGCCACTATCACCTTGGCTATTCTAACCCTCTAGTCCGTAGATGCCCTTCTGTTATGGATTCATGGTATTTGTCTTCATGCCAATCATGGCCTATTGACAGTGGAATATCCGCAGCCTCGGGTAATCGGGAGGTGAGCTGTTGCTTTCCAGGTTTTCCCGTGTGATGGTGCTTACAAGAACCAAAATTACACTCGGCTGTTTTCCAACCCCTATCAGGCTTATTTATTGTGATTCTTCGGATCCTTTCTCAGATGGGACCTGTAAGGAAAGTGCTTTCTTCTACGCAAAGATATTCCGTACTGTAACTTTTTGTCCATACCTTGCTGCATTACACTGCAGCCGGTATCCACTTGAATAAGGGGTATCAATATGTTCTTTTATATCTCTCTCCTCCTTGGATTTTCTAGTTTCATCCTTTCCACGCCACATTCTGTTACTTGGTGATTTCAACGCCACCTTTTCCTCTGGAGGGGGGGGTTCATTGCGATCAGTGGGCAGCGGCTTTTCTCACCCCATCCATGTTTTAAATTCGGCGTATTCCCACACATTTTGATCCTCGTACCTCTCCTTGCATCGATCTTTCAATGTGCTCTTCCTTCCACTGATCTTGACTCACCTGGTCTGTTCTACCGGATTTATTGACAAGGATCATCTTATTTTCTTCATATTCACACCGTTTCTTTATTATTATTATTATATTCAAGGGGGAAGCGCTAAACCAGAGGAATTATAAAGCGCCTGGGGGGGGATGTGGAAGGCATTCAGACTTAATTCGGGGAACTGGAGCACAGATCCAATTCCCTAAATCAAGAGCCCCCTTTCTGTAGCCCTCGCTGGCAATTTGATATCTTTACTCGCAGCTCACTGCTTTTAGTGAGGTTCCTCCATTGATGAGCTCCTACACCTCTTCTGAACGTGTTTATACTGCAGCTTCTCATTCTATACCTCAGGCAAGCATTCTGAGAAGTGCATGCCTTGGTGGTCTCCTTGTGCAGTATGTTTGAAATGCGCTGTGTGGGGCAGGTACAATAGAACTACTGAGAGACTTCTTGATTTTAAGCAGATGCGTGCGAGTGCTCGCCGTGTCATCCGTGAAGCTAAACGCACTTACTGGCGAGACTGTTTCCACCATCACCTCTGCTTATTCTGAGTGGTAAATACTCTACTGACCTGGCTCCTATTCTACGGGTTGCTGGTGTATAGCTACATAGCTACATAGCTACATAGCTACACGCTACATATGCTTACATAGCTACATAGCTACATAGCTACATAGCTACATAGCTACATAGCTACATAGCTACATAGCTACATAGCTACATAGCTACATAGCTACTTAGCTACATAGAAAATAAAAAAACTACATTAGCTATTAGCTAATAGCTACATAGCTAAATAGCTTACATAGCTACATAGCTTATAGCTACAATACCTTCGCATAAGCTACATAGCTACATAGCTACATTGCTACATAGCTACATAGCTACATAGCTACTAGCTACTTTGCTTAATAGGATTCATAGCTACATAGCTACATAGCTACATAGCTACATAGCTACATAGCTACATAGCTACATGCTACATAGCTACATAGCTACTTAGCTACATAGTACAATAGCTCATAGCTACATTGTACATAGATACATCGTACAGAGCTACATAGCTACATAGCTACTAGCTACATAGCTACATAGCTACATAGCTACATAGCTACATAGCTACATAGCTACATAGCTACATAGCTACATAGCTACATAGCTACATAGCTACATAGCTAATAGTACAAAGCTACATAGCTACAAGCTACATAGCTACATTGCAACATAGTAGTAGCATTAGCTACATAGCTACATAGCTACATAGCTACATAGCTACATAGCTACATAAGGCTACATTAGCTACATAGCTACATAGTACATAGTACATATCTACATAGGCTACATAGCTCATAGTAAATTAGCTACATAGAAACATAGCTAATAGCTTACATAGCTTCATAGCTACATAGCTACATAGTACATAGCTTAATAGCTACATAGCTACATAGCTACATAGCTACATAGCTTTACATAGCTACCCATAGCTACATAGTAATTGATACATAGTACATAGTAAACATGCTACATAAGACACATTTGCTACAGAAGATACATAGTACTTAGCTACATAGCTACATAGCTACATAGCTACATAGCTACATAGCTACATAGTTCATAGCTACATTGCTACATAGCTACATAGGCTACATAGCTACATAGCTATGCTACAATAGCTTCATAGCACATAGTACTAATAGCTACATAGCTACATAGCTACATAGCTACATGCTACATAGCTACTAGCTACATAGTAACTAGCTCATAGCTACATAGCTACATAGCTACATAGTACATAGCGACTAGCTACATAAGCTACAAGCTACATAGCTACAAAGCTACATAGTTAATAGCTACATAGCTAATAGCTACATTGCTTAAGAGCTACATAGCTACATTAGTAACATAGCTACATAGCTAATAGGCTACATAGAACCTAGCTACATGCTACAAGTCAAAGGCTACATAGCTACATAGCTACATAGCTACATAGTTCATTGCTCATAGCTACATAAGCTACATGGCTACATAGCTAACATAGCTACATAGCTACATAGCCTACATAGCTACATAGCTACATAGCTACATAGCTACTTTGCTACATAAGTACATAGCTACTAGCTTCCATAGCTATAGCTATTAGCTACATAGCTACATAGCTAATATAGCTACTTAGCTACATAGCTACTTACTACATAGCTACATCGCTACATAGCAACATAGTACATAGCTACATAGCTACATAGCTACATAGCTACATAGCTACATAGCTACATAGCTACATAGCTACATAGCTACATAGCTACATAGCTACATAGCTACATAGCTACATAGCTACATAGCTACATAGCTACATAGCTACATAGCTACATAGCTACATAGCTTTTTAGCTACATAGTACCATAGCTACATAGCTACATAGCTACATAGCTACATAGCTTACATAGCTACATGTACATAGCTACATAGCTACATAGCTACATAGCTACATAGCTACATAGCTACATAGCTACATAGCTACATAGCTACATAGCTACATAGCTACATAGCTACATAGCTACATAGCTACATAGCTACATAGCTTACATAGCGAATAGCTACTTAGTACATAGTACTAGCTACATAGCTACATAGCTACATAGCTACATAGCTACATAGCTACATAGCTACATAGCTATGCCATAGCTACATAGCTACATAGCTACATAGCTACATAGCTACATAGCTACATAGCTACATAGCTACATAGCTACATAGCTACATAGCTACATAGCTACATGCTACTTATGATACATAGTACATAGTACATAGTACATAGCTACATGGCTACATAGCTATCATAGCTACATAGCTACATGCTACATAGCTACATATGCTACATAGCGAACATAGCACATAGCTACATCGTACATAGCTACATAGCTACATGCAACATAGCTACATAAGTCATAAGTACATGCTACATAGCTAAATAGCTACATAGCTTCATAGCAACCATAGCTACATAGCTACATAGCTACATAGCTACTTAGCTCATAGCTACATGTACATTGCTACATAGCTACATTGCACATAGGCTACATAGCTACATAGCTACATTGACTACATAGCTACATAGCCTACTTAGCTACATAGCTACATAGCTACTTTGCTACATAGCTACATTGCTACTTAGTACCTAGCTACATATAGTACTTAGCTACATAGCTTACATAGCTCATAGCTACATAGCTACATAGCTACATAGCTACATAGCGACATAGGCTACATAGCTATAGCTACATAGCTACTTAGCTACTAGCTACTTAGTAAATAGCTACATAGTACATAGTACATAGTACATAGCTACATAGCTACATAAGCTACATAGTCTACATTAGCTACATAGCTACCATAGCTACATAGCTACATAGCTACATAGCTACATAGCTACATAGCTACATAGCTACATAGCTACATAGCTACATAGCTACATAGCTACATAGCTACATAGCTACATAGCTACATAGCTACATAGCTACATAGCTACATAGCTACATAGCTCATAGGCTACATAGCTACATAGTACATAGCTACATAGCTACATAGCTACATTGCTACATAGCTACATAGCTACATAGCTTACATAGCTTCCTAAGCTACTAGCTCATAGCTACTTCTGCTTACATAGTACATAGCTACATTGCTACTAGCTACATAGTAAAAAATATAGCTACATAGAAATAACTACATAGCTACATAGCTTACCTAGCTACATAGTACAATGCTTACATAGCTACATAGCTACATAGCAACATAGCTAATAGCTACATAGCTACCATAGCTAACATAGTACATAGCTACATAGCTACTTAAGATACATAGCTAATAGTACATTGCTACATAGCTCCATTGCTACATAGCTACTAGCTTACATAGCTACTTAGCCTACATAGCTACATAGCTACTTAGCTAATAGTACTAGCTACATAGCTACATTGCTACATTAGCTACATAGCTACATAGCTAATAGCGTACATAGCTACATAGCTACATAGTCTACTAGCTACATAGCTACATGTACATAGTTACTAGCTACATAGCTACATAGCTACATTGCTACATAGCTACATGCTAATAGGCCTACATAGCTACATAGCTTCATAGGCTCTTGCTTACATAGCTAATAGCTACATTGCTTCATAGCTACATTGCTACTTAGCTACATAGCTACATAGCTTACATAGCTCATAGCTACATAGCTACATAGCTAATAGCTACATAGCTACATAGCTACCAGTGCTACATAGATACATAGCTACATAGCTCATAGGCTACATTGCTACAATAGCTACATATCTACATCGCTACATAGCTACAAGCTACATTGCGAAAAGTACCTAGCTCTTAGCTACCATAGCTTACATAGCTACTTAGCTACATGCTCATAGTACATAGCTACATAGCTTACATAGATACCATAGCTACTAGCTACATAGCTACATAGCTACAAGCTACAATAGTACATAGCGACATAGGTAATAGCCTACATAGCTACAATAAGTACATGCTACATAGTACATAGCTACTTAGCTACATAGCTACATAGCTACATAGCTACATTAGTACATAGCTTACATAGCTTCATAGCTAAATATGCTACTAGCTAATAGCTACTTAGGCTACATAGCTACATAGCTACTTGCTAATAGCTCATGCTACTTGCTACATAGCTACATAGCTACATAGCTACAATGCTACCATTAGCTACATAGCTACATAGCTACATAGCGACTTAGCTACATAGTACATAAGATACATAGCTCATAGCTACATTGCTACAAGCTACATAGCTACATAGATGCTAGCTACATAGTTACATAGCTACATAGCTACAATAGCTAATAGCTACATAGCTACATAGCTACATAGCTACATAGATACATAGCTACATAGCTACATTGACATAGCTTACTTGCTACATAGCTACATAGTTCATAGCGTGGGGGGGGGGGGGGGGGGGGGGATTCATAGTACATAGCTACATAGATACATAGCTACATAGCTACATAGCTACATAGCTACATAGCTACATAGCTACATAGCTACATAGCTACATTGCTAATAGTACATTGCTACATTGCTACATAGCTACATAGCTATAGTACATAGTACAATTAGCTATTTGTACATAGCTACATTGCACATAGCTTACATAGCTACATAGCTACATAGCTACATAGCTTACATAGCTACTTAGCTACATAGATACATAGTACATTAGCTAATAGCTACATAGCTAATAGCTACTTAGTACATAGCTACATAGCTACTTGCTACATAGCTACATAGCTACATAGCTACTTAGCTACTTAGCTACATAGCTACATAGCTACATAGCTACATAGGTACATAGGCACATAGCGTACATACTACTTTGTCATGTACTTAGTACTATAGCTACATAGACTACATAAGCTACATAGCTACATAGCTACAAGCATACATAGTACATAGCTAAATAGCTACGTAGCGACATAGCCTACCTAGTACATAGCTACATAGCTAACATAGCTACATAGCTACAAGCTTAAATAGCTACATAGCTACAATAGCTACATAGCTACATAGCTACATAGCTACAAAGCTACTAGCTACATAGCTACATAGATTATAGTACATAGCTACATAGCTACATAGCTACATAGCTACATAGCTACATTAGCTACATAGCTACATCGCTTCTTAGCTACATAGCTACATAGCTTACCATAGTACATAGCTACATTGTAATAGCTACATAGCCACATAGCTTACATAGCTACATAGCTACTAGCTACATAGCTAATAGCTACATTGCTACATAGATACATAGCTTCATAGCTACATAGCTACAGTAGCTACATTGCGTACATAGCTACATAGCTACATAGTACTAGCTAATAGCTACATAGCTACATAGCTGCATAGTTACTGCTAATTAGCTACATAGCTACATAGCTACATAGCTACATAGGCTACTATAGCTACATAGCTTACATAGATAAATAGCTCATAGCGGATACATAGCTAATAGCTACATAGCTCATAGCTACATAGTACATAGCTACATAGCTAAATAAGCTACATGCTACATAGCTACATAGCTACATAGTAACATAGCTACAATAGCTACATAGCTTACATAGCTACATAGCTACCATAGCTACATAGCTAAATAGCCAATTGCTGCAGAGTCCCATAGCTACATGCTACTTGCTAATAGCTACATTGTAATAGCTACTAGCTACATGCTACATAGCTACATAGCTACATAGTACATAGTACTAGCTACATAGCTACATAGCTACATAGTTACCTAGCTACATAGCTACAATAGCATACATAGTACATAGCTACATTAGCTAAATAGCTACTAGGCTACATGCTACATTGCTTCATTGCTACTTAGCTACATAGCTACATAGATACATAGCTAACTAGCTACATAGCTACATTGCTACATAGCTACATAGCTACATAGCTACATAGCTACATAGCACATAGCTACATAGTACATAGTCATAGCTACATAGCTACATAGCTACATAGCTAGAATCGCTACATAGCTACATAGTCATAGCTACATAGCGTACCTAGCTTCATAGCTACATAGCTTACATAGCTACATAGCTACATAGCTACATAGCTACATAGGCTAAATAAGCTACATTGCTCATAGTACTTAGTAAATAGCTACATTAGCTTCATAGCTACTGTTACTCGCTACATAGCTACATAGCTACATAGCTACATAGCTACATAGCTACATAGCTACATAGCTACATAGCTACATAGCTACATAGCTACATAGCTACATAGCTACATAGCTACATAGCTACATAGCTACATAGCTACATAGCTACATAGCTACATAGCTACATAGCTACATAGCTACATAGCTTCAGAGCTACAGCTCATAGCTACCCATAGCTACATGCTACCTAGCTACATAGCTACATAGCTACATAGCTAATAGCTACATAGTACATAGTACTTAAACTACTTAGACATAGCTATTAGCTACTAGCTACATAGCTACATAGCTACATAGCTACATTGCTTCATAGCTACATAGCCACATAGCTACATAGCTCATAGCTACATAGTACTGCTACATAGTACATAGATACATAGCTACATAGCTACATAGTACGTAGCTACATAGCTAACATAGTTCATAGCTACATAGCTACATAGCTTAATAGCTACATAGCTCATAGCTACATAGTACATAGCTCATAGCTACATAGCTACATAGCTACATAGTACATAGCTTACATTGCTACATAGCTACTAGATGCTACATAGTACATAGTTTTATAACATAGCTTACATAGCTACATAGCTACTATATCTACTAGTACATAGCTACATGCTACATAGCTACTTAGCTATAGCTACATAGCGACATAGTACTAGCTACATAGCTAATAGCTACATTGCGACATAGCTACATAGTGCTACATAGCTACATTAGCTACATAGCGACATAGCTACATAGCTACATAGATCATAGCTACATAGCTACATAGCTACATAGCTACATAGCTACATAGCGACATAGCTAAATAGCTACATAAGTACATTGCTACTTTGCTACATAGTACATAGCTACATAGCTACATAGCTTCCTAGCTACATAGCTCATAGCCTTCATAGCTACATAGTCATTGTACATAGCTACATAGCTACTTAGCCTTACATTGTACATAGTCTACATAGCTACATGTACATAGCTCATAGCTTACATAGTACATAGCTACATAGCTACAAATAGCTACATAGGCTACATAGCTACTTAGCTACATAGCTACATAGCTACTAGCTTATAGCTACATTTGTACATAGCTACATAGCTCATAGTCTACATAGCTACATAGTACCATAGCTACATAGCTACATAGCTACATGCTACATAGCTACATAGACTACATAGCTACATAGCTACATGCTACATAGCTACATAGCTACATAGCTACATAGCTACATAGCTACATAGCTACATAGCTACATAGCTACATAGCTACATAGCTACATAGCTACATAGCTACATAGCTACATAGCTACATAGCTACATAGCTACATAGAAACCTACATAGCTACATTGATACATAGCTCCAAGCTACATAGCTACTAGTTACAAGCTACATAGCTACATTGTACATAGCTACATCAGCTATATAGCTACATAGATACATGCTACATAGTAAAAGCTACATAGCTACATAGCTACATAGCTACATAGCTACATAGCTTCATAGCTACGAGCTACTAGCTTCATAGGCTCATAGCTACATCGCTACATAGTACATAGCTTACTAGCTTAACATAGTACATAGCTACATAGCTACATAGCTACATAGCACATAGTACATAGCTACATTGCTACATAGTACTAGGTACATAGCTACATAGCTCACATAGCTTACATAGCTACTGTACTTAGTTACATAGCTACATAGCTACATAGCTACCCTTAGCTACATAGCTACAAGCTACATAGTACATTAGCTACATAGCTACATTGCTACATAGCTTCATAGCTACATAGCGTAAGAGCTACATAGCTAATAGTACATAGCTACCTTAGATCCATCACAGCAGCTACATTGCTTCTAGCTACATAGCTACATAGCTACTATAAGCTACAAGCTACCTAGCCCTACATAGCTACATAGCTACATAAGCTTACATAGTACATGCTACAGAGCTTACATAGCTACTTAGCTAAATAGCTACATAGATACATTGCTACATAGCGACATAGCTACATCGCTTATAGTACATAGACTACATTGCTACATAGCTACATAGCTACATAGCTACATAGTACATAGCTACATAGCGAATAGCTAACATAGCTACATAGCTATAGTACATAGCTACCTAGCTTACTTAGCTACAGAGCTACATAGCTACATAGCTTACCTAGCTACATATAGGATTCATTGCCTAAATAGATATAGTTCTAGCTACATAGCTACATAGCTACATGTACATAGCTACATAGCTACATAGCTACATAGCTAATAGCTACCATAGTACATTGCTACATAGCTACATAGCTACTAGCTACTTAGCTACATAGCTACATAGCTACATAGACATAGTACGTTGCTACCTAGCTACATAGTAACATAAGCTCATAGCTACCTAGCTACATAGCTTCATAGCTACATAGCTACATAGCTACATAGCTACATAGCTACAAAGTACATAGTCTAATAGCTTCATAGCTACATGCTACATAGGCACTACCTCAGATACATAGGCTACATAGCTACATGCTCCTAGCTACATAAGCTACATAGCTACTAGCTACATCGCTACATAGCTACATAGCTACATAGCGACATAGCTACATAGCTACAATAGCTACATAGTCTCATAGCTACATAGCTACATAGCTACAGAGCTAATAGACTAAATTGCTACATAGCTACATAGCTACATAGCTACATAGCTTCATAGCTAAATAGCTACATAGCTACATAGCTAAATAGCTACTAAGCTACATAGCTACATAGGCTACATAGCTACATTAGCTACATAGCTACATAGCTACTAAGCTACATAGTACATAGCACATAGCTACATAGCTAAAATAGCACATGCTTACTGGCTACATAGCTACATAGCTACTGAGTTACATTGCTACCTAGTCTACATAGCTACATAGCTACTTAGCTAACATAGCTAATAGCTACATAGCTACATAAGCTACATAGCTACATAGCTACATAGCTACTTAGCTACATAGCTAATAGCTACATGCTACATAGCTACATAGCTACATAGCTTACATAGCTACATAGCTACATAGCTACATAGCTACAATAGCTACATAGCTACATAGCTAATAAGCTACATAGTACCATAGCTGCATAGCTACATACGCTACCTAGCGACCATAGCTACATAGTACATAGCTACATAGCTTCATAGCTATGCTATATAGCTACATAGCTACAGGCTACATAGCTACAGTGCGACATGCTACATAGCTACATAGCTACATAGCTACATAAGCATACATAGCTACATAGCTACATAGCTACATAGCTACCTAGCTACATAGCTACATAGTGAATAGCTACATAAGCTACATTGCTAAATTGCTTCTTTGCTACATAGCTAATAGCTACATAGCTACATAGCTACATAGTAATAGTACATAGCTACATAGTAACATCGCTACATAGTACATAGTACATAGCTACATAGCTACATAGCTACATAAGCTACATTGCTACTTAGCTACTAGCGCTACATGTATCATAGCTACATTAGCTACATAGGCTACAAAGCTACATAGCTACATAGCTACATAGCTACTTAGTACATAGCTCATAGCTACATAGCTACATAGCTTCAGAGTACATAGCTACATAGCTTACATAGCTACATAGTACATTGAAGAGTTTTTTACAGGATCGTGTGGCTCAGTTAGAGTATGTAGAAAAGGACGGTAATTATTTCTAGTAAAGTAGGCTTAGAAAAGGCTGTGTGATGTCACCGTTGGTTGTGAGAGAAGTAATGCTGGGTCTTGCCATGAGGGGGAAGTTAAAAGATAAAGAATCAGAGACACAGAGGGAGTTGTCACAGCTGTCTTTGCTGATGGATACTGTGCTATTGGAAGATTCTGATAGAAGTTGTACGCAATTGGTGGATGTATTGGTAGGGTATGCAAAAGAAGAAAAGTAAGGTGAATACAGCAAGACTAAGGTTATGAGTTAAAAGATTAGGTGATGAAAGATTGAATATCAGATTGGAGGAGAGAGTATGGAGGAGGTGAATGTATTCAGGATATTTGGGAGTGGCGTGTCAGCAGATGGTTTGGGAAGTGAGGTGAATTGTAGAATTGATTTTGGGGAGGGAGAATAGGGTGAGTGATGCACTAAAAGTCTGTGAAGCAAAGAGGGTATTATGAGAGTATAGTTTTACCAACATTCTTATATGGGTGTGAAGCATGGGTGAGGATTGTTGCAGCAAGAAGAATGCTGAAGGCAGTTGAGATGTCATGTCTGAGGGAAATGTGTGGTGTGAATATAATGCAGAGAATTTATAGTTTGCAAGTTAGGGGGAGGTGCAGGATTACTAAAACTTGTCCAGAGGGCTGAGAAAGGGTTGTTGAGGTGGTTTGGACATGTAGAGAGAATGGAGCAAAACAGAATGACTTCAAGATTATCAGTCTGTAGTGGAAGGAAGGCGGGGTAGGGGTTGGCCTAGGAAAGGTTGGAGAGAGGGGGTAAAGGAGGTTTTGTGTGCGAGAGGCTTGGACTTCCAGCAAGTATGCATGAGCGTGTTTGATAGGAGTGAATGGAGTCAAATGGTTTTTAATACTTTATGTGCTGTTGGAGTGTGAGCAAAGTAACATTTATGAAGGGGTTCAGGGAAACCAGCAGGCCAGACTTGAGTCCTGGAAATGGAAAGTACATTGCCTGCACTCTGAAGGAGGGGTGTTAATGTTGCAGTTTAAAAACTGTAGTGTAAAGCACCCTTCTGGCAAGAGTGATGGAGTGAATGAGTGAAAGTTTTTATTTCTCGGGCCACCCTGCCTTGGTGGAAATCAGCCAGTGTGATAAAATAAAACATATATAGATATATATATATATATATATATACATTATATATATATATATACACATATATATACACATATATATATAAATATATATATACAAGAGAGAGATAGAGAGAGAGGCGTAGTCACTTGTCAACCCCTCGGCTACGTTGGATCTTCTGACCACAAGGCTGTTTTTACCACACTCAAGATCCCAACAGAACAAAGCGAGTCCACACACACAACCTGGCTATGGGGAAAGAGGTAATTGGCCAGCCCTTTGCTCTGAGCTCGCCACCACCGACTGGAATGCTCTTCTCCAAGGGGATGTTGACAACCAAGTGAAAGCCTTCACTGGACACATCCTTAATCTACAACAAGAACACATTCCTCACCGGCAATATGTGACGAAGCCTACAGATCAGCCTTGGTTTGGCTTTCGTTGTAGAGAGGCTGCTACTGCTAAGTACAAAGCATGGCAAAGATATAAGAAACATTCTACCACCTATAACAGGAACTTGCACAGGCAAGCCTGTAGGCATATGGGTGATGTTCAAAATTGGGCCATTGCTAAATGGGAGGTGGACTAAAAAAGCTTGCATCAGGTAGGGTAGGCTCCAAAACCTGGTGGTCCCTGGTCAAGGACAGACAAGGTTATCTGCCTGATGAACTTATTCCACCTCTAAATCGACAGGATGGGACCACCTCTACTAGTAGTCAAGAGAAGGCAGACCTCTTTGCTGAACACTTTGCTACCAAAATGCAAGTTCCTGATCCAGCAAGGGACCCTCCTTGGCTAGCTGCACGAACTGTGTCAAAGCTGTCAGTGGTGACAATAAGGCAGGAGGAGGTGCATTTCCTACTTAAATCGCTTGACCAAGAAAAGGCTGTGGGCCCAGACAAGTTGAGCCCAAGATTGTTGAGAAGATGTGCAGACCAGCTAGCAGCACCTCTAACTCACATCTTTCAGCACTGCCTAGTACAGTGTAAACGACCCTCTCTATGGAAAGAGGCAAATGTAGTCCCTGTTCACAAAAAGAAGAGCAGAGCAGAAATCAGCAACTACAGACCATTGTCACTCTTGTCAATCACTGGTAAGATCCTTGAGACAATCTCAAGACAAATGACAGTTTTTTGACTACCACTCACTACTTTGTGATCGTAAATATGGCCTCAGGAAAGGTTACTCTGCTGCTGATGTTGTTAAACCTCTCCACTAAGTGGCACAAGTCACTGGATGAATCCAAAGTCAGCTGTGTGGTAGCACTGGACATTGCTGGCACTTTCAACCGGGTGTGGCACCAGGGCCTCTTAGCAAAACTTCAAGCACTGGGAATTGCAGGCTCTACGCAATGTCTCCTCAGTGATTACCTTCATGGTAGATCTCTAAGTGTAGTTCTCAATGGAACAGAATCAGCAAGACATCCTATTGGGGCAAGTGTTCCACAAGGAAGCGTGCTGGGTCCATTGTTATGGAATGTCTGCTTCAACGACCTTCATCTCATCCCAGAATCACATGAATATGCAGACGACTGTACACTGACATTCACTTATCCAAGAGAAGAAATGCCAGCTGCTCTAAGCTACATCAATCACCAGCTGAGAGCTATATCAGCTTGGGGAAATAGATGGCAAGTAACATTTGCACCTGAGAAAACAAATGATAATAGTCTCTAGGCACCATGATGGTAATGCTGGTGCAGTAGTAAGGATGAATGGGAGGATGTTGGCACCTGGAGAAGTTGATATCCTTGGGATGAAATTTGACTCCAAGCTAACCATGAAGAACCATGTTGTAAATCTTGCAAACAAGGCAGCCAGGAAGCTTACAGCACTTCGCCGTATCTCCCATCTGCTTAACAGTAGGGGTTGCAAGATCCTGTATGAGGCACAAGTACACTCACACCTTGAGTATGCTCCACTTTCTTGGTTTGCCTGCCCCCCCCCCCTCATCTGCAACTGCTTGACAGTAGAGAACAGAGCAAGACGTCTCATCTCTCGCCTGGACCCATCCTGAATAGATCTGTCATTTCAGCAGAGCCTTCAACATAGGAGGGGTGTGGGTGGCCTTACTGTTATGTACAAAGCCAATATTGTCAAAATACCACACTTGGATCCACTTCGAGGACAGCGTGAAACAAGCTTTTATGCCACAAGATGGGCAGAAAGCAGCAACTTCACTCTGGCTGTACCCTTCTCCAGAACATCACTCCATCTAAGATCATACATACCCAGGATGACTAGAGTATGGAACACATTCGTACAGCATAATGATGTCAACGAGATGAAGTCAGTTAATCAAATGAAAATGCTGGCCCACAGATTGCTCCAACTTCATCCTGTTTCCTACTTGTATGTCTCATAATAAAAATGCTTTCAAATGAGCTGATGTAGGTAACAGCTCTTAGCTTGCCAATAAAGTTAGGAATCCTTAACCTGTAAATAGCTGTCAATAAAGCTAGGGATCCTTAACCTTGTCAAACCCTGTGTAAAAAAAAAAAAAAAACAGAAATAGAGAGAAAGAGCAAGAAAGAAATAGAGAGAGACAGACATACAGAGAGATATAGAGAAAAAACCAGGAGGAGTGGTCTACAGTTTGTTACAAATAAATCACTGTACTATTTGGTTTAAAAAAAATGTACAACTCCTTGAACAGTTTTGAACAAATGAAAAGAAATTATATGCAAGTATTTTGCAGAATAATGGTCTGATGTACAAGTGCAAACAGTAATGTGAAACTGTTGCTTGAGCACTAAAATTTTGCATAGTGCAAAATTGAAAAA
>NC_069470.1:12744891-12760860 GCF_026875155.1 Cherax quadricarinatus
TTGTTTTCCTCCTGATGTGGCTGTACAACAGCTTCGGGTCAGTCTTGACTTTCGATGCTATGTCATTTTCATATTGTCGCTGAGCCTCCCTTCTTATCTGTGCATATTCGTTTCTGGCTCTTCGGCTAATCTCTTTATTTTCCTGAGTTCTCTGTCTTCTGTACCTTTTCCATTCTCTAGTACACCTAGTTTTTGCCTCCCTACACCTTTGGGTGAACCAAGGACTCGTTCTGTTCTTCCCATTATTTCTGTTTCCCTTGGGAACAAACCTCTCCTCTGCCTCCTTGCATTTTGTTGCCACATAGTCCATCATTTCTTGTACTGGTTTTCCTGTCAGTTCCCTCTCCCACTGAATGTTTTGAAGGAAGTTCCTCATGCCTGAGTAGTTCCCCCTTTTGTAGTTTGGTTTTTTCCCACCCTATTCCTGCTACTCTCTCCACTTGGAGCTCAACTATGTGTGTGTGTGTGTGTGTGTGTGTGTGTGTGTGTGTGTGTGTGTGTGTGTGTTTCAGTGTACGTATATGTTTTTGAGTATGTGTGTGTGTATTTGTATGTACTTATTTATGGCTGCAGGGGTCGAGTTATAGCTCCTGTTTGTGTGTGTGTGTGTGTGTGTGTGTGTGTGTGTGTGTGTGTGTGTGTGTGTGTACTCGCCTAATTGTAGTTGCAGGGGTTGAGACTCAGCTCCTGGCCCCGCCTCTTCACTGATCGCTACTAGGTTCTCTCTCTGCTTCCTGAGCTTTGTCATACCTCTTCTTAAAACTATGTATGGTTCCTGCCTCCACTACGTCACTTGCTAGGCTATTCCACTTCCTGATGACTCTATGACTGAAGAAATATTTCCTAACATCCCTGTGACTCGTCTGAGTCTTCAGCTTCCAATTGTGACCCCTTGTTTCTGTGTCCCCTCTCTGAAACATCCTGTCTCTGTCCACCTTGTCTATTCCCCGCAGTATTTTGTATGTCGTTATTATATCTCCCCTGACCCTTCTGTCCTCCAGGGTCGTCAGTCCGATTTCCCTCAACCTTTCATCGTACATTCCCCTAAGCTCTGGAACTAGCCTTGTTGCAAACCTTTGTACTTTCTCTAACTTCTTGACGTGTGTGTGTGTGTGTGTGTGTGTGTGTGTGTGTGAATATTTGAGTGTATTTGCCTATCTGTACTCGCCTATTTATGGTTACAGGGATCGATTCTTATCTCCTGGCTTCTTGTGTTTAATTTTGTGTTTGAATGGTTGTGTACGTGCATGTGAGTGTGTTTCAGTGGTTGTGACTGTGTACATGCGCCTGCGCATGCGCCTGCTCGTTCTCCCACCGCACCTCCATAACAACATTACCACAGTAAACACGATCAACAAGACTTCGTCTACTTGGGGAATTGTATCCTTATTTAAACGAGGCATTAATTACCCTGAAACTTTGTTAGGTAATTACTTAATTATCCAGGTAATTACCCCACTAATTAGTAAGACGGGAGGATGCGTGGCTTCCGTAGACCTCGCTTGAACGTTTTCCTCTATAGAGCGGCCGTCATGCATGATTAAGTCGAAACTAAGTTATAAGATTTGCGTTTTTAACCACAAAATGAATTCTCTTTTTCAATATTTTTTAAAAGTTATATATTCAATTTATTCTTGTATTTGTTTATTTAGCAAAATACTTGGATATGATGTGCTGACGTCAGTGAAACGATGTGCTGATGTCAGTGACGTGTGCTGACATCAGTGAAATGTGCTGACGTCAGTGAAATGTGCTGATGTCAGTGGAATGTGCTGACGTTAGTGAAACGATGTGCTGATGTCAGTGAAATGTGCTGACGTCGGTGAAACGATGTGCTGACGTCAGTGAACAAATGACACCTGGCAAATGAAAGTTGTTGATGGAAACGTTTCTCTCTTTGTAGAGCTTTGTTGAATTATTACTGAAGACTGTAAATTTCTCGACAGGGTGAAACGTTGCCCCAGTAAAAGCGAAACTGCAACTTGAGGGAGATCTCTCTGTTACTGAAATAAAGACGTGTTATATGTATGTTGAATGTACTAAATAAAATGTACAGTATTATTGTAAGAATTAAAGGTTAGAAAGTAGCGTAGCGATTACTTGTTTAATAAAAGCCTCTGGCGATATGTTTGTTATAATGTTCACCCTCGGGTCTTTCTCCTTGAGTGAGGTGAGATTTGCAGCCTCTGTACCCCGGGTCTGCACTTAGTTTCTGGTCTTTTTTTACTCCTTCCCCAATTTTCGTAACATTGCATTTGTTGTGGCTAAATTCTGGTAGCCGCTTGGCTGGCCAGTTTTCTCCAGGTTTATTTGTAGCCTTTCCTTGTCCTCTTGGGTTTGCTGTTTTTAATTCTCACATTTTGAAAATAGAAACACACACACACACACACACACACACACACACACACACACACACACACACACACACACACACACACACACACATACACACACCACACACACACACCACACACACACACACACACACACGCGCACACACACACACACATGATGTTCCAGAGATGGTACACAGCTACAAGGGATTACAGTTGGAAGTTGAAGACTTATGAATCACAGGGACATTAGGAAGTATTTCTTCAGCCAGAGTTGTCAGGAAGTGGAATAGTCTGGGAAGTCATGTAGTGGAGGCAGGGTCTATACATAGCTTTAAGAAGAGGTATAATAAAGCTCATGGAGCAGGAAGAGTGACCCAGTAGCGACTAGTGAAGAGGCGGGGCCAGGAGCTATGAATCGACCCCTGCAACCACAGCTAGGTGAGTATACACACACACACTCAAACACACACACACACACACACACACACACACACACACACACACACACACACACACACACACACACACACACACACACACACACACACTACTCTCACCCCTAGAGAGTAATAAAGATAATAACACTCTCTCACAATTAACAAAAAACTCTGGCAGCGTAAGTGTTGGCACCCTGCCTACCACAGCTGGCACCCCACCTACCACACAGCTGGCACCCTGTCTACCACACAGCTGGTACCCCTCACTTAATAGACAGATAATGGCACTACAGTGCCACCACCCACCAGCCTGCCACACTTTACTACTAATGGGTATCTCTGGTGCCATCCCCTTCCTCGTATCAAACCTGATTGCCTTTCGTTCCCAGGCACTCTATGGCCCTTATGCGTTTAACGCTTTACTGTGAATGTTGAAATAAAAATAATTCTGTAAATCTAAAAGTTATGATAAGTTTATGTTATTACTATTATTATTATTATTATTTCTCATGAGACAGTAGTAGTAGTATTGTAAGGAAAGCGCTAAACCCGTAGGAAATCACTCGCAGTAATTAAAATTGTGTTTGCCGTTGCAGCAGAAATCTTTCGTTAAATAACTGAAGTGTAAATCATTTACAGGAAGACCAGAATAAATGGCGTAAATTAATATTAGATGATGGAATTAAATGGAAATAAATGAAGAGTCTCTATTTGAAGGAATAAAAGTCACTGTACTAAATGAGCTTTGTCAGTAAAATGTAATAGAGAGGGAAGTTAATTTAGGAGAAGTGAAGATTGAGAGATAAGAGACCTGGAAGTCACTATGAAAGTGGTCACTCGAAAATTATATAAAGGAAACTGTAAGGAACTCTTAGGTGGGGGTGAAGTTCTAAAGAATACTGGATAAGCAAGACACATTTGCAACACACACACAGGGACAAGGACACACACACTATGTGCATACAAACTGATTGGTGTGTATTTCTCGGGGTATATACACAGAAGTGTGCATCTCAGAGCATAAACACTGCGAGGTGTGTATATGTGTATACCTGAATAATTATACTGTGTATTTTCAGCCCTAATGGCCCCTTATGTAGTAGGCTTCATGCCCAATAAACCAGTCAAAACGAATATATATCGGTATTAAAACACGTCTCAAACTGACTACAGTGTCGAAGAAAGCCTGAAAAAGCTCTTGAAATATGCTTTGAGAATAAGAACTCCACGGAACTCCTCTTTGGCATCTAAAGTGAACTCTGTGAGCGCCAAGAGGCTTTAAATTTCAGTGGCCTCTTGGAAAAAAGTTCAGCTACTCCGGGGACCGTTGAAGCTTGATGAGGTTGGGTTTTAAAGCTTAGTGGGTTAGGTTTTATAGCTTAGTGGGTTCGGTTGTACAGCTTGGGGGATGAATTTTAAACATTGGTGGGTTGGATTTTTAAGCTTAGTGGGTTCGAGTGTGTGTGTGTGTGTGTGTGTACTCACCTAATTGTACTTACCTAATTGTGGTTGCAGGGGTCGAGACTCAGCTCCTGGCCCCGCCTCTTCACTGATCGCTACTGGGTCCTCTCTCTCTCTGCTTCCTGAGCTTTGTCATACCTCTTCTTAAAACTATGTATGGTTCCTGCCTCCACTACTTCACTTGCTAGGCTATTCCACTTGCTGACAACTCTATGACTGAAGAAATACTTCCTAACGTCCCTGTGACTCGTCTGAGTCTTCAGCTTCCAGTTGTGACCCCTTGTCCCCGTGTCCCCTCTCTAGAACATCCTATCTCTGTCCACCTTGTCTATTCCCCACAGTATCTTGTATGTCGTTATCATGTCTCCCCTGACCCTTCTGTCCTCCAGTGTCGTCAGTCCGATTTCCCTTAACCTTTCCTCGTACGACATTCCCTGGAGCTCTGGGACTAGCCTTGTTGCAAACCTTTGTACTTTCTGTAACTTCTTGATGTGCTTGACCAGGTGTGGGTTCCAGACTGGTGCTGCATACTCCAGTATGGGCCTAACATACACAGTGTACAGTGCCTTGAACGATTCCTTATTAAGGTATCGGAACGCTATTCTCAGGTTTGCCAGGCGCCCGTATGCTGCAGCGGTTATTTGGTTGATGTGTGCCTCCGGTGATGTGCTCAGTGTTATGGTCACCCCAAAGTCTTTCTCGCTGAGTGAGGTCTGTAGTCTTTGTCCACCTAGCCTATACTCTGCGGTCTTCTTTGCCCCTCCCCAATCTTCATGACTTTGCATTTGGCTGGATTGAATTCGAGAAGCCAGTTACTGGACCACATGTCCAGCCTGTCCAGGTCTCTTTGCAGTCCTGCCTCATCCTCGTCCGATTTAATTCTTCTCATCAACTTCACGTCATCTGCGAACAGGGACACTTCAGAGTCTATTCCTTCCATCATGTCGTTCACATATATCAAAAATAGCACTGGTCCTAGAACTGACCCCTGTGGGACCCCGCTCGTAACAGGCGCCCACTGTGATACATCTTCACGTACCATGACTCGTTGCTGCCTCCCTGTCAGGTATTCCCTTATCCATTGCAGTGCCCTCCCTTTTACATGCGCCTGATCCTTCAGCTTCTGCACTAATCTCTTGTGGGGAACTGTGTCAAAGGCCTTCCTGCAGTCTAGGAAAACGCAGTCTACCCACCCCTCTCTCTCGTGTCTTACTTCTGTTACCTTGTCATAAAACTCCAGGAGGTTTGTGATACAAGATTTGCCTTCCATGAACCCATGCTGGTTTTCATTTATAATCTTGTTCCTTTCCAGGTGTTCGACCACTCTCCTCCTGATAATCTTCTCCATGACTTTGCACACAATACATGTCAGAGACACAGGTCTGTAGTTTAGTGCCTCGTTTCTGTTTCCTTTCTTAAATATGGGGACTACATTAGCTGTCTTCCATTTCTCAGGTAGTTGCCCAGTTTCAAGGGATGTGTTGAAGATTGTGGTTAGAGGACACGCACAGCATCTCTGCTCCTTCTCTAAGGACCCATGGGGAGATGTTGTCCGGTCCCATCGCCTTTGAGGTGTCAAGGTCACTTAAGAGCTTCTTCACCTCCTCCTCAGTTGTTCGTATGTCATCCAACACTTGTTGGTATAATCCCTCTTGATGTTCCCTTCTGTGCTGTCTTCCCACAGCCCTTCCTGTCTCTACTGTAAAAACTTCCTTAAATCTCCTGTTCAGCTCCTCCATACCTCCTGATCATTTCTTGTGAGTTCTCCACCTTCTGTCCTTAATCTGATCACCTGGTCTTTGACTGTTGTCTTCCTCCTGATGTGGCTATACAACAGTTTCGGGTCAGTCTTGATTCTCGATGCTATGTCATTTTCATACTGTCGCTGGGCCGTCCCTCCTTACCTGTGGCTACTCATTCCTGGCTCTGCGACTGATCTCCTATTTTCGTGTGTTCTCTGCCTTCTGTACTTTTTCCATTCTCTATTGCACTTTGTTTTTGCCTCCTTACACCGTCGGGTAAACCAGGGGCTCGTTCTGGTCTTCCCGTTGTTACTGTTGCCCTTGGGAATGAACCTTTCCACTGCCTCCTTGCATTTTGTTGTTACATATTCCATCATTTCATTTACTGGCTTTCCTGCCAGTTCTCTGTCCCACTGGACCCACTGTGTGTGTGTGTGTGTGTGTGTGTGTGTGTGTGTGTGTGTGTGTGTGTGTGTGTGTGTGTGTGTACTCACCTATTTGTGGTTGCAGGGGGTCGATTCGTAGCTCCTGCCCCCCCCCTCTTCACTGATTGCTACTAGGTCCTCTCTCTCCCTGTGTGTGTGTGTGTAATATATATATATATATATATATTTATATATATATATATATATATATATATATATATATATATATATAATATATATATATATATATATTGCTGAAACGTCTCTCAATAAAAGCTTGTTTTACATAGTGCCTTATTGATTACTCTTGGACTCTACTTAGTCTTCGAAATATCCACTTGTCCCCTCTCATCAATGCCCCACCACTGATGTCACTAGTTCATCAACCGACCAACTCCACCAGTGAAAACAAGCACCATTAAAAAGCCCCTAAAATTATTTTTTACGGGGCATTAAATCGAAAAAATTAACGAACCACGTCATAAAATGTAATTGATCACGTCTTTAATATTACACACCTTAGCGGGGAAGGTTTTACTTAATTTGTGTCTATATGCAGGACCATGACGGTAAGTCATAAGTCTGGTCAAAGTCATAAGTCTGGTCAGTATTCATGACTTAGAGGTAATAGACCGCGATAGAAAGTGATAGAACGGGAGAGTGGGGAAATAATTAGGTTTGATCTAAATCTAAGTTTAAGTTTGTCTAACTTGAAGCTCTTGTTAGTAGTATTGTTTTGGTTACTCTCAGCATGTTGTTCATAACTTAGACAAGTTGTTAGTTGATTATTCATGGTAATGTCAATACTGGGTCTGGTGGAGGAATTACAAGGGAAGCAATACAATCAATTCTTGGCAATTGAGGCAGTAGATGAAGGTCGTATATTTGATGAGGAACATGATAGTGGAGACAGTGATAGACACAGAGTGAGGGAGAGAGGAGAGAGAGAGAGAGAGAGAGAGAGAGAGAGAGAGAGAGAGAGAGAGAGAGAAAGGCTGTGTACCACCAACTGAGGAGAGAAAGTGAGGAAGGGAGGACGAACACACACACACAGCGACCAGTGAAGAGGCGGGGCCAGGAGCTGTGGCTCGACCCCTGCAACCACAGCTAGGTGAGTACACACACACACACACACACACACACACACACACACACACACTGATGACAGAACTCCGGGGAAATATCCTTCTGCTGACAACAATCACTGTAAACACATCCCAGCACCTCAATAATACAAGTGTATGCAATATACACATCTCAGACAGGATGCTGACCCAATCAACTCCCTGGTGAACGAAACAGAAATTAAATATTTTCAATCAAGGCCAACAGAATACCAGATAGATTAGCTACAAATTCTAAGTCAAAAAATACCATAAATGGTGGGTAAGACACATAGGCAACAGTTAGGCAACTTTATTCCGAAACGTTTCGCCTACACAGTGCGGAGACTTAAATACTGTCCTACAGTTTGTAGATGAATGGTTCAGAGAACCGACATGTTGATAAATTAGACACAAGTGCAACTCTTGGGTATCTTTATTAAGGAATCGTTTCGCCACACAGTGGCTTCATCAGTCCATACAAAGGAGAATCTTGAAGAACAGGAGGAGAATGAGGTAATCAGTCCCTCAACCTTGAGTCGATGTGGTCAGTCCATCAATCTTGAATAGATTCAAGATTGATGGACTGACCACATCGACTCAAGGTTGAGGGACTGATTACCTCATTCTCCTCCTGTTCTTCAAGATTCTCCTTTGTATGGACTGATGAAGCCACTGTGTGGCGAAACGATTCCTTAATAAAGATACCCAAGAGTTGCACTTGTGTCTAATTTATCAACTGTCCGACAGTATTTAAGTCTCCGCACTGTCGCTTGATCTTCAGATAGTTCCTGACTATGGAACTGAACTTCTCCAGGCTGAGGGACTGACAACCTCAAAATTCTACGACTTCAAGGGTGATGGACTGTTTACATCGTCTTCACATCTCTACTGTTCCTGCCTACTTTCTGTATTCGGTAAGACACATATGCAACAGTTAGGTATCTTTATTGTGAAACGTTTCGCCTACACAGTAGGCTTCTTCAGTCAAGTACAGGAAAGGTTGATAGAAGCAGAAGATACTTGAAGACGATGTAATCAGTCCATCACCCTTAAAGTTTTGAGGTGGTCAGTCCCTCAGTCTGGAGAAGAGCATTGTTCCATAGTATGAAACAATATGGAGAAGAAGTGACAGGATGGAGCTTTTATAGCGCCAAGGGGTGAGACGTAGGAGAGGTAAGAATCAGATGTTGAGAGGTCCCTCTCAAACCAGCCCCTCTCACTAGTGGAAGTTGTCGAAGTTGATTGCAGGTCTGTACCAAGATACCCTTGTGTTGCAGTGTCTGACAGATTGAACATTAAAATGGTATAAAATACCGACAGGTTGTTAGGTAAGACACATATGCAACAGTTAGGTATCTTTATTGTGAAACGTTTCGCCTACACAGTAGGCTTCTTCAGTCAAGTACAGGAAAGTTGATAGAAGCAGAGATACTTGAAGACGATGTAATCAGTCCATCACCCTTAAAGTTTTGAGGTGGTCAGTCCCTCAGTCTGGAGAAGAGCATTGTTCCATAGTATGAAACAATATGGAGAAGAAGTGACAGGATGGAGCTTTTATAGCGCCAAGGGGTGAGACGTAGGAGAGGTAAGAACTCAGATGTTGAGAGGTCCCTCTCAAAACCAGCCCCTCTCACTAGTGGAAGTTGTCGAAGTTGATTGCAGGACTGTACCAAGATACCCTTGTGTTGCAGTGTCTGACAGATTGAACATTAAAATGGTATAAAATACCGACAGGTTGTTAGGTAAGACACATATGCAACAGTTAGGTATCTTTATTGTGAAACGTTTCGCCTACACAGTAGGCTTCTTCAGTCAAGTACAGGAAAGGTTGATAGAAGCAGAAGATACTTGAAGACGATGTAATCAGTCCATCACCCTTAAAGTTTTGAGGTGGTCAGTCCCTCAGTCTGGAGAAGAGCATTGTTCCATAGTATGAAACAATATGGAGAGGGACCTCTCAACATCTGAGTTCTTACCTCTCCTACGTCTCACCCCTTGGCGCTATAAAAGCTCCATCCTGTCACTTCTTCTCCATATTGTTTCATACTATGGAACAATGCTCTTCTCCAGACTGAGGGACTGACCACCTCAAAACTTTAAGGGTGATGGACTGATTACATCGTCTTCAAGTATCTTCTGCTTCTATCAACCTTTCCTGTACTTGACTGAAGAAGCCTACTGTGTAGGCGAAACGTTTCACAATAAAGATACCTAACTGTTGCATATGTGTCTTACCTAACAACCTGTCGGTATTTTATTCCATTTTAATGTTCAATCTGTCAGACACTGCAACACAAGGGTTATCTTGGTACAGTCCTGCAATTCAACTTCGACAACTTCCACTAGTGAGAGGGGCTGGTTTTGAGAGGGACCTCTCAACATCTGAGTTCTTACCTCTCCTACGTCTCACCTCTTGGCGCTATAAAAGCTCCATCCTGTCACTTCTTCTCCATATTGTTTCATACTATGGAACAATGCTCTTCTCCAGACTGAGGGACTGACCACCTCAAAACTTTAAGGGTGATGGACTGATTACATCGTCTTCAAGTATCTTCTGCTTCTATCAACCTTTCCTGTACTTGACTGAAGAAGCCTACTGTGTAGGCGAAACGTTTCACAATAAAGATACCTAACTGTTGCATATGTGTCTTACCTAACAACCTGTCGGTATTTTTTACCATTTTAATGTTCAATCTGTCAGACACTGCAACACAAGGGTATCTTGGTACAGTCCTGCAATCAACTTCGACAACTTCCACTAGTGAGAGGGGCTGGTTTTGAGAGGGACCTCTCAACATCTGAGTTCTTACCTCTCCTACGTCTCCCCCCTTTGGCGCTATAAAAAGCTCCATCCTGTCACTTCTTCTCCATATTGTTTCATACTATGGAACAATGCTCTTCTCCAGACTGAGGGACTGACCACCTCAAAACTTTAAGGGTGATGGACTGATTACATCGTCTTCAAGTATCTTCTGCTTCTATCAACCTTTCCTGTACTTGACTGAAGAAGCCTACTGTGTAGGCGAAACGTTTCACAATAAAGATACCTAACTGTTGCATATGTGTCTTACCTAACAACCTGTCGGTATTTTATACCATTTTAATGTTCAATCTGTCAGACACTGCAACACAAGGGTATCTTGGTACAGTCCTGCAATCAACTTCGACAACTTCCACTAGTGAGAGGGGCTGGTTTTGAGAGGGACCTCTCAACATCTGAGTTCTTACCTCTCCTACGTCTCACCCCTTGGCGCTATAAAAGCTCCATCCTGTCACTTCTTCTCCATATTGTTTCATACTATGGAACAATGCTCTTCTCCAGACTGAGGGACTGACCACCTCAAAACTTTAAGGGTGATGGACTGATTACATCGTCTTCAAGTATCTTCTGCTTCTATCAACCTTTCCTGTACTTGACTGAAGAAGCCTACTGTGTAGGCGAAACGTTTCACAATAAAGATACCTAACTGTTGCATATGTGTCTTACCTAACAACCTGTCGGTATTTTATACCATTTTAATGTTCTTTCTGTATTCGACTGAAGAAGCCTACTGTGTAGGCGAAACGTTTCGGAATAAAGTTGCCTAACTGTTGCCTATGTGTCTTACCTACCAACCTGTCGGTATTGTATACCATTTTGATGTTCACCATAAATGGTTCAGAGAACCGTCAAGATGATAAATTAGACACATGTGCAACACTTGGGTATCTTTATTGAGGAAACGTTTCGCCACACAGTGACTTCATCAGTCCTGTACAAAGAAGAATGGTGAAGATCAGGAGCAGGCTGAGGGACTAAGTACCTCAGACTCTTTCTTATATTCACCATTCTTCTTTGTATTGGACTGATGAAGCCACTGTGTGGCGAAACGTTTCCTGCCGTATGTTACGTAAGTGTCTCAATCTTCATACCAGTATGTAATTGGTCGTCAGGTCACGTGTCACTTCACAATACACTATCACCTCCTTTCGTTCTACTATTCACTGTTGCAGAGCCCTTGTGGCTTAGCGCTTCTTTTTTATTATAATAATCTACTATTCACTGTTTCGGCTCCTCTGGTATATATTTTGGCTCCCTTCCCTCCGTGCGTCTTTGTGACTAGTTAATAACTCAAGGACATAAGCATGGAGAAGCACTGCTGAAGACCTACTGGCCCATACAAGGCAGGTCCTTATCAAAACCACCCATGTATTCGTCCAGCCTTTCCCCAAAGCTACCCAAGAATTTGCTTCCATACCCCAGACACCAATCACACCCAGCCCTCCCACTCATATATTAATCCAATCTCTCTTTAAAGTTGTAATAAAGTTGGTAGAATTACCGACAATATGTAAAGTAAAAGGACACAAGTGCAACTAATGTGACATTTATTGTGGCAACGTTTCGCTCTCCAGGAGCTTTATCAAGCCATTACATTAGTTGCACTTGTGTCCTTTTACTTTACATAATGTGACATTTATTGTGGCAACGTTTCGCTCTCCAAGAGCTTTATCAAGCCACTACGTTTCGCTCCTGGAGAGCGAAACGTTGCCACAATAAATGTCACATTAGTTGCACTTGTGTCCTTTTACTTTACATATTGTCGGTAATTCTACCAACTTTATTACAAATGTCACATTAGTTGCACTTGTGTCCTTTTACTTTACATACTCTTTAAAGTTACCCAGGATCCTAGCCTCGATTACCCTACCCGGAAGATTGTTCCACGCATCAACAACTCTGAAAACCAATACCTGTGTCATTTCTCCATCTAAATTGATCTAACTTGAATCCGTTATTTCTCCCTATTTGTGTATTGTTCGAGTCATGGTATTTGTATCTTTTCATTCTTTACATGTCAGTTTTGATTCTATTCAAGCGATGCGTTTTTCATCCATCTGAATCCCGTTTTGTATTCAAACAAGTTGATTTTTTTCTTTTTTGGCATTATGTCATATTCAAATATTTTTTGAAGTGTTCCATCGTGTGGGTGAACATCGTATGTGGTTAGAACAAGCGTCAGAATACTTGGGTGAAATGTCACGAGCAGTGAGCGATAAAACATGTAAAAAATGTCAGGAACAGTCAGCGATAAAAAATGAAAAATCAACTGGGCCGAAAAATTGAACAACAGATGACAGATGTGTGTTGTTCATTCTGAGTCAAGAGGCGTGTGGTGTGTGTGTGTGTGTGTGTGTGTGTGTGTGTGTGTGTGTGTGTGTGTGTGTGTGTGTGTGTGTGTGTGTGTGTATGTATGTGTGTGTGTGTGTATGTGTGTGTGTACGTATGTGTACTCACTTTATTGTATTCACCTATTGTGGTTGCAGGGGTCGAGACTCAGCTGAGCCTACTGTGTAGGCGAAACGTTTCGGAATAAAGTTGCCTAACTGTTGCCTATGTGTCTTACCTACCAACCTGTCGGTATTGTATACCATTTTGATGTTCATCTTGTCAGACACTGCAACACATGGCCTCTTGGTACAGAAAACACCTTGGACAACCCTTTCAAGTGAGAACTGTTGGATCTTAGAGGGACCTGACCTCTCAGTGGCTACATTCTCACTACTACTACTACTACTCTGCACCTCTCCTTCCTACAGTATTTAAGTCTCCGCACTGTCGCTTGATCTTCAGATAGTTCCTGACTATGGAACTGAACTTCTCCAGGCTGAGGGACTGACAACCTTAAATTCTACGACTTCAAGGGTGATGGACTGATTACATCGTCTTCACATCTCTACTGTTTCTGCCTACTCTCTGTATTCGACTGAAGAAGCCTACTGTGTAGGCGAAACGTTTCGGAATAAAGTTGCCTAACTGTTGCCTATGTGTCTTACCTGAGCCTCTTCACCGAACGCTACTAGGTCTCACTCTCCCTGCTCCATGAGTTTTATCATACCTCGTCTTAAACCTGTGTATGGTTCCTGCATCTACTGCCTCACTTGCTAGACTATTCCACTGCTTGACAACTCTATGACTGAAGAAATACTTCCTAACATCCCGTAGACTCACCTGAGTCTTCAACTTCCAAGTGTGACCCCTTGTTTCTGTGTCTCCTGTCTGGAACATACTGTCTCTGTCCACCTTGTCTATTCCACGCAGAATTTTGTATGTCGTTGTCATGTCTCCTCTAACCCTCCTGTCCTCCAGTGTCGTCAGGCCGATTTCCCTTAACCTTTCTTCGTAGGACATTCCCCTTAGCCCTGGAACTAACCTTGTCGCAAACCTTTGTACTTTCTCTAATTTCTTGACGTTCTTGACCTGGTGGGGGTTCAAAACTGGTGCTGCATACTCCAGTATGGGCCTGACGTACACTGTGCACAGTGTATTAAACGATTCTTCACTAAGGTATCGGAACGCTATTCTCAGGTTTGCCAGGCGCCCATATGCTGCAGCAGTTACCTGGTTGATGTGTGCCTCCGGAGACATGCTCGGTATTATACTCACCCCAAGATCCTTTTCCTTGAGTGAGGTTTGCAGTCTTTGGCCACCTAGCCTATACTCTGTCTGCGGTCTTTTTTTGCCCTTCCCCGATCTTCATGACTCTGCATTTGACGGGGTTAAATTCGAGAAGTCAATTGCTGGACCAGGTGTCCAGCCTGTCCAGGTCTCTTTGTAGTCCTGCCTGATCCTCATCTGATTTAATTCTCCTCATTAACGTCACATCATCTGCGAACAGGGAAAATTCTGAGTCTAACCCTTCCATCATATCATTCACATATAACCAAAAATAGCACTGGTCCTAGGACCGACCCCTGTGGGACCCCGCTCGTCACAGGTGCCCACTGTGATACCACATCACGTACCATGACTCGTTGTTGCCTCCCTGTCAGATATTCTCTGATCCATTGCAGTGCCCTTCCTGTTATACGCGCCTGTGTGTGTGTGTGTGTGTGTGTAATAAAATAAATTTATTAGTTATATAAAGAATGGAAGAAGCGCAGTATGAAGGTTAAAAACATTCACTGTGCCAATTTCAATTAAGAGCTTCATTACATTTATCAGCGTAATATAGTGCAAAGGTCTTAATGCTGGGTGTTGGTGAGAGTCTGCTCATCTGTCATGTTGTTGTGATTCACGCGCACTTTAAAGATTTTCTCTAATTCTCTCTAATTCTGCTTTAATTTTACTAGCTTTGGTAAACATCCATTAACAAAGCCTTTAAGTGGAGTGACCTTCGTGAAGCGCGCGTGCGTGCGTGTGTGCGTGCGTGTGTGCGTGCGTGTGTGTGTGTGTGTGTGTGTGTGTGTGTGTGTGTGTGTGTGTGTGTGTGTGTGTGTGTGTGTGTGTGTGTGTGTGTGTGTGTGTTACCATTTTGTACTTGCCTGTTTGTCATTGCAGGGGTCGATTCACAGTTCCTGGCCCCCCCTTCTTCACTGGTTGCTACTAAGTCGACACACTCCCTGCTCGAGTGGCTTTATCGTATCTCTTCTTAAAGCTATGTACGGATCCTGCCTCCACTACATCACACTCCATATTGTTCTACTTCCCGACAACTCTGTGACTGAAGAAATACTTCCTAACATATCTGTGACTCATCTTAGTTTTCAGCTTTCAGTTGTCCCCTTCTTGCTGTGTTCCATCTCTGAAACATTCTATCCCTATTCACCGTCAATTCCTCTCAGTATTTTATATGTCGCTGTCATGTTTCCCCTGTCACTCCTGCCCTCCAGTGTCGTTAGGTTGATTTCCCTTAACCTCTCCTTATAGGACATACCCTTTATCTCCTGGACTAATCTTGTTGCAAACCTTTGCACTTTTCCTAAGCGCTTTACTAGATGTGGGTTCCAAACTGGTGCTGCATACTCCAATATGGGCCTGACGTACACGGTGTACAGAGTCGTGAATTAGTTCTTACTCAGTTGACATGTGTCTCAAGAGATGTTTGGTATTATGCTCACCCCCAGATTCTTTTCCTTGAGTGAGGATTGCAGTGTTTGGTCCCCTAGCCTATACTTTGTCTGAACTCTTCTTTCACCATCCCCAGTCTTCCTGACGTTATATTTGGTGGGGTTGAATTCCAGGAGCCAGTTGCTGGACCTGGCTTGCAGTTTGTCCAGATCCCTTAGTAGTCCCACCTGTTCTTCATACATTTGAATTCTCACATCGTCTGCAAACAGACACACCTCTAAATCTACCCATTTCGTAATGTCATTCACATATACCAGAAACAGCACCGGTCCTAGGACTGACCCTTGCGGAACCGCGCTCGTCACAAGTGCCCACTTTGACACCTTGTCACGTACTATCTCTCGTTATTTTCTTCTTGTCAGGTATTCCTTAATCCATTGCAGTGCTTTTCCTCATATTCCTGCCTGTTCCTCTAGCATTTGCTGTAATCTCTTGTGTAGACATGTGTCGAAAACCTTATAGTCCAAGAAAATGCAATCTACCCAACTCTCTCTCCTACTCTTGTCTTCTGTCACCTTGTCGTAAAACTCCAGTAGATTTGTGATGCAGGATTTCCACTCCCTGAAACCGT
>NC_069470.1:12761360-12836360 GCF_026875155.1 Cherax quadricarinatus
GATGAAGTGACAGAATGAGTTTTTTAGCGCCCAAAAGGGAGACGTAGGCCACTAGGAGAGGTAAGAACTCAGATGTTGAAAGGTCAGGTCCCTCTCAAATCCAGCCGCTCTCACTAGTGGAAGTTGTCGAAGTTGATTGCAGGTCTGTACCAAGATACCCTTGTGTTGCAGTGTCTGACAGATTGAACATTAAAATGGTATAAAATACCGACAGGTTGTTAGGTAAGACACATATGCAACAGTTAGGTATCTTTATTATGAAACGTTTCGCCTACACATTAGACTTCTTCAGTCAAGTACAGAAAAGTTGATAGAAGCAGAAGATACTTGAAGACGATGTAATCAGTCCATCGTCTTCAAGTATCTTCTGCTTCTATCAACTTTTCTGTACTTGACTGAAGAAGTCTACTGTGTAGGCGAAACGTTTCATAATAAAGATACCTAACTGTTGCATATGTGTCTTACCTAACAACCTGTCGGTATTTTATACCATTTTAATGTTCAATCTGTCAGACACTGCAACACAAGGGTATCTTGGTACAGACCTGCAATCAACTTCGACAACTTCCACTAGTGAGAGCGGCTGGATTTGAGAGGGACCTGACCTTTCAACATCTGAGTTCTTACCTCTCCTAGTGGCCTACGTCTCACCTCTTGGCGCTATAAAAAGCTCCATTCTGTCACTTCATCTCCATATTGTTTCATACTATGGAACAATGCTCTTCTCCAGACTGAGGGACTGACCCTCAAAACTTTAAGGGTGATGGACTGATTACATCGTCTTCAAGTATCTTCTGCTTCTATCAACTTTTCTGTACTTGACTGAAGAAGTCTACTGTGTAGGCGAAACGTTTCATAATAAAGATACCTAACTGTTGCATATGTGTCTTACCTAACAACCTGTCGGTATTTTATACCATTTTAATGTTCAATCTGTCAGACACTGCAACACAAGGGTATCTTGGTACAGACCTGCAATCAACTTCGACAACTTCCACTAGTGAGAGCGGCTGGATTTGAGAGGGACCTGACCTCTCAACATCTGAGTTCTTACCTCTCCTAGTGGCCTACGTCTCACCTCTTGGCGCTATAAAAAGCTCCATTCTGTCACTTCATCTCCATATTGTTTCATACTATGGAACAATGCTCTTCTCCAGACTGAGGGACTGACCACCTCAAAACTTTAAGGGTGATGGACTGATTACATCGTCTTCAAGTATCTTCTGCTTCTATCAACTTTTCTGTACTTGACTGAAGAAGTCTACTGTGTAGGCGAAACGTTTCATAATAAAGATACCTAACTGTTGCATATGTGTCTTACCTAACAACCTGTCGGTATTTTATACCATTTTAATGTTCAATCTGTCAGACACTGCAACACAAGGGTATCTTGGTACAGGCCTGCAATCAACTTCGACAACTTCCACTAGTGAGAGCGGCTGGATTTGAGAGGGACCTGACCTTTCAACATCTGAGTTCTTACCTCTCCTAGTGGCCTACGTCTCACCTCTTGGCGCTATAAAAAGCTCCATTCTGTCACTTCATCTCCATATTGTTTCATACTATGGAACAATGCTCTTCTCCAGACTGAGGGACTGACCACCTCAAAACTTAAGGGTGATGGACTGATTACATCGTCTTCAAGTATCTTCTGCTTCTATCAACTTTTCTGTACTTGACTGAAGAAGTCTACTGTGTAGGCGAAACGTTTCATAATAAAGATACCTAACTGTTGCATATGTGTCTTACCTAACAACCTGTCGGTATTTTATACCATTTTAATGTTCAATCTGTCAGACACTGCAACACAAGGGTATCTTGGTACAGACCTGCAATCAACTTCGACAACTTCCACTTGTGAGAGCGGCTGGATTTGAGAGGGACCTGACCTTTCAACATCTGAGTTCTTACCTCTCCTAGTGGCCTACGTCTCACCTCTTGGCGCTATAAAAAGCTCCATTCTGTCACTTCATCTCCATATTGTTTCATACTATGGAACAGTGTCTTACCTAACAACACACTTCTCTGTACATATGTTGTACACTTCTCCATACATATGCTGTACACTTCTCCGTACATATGCTGTCACTACTCCGTACTATGCTGTACACTACTCCGTACATATGCTGTACACTACTCCGTACATATGCTGTACACTACTCCGTACATATGCTGTACACTACTCCGTACATATGCTGTATACTTCTCCGTACATATGCTGTACACTACTCCGTACATATGCTGTATACTTCTCCGTACATATGCTGTACACTTCTCAGGACTGACGGACTGAACATACAACCCGTACACGACTCATGAAATCGTAATAACACGATTGCAAACAAACCATACCACGGGTGGGGTTAGAACCCGCGATCAGAGAGTCACAAAACTCCAGACCGACGCGCTAGCCACTGGGCCAGCTGGCTACAATAAGATTCACCCAATTAGATATATTTCTGCACCATAGGAAGGTTAGCATAGGCACCCGTACACAGCAGAGAGAAGCTTACGACGACGTTTCGGTCAGACTTGGATCATTTACAAAATCAGTGTGACTAAAATGGTCCAAGTCAGACCGAAACATCATCCTAAGTTTCTCTCCCTGTGTGCGGGTTATTTGTATATTGTTCCAGTCACGGTATTGTTCCATTTTTTTCTTGTGGACTGGAGACAAGGACTCAGGTTAAGTCAGTGGCGGACCTACATTTTTGGAGCTCTGAAGCTGGAACAGTTTATGTGGTCACCATGGCAAACCAGCAATGGCTACCCTACATCATACATTAATAACATTTTCATTTTAGCTGTTATTCTTTATTGAACTGTACAATATTAATATTTAAAAAAAAAACTTATACAGTGGACCCAAAATTTTTAAGCAATGCTGACTAAAGTGGCTTCTGGGGGTCCCTCCGAGATTAGGAGCCCTGAAGCTTAAGCTTTATTGAAGAATTGAGACACTTATGCAACACATGGGAATCTTTAATTGAAGAAACGTTTCGCCACACAGTGGCTTCATCAGTCCAATACAAAGCAGAAATGGGTAAGGAGAGTAGAAGTTTTGAGGTAATCAGTCCCTCAACCTGGAATCGATGTGTTCAGTCCATCACTCTTGAGTGATGGACTGATGGAGTGATGGACTGAACACATCGATTCCAGGTTGAGGGACTGATTACCTCAAAACTTCTACTCTCCTTACCCATTTCTACTTTGTATTGGACTGAATGTGAAAGTTAAGACACATGTGCAACATCCGGATATCTTTATTTGTAGACGTTTCGCCATCCAGTGGCTTTATCAATACAGATTCTAGGACATTATAGGAAGACAGTAGAACTATATATTCTGTTCCTATTTTAAATGTCCTAGAATCTGTATTGATAAAGCCACTGGATGGCGAAAACGTCTACAATAAAGATATCCGGATGTTGCACATGTGTCTTAACTTTCACATTGTCGGTATTTTATACCTTTCTTGCACAACTTGTATTGGACTGATGAAGCCACTATGTGGCGAAACGTTTCTTCAATAAAGATTCCCATGTGTTGCACAAGTGTCTCAATTCTTCAACTTGTCGGTTTTCAAAACCATTCATCACTTAAGCTTTATTACTTTCATAGTAGATCCGTCCCTGGGTTGAGGGACTGATTA
The DNA here is from genome assembly GCF_026875155.1 of Cherax quadricarinatus. Classification (NCBI taxonomy): domain Eukaryota; kingdom Metazoa; phylum Arthropoda; class Malacostraca; order Decapoda; family Parastacidae; genus Cherax; species Cherax quadricarinatus. Next base: position 12,765,013 of record NC_069470.1, read on the forward strand.
CCTCATCTTCCACCGTTCTCTGTACTGGACTGATGAAGCCACTGGCTGGAGAAACGTTTCCACAATAAAGATTCCCGTATGTTGAACAAGTGTCTCACTCTTCAACGTGTCGGCTTTTCTAAACCATTTACATCACACCTACTGTTGTTTCTTGGATGGAAGGGCGATGTAAACACGCTCTCCTGCTGTTCCCTCTCGCCTCCCCTCCCAGTAACCATTCTTACAGTATTCATTACGTAAAGTAAAAGGACACAAGTGCAACTAATGTGACATTTATTGTGGCAACGTTTCGCTCTCCAGGAGCTTTATCAAGCCATTTATCAAGGCTTGATAAAGCTCCTGGAGAGCGAAACGTTGCCACAATAAATGTCACATTAGTTGCACTTGTGTCCTTTTACTTTACATATTGTCGGTAATTCTACCAACTTTATTACAGTATTCATTACCTTTTGTAACTTGTGGTTCTTTATTTGTCCCTTTTTTAGCATAAAAAACTTTGGGCCCCGGTCCCGGGCCCCCTTGTGTCCCTCTGTAATCTGAAAATCCCTTTTGTAACTTTCGTTTGTGACAGCCTACTGGAGTTCATTACCTTTAAATTGTGTGTTCATTACTTTGTAAATTGTGAATTCTTTTTCCTCTGTAACTTGCTCGCTATCAAAATTTTGAGGAAAGCCCCTGGACCCATTATTACCTCTGTATTTTTTTGACTACCGCCCACAGGAGGGTATGGGGTGATAATAAACATTTAAACAAAATCCCCCCCCTTTGTTCCCAGATTCTTAGGGTGGAAAAATAAACAAAAAACGTATTGTGATCCTTTTTGACGTTTCGCACACAGTGGGCTTTATAAAGCCCAAAAACATACTGTTAGGTAAGCACATATGAAAACAGTTAGGTTCTTATCTTTTTATCGAAATAAAGTACCAAAATGTTGATATGTGTCTTACCTACACCTGTGGGTATTTTATCCCATTTTAATTTAAAAACATATCTACCTGGGTAAAGGCCGTAGGCCTTCTGCAGTGTTCCCCATTTATGAGTATTTATAAGGTGGAGAGTCGGTGGAAATGCGGCCCGAGGGGACCCCCTTAAATTCTACGACTTCAAGGGTGATGGACGATTACATCGTTTCACATCTCTATTTTCCCTGCCTATTTCTGTTTTCGCTGAAAGAAGCTACTGTGTAGGCGAAACTTTTCGGAATAAAGTTGTCTAATGTTGCTATGTGTCTTAGTAACAAAATGTCGGTATTGTATACCATTTTTATGTTCACAAAGGGGTAGGGTTTGGGTTGAGAGGAATTTTTAAAGGGAGTCGGCGGTCACTTACAAGCCCTCTCACATCCCAACTATCAACTTTTTCCACTTGATCTCCACCCTTAAAGACTCGTCTATACCCATAATCTGTTTGTAAATTAGACACATGTGAACTTTGGGTATTTTTATTGAGGAAAAAGTTTGCCAACGTGGCTTCATCGTCCCTAATAAGAACATAAAAACATAAGAACGAAGGAACATGCAAAGGGGTATGGCCCCTGCGAGGCGGTCCAAGTCTCCTACCCGCTTAAACCAATGCACCAACTAGTCAGGGAGGTCCATTGATTAAGGGAGGAACACGGCACCGACCTGTTAGACAAGCTATAGGTCCAAATCACAAACCCACCCATCCCCTCATGTATTTATCCAACCTATTTTTAAGCTACACAAAAGTTCTGGCCCCTAAACGGTACTTTGGGGGTTTTTCCCCCTCATCACAATCTATTTCCAAAAACCAGTACTTTCTATATCCTTCTGAATTGAATTTTTTTCCCAATTAAAAACCCTTGCTGCGAGTCCTGTCTAGGCTGATATTTTCAGCACACTATTTACATCCCCTTTATTTATTCCTGTCTTCCATTTATACACCTCAATCATATCCCCCCTAATTCTACGTCTTTCTAGAGAGTGCAGTTTCAGGCCCTTAGTCTTCCTCAAGGGAAGGTTTCTGATACATGGGATCATCTTTGTCATCCTCCTTTGTACATTTTCCAGAGAATTTATATCCATTCTGTAATACGGTGACCAAAACTGTGCAGCATAATCCTAAATGAGGCCTAACCAAGGATGTATAGAGTTGAAGAACAACCTGAGGACTCCTATTATTTATGCTTCTTGATATGAACCCAAGGATTCTATTAGCTTTATTGCGAACACTTATGCACTGTTGTTTTGGGTTTCAGATTACTGCTAACCAGAACTCCTAATCTTTTTCCCCAATCCGTAATATTAAGATCTACATTATTTAGTTTATATGTGGTATGGTTATTGTCCTGTCCAACATTTAGAACTTTGCATTTGCCCTATATTAAACTGCATCTGCCACTTCTCCGACCACTGCATCAGTCTATTCAAATCTTCCTGGAGTGCTCAAAATGTCCTCGTCAAAAATGAATTGGGACGGCCTATTTTTGGTGTCATCGGAAAAACTTGCCGATGTCGCTCTTTATGCCCTCATCTATGCGTTTATGTAGATTGTGAACAGCAGGGGCCCAACACTGACCCCTGTGGAACACCGCTCGTGACGCTTCCCCACTCTAAATTTCCCCCCATTTATGCAAACTCTCTGCTCCCTATTTGTCAACCTTTGGCCTCTATCCAGGAAAAAATTTCTCCTCCTATTCCATGTGCTTTAATTTTCCTCAATAGTCTCTGATGTGGGACCCTGTCAAAAGCCTTACTGAAGTCCATATACACAATAATATATTCATTACCATGATCTAACCTCCTCAAATACCTTAGTAAAAAAAAAGTAAAAAATTTCGTAAGGCAGGAACGCCCTTTGTAAAACCATGCTGAGATTCGTTGATTAATTTTATGCTTTTCAAGATGGCTACAAAACTGCCTCGGCAATTATTGATTCCATAAATTTTTTCCCACTATGGAGGTTAGGCTTATTGGTCATAGTTCGAAGCAAAGGGACCTGTCACCTGTTTTGAAAATGGGTATCACATTTGCCATTTTCCACTTATCTGGCACCATGCCATTTGTAGTGATATGTTGAAAAGATTACCCAAAGGTGTGCTAAGCTCCTCTTTACATTCCTTTAGAACCCTTGCATACAGTTCATCAGGGCCTGGGGATTTGTTAGGTTTTAATTTATCTATTTCCCTAAGACCATGTCACTTGTGACCCTAATAGTGCACAGTTTATTATCGTCCTGTTCTACATATTTATCATTACTGGAATATCGCTGTATCCTCCTGTGTAAAAACTTGAGAGGAAGTATGTTTAAAAATTCTACACATTTCCTTATCACTGTCAGTGAGCTGACCCGAGGAACTTTTGAGTGGGCCTATCTTGTCCCTGACTTACTTCTGTATACCTGAAAGAATCCTTTTGGTTAGTCTTCGATCTTTTGCAACTTTAACCTCAAAAACTCTTTTTGCTTTTCTAATTCCCTTTTTTATTTCTCTCTTTAACTGAATATATCGATTTCTTAATTGCCCCCCTCCTCTTTTGATTTGCCTATATATGCCTCTCTTTTGACCAATCAATATTTTAATCTATTGTTCATCCATTTAGGATCATTTTTGTTTGATCTGATTTCCCTAAATTTTGGAACATAATTTTGACTGAGCAGCTAGAACTATGCCCTGGAAAGCATCATATCGGCAACCATCACCACCTACCTGACCCTTAGTCAGGTCATTCCAGTTTTAGCCCACCTAAGTAATTTTTTAGTCCTATGAAATCAGCCAAGCGAAAGTCAGGGACGGAGAGCTTGATTGCCATTATTAGGGGAATTCCATGATATATTAAAACTGAGTGATTTGTGATCACTCTCCCCAAGCTCATCATTAACCTCAAGATTATTAATTAGTGTTTCCCCCACTGGCAAGAACCAAGTCAAGGAGGTTATTTCCCTAGTTGGCTCTGTCACAAAACTGTTTTAAAAAACAATCCTGGATCGTATCAAGAAAGTCACCCGACTCTAAATTTCCTGTCAAATTGCTCCAGTCAATCTGTCTATAGTTGAAATCTCCCATTAGCACAACATTTTTGTATGTGATGCCTTACGAATTTCGTCCCATAGAAGTTTACTGCACCTCCCCCATCAAGATTTGGGGCCTGTAAATCACACCCAAAATTAGTTTTTTTCTCGGCCCTCGAGAAGCTGTAACCAAACAGATTCAGTGGCTGACGCTTCTAATTTAATATCTTGTCTAACACAACAATTTAAATTGTCTCTGACATACATCGCTACTCCCACCACCTTTCCGTTGACCCTGTCAGTGTGGAATAATTTATAGCCTTGTATGTAACATTTAGAGGGCATCTCTCTATCTTTCAGATTGAGCCAGGTCTCTGTTATAGCAATAATATCTATGTTTCCTGCACTTGCAATTAATCTTAGCTCATCTAATCTTATTTCTAACACTCCTGCTATTAGTATAGTAACCTTAAGGGGCTAGTCCCTTGCTGCCCTCCCCCCCGTCCCCCTTTGTTTGCTGACCTGTTCTATTGTCTTTTATTTAAAATTTATGCTGAAAAGCCTTTTATACATACCCAAAAGGAGAATCTTGAAGAACAGGAGGAGAATGAGGTAATCAGTCCCCCCAACCTTGAGTCGAGTGGTCAGTCCCATCAATCTTGACCACATCGACTCAAGTCGAGGGACTGATTACCTCATTCTCCTCCTGTTCTTCAAGATTCTCCTCTGTATGGACTGATGAGGCCACTGTGTGGCGAAACGCTTCCTCAATAAAGATACCCAAGAGTTGCACATGTGTCTAATTTATTAACATGTCGGTTCTCTGAACCATTCATCTACACATCTGTTTGTGAACTGATAAAACCCACTGTGTGGGCGAAACGTTGTCAATAAAAGATCACATTACACTGCATTTGTTTATTTTTTATACCGGATTCTTAACCCGCGGGTCGATTATTACACTTAACGATTAGCTAGGAAGCTCACTAAGCTTAGTGGTTGGTAGATAAGACACATAGGCAACATTTAGGCATAGTTCCTGACAATGGAACTGAACTTCTCCAGGTTGAGGGACTGACAACCTCAAATTCTACGACTTCAGGGTGATGGACTGATTACATCGTCTTCACATCTCTACTGCTCTCGCCTACTTTCTGTACTCGACTGAAGAAGCCTGCTGTGTAGGCGAAACGTTTCCGAATAAAGTTGCCTAAATGTTGCCTATGTGTCTTATCTACCAACCTGTCGGTATTGTATACCATTTGATGGTTTAGAAAGACACGTAAGCAAACACTATAACATATTTATTAGAAAACGTTTCGGTCCTGGGACCTTGATCACTTCTAAGGTTAGAAGTGATCAAGGTCCCAGGACCGAAACGTTTTCTAATAAATATGTTATAGTGTTTGCTTACGTGTCTTTCTAAACCAACTTGTCGGCATTTATTACCGAGCTTTATACCATACCATTTGATAATCACTCAGTGAGCTCCCTAGCTACCAGGTATTATCTGCATTGGTAGGTAAGACACATAGGCAACTTTATTCCGAAACGTTTCGCCTACACAGTAGGCTTCTTCAGTCGAATACAGAGAGTAGGCAGGAACAGTAGAGATGTGAAGACGATGTAATCAGTCCATCACCCTTGAAGTCGTAGAATTTTGAGGTTGTCAGTCCCTCGGCCTGGAGAAGTTCAGTTCCATAGTCAGGAACTATCTGAAGATCAAGCGAACGAACGAAAGTTCAGGTAAGATCCCAAATGGGATGAGCGGGGAAGATGGGACAGACGAAGAACAGTGCTGGACAGGAGTGTTCTTAGTCGTAGAAATAGAGCCAGGGCTTAACCCAGCAGCGAGGCGATCGTGGGACAGATATTGAGAAGAGAAATTCAGGCTCTTCTGTTGGGACTCCGGTGGGGTGAGCGGGAAGGAAGGGACATGCGACGTTTAGAGCTAGAGAGGAGTGTAGAACTGAGCCATGTCTTAACCCAAAGGGTAAGGCGAACGTGGATCAGAGAATGGTACCTGTCATAGAAGGTACCTCTCGGAGAATCCAAGGTTATTTGTAAGTAGGGTTAGGAGCAGGATCATGCAAGGAGTAGAAAAGGTTGTGTTGGTTTGTGGGTCTGCGAATGTCTTCGTCAAGGAGAGAGGTCCAGTAGTCATGTCGTGTCACAAGTTTGTCAATCTGTCACAGAGCGTCTTCCAGTACAGATTCAGCGCAGGGATGTCTAACTGGGCATGTAGAGACTCGCATGTGGCGAAGTCCTCCCATCTGACATCAAGCACCCAGCGCAACCCCTTGTTCTGGACACGCTGCAGTTTAAGTAAGTTTGTTTTTGCTGCAAGAGAGAGGGCTAGAGGAGAGCAAGTTATCAGAGGACGTATAAGGGATTTGTAGAGGTGTAGTTTGGTGCGTTGAGAGGCATGTTTCAGCTTGTAGAGGCCTGCAAGGGCCTTACTAGCTATTGCATGCCTTGAGTGAATGTGTCCGTGTAAGCGTAGAAGGTAGTCAAGATTAACGCCAAGGACAGTGTTCAGTGTTCAGTGGTCAGTCGTCACGTGAGGTCACAGACCCTGAGCTGCTTTGGGGATTAGCGTGGACGGTTACAAAGCATGGCTTGCTTCTGCAGTGTTTTAAAAACTGAGGTTGGAGAGTTGAAGGAGGAGGTCTTGCTTCTCCAGGAGGAGATTAGGAGGCTGAAGGTCCACCTCAATGGGCCTGGGAGAGAGTGTGAGGTGGTTGGAGATGTGGGGAATGAGGCTTCTAGCAGTGAGGTGCAGTCTGTCTCTCACTGTGAGGAGGCTGTAGGTGGGGAGGTAGCAACGGCTACCAGCAGTGAGGTGCAGCCCAGCACCTGCTACAAGTGGCGAGTTGTTCACAGTAATGGGAGGCGCATCAGAGTAAGGAAAGTTAAGAGTGAAGATCTGAAGGTAGGAAATCGCTTCTCTGTTCTCCAGGATGAATGTACTTCAGTGGCCAGTGAAGGTAAGGGTACTACTGCCCCTGCTAATGAAGGTAAGCGCATTCTTGTGGTTGGTGACTCTCAGGTAAGATATGTTGACCGTGCTTTTTGTAATAGGAATAAGAAGATGAGAGATAGAGTGTGCTTCCCTGGAGCTGGTGTTGGGAACATTGTCAACAGACTGGATAATATCATGTCAGGTAATGGGAACAAGCCCATTATCTGTCTCAGTGCTGGTGGAAATGATATTGGGAAGGGTAGGAGAGAAGAGCTGCTAGATAAGTACAGGTCAGCTATAGATTTCATTAAGTCTAAGGGAGGGATCCCAATCATATGTAGCATCTTGCCTAGAAGGGGAGTAGGAAATGAATGGTTGTCTAGGGCAATTGGTGTAAATTGCTGGCTAGACAGATACTGCAAGGAACTTGCAATCCCATTCATTGACAACTGGAACAACTTTTATGGCAAACATGATATGTATGCAAGGGATGGGGTACATCTCTCTGGGGCTGGGGTGGTAGCACTTGCAGACTCGATTGAGAAGGCCATTGGTGAAATGCCTATGATTTTAAACTGATGGAAGATAGAGGTATGGGTGTGTGTGGGAAACAAGCAGGTTGCAACACTAGGTTGGAAACAGTAAATGTATAAAAGGCATTCAGCATGAAGTTATAAATAAAGACAATAGAACAGGTCAGCAAACAAAGGGGACAGCAGAGGGCAGCAAGGGACTAGCTCCCTTAAGGTTTACTATACTAATAGCAGGAGTGTTAGAAATAAGATAGATGAGCTAAGATTAATTGCAAGTGCAGGAAACATAGATATTATTGCTATAACAGAGACCTGGCTCAATCTGAAAGATAGAGAGATGCCCTCTGAATGTCACATACAAGGCTATAAATTATTCCACACTGACAGGGTCAACAGGAAAGGTGGTGGAGTAGCGATGTATGTCAGAGACAATTTAAATTGTTGTGTTAGACAAGATATTAAATTAGAAGCGTCAGCCACTGAATCTGTTTGGTTACAGCTTCTCGAGGGCCGAGAAAAACTAATTTTGGGTGTGATTTACAGGGCCCCAAATCTTGATAGGGAGTGCAGTAAACTTCTATGGGACGAAATTCGTAAGGCATCTACATACGAAAATGTTGTGCTAATGGGAGATTTCAACTATAGACAGATTGACTGGAGCAATTTGACAGGAAATTTAGAGTCGGGTGACTTTCTTGATACGATCCAGGATTGTTTTTTAAAACAGTTTGTGACAGAGCCAACTAGGGGAAATAACCTCCTTGACTTGGTTCTTGCCAGTAGGGAAACACTAATTAATAATCTTGAGGTTAATGATGAGCTTGGGGAGAGTGATCACAAATCACTCAGTTTTAACATATCATGGAATTCCCCTAATAATGGCAATCAAGTCTCCGTCCCTGACTTTCGCTTGGCTGATTTCATAGGACTGAAAAATTACTTAGGTGGGCTGAACTGGAATGACCTGACTAGGGGTCAGGTAGGTGGTGATGGTTGCCGATATGATGCTTTCCAGGGCATAGTTCTAGCTGCTCAGTCAAATTATGTTCCAAATAGGGAAATCAGATCAAACAAAAATGATCCTAAATGGATGAACAATAGATTAAAATATCTGATTGGTCAAAAGAGAGGCATATATAGCAAATCAAAAGAGGAGAGGGGCAATTAAGAAATCGATATATTCATTAAGAGAGAAATAAAAAAGGGAATTAGAAAAGCAAAAAGAGATATGAGGTTAAAGTTGCAAGAGAATCGAAGACTAACCCAAAAGGATTCTTTCAGGTATACAGAAGTAAGATCAGGACAAGATAGGCCCACTCAAAGTTCCTCGGGTCAGCTCACTGACAGTGATAAGGAAATGTGTAGAATTTTTAACACATACTTCCTCTCAGTTTTTACACAGGAGGATACCAGCGATATTCCAGTAATGATAAATTATGTAGAACAGACGAAAATAAACTGTGCACTATTAGGGTCACAAGTGACATGGTCCTTAGGCAAATAGATAAATTAAAACCTAACAAATCCCCAGGCCCTGATGAACGAAAAAAGGGGTTTTCTAAAGGAAGTAAAGAGGAGTTTAGCACACCTTTGGCTAATCTTTTAAAACATATCACACAAACGGGCATGGTGCCAGATAAGTGGAAAAGGCAAAGTGAACCTATTTTCAAAACAGGTACGGGTCCTTAGCTTCGAACTATAGACCAATAAGCCTAACCCCAAGTGGGAAAATTTAGGGAACAATAATTGCCGGGGCATTTCGTAGCCCCCTTTTGAAAAGCATAAATTAATAAAACGAATCTCAGCAGGGGTTTTTAAAAGGGGGGCGTTCCTGCCTTACAAATTTTATTAATTTTTTCACAAAGGGGTATTTGAGGAGGAAATTTGGGAAATGAATATGATATTTTTAAGGATTTTCAGTAAGGTTTTGCGGGGTCCCACATCAGAACTATTGAGGAAAATTAAAGCACAGGGAAAAGGGGGAAAATTTTTTCCGGGATAGAGGCATGGTTGACAAATGGGCAGCAGAGAGTTTGCAAAAAGGGGGGAAAATCAAGTGGGAAGCGTACGAGGGGTTTTTTCCCACAGGGTCATGTTGGGGCCCCCTCTGTTCACAACTACAAAACGACCCATAATGGGGGAAAAGACGACACGGCAATTGCCGATGACACCAAAATAGGGTCGAATTCATTTTGACGAGGACATTCAGCATCCAGGGAAATTTAAAAAGACTGATGCAGTGGCGGGGAATGGCAATCAGTTTAATATAGACAAAATGCAAAGTTTTAATGTTGGGCAGGGCAATAAACCCTGCCCCAATAAACTAAATAATGTAATCTTAAATTACGAATTGCAAAAAGTTTAGGATTTTTGGGTTTGCAGTAATCTAAACCAAGACAACAGGCAAAGTGTTCGCAATAAAGCTAAAGAATCCTTGGGTTCATATCAAGAAGCATAAATAATAGGAGTCCTCAGGTTGTTCTTCAACTCTATACATCCTTGGTTAGGCCTCATTTAGATTATGCTGCACAGTTTTGGTCACCGTATTACAGAATGGATATAAATTCTCTGGAAAATGTACAAAGGAGGATGACAAAGATGATCCCATGTATCAGAAACCTTCCCTATGAGGATAGACTAAGGGCCCTGAAACTGCACTCTCTAGAAAGACGTAGAATTAGGGGGGATATGATTGAGGTTTATAAGTGGAAGACAGGAATAAATAAAGGGGATGTAAATAGTGTGCTGAAAATATCTAGCCTAGACAGGACTCGCAGCAATGGTTTTAAGTTGGAAAAATTCAGATTCAGGAGGGATATAGGAAAGTACTGGTTTGGTAATAAGTTGTGGATGAGTGGAACAAACTCCCAAGTACCGTTATAGAGGCCAGAACGTTGTGTAGCTTTAAAAATAGGTTGGATAAATACATGAGTAGATGTGGGTGGGTGTGAGTTAGACCTGATAGCTTGTGCTAACAGGTCGGTTGCCGTGTTCCTCCCTTAAGTCAATGTGACCTGACCTGACTAGGTTGGGTGCATTGGCTTAAGCCGGTAGGGACTTGGACCTGCCTCGCATGGGCCAGTAGGCCTTCTGCAGTGTTCCTTCGTTCTTATGTTCTTATGTTCTTATGACAGTGACAGATTGTGTCATGGGGATGTAAGTGCGGGTGTCAGCTGTTCTGAGCTCGACAGGTAATGGAGGATCACGTTTTCTGTAGTTAAAATATGTAATGCTGGATTTAGCTGCATTGGTTTTGATCCTCCATTTTTGTTCCCAGATGGCTATCCTGTCGACCTCATTTTGTGTTTTGTGTGTGAGTGTATCTATATTGTGTAATGTCGTCTGCATAGGCTAGTGTGATGGAGTTTTGTTATACAGGTGTTGGAATGTCGTTAGTGTATAAAATGTAGAGGGTAGGGGAGAGGACAGATCCCTGGGGTACTCCAGCATTTAGTGTGAAGTAGTCAGAGTAACAGCCTTAGAATTTGATTCTCATGGTACGGCCGTCTAGGAAGTTGCAGAGGAGTTTACGAGTAGTGAGAGGCAGGTTAAAGTTAGTGCAGAGTTTGTACTTGAGCCCTTCGTGCCAGACAGTGTCAAAAGCTTTTTCAACGTCATTTGCAACCAGGGCTGTCCTGTTTCTTTGTTCTGTGTTTATGTGGATGTAGTTGAGAATGATGTTAATGGCATCTTGTGTGGATCTGTGTGTTCTGAAGCCAAACTGACCATCAGAAAGTAGAGAGTTGTGTTCCAGGTATCTGCGAAGGCGATGGTTGATGACTTTTTCAAAGAGTTTACCTAGAGTTTCGAGGAGGCTGATAGGGCGATAGTTTCTAGGATCAGAGTGGTCTTTTTTGGGTTTAGGAAGGAGGATAGCAGTAGCAGCTTTGAAGAGGGAAGGGAAGTATCCAGAGGCAAGGGAGGCATTGAGGAGGTTTGTGTAGGCAGTAATGATAGAGTCAGGAAGGTGTTTTAGGATAATATGGTTTAGGCCAGAGGCGCCAGGAGCCTTGGGAGGAAGGTGTCTGAGGAGAGTTTTAATGTCTGTGTTGGTGAAAGGAGTGTCGAGTTCTTGGGAGGAGGTAAGAGAGTCTAGATGAATGTGGCTGTCTGGTGTTGTTTCTTGTGTGTGTGCAGTGATCCAGTGTTCTATGTTCTGAATGTGTTGAATAACGTTAGGGTGAGGTCGGTGAGGGTGGAAGATGTTCTCCCAGATGTGTTTGAAGATGTTGGTAGCAGCCTGCGGGTCAGAGATGTGTGTGTTGTTGTGGGTGATGTGTTTGAATTTGTTGGTGGGAGTAGTGCCTCTTATTTTTTGGATAAAGTTCCAGAAGGCTTTAGTGTTTTTAATACGCTGTTTGTCAGCTTGTTGTATGAGTTGTGACCAGTGATTGTTGTGGTCTTGGTCTAGACTGTGTAGAATGTTGTTTCTAAGGTAAGTGAGATCTAATCGAACTTGATTAAATCTGTGTGTGTTGTAGAGGAAGCGGTTGTGGTAGCAGATAATTAGTATTCTTGTTCTGAGTGACGGTTTGAAGGAATAATGAGTGGTGTGAGTTTTCTTTGGTATTGCGTTGTTGGCAGCTTGTGTAATGGTGTCCTGGATGAGATCAAGTTGAGTATCAGGTTGAGGGACTGATTACCTCATTCTCCTCCTCTCCTTACGCCTTCCTCTTTGTATTGGACTGATGAAGCCACTGTGTGGCGAAACGTTTCCTGAATAAAGATTCCCATATGCTGCATAAGTGTCTCAATCTTCAACTTGTCGGTTTTTCAAACCATTCGTCACAACTGTCAGACACTGCAGCATCATGGGATCTTGTTACAAAGAATTCTTCAACACTTGTTCAACCTTTGGACGAAGACCTACTTCGACTAGTGGATGGTACCACTATGACCCCGCCTACATCTGCTTCAAGTCACCTCACTACAGTATATAAGCCACGTCTACGGCCCTATGCTGTACTTTCTACAAGATTGATGGACTGAACACATCGACTCCAGGTTGAGGGACTGATTACCTCATTCTCCTCCTCTCCTTACGCCTTCCTCTTTGTATTGGACTGATGAAGCCACTGTGTGGCGAAACGTTTCCTGAATAAAGATTTCCATATGCTGCATAAGTGTCTCAATCTTCAACTTGTCGGTTTTTCAAACCATTCATCACAAGTTGAGTATCGATGTCAGAGATTGGTTTGCTGTTATAGTCATAGGTGAGGTTAATATTGTCTATGTGTTGTTTGAAAGTGCGGAGACTTAAATACTGTCGGAAGGAGAGGTGCAGAGTAGTAGTAGTAGTGAGAATGAAGCCACTGAGAGGTCAGGTCCCTCTCAGATCCAACAGTTCTCACTTGAAAGGGTTACCTATGTGTCTTACCTACTAACCTGTCGGTATTGTATACCATTTTGATGTTCACTATCTGCATTAAAAGGCTAATGATTTTTAACTTCTGGGATGCACACAAAAATAAAACTGAGGAACCGCTAGTGAGCGGTAACCTTTCTCTGGGAATGACATGGTTACCTAAGAAGAAACTACATTTATTAAAAGGCAAAAGATAATGGTTTGAGCGACCCCAATGATTTTGATAAAGGCAGATACACACAGCTTTTAATCAGTAATGGGTAATTCATATACATCATAACAAAGAACTGATGTCTCCCTTTTTCAAAACGGGGGCATTGTGGATGAATGGTTCAAAGAACCGACACGTTGTTAAATTAGACACATGTGCAACTCTTGGGTATCTTTATTGAGGAAACGTTTCGCCACACAGTGGCTTCATCAGTCCATACAAAGGATAAACTTGAAAAACAGGAGGAGAATGAGGTAATCAGTCCCTCAACCTTGAGTTGATGTGGTCAGTCTATCAAACTTGAATAGAATGATTACCTCATTCTCCTCCTGTTCTTCAAGTTTATCCTTTGTATGGACTAATGAAGCCACTGTGTGGCGAAACGTTTCCTCACTAAAGATACCCAAGAGTTGCACATGTGTCTAATTTAACAAAACGGGGACATCCCCAAGCAGGGAATTTTGATGACGTCTTGGTGAGGTTGGGAATTAGTCTTGAGGTAACGACAGGAATACTTTATACTCCTATAACTGCATCTATCTCTCACAATCCTCATTACGAATATTTGCGTACACGTTACGTGCGTCTAGATTCTCGTCGGTGGAAAACGATGACAGTTACGACTGGTATAAAACATGAACTTGAAGATTACGACACATGTGCAACAGTTGGGTATCTCTATTGATGAAACCTTTCGCGTATTCAGTAGGATTCTTCAGTCAAATACAAAGGAAGAAGTGGAAATGAAATAATGATGTGACGAATGGTTTTGAAAACCGACAAGTTGAAGAATTGAGACACTTATGCAACACATGGGAATCTTTATTGAAGAAACGTTTCGCCACACAGTGGCTTCATCAGTCCAATACAAAGTAGAAGTGGGTAAGGAGAGTAGAAGTTTGAGGTAATCAGTCCCTCAACCTGGAATCGATGTGTTCAGTCCATCACTCTTGTAGGAAGTGCAGCACAGGGCCAGAGAGGTGGCTTATATACTGCGGTGAGATGAGTTGAAGCAGGAGGCGGCGGGATCACAGTGGGACCTGCCACTAGTGTAAGTAGGTCGTCGTCCAAAGGTTGGGCAAGAGTTGAAGTCTTTGTACCAAGATCCCATGATGTTGCAGTGTCTGACAGATGTGATGAATGGTTTTGAAAACCGAAAAGTTGAAGAATTGAGACACTTAATGATGCAATCTGTCCATCAACCTTGGAGAAAAAATATTTGAGGTGGTCAGTCCCTCAGCCTACTGTGTAGACGAAACGTTTCATCAATAAAGATGTGATGAATGGTTTGAAAAACCGACAAGTTGAAGATTGAGACACTTATGCAGCATATGGGAATCTTTATTCAGGAAACGTTTCGCCACACAGTGGCTTCATCAGTCCAATACAAAGAGGAAGGCGTAAGGAGAGGAGGAGTATGAGGTAATCAGTCCCTCAGCCTGGAGTCAATGTGTTCAGTCCATCAATCTTGTAGAATGTGATGGACTGAACACATCGACTCCAGGCTGAGGGACTGATTACCCCATACTCCTCCTCTCCTTACGCCTTCCTCTTTGTATTGGACTGATGAAGCCACTGTGTGGCGAAACGTTTCCTGAATAAAGAGTCCCATATGCTGCATAAGTGTCTCAATCTTCATCAATAAAGATACGCAACTGTTGCACGTGTGTCTTAATCTTCAACAAAACAGGAACTTACCTTGCTGAAGGTGCGTCCACAGTCCCACGATGTGCTGTATATTCTCACTTACCTGCAATATCAACAGATACTTCTCAATACACGAGTTATAGCATTCAGTTATTCCCTTCAGCCCACACCTACAAGAAGTATCCCCAGGAATACTCTTCGGCTAGCACTTTCAGTATCCCCAGGTACACCCTAAACCTCATTCCAGTACCCCCTGGTATATCCTTCAACTTACTGTACATGTATGGTATACATTACCGACATGATAAAGAATTAGACAAATGTGCAACATCTGGGTATATTTATTGTATTGAAAAAGCCACTAGATGGCGAAACGTCTACAATAAAGATACCCAAATGTTGCACATGTGTCCAATATTTCATCCTTCAGCCTGCAGTCTCAATAAGTATACAAAGATATATACTTCAGCCTGAATCTTCAATATCCTCACGTATATTCAAGGTATACCTTTATTTAAATTTTCTCATTACATAATTCAGAAACTAGGTTCGATAAACCACTATTTGCGTAGCCAGATCAATAATTTTTCATGGTGTAAAGGAACTAAGATTGCCATTATGATAGTCTAAGGTTAAACTCACCTTTCCATGATGGTAGACAGTGTATGAAGGACATGTGACAGGTGGTGCTGGGGCTCCAGGTGGTGCTGGGGCTCCAGGTGGCGTTGCGGCTCCAGGTGGCGCTGAGGGACCCAGGAATTATTAACACTTTGACCCAATAAACACTTAAAAATTATAAACACTAGTTATCGATTCTATCAAGTTAGTTACACTTTTGAGTTAAAGTTAGTCAACACTTTAAAGTTACAAATACTGTTGAAAGCACTTAAAAAAATATTTACAGACACTTAACACTCGCTATTATAAATGTCATAATATCTGGCACTAGAACTTAAAAAAAACATTGGTCATTAGCACCTTAAATATGCGATTAACCTAGAGTCAGAATATATATCGATGTGTATAACGTGTTTATACATCACTCCATTCACTAAAGGGATTAAACTGTTCTTGCTTGTTAGTAGGTTAATTAGGTTCAAAATCTATTCACTACACGAGGGTCATTGAGGCTGTATGTCACCTGTGTAGAGAAATAGTTAAGAGAACAGACAAGATGATATATTATGCACATGTGCAATATGTCACCTGTACACCAGTCAAGGACTCGCTAGAACTCAGGTGATTATTATTATTATTATTATTATTATTATAATCAAGGGGAAGCGCTAAACCCGTAGAATTATACAGCGCCTGGGGGGGGGGTGTGGAATGTGGAAGGCATTCAGGCTTAATTCGGGGAACTGGAGCACAGATCCAATTCCCTAAATAAAGAGCCCCTCACCAACATCAAGGAACCTTCCCTGAGGGGAGAACTCATGGAGAATACATGGAGATACCCCTGGGGTGCTAATACACGGAGATACCCCTGGGGTGCTAATATGCACCCCAGAGGCGTATTTACAGGGAGAGATACAACTCTTTCGGAGTATTTACAGCAAAAAATACACACCTCTTGGTCTATATACAATATATATACACACACCTGTTGGTGCACATACTGTGTAAACAAACCACGGTATTGATAAATTAGACACATGTGCAACTCTTGGGTATCTTTATTGAGGAAACGTTTCGCCACACAGTGGCTTCATCAGTCCATACAAAGGAGAATCTTGAAGAACAAGAACAAGATTGATGGACTGACCACATCGACTCAAGGTTGAGGGACTGATTACCTCATTCTCCTCCTGTTCTTCAAGATTCTCCTTTGTATGGACTGATGAAGCCACTGTGTGGCGAAACGTTTCCTCAATAAAGATACCCAAGAGTTGCACATGTGTCTAATTTATCAACATGTCGGTTCTCTGAACCATTCATCTACAAACCACGGTATTGGTGTGGTTAGAACCCAAGGTAGATGCGTCGTAAAACTCCAGGCCAGGCAGCACCACCGTGGTACACGGGATACACCGCCTGACACTGAGGTCTGTGAGGTTCAGTCTAAGAGTCTCGACACTTCTGAACTCCCTCACTCGAGATCTCAAACCACTCACTTGACCACATTCCTTGATTTATAATATTAATATCAATAATAATAACAATAATAAATAAATAATAATACTAATAATATCTTTATTTCTACAAGTACATTACCTGGAGTTTACCTGGAGAGAGTTCCGGGGGTCAACGCCCCCGCGGCCCGCTCTGTGACCAGGCCTCCTGGTGGATCAGAGCCTGATCAACCAGGCTGTTACTGCTGGCTGCACGCAAACCAACGTACGAGCCACAGCCCGGCTGGTCAGGAACCGACTTTAGGTGCTTGTCCAGCGCCAGCTTGAAGACTGACAGGGGTCTGTTGGTAATCCCCCTTATGAATGCTGGGAGGCAGTTGAACAGTCTCGGGCCCCTGACACTTATTGTATGGTCTCTTAACGTGCTAGTGACACCCCTGCTTTTCATTGGGGGGATGTTGCATCGTCTGCCAAGTCTTTTGCTTTCGTAGTGAGTGATTTTCGTGTGCAAGTTCGGTACTAGTCCCTCTAGGATTTTCCAGGTGTATATAATCATGTATCTCTCCCTCCTGCGTTCCAGGGAATACAGGTTTAGGAACCTCAAGCGCTCCCAGTAATTGAGGTGTTTTATCTCCGTTATGCGCGCCGTGAAGGTTCTCTGTACATTTTCTAGGTCAGCAATTTCACCTGCCTTGAAAGGTGCTGTTAGTGTGCAGCAATATTCCAGCCTAGATAGAAAAAGTGACCTGAAGAGTGTCATCATGGGCTTGGCATCCCTAGTTTTGAAGGTTCTCATTATCCATCCTGTCATTTTTCTAGCAGATGCGATTGATACAATGTTTTGGTCCTTGAAGGTGAGATCCTCCGACATGATCACTCCCAGGTCTTTGACGTTGGTGTTTCGCTCTATTTTGTGGCCAGAATTTGTTTTGTACTCTGATGAAGATTTAATTTCTTCGTGTTTACCATATCTGAGTAATTGAAATTTCTCATCGTTGAACTTCATACTGTTTTCTGCAGCCCACTGAAAGATTTGGTTGATGTCCGCCTGGAGCCTTGCAGTGTCTGCAATGGAAGACATTGTCATGCAGATTCGGGTGTCATCTGCAAAGGATGACACGGTGCTGTGGCTGACATCCTTGTCTATGTCAGATATAAGGATGAGGAACAAGATGGGAGCGAGTACTGTGCCTTGTAGAACAGAGCTTTTCACCGTAGCTGCCTCAGACTTTACTCTGTTGACTACTACTCTTTGTGTTCTGTTTGTGAGGAAATTATAGATCCATCGACCGACTTTTCCTGTTATTCCTTTAGCACGCATTTTGTGCGCTATTACGCCATGGTCACACTTGTCGAAGGCTTTTGCAAAGTCTGTATATATTACATCTGCATTCTTTTTGTCTTCTAGTGCATCTAGGACCTTGTCGTAGTGATCGAATAGTTGAGACAGACAGGAGCGACCTGTTCTAAACCCATGTTGCCCTGGGTTGTGTAACTGATGGGTTTCTAGATGGGTGGTGAACTTGCTTCTTAGGACCCTTTCAAAGGTGTACAAGGTGTACAGACCATAGCTGACATCAATGACATACTACTATATAGAAAACCCCTTGTTATGCTGAGCATTTCGGGAAAATTAGGTCAATTTTGCCCCAGGATGCGACCCACACCAGTTGACTAACACCCAGGTACCTATCTGACTGATAGGCGAACAGTGACAGCAGGTGTCTTAAAGGACACAAGTCCTAATGTTGCCACTCATACCAGGAATGGAACCACGGGCCTCAGTGTGTGAGCTGAGTGCGCCAACAATCCAGTTACGGGGACACCATAGGCTGATTACCATTTAAAATGCGTGAGATTTAGGCATTTTATTTACAACGTAAAGTTTTTCTTCTTCTCTTTTTTAGTAAATGCCTACAGGAGAAGGGGTTACTAGCCCATCGCTCCCGGCAACAGTGTTAATGTTAATGCAATATTAACACCCCTTCTTCAGGGAGGGGTGTTAATGTTGCAGTTTAAAAACTGTAGTGTAAAGCACCCTTCTGGCAAGACAGTGATGGAGTGAATGATGGTGAAAGTTTTTCTTTTTCGGGACTCCCTGCCTTGGTGGGAATCGGCCAGTGTGTTAATAAAAAAAATACTTACAACGTAGTACACTGCTTGATAAGTTTGTGGTGTAGTGGATATTTACATGACCTGGGTGAGAGAAAACTGGATGATTTTCTATTCAAAGTAATTGTGTGAGTGTTGAACTAGCGCTGGTATGCGCGCACGAGGTGGGACCAGAGCTATGTCTCGACTCCTGCAACCACAAATAGGTGAGATCACACACAGAAGAGCTAACATTCGGCCTCTTGTAACTACACACACACAAAGACAGGATGTTCCGGAGACTGGACACAGTAACAAGGGGACACAGTTGGAAGCTGAAGACACAGATGAATCAAAGGGATGTTAGGAAGTATTTCTTCAGCCACAGAGTAGTCAGGAAGTGGAATAGTTTGGGAAGCGATGTAGTGGAGGCAGGATCCATACATAGCTTTAAGCAGAGGTACGATAAAGCTCATGGTTCAGGGAGAGTGACCTAGTAGCGACCAGTGAAGAGGCGGGGCCAGGAGCTTGGACTCGACCCCTGCAACCTCAACTAGGTGAGTACACACACACACACACACATACACACACATTGTGATAATATTTATTTGATAGATAAAACAAACACACAATACCTGCACAAACACACAATTCCTCCACAAATACTTCCACAAACACACAACAATTCTACCAACACAGTTCCTCCACAAACACACAATACCTGCACAAACACACAATACCCCCACAAATACTTCCACACACAACTTCACCAATACACAATACCTGCACAAACACACAATTCCTCCACAAATACTTCCACAAACACACAACAATTCTACCAACACAGTTCCTCCACAAACACACAATACCTGCACAAATACACAATACCCCCACAAATACTTCCACACACAACTTCACCAACACACAATACCTGCACAAACACACAATACCCTCACAAATACTTCCACAAACACACAACAATTCTACCAACACAGTTCCTCCACAAACACACAATACCTGCACAAACACATATTGTTTCATACTATGGAACAATGCTCTTCTCCAGACTGAGGGACTGACCACCTCAAAACTTTAAGGGTGATGGACTGATTACATCGTCTTCAAGTATCTTCTGCTTCTATCAACTTTTCTGTACTTGACTGAAGAAGCCTACTGTGTAGGCGAAACGTTTCATAATAAAGATACCTAACTGTTGCATATGTGTCTTACCTAACAACCTGTCGGTATTTTATACCATTTTAATGTACAAACACACAATACCCCCACAAATACTTCCACAAACACACAACAAATCCACCAACACAGTTCCTCCACAAACACAATATCTCCACAAACACACAATACCTCCACAAACACAATTCCTCCACAGACACAATACCTCCACAAACACAATTCCTCCACAAACACAATTCCTCCACAGACACAATACCTCCACAAACACAATACCTCCACAAACACAATTCCTCCACAGACACAATACCTCCACAAACACAATTCCTCCACAGACACAATACCTCCACAAACACAATTCCTCCACAGACACAATACCTCCACAAACACAATTCCTCCACAGACACAATACCTCCACAAACACAATTCCTCCACAGACACAATACCTCCACAAACACAATTCCTCCACAGACAATACCTCCACAAACACAATTCCTCCACAGACACAATACCTCCACAAACACAATACAAAATGATTCATAGTTACAGGTCCACGCACTGCAATTATTACACAGCATCAAACTGCGGAAACTAAATTTACAAAATAAAGGAGGGGAGTTGAACCCAGAGTTCAGTCAGCTCAAGGGGTAGAGTACGGAACTGACACTCACCGAACCCCACGTTCGATTCTAGTTCGGTTTTACGTAAAATTTCAGTTACGGTGGTTCATTAGGATTTTTTCAGAGTATGCAAGACGGCAAATTCGTTTAAGAAAAGAATGATTAACGAATATGCTCACACGAACGCCTCCAATACGCAGGGTTCACGAGCATACTACACGAAGAGAGAACGAACGCCCACAGCGCACATCTCACATGGGGCGCACAGCACGCGAACGCTCACAGCTCACGGAACACGCGCTGTTAGCTATGAGAGAGATGAGCTCAGGGCAAAGCTGTGACAGTAGCGATGAGCTCAGAGTTGAGCTTGAACAAGGCACACAACAAATGAACACCCACAACGCACGTCACACGCATTAAATGTACGTATTTCAACGCACGGCACACATACTCATTCCACGTTGGCAATTCGCAACACAGGCGAGGGTCTTGCTACTAGCACCTCCTTATCTAGCGAGGACTGTCTTTGTTGTGGTAATGTTAATGCTGTTAGAGTTACCGTTAGTGCTCTCAGAGCCATTATTCCTGTTGCAAATACTGCAGTCGCTGTTGCAGAATCACCAAAACACACACAACATAACACAACACACACACACACACACACACACACACACATACACACACACACACACACAAAGGCAACACTCGTTTGGCAAATCTATGAATAGCTTTCAGGAATTTCAACAACGTCCTTTACGATCCTCATATGTGAGACACATCTTTGAGTATGCAGCACCAGCATCGAGCCCTCTACATGCTAAAGCATGTTAAGAAACTAGAGAAAGTAGAGAAAGTGTCAAAGTATGCAGTAAGACTATTTCCAGAGCTAAAAGTAATTAGCTATTAGAATAAGGTATAGTAAGTGTACCTGACGACACTAGGGGACATAAAGACCAGAGGAGACTTTATAGGAACGTATAAAATACTCGGAAGAGTATTTTATACGTTCCCACAAGGATTTCAAGCATTACTTTTATAGTCTCCGAGTGGTCAGGAAGTGGAATGAACTAAGCAGAAGAGGTGGAAGCAGACTCCATACATAGTTTTAAGAACAGATATGACAGAACACATTAAGCTAGAAGGTAAATCCAGCAAGTAGCAAGATGAGGGCCAGGAGCTGAGACCCAACCCCTGCAACCACAAAGAAATGAGCGAACAGGTGGGTCTACACACACACACACACACACACACACACACACACACACACACACACACACACACACACACAGACGCGCACACAGACACAGACACACAGTCCTGGTCCAGCAACTGGCTCCTTGAGTTTAACCCTGCCAAGTGCAAAGTCATGAAGATTGGGGAAGGGCAAAGAAGACCGCAGACACAATATAGTTTAGATGGCCAAAGACTGCAAACCTCACTCAAGGAAAAAGATCTGGGGGTGAGTATAACACCGAGCATATCTCCTGAGGCGCACATCAATCAGATAACTGCTGCAGCATACGGGCGCCTGGCAAACCTACGGATAGCGTTCCGATACCTCAGTAAGGATTCGTTTAAGACTCTGTATACCATTTACGTCAGGCCCATACTGGAGTATGCAGCACCAGTTTGGAATCCACACCTAGTCAAGCACGTCAAGAAATTAGAGAAAGTGCAAAGGTTAGCAACAGGACTAGTCCCAGAGCTACGGGGATTGTCCTACGAAGAAAGGTTGAGGGAAATCGGCCTGACGACACTGGAGGACAGGAGGGTCAGGGGAGACATGATAACGACATATAAAATACTGCGCGGAATAGACAAGGTGGACAAAGACGGGATGTTCCAGAGAAGGGACACAGACACAAGAGGTCACAATTGGAAGTTGAAGACTCAGATGAATCAAAGGGATGTTAGGAAGTATTTCTTCAGTCATAGAGTAGTCAGGCCGTGGAATAGCCTAGAAAGTGACGTAGTGGAGGCGGGAACCATACATAGTTTTAAGGCGAGGTATGATAGAGCTCATGGGGCAGGGAGAGAGAGGACCTAGTAGCAATCAGCGAAGAGGCGGGGCCAGGAGCTGTGAATCGACCCCTGCAACCACAAATAGGTGAGTACACACACACACACACACACACACACACAGACGCAGGCACAACACACACACACACACACACACACACACACACACACACACACACACACACACACCTGTTTGGAACCCGAACTTGATAAAGCACGTCAAGAAACTAGAGAAAGTACAAAGGTTTGCAACAAGGTTAGTTCCAGAGCTAAGGGGAATGTCCTATGAAGAAAGATTAAGGGAAATCGGCCTGACGACACTGGAGGACAGGAGGGTCAGGGGAGACATGATAACGACATATAAAATACTGCGTGGAATAGACAAGGTGGACAAGGACAGGATGTTCCAGGGAGGGGACACAGAAACAAGAGGCCACAATTGGAAGTTGAAGACACAAATGAGTCAGAGAGATAGTAGGAAGTATTTCTTCAGTCATAGAGTTGTAAGGCAGTGGAATAGCCTAGAAAATGACGTAGTGGAGGCAGGAACCATACACAGTTTTAAGACGAGGTTTGATAAAGCTCATGGAGCGGGGAGAGAGAGGGCCTAGTAGCAACCGGTGAAGAGGCGGGGCCAGGAGCTAGGACTCGACCCCTGCAACCACAAATAGGTGAGTACAAATAGGTGAGTACACACACACACACACACACACACACACACACACACACAACACATACGCTCGTATATACATGAGGCCTAGTGTCTAATCGACATGTGCCTAGGACAAAATGGTAACTAACACACACACACACACACATAGCTTTAAGAAGAGGTTCGATAAAGCTCACGGAGGAGGGAGAGAGCGGACCTAGCAGCGACTAGCAAAGAGGCGGGACCAGGAGCTGTGAATCGACCCCTGCAACCACAACTAAGTGAGTACACACAGTCTCCAGCTGAGCACTAAGCTTCCACTTGCCTAAATGAAGACAAATTCCTGCTGTCACGAGAAACTTTGTAAACAGTAGAGAAGCGTGGAAGCGACAACTTCACCCACTGACACTATTATGCAGTGGTGTAGGTGGGTGGTACCCCTGCAGGCCAGACCCACTGACACTATTATGCAGTGGTGTAGGTGGGTGGTACCCCTGCAGGCCAGACCCATTGACACTATTATGCAGTGGTGTAGGTGGGTGGTACCCCTGCAGGCCAGACCCACTGACACTATTATGCAGTGGTGTAGGTGGGTGATGCCCTTGCAGGCCAGACCCACTGACACTATTATGCAGTGGTGTAGGTGGGTGGTACCCCTGCAGGCCAGACCCACTGACACTATTATGCAGTGGTGTAGGTGGGTGATACCCTTGCAGGCCAGACCCACTGACACTATTATGCAGTGGTGTAGGTGGATGGTACCCCTGCAGGCCAGACCCACTGACACTATTATGCAGTGGTGTAGGTGGTTACCCCTGGAGGCCAGACCCACTGACACTACCATGCAATGGCGTAGGTGGGAACCCCTGCAGGCCAGACCCACTAACACTTATGCAGTGGTGTAGATTGGGTCCCCTGCAGCCCAGACCCACTCACACTTATGCAGTGGTGTGGGTGGGATCCCCTGCAGTCCAGACCTACTGACACTTATGCAATGGTGTAGAAGGGGTCCCCTGCAGGCCAGACCCACTGACACCTGTACAGTGGTGTAGGTGGGGTCCCCTGCAAGCCAGACCCACTGACACTTGTACAGAGGTGTAGGCGGGGACCCCTGCAGACCAGACCCACTGACACTATTATGCAGTGGTGTAGGTGGGTGATGCCCTTGCAGGCCAGACCCACTGACACTATTATGCAGTGTAGGTGGGTGGTACCCCTGCAGGCCAGACCAACTGACACTATTATGCAGTGGTGTAGGTGGGTGATACCCTTGCAGGCCAGACCCACTGACACTATTATGCAGTGGTGTAGGTGGGTGGTATCCCTGCAGGCCAGACCCACTAACACTATTATGCAGTGGTGTAGGTGGTTATCCCTGGAGGCCAGACCCACTGACACTACCATGCAATGGTGTAGGTGGGAACCCCTGCAGGCCAGACCCACTAACACTTATGCAGTGGTGTAGATTGGGTCCCCTGCAGCCCAGACCCACTCACACTTATGCAGTGGTGTGGGTGGGATCCCCTGCAGTCCAGACCTACTAACACTTATGCAGTGGTGTAGATGGGGTCCCCTGCAGGCCAGACCCACTCACACTTATGCAGTGGTGTAGATGGGGTCCCCTGCAGGCCAGACCCACTGATACTTGTACAGTGGTATAGGTGGGGTCCCCTGCAAGCCAGACCCACTGACACTTGCACAGAGGTGTAGGCGGGGACCCCTGCAGGTCAGACCCACTGACACTCATGCAGTGGTGTAGGTGGGGCTATTAGAGCTCTTTCAGTTATCCTCAGTGTATTTCTTTCAAGGTGGGTGCCTTGATTCTAGTGAAGGGTCCTTGATCCAGGTATTTGCATCTACTCTCCCCTGGCTGCCTCCCATGCTCTTGATGACCCATACGGGTTTAGAGTTTCCCCCTGTGAATATAACCAGAGTGTATTTATTGAGAAATATTCTCACACGAATGTCTATCGACGGGGCGATAGATAATTGTCATAACAGTTATCTGTCGATTCTTCCTTTCACCCATATAATGATTTTTTTTTTTTTTTGGGGGGGGGGGCTTAAAATTTTTGATATGAAGATGGTTGAGATCGGACCCGAAATAGTGTCATAATTTTCTCGTTTAAGTCTGGATTATTTGTGAACTATTTTGGAAGTTATTTATTGTGGGAGTCTGAGTCATCATGATTCAAGAAATCGTAATGACTATTGCAAAGAAACCACGGAGAGTTTTGCGACTCACCGCCGGTTCAATCCCCGCCCGTACCGTGGTTAATCTGAGTTAGCTTTATCTAGCTTTGCAAAGCTAAGTAATTGGCAAGAAATGTGCAAGGGTTAGGTATCTTTATTTTCGAAACTTTTCGCCTACACAGCAGGCATCTACAGAGGTGTGATGTAAATGGTTGAGAAAAACAACAAGTTGAAGAATGAGACACTTGTGCAACAAGCCAGCCAGTGGCTTCTTCAGTCCAATACAGAGAAGAACGGTGGAAGATGACGATGGAAAACTTTAAATCAAGATCTTTCGCAGTCCGTACTTCGTCAGGAGCAATGCAGTGTTGCAAGGTTAGCAACAGATAGTATAGGGGGAAATTCTCTTTGAGGAAAAGCAGAATCATAAAGAGTCAGGCCATGTCACAGTCTATTAGACTGAAGAAATCTAGTGCGTAGACGCAACGTTTTAGTAAACAGTAAAGATCCCCAACTGTTGTATATGTAACTTAATCTCTAACTTGTCGGTACACGCCATTTTCAACACACACGTCTGACACAAAGGTTAAGGGAAATCGGTCTGACGACACTGGAGGACAGGAGGGTCAGGAAAGACATGATAACGACATACAAAATACTGCGTGGAATAGACAAGGTGGACAGAGACAGGATGTTCCAGAGATGGGACACAGAAACAAGGGGTCACAGTTGGAAGCTGAAAACCCAGATGAGTCAAAGTGACGTTAGGAAGTATTTCTTCAGTCTAGAGCTGTTAGGAAGTGGAACAGTCTGGCAAGCGGTGTAGTGTAGGCAGGAACTATACATAGTTTTAAGACGGGGTATGATTAAGCTCATGGAGCAGGGAGAGGGAGGACCCAGTAGCGATCAGTGAAGAGGTGGGGCCAGGAGCTGAGTATCGACCCCTGCAACCACAATTAGGTGAGTACAGCAACACAAAGGTATCTTGGTATAGGGGACATACACAATTTCATTGATTAATTACTAGTTCCGAGAAGATTTGGATTTGAGAGTGACCTGCTTAGCATGGGCCAGTAGGCTTGCTGCAGTGCTACTCAAATTCTTGTCCTCAGCCTTGACAGGAACCGAACACCTGTCAAGGCTAAGGGACTGATCACCTCAAACTACCTCCCCTACGGTTGATAAAGCCCCTGGTGGGCGAAACGTCTCCACAATAAATATACCCAAGCATTACACACGTGACTTATTCCTCTACTGGTTGGCAAGACGTCTTCATAAAAATATGCAAGTGTTGTACAGGTGTCATGTTGATAAGTTTGCCACACCTGCATGGTAGATGTTCCACTCCTCAGCACTAACAAGTGTTCAAAGACTGAACACTTGCTATGGCTTTTATCCACGTTACACACTTGTTGACACCACATTCGCTGACACCACGCTTGCTGACACCATACTCGCTGACACCACACTCACCATCTCCAGTTGTGGATAAATCTATCATTCGTTTTGTTTGGTGTGTGTGTGTGTGTATGTGTGTGTGTTTATGTGTACTCACCTAGTTCTCACCTAGCTGTGGTTGCAGGGGTCGAGTCATAGCTCCTGGCCCCGCCTCTTCACTGGCCTCGACTGGGTCACTCTCCCCGCACTATGAGCTTTATCATACCTCTGCTTAAGTGTTTGTGTGTGTGTGTGTGTGTGTGTGTGTGTGTGTGTGTGTGTGTGTGTGTGTGTGTGTGTACTCACCTAATTGTGGTGTGTGTGGGGGGGGAGGACATTTCCCGCAGCGTTATTGTAGATATAACGATGCAACATTAGGCACTGAGGGGCCAGGGTACACACACACACACGAATCACATACCACACACACATCACATCACATCAGGTTTGGGAACCATCATGCATGGAGATGCCCACTGACTCTCGCTAGGCACTACAAACTGGTTTTGAAGAGGGGGGCCAGGAGCTGAGTCTCGACCCCTGCAACTACAATTAGGTGAGTACACACACCACACACGCACACTACACACGCACACCACACACGCATGCATACACACACACACACACACACACACACACACACACACACACACACACACAAGGTAACGGAAGTAAGGCACGAGAGAGATGGAGGTAGATTGCATTTTCTTGGACTGCAGGAAGGCCTTCGACAGAGTTCCTCTCAAGAAATTAGTGCCAAAGGTAGAGGATCAGGCACGTATAACAGGAAGGGCACTGCAATGGATCAGTGAATACCTGACAGAGAGGCAACAATGAGTCATGGTACGGGATGAGGCATCACAGTGGGCGCCTGTGACGAGCGGGGTCTCACAGGGTCACTCCTAGGACCAGTGCTATTCTTGGTATGTGAATGACATGATGGAAGGGATACTAAGAAGTGTCCCTGTCTGCAGATGATGTGAAGTTAATGAGGAGAATTAAATCAGATGAGGATCAGGCAGGACTACAAAGAGACTTGGACGGGCTGCAAGCCTGGTCCAGCAACTGACTCCTAGAATTTAACCCCGCCAAATGCAGTCATGAAGATCGGGGAAGGGAAAGAAGACCGCAGACAGAGTATAGGCTAAGTGGCCAAAGACTGCAAACCTCACTCAAGGAAAAAGATCTTGGGGTTAGTATAATACCGAGCACATCTCCTGAGGCGCACATCAACCTGGTAACTGCTGCAGCATATGGGCGCCTGGCAAACCTGAGAATAGTGTCTCCATTCCTCAGTAAGGAATCGTTCAAGACTCTGTACACCGTGTACGTCAGGCCCATACTGGAGTATGGAGCACCAGTTTAGAACCCACACCTGGTCAAGCAAGTCAAGAAATTAGAGAAAGTGCAAAGGTTTGCAACAAGGCTAGTTCCAGAGCTAAGGGGAATGTCCTACGAAGGAAGGTTAAGGGAAATCGGCCTGACGACACTGGAGGACAGGAGGGTTAGAGACATGATAACGACATATAAATTCTGCGAGGAATTGACAAGATGGACAGAGACAGGATGTTCCAGAGATGGGACACAGCAACAAAGGGCCACAATTGGAAGCTGAAGACTCAGATGAGTCAGAGAGATGTTAGGAAGTATTTCTTTAGTCACAGGGTTGTCATAAGTGGAATAGTCTGGCAAGTGATGTAGTGGAGGCAGGAACCATACATAGCTTTAAGACGAGGTATGATAAAGCTCATGGCGCATGGAGAGAGTGGACCTAGTAGCGGTCAGTGAGCTATGTCGCGACTCCTGCAATCATAAATAGGTGAGTACACACACACACACACACACACACATACAACAGGTCTAGTGTATAATCAACATGTGCCAAGGACAAATATGGTAACTAACACCATTTCCTTGACCATCATATACAACTATTCTTGAAGCAGCGTTCACAAACCATAACAAAGAATCATTCAGCCCATTAGACATATTTTAGAATAAGGCTTAGACCTATCTTGGAGTAGAGGTTAGGCCTATCTTATGTAAGACTATAAACAAGACCAGAAATGAAGGTAAAATTCCTCGTCACTCCTTCAGAAAAATACTAAAATTCCTCGTCACTCCTTCAGAAAAAATACTGAAATTCCTAGTCACTCCTTCAGAAAAATACTGAAATTCCTCGTCACTTCTTCAGAAAAATACTGAAATTCCGCGTAACTCCTTCAGAAAAAATACTGAAATTCCGCGTCACTCGTTCAGAAAAATACTGAAATTCCTCGTCACTCCTTCAGAAAAATACTGAAATTCCGCGTAACTCCTTCAGAAAAAATACTGAAATTCCGCGTCACTCCTTCAGAAAAAATACTGAAATTCCTCGTCACTTCTTCAGAAAAATACTGAAATTCCTCGTCACTCCTTCAGAAAAATACTGAAATTCCTCGTCACTCCTTCAGAAAAAATACTGAAATTCCTCGTCACTCCTTCAGAAAAAATACTGAAATTCCTCGTCACTCCTTCAGAAAAAATATTAATTTCACACCCAAGAAACAACTTAACAGAGAACTTACTGAACAAGACTGAAATATTCATTACTTCTGTTACTGTATCTTATTGGTGCTGCAAATTACCTGCGTGTTCACCTAGCTGTGGATGCAGGGGTCGAGTCACAGCTCCTGGCCACTATCTTTGCTTGTGTGTGTACTCACCTAGTTGTGGATGCAGGTGTCGATTCACAGCTCCTAGCCCCTACCTTCGCTTGTGTGTGTACTCACCTAGTTGTGGTTGCAGGGATCGATTCACAGCTCCTGGCCCCTATCTTCGCTTGTGTGTGTACTCACCTAGTTGTGGATGCAGGGGTCGATTCACAGCTCCTGGCCCCTATCTTCGCTTGTGTGTGTACTCACCTAGTTGTGGTTGCAGGGGTAGATTCACAGCTCCTGGACCCTATCTTCGTTTGTGTACTCACCTATTTGTTGATGTAGGGGTCGAGTCATAGCTCCTGGCCCCTATCTTCGCTTGTGTGTACTCACCTAGTTGTGGTTGGAGGGGGTCGATTTACAGCTCCTGGACCCTATCTTCGCTTGTGTACTCACCTAGTTGTGGATGCAGGTTTCGAGTCACAGCTCCTGGATCCGCTCTTCGCTTGTGTTTGTACTCACCTAGTTGTGGATGCAGGGGTCGAGTCACAGCTCCTGGCCCCTATCTTCGCTTGTGTGTACTCACCTAGTTGTGGTTGGAGGGGGTCTATTTACAGCTCCTGGACCCTATCTTCGCTTGTGTACTCACCTAGCTGTGGATGCAGGTTTCGATTCACAGCTCCTGGACCCGCTCTTAGATTGTGTTTGTACTCACCTAGTTGTGGATGCAGGGGTCGAGTCACAGCTCCTGGCCCCTATCTTCGCTTGTGTGTACTCACCTAGTTGTGGTTGGAGGGGGTCTATTTACAGCTCCTGGACCCTATCTTCGCTTGTGTACTCACCTAGTTGTGGATGCAGGTTTCGAGTCACAGCTCCTGGACCCGCTCTTCGCTTGTGTTTGTACTCACCTAGTTGTGGATGCAGATTTCGATTCACAGCTCCAGGCCCAGTTTCCTCGCCTGTCGCCTATGTGTGAGTGTGAGTGTGTGTGTGTGTGTCTGTGTGTGTGTGTGTGTGTGTGTGTGTGTGTGTGTGTGTGTGTGTGTGTGTGTGTGTGTGTGTGTAGTGTGTGTGTGTGTGTGTGTGTACTCACCTATTTGTGGTTGCAGGGGTCGAGTCTTAGCTCCTGGCCCCGCCTCTTCACCGGTTGCTACTGGGCCCTCTCTCTCCCCGCTCCATGAGCTTTATCAAACCTCGTCTTAAAACTGTGTATGGTTCCTGCCTCCACTACGTCATTTTCTAGGCTATTCCACTGCCTTACAACTCTATGACTGAAGAAATACTTCCTAATATCTCTGACTCATTTGTGTATTCAACTTCCAATTGTGGCTTCTTGTTTCAGTGTCCCCTCCCTGGAACATCCTGTCTTTGTCCACCTTGCCTATTCCACGCAGTATTTTATATGTTCGTTATCATGTCTCCCCTGACCCTCCTGTCCTCCAGTGTCGTCAGGCCGATTTCCCTTAATCTTTCTTCATAGGACATTCCCCTTAGCTCTGGAACTAACCTTGTCGCAAACCTTTGTACTTTCTCTAGTTTCTTGACGTGCTTTATCAAGTGCGGGTTCCAAACAGGTGCTGCATACTCCAGTATGGGCCTGACATACACGGTGTACAGTGTCTTGAACGATTCCTTACTAAGGTATCGGAATGCTGTTCTCAGGTTTGCCAGGCGCCCATATGCTGCAGCAGTTATCTGATTGATGTGTGCTTCCGGAGACATGCTCGGTGTTATACTCACCCCAAGATCTTTCTCCTTGAGTGAGATTTGCAGTCTTTGGCCACCTAGCCTATACTCTGTCTGTGGTCTTCTGTGCCCTTCCCCTATCTTCATGACTTTGCATTTGGCAGGATTAAATTCGAGAAGCCATTTGCTGGACCAGGTGTCCAGTCTGTCCAGGTCTCTTTGAAGTCCTGCCTGGTCCTCATCAGATTTAATTCTCCTCATTAACTTCGCATCATCTGCAAACAGGGACACTTCTGAGTCTAACCCTTCCATCATGTCGTTCACATATACCAAAAATAGCACTGGTCCTAGGACCGACCCCTGTGGGACCCCGCTCGTCACAGGTGCCCACTGTGATACATCATTACGTACCATGACTCGTTGTTGCCTCCTTGTCAGGTATTCTCTGATCCATTGCAGTGCCCTTCCTGTTATATGCGCCTGATGCTCTAGCTTCTGCACTAATCTCTTGTGAGGAACTGTGTCAAGGGCCTTCTTGCAGTCCAAGAAGATGCAATCAACCCACCCCTCTCTCTCGTGTCTTACTTCTGTTATTTTATCATAAAACTCCAGAAGGTTTGTGACACAGGATTTGCCTTCCATGAATCCGTGCTGGTTGGCATTTATACTCTTGTTCCGTTCCAGGTGCTCCACCACTCTCCTCCCGATAATCTTCTCCATAACTTTGCATACTATACACGTCAATGACACAGGTCTATAGTTTAGTGCCTCTTTTCTGTCTCCTTTTTTAAAAATGGGAACTACATTTGCCGTCTTCCATACCTCAGGTAGTTGCCCAGTTTCCAGGGACGTGTTGAAGATTGTGGTAAGTGGCACGCACAACATATCTGCTCCCTCTCTAAGGACCCACGGGGAGATGTCGGTCCCATTGCCTTTGAGGTATCGATGTCCCTTAGCAGTTTCTTCACCTCCTCCTCATCTGTATGTATGTCGTCCAACACTTGTTGGTGTATTCCTTGCTGGTGTCCCAATCTGATCTGTCCCCCCAGAGTCCTTCCTGTCTCTACTGTAAATACTTCCTTAAATCTCGTGTTGAGCTCCTCACATACCTCTTGATCGTTTCTTGTGAGTTCTCCACCTTCTTTCCTCAGCCTTATCACCTGGTCCTTGACTGTTGTCTTCCTCCTAATGTGGCTATACAGTAGTTTCGGGTCAGATTTGACTTTCGATGCTATGTCGTTTTCATACTGTCGGTGGACCTCCCTCCTTATCTGTGCATACTCGTTTCTGGCTCTTCTACTAATCTCCTTGTTTTCCTGGGTCCTATGCCTCCTGTACCTTTTCCATTCTCTGTTGCACTTAGTTTTTGCCTCCCTACACCTTCGGGTAAACCAAGGACTCGTTTTGGTCTTCCTATTATTTCTGTTTCCCTTGGGAACAAACCTTTCCTCTGCCTCCTTGCACTTTTTTGCCACATATTCCATCATCTCATTTACTGATTTTCCTACCATTTCTCTGTCCCACTGAACCTCCTGCAGGAAGTTTCTCATACCTGTGTAGTCCCCCCTTTTATAGTTTGGCCTGTCCCCTTCAGTTCCTGTTACCTTCTCCACTTGTAACTCTACTATATAATCAAAACTCAGAACCACGTGATCGCTAGCTCCAAGGGGCCTCTCGTAAGTGATGTCCTCAATGTCTGAACTGCTCAGGGTGAACACAAGATCCAGTCTTGCTGGCTCATCCTCCCCTCTCTCTCTGGTTGTGTCCCTGACATGTTGATGCATGAGGTTTTCAAGTACCACATCCATCATCTTGGCTCTCCATGTTTCGGGACCCCATGTGGCTCCAGGTTTTCCCAGTCGATCTCCCTGTGGTTGAAATCGCCCATTACCAGTAACTTTGCTCTGCTCGAGTGAGCTCTTCTTGCCACCTCAGCCAGTGTGTCCACCATCACCCTGTTGTTTTCTTCGTACTCCTCTCTTGGCCTCCTGCAGTTCTGTGGTGGGTTATACATCACTCCAATGACTACTTTATGTTCTCCGGACTGAATTGTACCTACAATGTAGTCTCTTTCTCCAATCATGTCCATGCCTTCCATTTCCTCAAATCCCCATCGGTGTTTTATGAGCAGTGCAACCCCTCCTCCCCCTCTACTACTCCTATCTTTCCTCGGGATCTGATATCCCGTTGGGAAGATTGTGTCTGTTATTGTCTCAGCGAGTTTTGTTTCTGTGACTGCTATGATGTCTGGGGATTTTCACTGATTCTTTCGTTCCACTCCTCATGTTTATTCGTTATTCCATCCGCGTTTGTGTACCAAACTTTCAGTTTCTTTTCTATCAATGTGGTCATGCAAGAATATTGGGGTTGGGGGAGCGAGATCCTTGGTGGGGGCCTATATGGGACTGTGGTGTAGGTGGGGTTTGTGATGATGGGGGTGGGGTCAGAATGCCCATAAGGGACAGCTGTTGGGGTGAGGTTTGTGATATGGGGGTTGGTGGCAGAGGGAACAGTGAGTGTGTGAGTGTGTGTGTGTGTGTGTGTGTGTGTGTGTGTGTGTGTGTGTGTGTGTGTGTGTGTGTGTGTGTGTGTGTGTGTGTGTGTGTGCGTGTGTGTGTGCGTGTGTGTGTGCGTGTGTGTGCGTGTGTGTGTGTGTGTGTGTGTATGTGTGTAACTTCTCATCTGTACAGAAGCATCAAAGTTACAAACAATTTACTTAGCAAATTCTTTTTGCAAAAATTATTTTATTTGATGACTGGTGCCACTCTAAATGCATAAATCTGTAACATGATTTTCTACCATCACCATAGAAAATTAAATCTACATGGGAATGGAAATAACATTTGTGGTGCAGGAATAGCAGGGGGAAATGTGAGTGACAGTGTACGTGGGGGGGGGGGTTGGTCCTGGTGGTACAGTGACGGTACCGTGATGGTACGGTGTAGTGGTGGTACAGTAACTGTACGGTGATGGTACAGTAATAGTACAGTGATGGTACAGTGACGGTATAGTGACGGTATAACGACGGTACAATGATGGTACAGTGACGCTAGTGACGGTACAGTGACGTACCGTGATGGTACAGTGACGGTAGTGACGGTACAGTGACGGTACCATGATGGTACAGCGATTAGTGGTGGTATAGTAACTATACGGTGATGGTGCAGTGATGGTACAATGATAGTACAATGGTACAGTGACGGTATAGTGACGGTATAACGACGGTACAATGATGGTACAGTGACGGTAGTGACGGTACAGTGACGTACCGTGATGGTACAGTGACGGTAGTGACGGTACAGTGACGGTAGTGACGATACAGTGATGTACCGTGATGGTACAGTGATGGTATAGTGACGGTACAATGATGGTACAGTGACGCTAGTGACGGTACAGTGACGCTAGTGACGGTACAGTGACGTACCGTGATGGTACAGTGATGTAGTGGTGGTACAGTGATGGTATAGTGACGGTACAATGATGGTAGTGACGCTAGTGACGGTACAGTGATGGTACAGTGACGGTGCTGATGGTACAGTGACGTAGTGGTGGTACAGTCATGGTATAGTTATGCTATAGTGATGGTACTGTGATGGAACAGTGATGGTATAGTTATAGTGATGGTACAGTGATGGTAACTATAAGTCACTGGAAGAGAGAGGAACTATGGGAGACAACAGCAATTATTCTCGGCAGACAGCATGGGGGTGGTTGGCAAGGTTTCTGCTGGCTTTTCCTTGTACTCCCATGTACTCCCATGTATTCACATGTACTCCCATGTATTCACTTGTGCTCCCAAGAGCCGAGCTCCAATCCACTTGAGAATATGTAAATACACAAACATTCATACACAATATATATATATATATATAATATATATATATATATATATTATATATATATATATATATATATATATATATATATAATATATATAT
This sequence comes from Cherax quadricarinatus, assembly GCF_026875155.1. Lineage (NCBI taxonomy): Eukaryota > Metazoa > Arthropoda > Malacostraca > Decapoda > Parastacidae > Cherax > Cherax quadricarinatus. The sequence goes on from NC_069470.1 coordinate 12,800,235, forward strand.
TATATATATTATATAATATATGTCGTGCCGAATAGGTAAAAACTGGTCAATTAGCAAAGAACTCATTTAAAATTATGTCCTTTTTAAAAAATTTTCTTATACGTTTAAAAATATATTTTTTATCATTTATGTTAATGTAGAAATTAATGATTGTGTACCATAATAACCTTAGAAAACGTACCTGACCTTATTATAATAAGCGCAATTTAATTTAGCCTAATCCAACTAAACATATTTTAGATAAGTTTACAATAATTTAATAATAAACAAACACAATGAATTTAGGTTGAGAATAATTTTTGCGAAATTCTTGTATGCACAAATTTTTGCTTTCCTTATTCGGCAAGAAGATCGTTGCTATTTAAGACAAAATCGCAAGTTTTACCTATTCGGCACATTATACAATATATATATATATATATAATAAAATATATATATATATATATATATATATATATATATATATATATATATATAATATATATATATATATATTCTCCATGGGGAAGTGGAACAGAATTCTTCCTCCGTAACCCATGCGTGTAGTAAGAGGCGACTAAATGCCGGGAGCAAAGGGCTAGTAACCCCTTCTCTAGTATATATTACTAAATTTTAAAGGAGAAACTTTCATTTTTTCTTTTGAGCCACCCCGCCTCGGTGGGATACTGCCGGTTATATATATATATATATATATATATATATATATATTTTATATATATATATATATATATATATATATATATTAAAATGTGTGTGTGTGTGTGTGTGCCCGCACACACACACAAACAAGTGATCAACAACACAAAACAAGCCACAAAAGATGTGGAAAATGCAGTTTTACCAAGAAAATATCAACTACAATCCAGCGGATCAAGAGCCCTTCACCAGCATCAAGGCAATTACGCTACAATAACATAGTTCCCAATCTGCAATAGTTTGCAACGAAAAAATATTGTCTACCTGAAATCCGTTTTACACAGAAGCGGGATGGAGGAAATTAACTTTGGCTGGTCTCAGTTGAAAGAGAATTGCAGTCAACTTTGCAACATTACATGCATATTGCAAAATGCAATGGTCATAAAGCACTTTATTACCTTCGGTGATCACTTGTCAAAACCGAGTAATGAGGGACTGATCACCTCGAAACTTCTTTTTCAGAATGAAGGACTGACCACCTCAGTTCTTCAAGAATGAAGAACTGACCACTTCAGTTCTTCAAGAATGAAGAACTGACCACTTCAGTTCTTCAAGAATGAAGGACTGACCACCTCAGTTCTTCAAGAATGAAGAACTGACCACTTCAGTTCTTCAAGAATGAAGAACTGACCACTTCAGTTCTTCAAGAATGAAGGACTGACCACCTCAGTTCTTCAAGAATGAAGAACTGACCACTTCAGTTCTTCAAGAATGAAGAACTGACCACTTCAGTTCTTCAAGAATGAAGGACTGACCACCTCAGTTCTTCAAGAATGAAGAACTGACCACTTCAGTTCTTCAAGAATGAAGAACTGACCACTTCAGTTCTTCAAGAATGAAGAACTGACCACTTCAGTTCTTCAAGAATGAAGGACTGACCACTTCAGTTCTTCAAGAATGAAGAACTGACCACTTCAGTTCTTCAAGAATGAAGGACTGACCACTTCAGTTCTTCAAGAATGAAGGACTGACCACTTCAGTTCTTCAAGAATGAGGACTGACCACCTCAGTTCTTCAAGAATGAAGGACTGACCACTTCAGTTCTTCAAGAATGAAGGACTGACCACTTCAGTTCTTCAAGAATGAGGACTGACCACTTCAGTTCTTCAAGAATGAGGACTGACCACCTCAGTTCTTCAAGAATGAAGAACTGACCACTTCAGTTCTTCAAGAATGAGGACTGACCACCTCAGTTCTTCAAGAATGAAGGACTGACCACTTCAGTTCTTCAAGAACGAAGGACTGACCACTTCAGTTCTTCAAGAATGAGGACTGACCACTTCAGTTCTTCAAGAATGAAGGACTGACCACTTCAGTTCTTCAAGAATATAGGACTGACCACTTCAGTTCTTCAAGAATGAAGGACTGACCACTTCAGTTCTTCAAGAATGAGGACTGACCACCTCAGTTCTTCAAGAATGAAGAACTGACCACTTCAGTTCTTCAAGAATGAGGACTGACCACCTCAGTTCTTCAAGAATGAAGGACTGACCACTTCAGTTCTTCAAGAATGAGGACTGACCACCTCAGTTCTTCAAGAATGAAGGACTGACCACTTCAGTTCTTCAAGAATGAAGGACTGACCACTTCAGTTCTTCAAGAATGAAGGACTGACCACTTCAGTTCTTCAAGAATGAGGACTGACCACTTCAGTTCTTCAAGAATGAAGGACTGACCACTTCAGTTCTTCAAGAATGAAGGACTGACCACTTCAGTTCTTCAAGAATGAAGGACTGACCACTTCAGTTCTTCAAGAATGAGGACTGACCACCTCAGTTCTTCAAGAATGAAGAACTGACCACTTCAGTTCTTCAAGAATGAGGACTGACCACCTCAGTTCTTCAAGAATGAAGGACTGACCACTTCAGTTCTTCAAGAATGAGGACTGACCACCTCAGTTCTTCAAGAATGAAGGACTGACCACTTCAGTTCTTCAAGAATGAGGACTGACCACCTCAGTTCTTCAAGAATGAAGGACTGACCACTTCAGTTCTTCAAGGCTGAGTGACTGACCACCTCATCATTACTTCTCTATTGATTCTGTCTCTAATATTTAATCACCTTGCATTCGACTGAAGAAGTCTGCAGATAATACTAATACTAACACTAATAATAATCTTTATTACTACAAGTACATGATACAACTTATACAGACCATAGCTGACACCAGTGACATACAATATAGAAAGTCCCTTGTTATGCACAGCATTGCGGGCAAATTAGTTCAATTTTGTCTCCAGGATGCGACCCACACCAGTCCACTAACACCCAGGTACCCATTTTATACTGATGGAAACACGCCCAACGTTTCAATCCTCGCCGGGGATCGAACCCGGATCCTCACCGTGTGAAGCGAGAACTTTTGCCACCAGGTCTGGCAATAAAGATACCTAATGTTGCACATGTGTCTTAATCATCTAAGTGTCGTTATTGCATACCATTAGGATAATAAAAATATTAAACTCAATTTAATTAATATTAATTAAGCTTAATTTTCTTAATATTAAGCTCAATTTTCTTAATAATAAGCTCAATTTTCTTAATAATAAGCTCAATTTTCTTAATATTAAGCTCAATTTTTTTAATAATAAGCTCAATTTTCTTAATGTTAAGCTCAATTTTCTTAATATTAAGCTCAATTTTCTTAATATTAAGCTCAATTTTCTTAATATTAAGCTCAATTTTCTTAATATTAAGCTCAATTTTTTTAATAATAAGCTCAATTTTCTTAATATTAAGCTCAATTTTCTTAATAAGCTCAATTTTCTTTCCAAATAAAGTTCAAGCAAGTTCTTTATTAAGCTGAATCTATTTTCAACCAGTTGGAGTTGAAATAAACTTAAAATCAGTTGATTTAATTAACGATAAAGTTCAGAATAATCTGAATAAATAACAAGACAATACACTGATTATTAATTTACTGGGTAAAAATCGCTTAATGAGAGGTGCGCTGATGTTGTGAAGGGCTTTTATTCCAAGGAATTAGAGCCTTTTTCCAAGAAGCATTCTTACAGAATTCCAGTAAAGGTTGGAAAAAGTATTGTGATCAACCTGGAGCACAATGAGAATCATTCTGATGGATAATAAGTGTCAGTGGATGAGACACATCCACATCTTCAGTTCTCAGATGAATAAGACACATGTGTAACATTAGTATACAGTAAGAGACGTTTTGCTATCCAGTGACTTTATCAATACAAGGACATAACGTGAAGACTGTAGAACTTTATACAAACTGTGAGGTGGTAATCAGTCCCTTGGAGTTGGGAAAGAGCACCGTAGTCTTCAAGAATCTATGTCCTTGTATTGTCCTGATAAAGCCACTGGAGGGCGAAACGTCTACAAATAAAGATACCCAGATGTTGCACATGTGTCTAATTCTTCACCTTTAGAGATGCTCAAGGTAATATTAATTAATAACAGCAATAATAATAATAATAAAAAAATAATAAAAATAATAATAATAATAATAATAATAATAATAATAATAATAATAATAATAATAATAATAATAATAATAATAATAATAATAATAATGTCTATTTTTACAAGTACAGTACATGATACAACTTATACAGACCACAGCTGACATCAACGACATACTATAAAGTCCCTTGTTATGCAGAACATTTCGGGCAAATTAGGTTAATTTTGTCGCCAGGATGCGGCCAACCACCCAGGTACCTATTTACTGCTAGGTGAACAGGGACAGTAGGTGTCTCAAGGAAACACGCCCTATTTCCACCAGTACCGGGGATCGAACCATGGACCTCAATGCACTGAATGCGCTACCAACTGAGCTACGGGATACCTATGTGGGTGATGAACTCTTAAGCAATCTCCGAACATCTGTTCAAATGAGTGTTGAACACTTGTATGAAGAACATTAACCTCACCAAGAGTGCTAGGAGGTGCTAGGAGAGGTAGAGGGTGCTAGAAAAAGTACAGGATAGTGCTCAGAGAGGAATAAGAGGGTGCTAGGAGAGGTAGAGGGTGCTAGGAGAGGTAGAGGGTGATAGGATAGGTAAAGGAGGGTGTTAGGAGAGCTACAGAAGAGTGCTAGGACAGGAAGAGAGTGCTAGGAGAGTGCTAGAAGAGGTACAGTAGTGCTATGAGAGGTAGAGAAGGATGCTAGAAAAACATCATCAAATAATGTTCTCTTTATCTTCAAAAGTGACTGATAAGAACACCAGTGAGAGACCTCGATCATATGACCAAAAAATTCCTGCTGTGGGTCAACATATGACCAGTGTCACAGTGGTCCAGCTTCATGCCGAACCTAACCTAACACGTTTGCACACTTATAACCTTAATTTTTAAAGGGGTGGACCAGTAAGCCAGTGGAAGGCCTCGGTCAGATGGCCAAAAGCTCCAGTGGCGGGTCAGGAAACACTTCTGTTTCCTGACAAAACTTAACCTAACCTAACAGGGTGTTTGATGGCACAGAGTCACTATCTGCAAAGCAAACATATATGCACAAACGTTTCTAAGCATAGTTGAATTTAATAAAGCTTTACTTTGGGCGAAACATCGTGCAATTTTTCACTAACACTGATCTGTACCCATGTATGGTCTGGAACGATACTGTTACTGTTCCAGACCACGGAGCAAAACTCTTCTCCAGGCTGAAAGACTGACCACCTCCAACACTTTGTCGCCTAAGTTGTTGGACTGATTACACCATCTTTATTTCATTTATACCGCCCCCTTTGTATCTGACAGAAGAAGCCTACTGTGTAGGCGAAACGTTTTATCAATGAAGACACCCAACTGTTCCACATGTGTGATAAATAGTTTAAAAGACCATTTATCACATCTGTCAGACACTACATCATCATGAGATCTTGATACAAAAAATTCTTCAACCTTGTCCAACCTTTGGACGAAGACCTACTTCGACTAGTGGATGGTACCACTATGACCCCGCCTCCTCCTGCTTCGTCTCACCTGTGTATTATATACCATTCTTGCACAACTTGTCAGACACTACAACATCATGGAATCTTGATTCTGAGGACATGTACATAACCTTCACGACTACGACAACTACTACTACAACTAACCCATCTCTTTGGGAAGGACCTACTTCCACTGGGGAATACCGCCTACCAGTGACTATGCCTTCGTCTGCTAATAGGGAAATCAGATCAAACAAAAATGATCCTAAATGGATGAACAATAGATTAAAATATCTGATTGGTCAAAAGAGAGGCATATATAGGAAAATTAAAAGAGGAGAGGGGCAGTTAAGAAATCGATATATTCTGTTAAAGAGAGAAATAAAAAAGGGAATTAGAAAAGCAAAAAGAGATTATGAGGTTAAAGTTGCAAGAGAATCGAAGACTAACCCAAAAGGATTCTTTCAGGTATACAGAAGTAAGATCAGGGACAAGACAGGCCCACTCAAAAGTTCCTCGGGTCAGCTCACTGACAGTGATAAGGAAATGTGTAGAATTTTTAACACATACTTCCTCTCAGTTTTTACACAGGAGGATACCAGCGATATTCCGGAAATGATAAATTATGTAGAACAGGACGATAATAAACTGTGCACGATTAGGGTCACAAGTGACATGGTCCTTAGGCAAATAGATAAATTAAAACCTAACAAATCCCCAGGCCCTGATGAACTGTATGCAAGGGTTCTAAAGGAATGTAAAGAAGAGCTCAGCAAACCTTTGGCTAATCTTTTCAACATATCACTACAAACTGGCATGGTGCCAGATAAGTGGAAAATGGCAAATGTGATACCTATTTTCAAAGCAGGTGACAGGTCCTTAGCTTCGAACTATAGACCAATAAGCCTAACCTCCATAGTGGGAAAATTTATGGAATCAATAATTGCCGAGGCAGTTCGTAGCCACCTTGAAAAGCATAAATTAATCAACGAATCTCAGCATGGTTTTACAAAGGGGCGTTCCTGCCTTATGAATTTATTAACTTTTTTCACTAAGGTATTTGAGGAGGTAGATCATGGTAATGAATATGATATTGTGTATATGGACTTCAGTAAGGCTTTTGACAGGGTCCCACATCAGAGACTATTGAGGAAAATTAAGGCACATGGAATAGGAGGAGAATTTTTTTTCCTGGATAGAGGCATGGTTGACAAATAGGCAGCAGAGAGTTTGCATAAATGGAGAGAAATCAGAGTGGGGAAGCGTCACGAGCGGTGTTCCACAGGGGTCAGTGTTGGGCCCCCTGCTGTTCACAATCTACATAAACGACATAGATGAGGGCATAAAGAGCGACATCGGCAAGTTTGCCGATGACACCAAAATAGGCCGTCGAATTCATTCTGACGAGGACATTCGAGCACTCCAGGAAGATTTGAATAGACTGATGCAGTGGTCGGAGAAGTGGCAGATGCAGTTTAATATAGACAAATGCAAAGTTCTAAATGTTGGACAGGACAATAACCATGCCACATATAAACTAAATAATGTAGATCTTAATATTACGGATTGCGAAAAAGATTTAGGAGTTCTGGTTAGCAGTAATCTGAAACCAAGACAACAGTGCATAAGTGTTCGCAATATAGCTAATAGAATCCTTGGCTTCATATCAAGAAGCATAAATAATAGGAGTCCTCAGGTTGTTCTTCAACTCTATACATCCTTGGTTAGGCCTCGTTTAGATTATGCTGCACAGTTTTGGTCACCGTATTACAGAATGGATATAAATGCTCTGGAAAATGTACAAAGGAGGATGACAAAGTTGATCCCATGTATCAGAAACCTTCCCTATGAGGATAGACTAAGGGCCCTGAATCTGCACTCTCTAGAAAGACGTAGAATTAGGGGGGTTAATGTTGCAGTTTAAAAACTGTAGTGTAAAGCACCCTTCTGGCAAGACAGTGATGGAGTGAATGATGGTGAAAGTTTTTCTTTTTCGGGCCACCCTGCCTTGGTGGGAATCGGCCGGTGTGATAATAAAAAAAAAAAAAATAAAATGATTGAAGTGTATAAATGGAAGACAGGAATAAATAAAGGGGGTGTAAATAGTGTGCTGAAAATATCTAGCCTAAACAGGACTCGCAGCAATGGTTTCAAGTTGGAAAAATTCAGATTCAGGAAGGATATAGGAAAGTACTGGTTTGGTAATAGAGTTGTGGATGAGTGGAACAAACTCCCAAGTACAGTTATAGAGGCCAGAACGTTGTGTAGTTTTAAAAATAGGTTGGATAAATACATGAGTGGATGTGGGTGGGTGTGAGTTGGACCTGATAGCTTGTGCTACCAGGTCGGTTGCCGTGTTCCTCCCTTAAGTCAATGTGACCTGACCTGACTAGGTTGGGTGCATTGGCTTAAGCCGGTAGGAGACTTGGACCTGCCTCGCATGGGCCAGTAGGCCTTCTGCAGTGTTCCTTCGTTCTTATGTTCTTATGTTGATAAATTAGACACATGTGCAACTCTTGGGTATCTTTATTGAGGAAACGTTTCGCCACACAGTGGCTTCATCAGTCCATACGTAGGAGAAACTTGAAGAACAGGAGGAGAATGAGGTAATCAGTCCCTCAACCTTGAGTCGATGTGTTCAGTCCATCAATCTATTCAAGATTGATGGACTGAACACATCGACTCAAGGTTGAGGGACTGATTACCTCATTCTCCTCCTGTTCTTCAAGTTTCTCCTACGTATGGACTGTGCAAGAAAGGTATAAAATACCGACAATATGAAAGTTAAGACACATGTGCAACATCTGGATATCTTTATTGTAGTAGACGTTTCGCCATCCAGTGGCTTTATCAATACAGATTCTAGGACATAATAGGAAGACAGTAGAATTATATACAAAAGATGAGGTAATCAGTCCCTCGGCCTTGGAGTTAGTGTTCACAGCATCGTGGTGGAGGAGAGTCTGGAGCAAAGGCAAGAAGACTGGCGCTTTTTATAGGCGTCAGTGAATAGGACGGGCAGCAGACGAGGGCAGTCACTGGTAGGCGGGATTCCCCAGTGGAAGTAGGTCCTTCCCAAAGAGATGGGTTAGTTGCAGCAGCCGTGAAGAAGGTCTTGTAGATGTCCTCTGAACCAAGATTCCATGATGTTGCAGTGTCTGACAAGTTGTGCAAGAAAGGTATAAAATACCGACAATATGAAAGTTAAGACACATGTGCAACATCTGGATATCTTTATTGTAGTAGACGTTTCGCCATCCAGTGGCTTTATCACTACAGATTCTAGGACATAATAGGAAGACAGTAGAATTATATACAAAAGATGAGGTAATCAGTCCCTCGGCCTTGGAGTTAGTGTTCACAGCATCGTGGTGGAGGAGAGTCTGGAGCAAAGGCAAGAAGACTGGCGCTTTTTATAGGCGTCAGTGAATGGGACGGGCAGCAGACGAGGGCAGTCACTGGTAGGCGGGATTCCCCAGTGGAAGTAGGTCCTTCCCAAAGAGATGGGTTAGTTGCAGCAGCCGTGAAGAAGGTCTTGTAGATGTCCTCTGAACCAAGATTCCATGATGTTGCAGTGTCTGACAAGGGAGGGACTGATTACCTCATCTTTTGTATATAATTCTACTGTCTTCCTATTATGTCCTAGAATCTGTATTGATAAAGCCACTGGATGGCGAAACGTCTACTACAATAAAGATATCCAGATGTTGCACATGTGTCTTAACTTTCATATTGTCGGTATTTTATACCTTTCTTGCACAACTTGTCAGACACTGCAACATCATGGAATCTTGGTTCAGAGGACATCTACAAGACCTTCTTCACGGCTGCTGCAACTAACCCATCTCTTTGGGAAGGACCTACTTCCACTGGGGAATCCCGCCTACCAGTGACTGCCCTCGTCTGCTGCCCGTCCCATTCACTGACGCCTATAAAAAGCGCCAGTCTTCTTGCCTTTGCTCCAGACTCTCCTCCACCACGATGCTGTGAACACTAACTCCAAGGCCGAGGGACTGATTACCTCATCTTTTGTATATAATTCTACTGTCTTCCTATTATGTCCTAGAATCTGTATTGATAAAGCCACTGGATGGCGAAACGTCTACTACAATAAAGATATCCAGATGTTGCACACGTATGGACTGATGAAGCCACTGTGTGGCGAAACGTTTCCTCAATAAAGATACCCAAGAGTTGTGATGAATGGTTTGAAAAACCGACAAGTTGTACATTCTACAAGATTGATGGACTGAACACATCGACTCCAGGTTGAGGGACTGATTACCTCATTCTCCTCCTCTCCTTACGCCTTCCTCTTTGTATTGGACTGATGAAGCCACTGTGTGGCGAAGCGTTTCCTGAATAAAGATTCCCATATGCTGCATAAGTGTCTCAATCTTCATACCCAAGAGTTGCACATGTGTCTAATTTATCAACATGTCGGTTCTCTGAACCATTCATCTACTGTTCTTATGTTCTTACACCTGACGTTACTATATAAGCGTCAGGCTCCTTGCTTCTGCTTCAGAATCTCCACTACTACGATGCTCTTCGCACCTACTCCAAGGTTGAGGGACTGATTACCTCATCTTCTGTATATAGTCCTACTGTCTTCAAGCTATGTCCTAGAATTTATATTGATAAAGCCACTGGATGGCGAAACGTCTACAATAAAGATACCCAGATGTTGCACATGTGTCTTAATTTCATCACTTCGTCTCACCTGACTGCAGTACATAAACCCACGTCTACGGCTCTATGCTCCACAGGCAACTAAGACTGATATCCCCTCCCGAAGAGGACCCAGAGATAACTGCGGCCACACTAGTGTACCATGGAGTCAACGAACCAGACAAGCTGTTGTGATGAATGGTTTGAAAAACCGACAAGTTGAAGATTGAGACACTTATGCAACATATGGAAATCTTTATTCAGGAAACGTTTCGCCACACAGTGACTTAATCAGTCCAATACAAAGTAGAAAGGCGTAAGGAGAGGAGGAGATTGAGGCAATCAGTCCCTCAGCCTGGAGTCGACGTGTTCAGGGACTGATTACCTCAATCTCCTCCTCACTTTACGCCTTTCTACTTTGTATTGGACTGATGAAGTCACTGTGTGGCGAAACGTTTCCTGAATAAAGATTCCCAGATAAGCTGTTGCCCGTGATAACGACATATCCTCCTCCTCGCTAGTGTCCACAGTTAGCAGTACATATGGTGCTGTCGCTTAAGAGATGCACCAGTTGAACTGACCAGAAGAGTGCTTGAACAGCATACGTCGCATCATTGTAGAAACCTTTCTCCCTCGGGAGCCAGAGACGGGTCATCGCAAGATTGAGACCCGTGCCAGGACTACGGTCTTGCCTGGAGTTTACCTGGAGAGAGTTCCGGGGGTCAACGCCCCCCCGGCCCGGTCTGTGACCAGGCCTCCTGGTGGATCAGAGCCTGATCAACCAGGCTGTTACTGCTTGCTGCACGCAAACCAACGTACGAGCCACAACCCGGCTGGTCAGGTGAACATTATACATACACACCCTATGCTTTACTTTCTACAAGAGTGATGGACTGAACACACCGACTCCAGGCTGTTGCACATGTGTCTTAATCTTCAACTTGTCGTTATATCAAGTGTTCGTGCTTCAATGAGGTCGTTACAGTTAAAAGAGAAAATGTAACATTAATGGTAAGTTTGGATTTTAAATTAGCCTCATTTATAGTCCAGCTGACGTTTAATGAATCTCATTTATAGTCTAACTGATGTTTAATGAGCCTCATTTACTGTGTTACTAGTGAATATAATAACATCGACTCCAGGCTGAGGGACTGATTACTTCAAACTCCACTTCATCTTCCACCTTTCACTGTTTTGGACTGAAGAAGCCACTGGCTGACATTTTCAGAATAAAGCTTCTCAAATGTTTCCCAAGTGTCGCGTTTTTTAAACCAATTAGACAAAAGCTATACAACCCACTCACTTAGATGAAGTCCTTCCATAGTATCACCGTGGGAACCAACAGCTTCCTAGATAAATGTATAAGTTAGAGGGGATGAGAAATGCTATGGTGATACCGACAGGGTGTGGAAAAAGATACTTATGTACAGTTCAGGGCATTTATTAAAGGAAACGTTTCGCCACGAGTGGCTTCGTCAGTCCTAATACAGAAAAAACAAAGATACGAGTATATTTAGTGGTAGGAATCAGGTCCAATGTCGCGTGGGTGGTGGTGGTGGTAGTAGTAGTAGTAGTGGTGGTGGTAGTAGTAGTAGTAGTAGTAGTAGTAGTAGTAGTAGTAGTAGTAGTAGTAGTAGTAGTAGTAATAGTAGTAGTAGTAGTGATTGTGATGAGACGGACTGCGTTTGAGGAGAGCTGTGAACATCATGTTACAGCGGTCTCCAGAATGGGTAATATCCAGTTGATTAACAATTTGGAAATAGTGAGATGGGTTGAATTTAAGTGGAACTTGCACACGAGTTAACTGAGTTATCAAAGCTTATTGCCTGGGTAGCACTGAAAATGAGTTGGGCAAATATTTCTCTTAGTGGGTCTGTTAGTAGTGTTACTGTGTACTTGCGCAATATACTTAGATAATCCCAGCTACATTATAGATAGGTCCCCAATGGAAATAAGTCACTCTGTCTGACTTTTTTGGGTTATCCTAGGTTCTCTACACATATGCTGCTATGTATGATAATTCTATGTAACTGTATTGTGTATACCTGAATAAATTTACTTACTTACTTACTTACTTAGGTTCCCTTGCTAGCTGTGACGTCACGAGACCCATCACATGTGAACAGTAAACCAGCGGCCTTGCGGTCAGTTCCCGCTAGGCATAGACTGGACAAGGCAAGACTCCTGGGCTTCTCAAGACTCTCTTAATTATATACATCCAAGACATCCAACGTGTGTATTTCTTACTTCCAGTGTCTCCTGACGAACCCCCACGACAAATGGTGGCAGCGGTGGGTTTGAGAAAGACCCGCCTAGTATCGGCCAGTAGGCCTGCTGCAGTGTTCCTCCTTATGTTCTAATGTAAAATTATTTATTCATAATTCACCGAATGAAAAACTTGAACAACATTGTTCTGAGGGGAAATCTACACAATTTTTTTATTTTTTCCTAGAATCAGAATATATACACTGGTACTTGTATATATCTTGGTGTATATATCACCAGAATTCAATTTAATCTCCGTATAAGGAATAAAAGCATTCTTGACAGGTGACGTGAAGCCTTAATGATCCTCGTGTAATGACAGACTTTACGCCCCATTAACCAACCAACCAGCCTTAATGACCCTCGTGAGTAGATAGATTCAACACTCCATTAACCAACCAACCAACCAGCCCTAATAATTAAACCCTCATGTAGTAGATAGATTTTACTCCCCATTAACCAACCAACCAGCCTTAATGACCCTCGTGAAGTGATAGACTTTCATTAGCCAAACAACCTGTCTTTCAAACCACGGAACGGGTGGAGTTTGAAGCTATGGCGAGTGAGTGGTAAAATCCCAGGCCAGTGGTTAACAGCTGGCCTCGAGTTTTAAGACTAACTTGCCATGGATTCAAATCCCACCCGTTCCGTGGTTTGTTAGCATTCGTGTTATTACAATTTCGTGAACCTTTCCTTCACACAGTGCTTGCTCGTAGGCTCCTAGTCGTTAGTGAGTTACCAACGTATGTCTTTCCTGCATCAAACTCCGTAAACCTGACATAGCCAGAGTGTTAAGACGCAGCATCACTGGGAGAGCAGGTTCAAGTTGAGTCACTTAAGTAACAACGTCAGGATGTGGACGGTGAAGAACCGGCAGGTATGTGTTGAATTTTTATTAAGCTAAAAGAGCTCCGGCAACTGACGTGAACTGTGTGTGTGTGTGTGTGTGTGTGTGTGTGTGTGTGTGTGTGTACTCACCTAATTGTGGTTGCAGGGGTCGAGACTCAGCTCCTGGCCCCGCCTCTTCACCGACCGCTACTAGGTCCTCTCTCCCTCTGCTCCATGAGCTTTATCATACCTCGTCTTAAAACCATGTATAGTTCCTGCCTCCACTACATCGCTTGCCAGACTATTCCACTTCCTAACTACTCTATGACTGAAGAAATACTTCCTAACATCCCTTCGACTCATCTGAGTCTTCAGCTTCCAATTGTGACCCTTGTTTCTATGTCCCATCTCTGGAACATCCTGTCTCTGTCCACCATGTCTATTCCACGCAGTATTTTATATGTCGTTATCATGTCTCCCCTGACCCTCCTGTCCTCCAGTGTTGTCAGACCGATTTCCCTTAACCTTTCTTCATAGGACATTCCCCTTAGCTCTGGAACTATCCTTGTTGCAAATCTTTGCACTTTCTCTAATTTCTTGACGTTTTTGACCAGGTGTGGGTTCCAAACTGGTGTTCCATACTCCAGTATGGGCCTGACGTACACAGTGTATAAAGTCTTGAACGATTCCTTACAGAAGTACCGGAACGCTATTCTCAGGTTTGCCAAGCGCCCATATGCCGCAGCAGTTATCTGGTTAATGTGTGCTTCTGGCGATGTACTCGGTATTATACTCACTCCTAGGTCTTTCTCCTTGAGTGAGGTTTGCAGCCTTTGGCCACCTAGCCTATACTCTGTCTGCAGTCTTCTTTGCCCTCCTCCGATCTTCATGACTTTGCATTTGGCGGGGTTAAATTCTAGGAGCCAGTTTCTGGACCACACATCAAGCCTGTCCAGGTCTCTTTGTAGACCTGTCTGGTCCACGTCTGATTTAATTCTCCTCATTAACTTCACGTCATCTGCAAACAGGGACACTTCTGAGTCTCTCCCTTCCGTGTGTGTGTGTACTCACCTATTTGTGGTTACAGGGGTCGAGTCTTAGCTCCTGGCCCCGCCTCTTCACCGGTTGCTACTGGGCCCTCTCTCTCCCCGCTCCATGAGCTTTATCAAACAGGGGCACTTCTGAGTCTCTCCCTTCAGTGTGTGTGTGTGTGTGTGTGGAAGTAGAAAGAAGAGAAAAAGGAAACGAAGAACAAGAAAATGAAAAAGAAAAGCTTCTTTAGAGTAGTAACCTGGTGGCTTAGTAACCCAGGACAATCCTACAAAGCCACAGTCAGGTTTATTGCCAAATGTTATGTTTTTAATCCTCTGCTCCCAGGATGCGACCCCATGTTAGCCGAATAACACTCAGGTACCTACTTATTGCTAGGTGAACAGGGACCGGGGAAACATACCCAGCGTTTCCACTTGTCTGGAGATCGAACCACAGTCCTTTCAATGTAAGTTGAGGCCAATATATATATATATAATATATATATATATATATATATATATATTATATATATATATATATATATAAAATATATATATATATATATATATATATATATATATATGTCGTGCCATATATGTAAAATTGGACAATTAGCAAGAACTCATTTAAAATTAAGTCCTTTTTAAAATTTTCTCTTATACACAAATAACCCGCACATAAAAGACAGAAGCTTACGACGACGTTTCGGTCCGACTTGGACCATTGACAAAGTCACACTAACAGGGGAGGAGCAGGACGGCTATATATAGGCAGGAAGAGGTGGGCGTTTCGCCATCCAGTGGCTGGCTGGATGGCGAAACGTCTACGGTGAGGATGCCCGGGTGTTGTGCGTGTGTCATTTCATCCTGTCGGTATTATATACATTTCTTGTACTACTACTACTACTACTACTACTACCACTACTACTACCTCCACCTCTTCCTGCCTATATATAGCCGTCCTGCTCCTCCCCTGTTAGTGTGACTTTGTCAATGGTCCAAGTCGGACCGAAACGTCGTCGTAAGCTTCTGTCTTTTATGTGCGGGTTATTTGTGTATCGTTCCAGTCACGGTATTGTGCCTTTTTGTTATTTATTTTCTCTTATACGTTTAAAGGTATATTTTTTTCACTAATGTTAATGTAAAAATTATAATTTTGCACCAAAAGAATCTTAGAAAACTTACCTAACCTTATTATAACAAGAGCAATATATTTTAACCTAACCCAACTAAATATATTTTAGATTTGTTTACAATAATTTAATACTAAACAAACACAATGAAATATATTTTTTTCGTTAGGTTCAGAATGATTTTGGCGAAATTATTGCATACACAAATTTTCACTTGTCGTATATGGCGAGATGAGCGTTGCTATTTAAGCCAAGATCGCAAGTTCTGCCTATTCGGCACGACATATATTATATATATATATATATATATATATATATATATATATATATATATATATATATTAAAGTCCTATACAATATACACTTGAATATGTTTATACATTGGGTTAATAAATCTCTGTATATATGCTGTAATGCCTTCCATCTATCACAACACCACTAATAGGCAATAACATATAAATTACTGTAACATTGTGTCACATTGTACACCAGTTTAGTAGCAATAAATTACTTGTAATAAAGGGATATATAAATCACGAAACAGTGTGTAATATTACACATGTATATCACCCAGAAAATCCACTCTCTTTAAAATAAAAGGGAATTAAAACTATATATTTGGAACAGTGCTGAAGAGGTTCGAAATATTGTGTTAATATTGGTTTGTTTTAATCTATTCTCCTTACACACATACACATACACACACACACACACACACACACACACACACACACACATACACACACACACATACACACGTATACACACACACACACACACACACACACACAAACACATACACACATACATAAACACACACACACACATACACACACACACACATACACATACACACACACATACACACACACACACAAACATACACACACACACATACACACACATACATAAACACACACACACATACACATACACACACACACAAATACACACATAAACACACACACATACACACAGTGCACACAACCAAGGAAGAAGTGAAGAGGCTTCTGAGTGAGCTAGATACCTCAAAGGCAATGGGACCAGATAACATCTCCCCATGGGTATTGAGAGAGGGAGCAGAGGCGCTATGTGTACCCCTAACAACAATATTCAATACATCTATCGAAACAGGGAGATTGCCTGAGGCATGGAAGACAGCAAATGTAGTCCCAATCTTTAAAAAAGGAGACAGACATGAAGCATTAAACTACAGACCAGTGTCACTGACATGTATAGTATGCAAAATCATGGAGAAGATTATCAGGAGAAGAGTGGTGGAACACCTAGAAAGGAATGATCTCATCAACAGCAGCCAACATGGTTTCATGGACGGGAAATCCTGTGTCACAAACCTACTGGAGTTCTATGACATGGTGACAGCAGTAAGACAAGAGAGAGAGGGGTGGGTGGATTGCATATTCTTGGACTGCAAGAAGGCGTTTGACACAGTTCCACATAAGAGATTGGTGCAAAAACTGGAGGACCAAGCAGGGATAACAGGGAAGGCAATACAATGGATCAGGGAATACTTGTCAGGAAGACAGCAGCGAGTCATGGTACGTGGCGAGGTGTCAGAGTGGGTAACTGTGACCAGCGGGTTCCCACAGGGGTCAGTCCTAGGACCAGTGCTGTTTCTGGTATTTGTGAACGACATGACGGAAGGAAAGGAATCCAAAGTGTCCCTGTTTGCAGATGACGTGAAGTTGATGAGAAGAATTCACTCGATCGAAGACCAGGCAGAACTACAAAGGGATCTGGACAGGCTGCAGACCTGGTCCAGCAATTGGCTCCTGGAGTTCAATCCCACCAAGTGCAAAGTCATGAAGATTGGGGAAGGGCAAAGAAGACCGCAGACGGAGTACAGTCTAGGGGCCAGAGACTACAAACCTCACTCAAGGAAAAAGATCTTGGGGTGAGTATAACACCAAGCACATCTCCTGAAGCGCACATCAACCAAATAACTGCTGCAGCATATGGGCGCCTTGCAAACCTCAGAACAGCATTCCGACATCTTAATAAGGAGTCGTTCAGGACCCTGTACACCGTGTACGTTAGGCCCATATTGGAGTATGCGGCACCAGTTTGGAACCCACACCTAGCCAAGCATGTAAAGAAACTAGAGAAAGTGCAAAGGTTTGCAACAAGACTAGTCCCAGAGCTAAGAGGTATGTCCTACGAGGAGAGGTTAAGGGAAATCAACCTGACGACACTGAAGGACAGGAGAGATAGGGGGGACATGATAACGACATACAAAATACTGAGAGGAATTGACAAGGTGGACAAAGACAGGATGTTCCAGAGATTGGACATAGTAACAAGGGGACACAGTTGGAAGCTGAAGACACAGATGAATCACAGGGATGTTAGGAAGTATTTCTTCAGCCACAGAGTAGTCAGTAAGTGGAATAGTTTGGGAAGCGATGTAGTGGAGGTAGGATCCATACATAGCTTTAAGCAGAGGTATGATAAAGCTCACGGCTCAGGGAGAGTGACCTAGTAGCGATCAATGAAGAGGCGGGGCCAGGAGCTCGGACTCGACCCCCGCAACCTCAACTAGGTGAGTACAACTAGGTGAGTACACACATACCGAGGAAGAAGTGAAGAGGCTTTTGAGTGAGCTAGATACCTCAAAGGCAATGGGGCCAGATAACATCTCCCCATGGGTCCTGAGAGAGGGAGCAGAGGCGCTATGTGTACCCCTAACAACAATATTCAATACATCTATCGAAACAGGGAGATTGCCTGAGGCATGGAAGACAGCAAATGTAGTCCCAATCTTTAAAAAAGGAGACAGACATGAAGCACTAAACTACAGACCAGTGTCACTGACATATATAATATGCAAAGTCATGGAGAAGATTATCAGGAGAAGAGTGGTGGAACACCTAGAAAGGAATGATCTCATCAACAGCAGCCAACATGGTTTCAGGGACGGGAAATCTTGTGTCACAAACCTACTGGAGTTCTATGACATGGTGACAGCAGTAAGACAAGAGAGAGAGAGGGGTGGGTGGACTGCATTTTCTTGGACTGCAAGAAGGCGTTTGACACAGTTCCACACAAGAGATTAGTGCAAAAACTGGAGGACCAAGCAGGGATAACAGGGAAGGCACTACAATGGATCAGGGAATACTTGTCAGGAAGACAGCAGCGAGTCATGGTACGTGGCGAGGTGTCAGAGTGGGCACCTGTGACCAGCGGGGTCCCACAGGGGTCAGTCCTAGGACCAGAGCTGTTTCTGGTATTTGTGAACGACATGACGGAAGGAATAGAATCCGAAGTGTCCCTGTTTGCAGATGACGTGAAGTTGATGAGAAGAATTCATTCGATCGAAGACCAGGCAGAACTACAGAGGGATCTGGACAGGCTGCAGACCTGGTCCAGCAATTGGCTACTGGGGAAGGGCAAAGAAGACCGCAGACAGAGTACAGTCTAGGGGGCAAGAGACTACAAACCTCACTCAAAGAAAAAGATCTTGGGGTGAGTATAACACCAGGCACATCTCCTGAAGCGCACATCAACCAAATAACTGCTGCAGCATATGGGCGCCTAGCAAACCTCAGAACAGCTTTCCGACATCTTAATAAGGAATCGTTCAGGACCCTTTACACCGTGTACGTTAGGCACATATTGGAGTATGCGTCACCAGTTTGGAACCCACACCTAGCCAAACACGTAAAGAAACTAGAGAAAGTGCAAAGGTTTGCAACAAGACTAGTCCCAGAGCTAAGAGGTATGTCCTACGAGGAGAGGTTAAGGGAAATCAACCTGATGACACTGGAGGACAGGAGAGATAGGGGAGACATGATAACGACATACAAAATACTGAGAGGAATTGACAAGGCGAACAAAGACAGGATGTTCCAGAGATTGGACACAGCAACAAGGGGACACAGTTGGAAGCTGAAGACACAGATGAATCACAGGGATGTTAGGAAGTATTTCTTCAGCCACAGAGTAGTCAGGAAGTGGAATAGTTTGGGAAGCGATGTAGTGGAGGCAGGATCCATACATAGCTTTAAGCAGAGGTATGATAAAGCTCAAGGTTCAGGGAGAATGACCTAGTAGCGACCAGTGAAGAGGCGGGACCAGGAGTTTGGACTCGACCCCTGCAACCTCAACTAGGTGAGTACACACACACACACACACACACACACACACACACACACACACACACACACACACACACACACACACACACACAATATCTGGGAGACTCGGACTCCCTCAACTGACATAATTGTTCTCACGCAGTGAGTGAGAACCAGTGAAGTAAACTGAGGAATCAGTAACAATGTAACAATGCCGCAAGCCACAGGCAAAACTGCCGCAAGGCGATGAAGAGATGCCGAAAGGCACATGTAGAAGTCGAGTGAAAGTGGCCTAAAAAAACTAAAACTAGGTGAGTACACACACACACACACACACACACACACACACCATGTGCTTAGGACAAAATGGTAATTAAGTAACTAACCCCTCCTCTCCCCCCACCACACAGGCTCTGGTGGCCTGGTGGTTAACGCTCTCGCTTCACACGGTGAGGGCCTGGGTTCGATTCCCAGCCAGAGTAGAAACATTGGACGTGTTTCTTTCCACCTGTTGTCTATGTTCCCCATCAGTAAAATGGGTACCTGGGTGTTAGTCGACTGGTGTGGGTCGCATCCTGGGACACTGACCTAAGGAGGCCTGGTCACAGACCGGGCCGCGGGGGCGTTGACCCCCGGAACTCTCTCCAGATAAACTCCAGATAAAACACAATGTGGACAGGATCTTTCAGAGAAGGAACACAGAACAAGGGGTCACAACTGGAAGTTAAAAACTCAGACAAGGCACAGGGATGTTAGGAAGTATTTCTCCAGCCTTAGAGTTGTCCGGAAGTAGAACAATCTGGAGAGTGATGTAATGGAGGAAGGATCCATACACAGCTTTAAGAAAAGATACGATAAAGCTCATGGAGCAGGGAGAGGGTGGATCTAGTAGCGACCATCGAGAGGCTGGGCCAGGAGCTATGAATCGACCCCTGCAACCACAAATAGGTGAGTACAAGTAGATAAGTACACACACGCACCAGGCCAGGAGCTGTGAATCGACCCCTGCAACTACAAATAGGTGAGAACACACACACAACAGCCCAAGTGTCTTTAAGAACTGGTAACTACTGCTATTTCTACCACTATTACTACTGCCATTACTACTACTACTACTATTATTAGTGCTACTACGACTACTACTACTACTAATAATAATACTAATATTACTGTTATTACTACTACTAATACTACTACTACTAGTGCTACTACTACTCTTATTACTAATAATAATAATACTATTACTAATACTACTACTACTATTACTAGTGCTACTACTACTACTACTACACACATGGTTGAAGCAGCTATCACTACCCACAAGCAAAATGGGAATTAATTTCAATCACAAAGAGATACTGAGAGAACATTGACTCACATGAGGAACCAAAAACCTGAAAGACAAAGTTGGTGAAAAGGACAAGAGAGGAGATGAACCAGCAAGACTAGACCTAGTATTTACCACAGGTATGCCAGACTTCCCTAAGCTTCAAGGTCATATTTCATATCACAAGACGGGCAGCCATAAACACCTTAGACTGTTAGGTAAGACACATATGCAACAGTTAGGCAACTTTATTCCGAAACGTTTCGCCTACACAGTAGGCTTCTTCAGTCGAATACTTTCTGTATTCGGCTGAAGAAGCCTACTGTGTAGGCGAAACGTTTCGGAATAAAGTTGCCTAACTGTTGCATATGTGTCTTACCTAACAACCTGTCGGTATTGTATACCATTTTGATGTTCACCTTAGACTGTACCCAATTCAAGAACAGTTCGATCCACGATCATTCCTTCCTCAACCAAATCACGTCCAGAACACGTTCAGATATCAGAAATTCAGGTCAACAAACCAAGGAAATGAAAGCTTCAGCAGACAGATGACTTACTTAATTGCACTCTGTAAGATGTCTTGAATAAATAATATGATGTAAAACTATGTAATTAAACTTAAAAGCTTTTTAAATCTGTGAGAACTTTTAAATGAGCTGATGAAGGACAGTAAGCTTGAGCTTGTGATACAAATTCAGAAAATTTTGTAGAATATTATAGTGTGTGTGTGTGTGTGTGTGTGTGTGTGTGTGTGTGTGTGTGTGTGTGTGTGTGTGTGTGTGTACTCACCTATTTGCTCACCTATTTGTGGTTGCAGGGGTCGAGTCACAGCTCCTGGCCCCGCCTCTTCGCTGATTGCTACTAGGTCCTCTCTCTCCCTGCCCCATGAGCTCTATCATACCTCGCCTTAAAACTATGTATGGTTCCTGCCTCCACCACATCACTTTCTAGGCTATTCCATGGCCTGACTACTCTATGACTGAAGAAATACTTCCTAACATCCCTTTGATTCATCTGAGTCTTCAACTTCCAATTGTGACCTCTTGTGTCTGTGTCCCATCTCTGGAACATCCCGTCTTTGTCCACCTCGTCTATTCCGCGCAGTATTTTATATGTCGTTATCATGTCTCCCCTGACCCTCCTGGCCTCCAGTGTCGTCAGGCCGATTTCCCTCAACCTTTCTTCATAGGACAATCCCCGTAGCTCTGGGACTAGTCTTGTTGCAAACCTTTGCACTTTCTCTAATTTCTTGACGTGCTTGACTAGGTGTGGATTCCAAACTGGTGCTGCATACTCCAGTATGGGCCTGACGTAGATGGTGTACAGAGTCTTAAACGAATCCTTACTGAGGTATCGGAACGCTATCCGTAGGTTTGCCAGGCGCCCGTATGCTGCAGCAGTTATCTGATTGATGTGCGCCTCAGGAGATATGCTCGGTGTTATACTCACCCCCAGATCTTTTTCCTTTAGTGAGGTTTGCAGTCTTTGGCCATCTAAACTATATTGTGTCTGCGGTCTTCTTTGCCCTTCCCCAATCTTCATGACTTTGCATTTGGCAGGGTTAAATTCAAGGAGCCAGTTGCTGGACCAGGCTTGTAGCCTGTCCAGATCTCTTTGTAGTCCTGCCTGATCCTCGTCCGATTCAATTCTTCTCATTAACTTCACATCGTCTGCAAACAAGGACACTTCTGAGTCTATCCCTTCCGTTATGTCGTTCACGTATACCAAGAACAGCACAGGTCCTAGGACTGACCCCTGTGGAACCCCGCTTGTCACAGGCGCCCACTCTGACACCTCGTCGCGTACCATGACTCGTTGTTTCCTCCCTGTCAGATATTCTCTGATCCATTGCAGTGCCTTTCCTGTTATGTGTGCCTGGTCCTCTAGCTTTTGCAGTAACCTCTTGTGAGGAACTGTGTCGAAAGCCTTCTTGCAGTCCAAAAATACGCAGTCGATCCACCCCTCTCTCTCTTGTCTTACTTCTGTCACCTTGTCATAAAACTCTAGTAGGTTTGTGACACAGGATTTTCCTTCCCTGAAACCGTGCTGGTTGTCACTTATACACTTGTTTCTTTCCAGGTGCCCCACCACTCTCCTCCTGATGATCTTCTCCATGACCTTGCATACTATACACGTTAGAGATACAGGTCTGTAGTTTAGTGCCTCATGTCTGTCTCCCTTTTTAAAAATTGGGACTACATTTGCCATTTTCCATACCTCAGGGAGTTGCCCAGTTTCAAATGATGTGTTGAAGATCTTTGTTAATGGCTCACACAATATCTCTGCTCCCTCTTTAAGGACCCATGGAGAGATGTTGTCTGGTCCCACCGCCTTTGAGGTGTCGAGTTCGCATAGCAGCTTCTTCACCTCCTCCTTGGTTATATGTACCTCATCCAGCACTTGCTGGTGTGCCCCCCTGTTCTGATTTCTTGGAGTCCTACTGGTTTCCACTGTAAATACCTCTTTAAATCTTGTGTTGAGCTCCTGACATACCTCTCGGTCGTTTCTTGTGAATTCCCCATCACCCTTCCTCAGTCTGATTACCTGGTCCTTGACTGTTGTTTTCCTCCTGATGTGGTTGTACAACAGCTTCGGGTCAGTCTTTACTTTTGATGCTATGTCATTTTCATATTGTCTCTGAGCCTCCCTTCTTATCTGTGCATATTCGTTTCTGGCTCTTCGGCTGATTTCTTTATTTTCCTGAGTTCTCTGTCTTCTGTACCTTTTCCATTCTCTAGTACACCTAGTTTTTGCCTCCCTACACCTTTGGGTGAACCAAGGACTCGTTCTGTTCTTCCCATTATTTCTGTTTCCCTTGGGAACAAACCTCTCCTCTGCCTCCTTGCATTTTGTTGCTACATAGTCCATCATTTCTTGTACTGGTTTTCCTGTCAGTTCCCTCTCCCACTGAATGTCTTGAAGGAAGTTCCTCATGCCTGAGTAGTTCCCCCTTTTGTAGTTTGGTTTTTCCCAGCCTATTCCTGCTACTCTCTCCACTTGGAGCTCAACTATGTAGTCGAAGCACAGAACCACATGATCACTAGCTCCCAGGGGCCTTTCATACATGATACCCTCGATGTCCGAACTACTCATGGTGAATACAAGGTCCAACCTTGCTGGTTCATCCTCTCCTCTCTCTCTGGTAGTGTCTCTAACATGTTGATGCATGAGGTTCTCCAGTACCACATCCATCATCTTGGCTCTCCATGTTTCGGGACCCCCATGGGGCTCCAGGTTTTCCCAGTCAATCTCCTTGTGATTGAAATCACCCATAACTAGTAACTTTGCTCCCCCCATGTGTGCTCTCCTGGCCACCTCGGCTAGTGTGTTGATCATTGCTCTGTTGCTCTCATCGTATTCTTCTCTTGGCCTCCTGCAGTTCTGTGGTGGGTTGTACATTACTGCAATTATCACCTTATGTCCCTCAGACTGGATTGTTCCTACTAAGTAGTCCCTTTCGCCCATGCCATCCATTCCTTCCATTTTCTCAAAACCCCACTGGTTTTTAATGAGCAGTGCAACTCCTCCTCCCCCTCTCCTCCCTCTGTCTTTCCTGAAGATTTGATATCCGGATGGAAAGATTGAATCTGTTATTATTCTGGTGAGTTTTGTTTCTGTGAGTGCTATTATGTCTGGGGATGTCTCTTTGATTCTTTCGTGCCACTCCTCATACTTGTTTGTTATTCCATTTGCATTTGTATACCACACCTTCAACTTCTTTTCTAAGACTGTGGTCTGGGAAGTATATTGGGGTTGGGGAAGTGGGAGACCTGGTAAGGAACTATGGGTTGTTGCTGTGGGGGTGAAGTTTGTAATGTAGTGGGTGGGGGCATTGGATGTGGCATGGGTGTTTTGATTTAGAGTGTTTGGTTGCACTGGGGTTGACCTGGTTGGGAGGCTTCTATAGAAAGTTGTGAGGGAGGCTGTGTGTGTGTGTGTGTGTGTGTGTGTGTGTGTGTGTGTGTGTGTGTGTGTGTGTGTGTGTGTGTGTGGGAGAGAGAGAGAGAGAGAGAGGAGAGAGAGAGAGAGAGAGAGAGAGAGAGAGAGAGAGAGAGAGAGAGACCAAAAAATAAACATGAAAAAGAAGAAGAGGCAGCAGAAAACGCAAGAGACGTGGAAGAAGGGAAGGGTCAGAACTGATAAAAGTGGGAGATAAGAGACCAGCTCTTGGCTGGGACGAAGGTGGATTTAGATAAGAGAATAATAATAGAAAGAGTAAGATAAGAGGGGATAAGAGTGATCACAGGAAGTAAAGAGTCCTGCCAGCTCTCAAGCTGATATTTTGGCCCACACTTAAATAGGAAGGAGAGTTCTGTTTTATTTTAGTTACCAGTACTGGTGATGCTACTGGTGTTACTTACTGGGGTTCCCAGTACTGGTGTTGTTTACTGGGCTTCCCAGTACTGGTGATGCTACTGGTGTTACTTACTGGGGTTCCCAGTACTGGTGTTGTTTACTGGGCTTCCCAGTACTGGTGATGTTACTGGTGTTACTTACTGGAGTTCCCAGTACTGGTGTTGTTTACTGGGCTTCCCAGTACTGGTGATGCTAATGGTGTTACTTACTGGGGTTCCCAGTACTGGTGTTGTTTACTGGGCTTCCCAGTACTGGTGATGTTACTGGTGTTACTTACTGGGGTTCCCAGTACTAGTGTTGTTTACTGGGCTTCCCAGTACTGGTGATGCTACTGGTATTGTTGCTGAAGGTGGTGGTACTTTTGTTCGTACGGGTGGTAGAACTGGTGTTGGTACTGGTGGTGGTACTGGTGGTATTCCTTACTGATGAGACGTTTCGCCCGTCAGTGGGATTTTAAATCAATACAGACTAAGGGATAGATCACCTTTCATCAAGGCTGAGGGAATGACCACCTTCCATCAAGGCTGAGGGACTGACCACCTTCCATCAAGGCTGAGAAACTGACCACCTTCCATCAAGGCTGAGGAACTGACCACCTTACATCAAGGCTGGGAAACTGACTACCTTACATCAAGGCTGGGAAACTGACCACCTTCCATCAAGGCTGGGGAACTGACCACCTTCCATCAAGGCTGAGGGACTGACCACCTTCCATCAAGGCTAAGGAACTGACCACCTTCCATCAAAGCTGAGGGACTGACCACCTTCCACCAAGGCTGAGGAACTGACCACTTTCCATCAAGGCTGAGGAACTGACCACCTTCCATCAAGGTTGAGGGAGTGACCACCTTCCATCAAGATTGACCACCTTCCATCAAGGCTGAGGGAGTGACCACCTTCCATCAAGGCTGAGGGAGTGACCACCTTCCATCAAGGCTGAGGGACTGACCACCTTCCACCAAGGCTGAGGAACTGACCACTTTCCATCAAGGCTGAGGAACTGACCACCTTCCATCAAGGTTGAGGGACTGATCACCTTCCATCAAGATTGACCACCTTCCATCAAGGCTGAGGGAGTGACCACCTTCCATCAAGGCTGAGGGAGTGACCACCTTCCACCAAGGCTGAGGAACTGACCACTTTCCATCAAGGCTGAGGAACTGACTACCTTCCATCAAGGCTGGAAAACTGACCACCTTCCATCAAGGCTGAGGAACTGACCACCTTCCATCAAGACTGAGGAACTGATCACCTTCCATCAAGGCTGAGGGACTGACCACCTTCCATCAAGGCTGAGGGACTGACCACCTTCCATCAAGGCTGAGGGACTGACCATCTTCCATCAAGGCTGAGGAACTGACCACCTTCCATCAAGGCTGAGAAACTGACCACCTTCCATCAAGACTGAGGAACTGACCACCTTCCATCAAGGCTGGGGTACTGACCACCTTCCATCAAGGCTGGGAAACTGACCACCTTCCATCAAGGCTGGGGAACTGACCACCTTCCATCAAGGCTGAGGGACTGATCCCCTTCCATCAAGGCTGAGGGACTGACCACCTTCCATCAAGGCTGAGGGGCTGACTACCTTCCACCAAGGCTGAGGAACTGACCACTTTCCATCAAGGCTGAGGAACTGACCACCTTCCATCAAGGTTGAGGGACTGACCACCTTCCATCAAGATTGACCACCTTCCATCAAGGCTGAGGGAGTGACCACCTTCCATCAAGGCTGAGGGAGTGACCACCTTCCATCAAGGCTGACGGTCTGACCACCTTCCACCAAGGCTGAGGAATTGACCACTTTCCATCAAGGCTTAGGAACTGACCACCTTCCATCAAGGTTGAGGGACTGACCACCTTCCATCAAGATTGACCACCTTCCATCAAGCCTGAGGGAGTGACCACCTTCCATCAAGGCTGAGGGACTGACCACCTTCCGTCAAGGCTGGGGAACTGACCACCTTCGATCAAGGCTGAGGGACTGACCACCTTCCATCAAGGCTGAGGAACTGACCACCTTCCATCAAAGCTGAGGGACTGACCACCTTCCATCAAGGCTGAGGGACTGACCACCTTACATCAAGGCTGAGGGAATGACCACCTTCCATCAAGGCTGAGGAACTGACTACCTTCCATCAAGGCTGAGGGAATGACCACCTTCCATCAAGGCGGAGGGACTGACCACCTTCCATCAAGGCTGAGGAACTGACCACCTTCCATCAAGGCTGAGGGACTGACCACCTTCCATCAAGGCTGAGGGAGTGATCACCTTCCATCAAGGCCGAGGGAGTGACCACCTTCCATTAAGGCTGAGGGACTGACCACCTTCCATCAAGGCTGAGGAACTGACCACCTTCCATCAAGGCTGAGTGACTGACCACCTTCCATCAAGGCTGAGGGAGTGATCACCTTCCATCAAGGCTGAGGGACTGACCACCCTCCATCAAGGCTGAGGGACTGACCACCTTCCATCAAGGCTGAGTGACTGACCACCTTCCATCAAGGCTGAGGGAGTGATCACCTTCCATCAAGGCTGAGGGACTGACCACCCTCCATCAAGGCTGAGGAACTGACCACCTTCCATCAAGGCTGAGTGACTGACCACCTTCCATCAAGGCTGAGTGACTGACCACCTTCCATCAAGGCTGAGTGACTGACCACCTTCCATCAAGGCTGAGGGTCTGACCACCTTTCATCAAGGCTGAGGGACTGACCACCTTCCATCAAGGCTGAGGGAGTGACCACCTTCCATCAAGGCTGAAGGACTGACCACCTTCCATCAAGGCTGGGGAACTGACCACCTTCCATCAAGGCTGAGGGACTGACCAGCTTCCATCAAGGCTGAGGGTCTGACCACCTTCCATCAAGGCTGAAGGACTGACCACCTTCCATCAAGGCTGGGGAACTGACCACCTTCCATCAAGGCTGAGGGACTGACCAGCTTCCATCAAGGCTGAGGAACTGACCACCTTCCATCAAGGCTGAGGGACTGACCATCTTCCATCAAGGCTAAGGAACTGACCACCTTCTATCAAGGCTGAGTTGCACATGTGTCTAATTCAACAACATGTCGGTTCTCTGAACCATTCATCTACAATACTGTCAGACACTGCAACTTCTTGGGATCTTAACACTTGGGAATTCTTCACTTGCCTAACCCTTGGGCATGACCTACTTCCACACTGGACAAATGTGACACCACCTACGACTGCTGCCCCTCACCTGTCTACGGTTTATAAGCTGCTTCTCCGCTCATATGCCGTATTCTATTCAAGATTGATGGACTGACCACATCGACTCAAGGCTGAGGGACTGATTACCTCATTCTCCTCCTGTTCTTCAAGTTTCTCCTTTGTATGGACTGATGAAGCCACTATGTGGCGAAACGTTTCCTCAGTAAAGATACCCAAAGAGTTGCACATGTGTCTAATTCAACAACATGTCGGTTCTCTGAACCATTCATCTACAAGGCTGAGGAACTGACCACCTTCCATCAAGGCTGAGGGACTGACCACCTTCCATCAAGGCTGAGGGAGTGACCACCTTCCATCAAGGCTGAGAGACTGACCACCTTCCATCAAGGCTGAAGAACTGACCACCTTCCATCAAGGCTGAGGGACTGACCACCTTCCATCAAGGCTGAGGGACTGACCACCTTCCATCAAGGCTGAGGGAGTGACCACCTTCCATCAAGGCTGAG
The DNA here is from genome assembly GCF_026875155.1 of Cherax quadricarinatus. Lineage (NCBI taxonomy): Eukaryota > Metazoa > Arthropoda > Malacostraca > Decapoda > Parastacidae > Cherax > Cherax quadricarinatus. Next base: position 12,829,240 of record NC_069470.1, read on the forward strand.
AGACTGACCACCTTCCATCAAGGCTGAAGAACTGACCACCTTCCATCAAGGCTGAGGGACTGACCACCTTCCATCAAGGCTGAGGGACTGACCACCTTCCACCAAGGCTGAGGGACTGACCACCTCAAAATTTCCTCTTCACTTCTACCACTTTCTCCAGGATATATTCTCTGTATTGGACTGATAAAGGCACTGGTGGGCGAAACGTCTCATTAATAAAGATATCCAGGGATTGCTTCATCTTGCAAGTATTCACTGAATATTGCACCTACACAGCCATGAAACTGTCTGACCTACTTTAAAAGCTCGCCAAAGTACTCTAGTCCATAACGTTACTCTTTGCACCATGTTAAACTAACGCTTTTAGTTTTTATCACTAAATTCTCCTCACCCTAACTGTTCATTTCCATTAACTTTTCCGCAGAGATTAAAGCAAGTCCACCATAATGGCTAAATAGTTGAAAAATCTATTTGGTGTCAGGTAAGATTGACAGGGGATTGAAGAGCCTTTAAACGTGGTGTGTAGACTGCACTCTGGGGAGAGGGAGAGAGAGAGAGAGAGAGAGAGAGAAGGGGACCGGACACGCGAGAGGAAGGGAAAGCAACAAGAACTGAGACAAAGGAAGAATAATGGTTAATTTAGGAAGAATGGGAAACAGAGTGAAGGTGTGAGAAAGGGGATCAGGTAATAAACCACAGTGATGTAATAATGGATAGTAACCAGGACTTCGCACATGTTTTAATTTGGCTTTATTCACATATTAACCCAAGCTTGTACTTGAGTTAATAAGGTTATTAAAGCTTATTCCTTGGGCGATCTGGGTTTGAGAAGGACTTGCCAAGCACGGGCCAGTAGGCCTGCTGCAGTGTTCCTCCTTTCTTATGTTCTTATGTAAAAGTTCCTGTATATACTACTAATGATTTTATGATTACAATTAAAGAGAGCTTATACACCGTGAAGTGTATATCCCTGAGTATATATCTCTCGGTCTGTATATCTCTGTTTAATATATATATATATATATATATATATATATATATATATATATATATATATATATATATATATATATATATTTATATATATATATATATATAATATATATTTATATATATATATATATATATATATATATATATAATATATATATATATATATATATATATATATATATATATATATCTCGCTTAACATGTATATCTCAGTTTATATGTATATATCTCAGTTTGTGTATATATCTCAATTTATATGTATATCTCTCAGTTTATATATACATTGATCATTAAATTATTCATGGCTGGTTTACAGGTGACATGCAGTCTTAATAAATCTCGCGTAGTCGATTGCTTTTTAAACCACATTAACCTAATTAACCAACTAGTTTGTCCAAGCCTCTCAAAGTACGTAGTAGCTTCTCCACTCGGCCGGATCCCAAGTGGAGAAGCTACAACGCACTTGATGCAGAGTGTGTAGGTTCGAATCCTGCTGTGGACTGAGAGACAATGTTTGTAAATAATTTCGCCTTTTGGTGAATTAAGATCAATATAATGTGCATGTCGGTGATATTAATTTAATAAGACATTCTACATGTACAAGGTATGAACATTAAAATGGTATAAAATACCGACTGGTTGTTAGGTAAGACACATATGCAACAGTTAGGTATCTTTATTTCGAAACGTTTCGCCTACACAGTAGGCTTCTTCAGTCGAGTACAGAGAAGTTGATAGAAGCAGAAGATACTTTAAGACGATGTAATCAGTCCATCACCCTTAAAGTTTTGAGGTGGTCAGTCCCTCAGTCTGGAGAAGAGCATTGTTCCATAGTCTGAAACAATATTGTTTCAGACTGAGGGACTGACCACCTCAAAACTTTAAGGATGATGGACTGATTAAATCGTCTTCAAGTCTCTTCTGCTTCTATCAACTTCTCTGTACTCGACTGAAGAAGCCTACTGTGTAGGCGAAACGTTTCGAAATAAACATACCTAACTGTTGCATATGTGTCTTACCTAACAACATGTACAAGGTATACAAGTACATGTACAAGGTATACAAGTACATGTACAAGGTATACACGTACATGTACAAGGTATACAAGTACTTGTACAAGGTATACAAGTACATGTACAAGGTATACACGTACATGTACAAGGTATACAAGTACATGTACAAGGTAAACAAGTACATGTACAAGGTATACAAGTACATGTACAAGGTATACAAGTACATGTACAAGGTATACACGTACATGTACAAGGTATACAAGTACATGTACAAGGTAAACAAGTACATGTACAAGGTATACACGTACATGTACAAGGTATACAAGTACATGTACAAGGTAAACAAGTACATGTACAAGGTATACAAGTACATGTACAAGGTAAACAAGTACATGTACAAGGTAAACAAGTACATGTACAAGGTATACAAGTACATGCACAAGGTATACAAGTACATGTACAAGGTATACAGACCATAGCTGACATCAATGACATAGTACTATATAGAAAGCCCCTTGTTATGCTGAGCATTTCCAGCATATCAGGTCAGTTTTGCTTCAGTATACCCAGTATAATAAAGTTACTGAATGCAGGTGAAAAAAAATTATACATCATGTGAATAGTGAAAAAAAAACACATGATAAATAAAATTAAAAAAATAAAAACACGTAAAGGAGATGTGTATATTTCGGTCTTTACACACAAAACCCGCACATAGAAGAGAGGAGCTTACGACGACGTTTCAGTCCGACTTGGACTTTGTAAATGGTCCAAGTCGGACCGAAACGTCGTCGTAAGCTCCTCTCTTCTATGTGCGGGTTATTTGTGTATCGTTCCAGTCACGGTATTGTGACTTTTTGTTATTTATTTCGGTCCTATTCAGAGACCATCATTAACAAATGTTTCTATATTTTGTTTTTATTCTGTCTATATCGATGATGCTTTACGATACTTTAATACATTTAACTTCATAATTAGTAATATGAAATTCGCTAATATTCTTCCAAAGGCAGAAGGAATACGTAACAAGTGGAACTGAAATTGAAAATGCAGAGTGACATGGATGAGAAAGTGAGAGAGAGAGAGAGAGAGAGAGAGAGAGAGAGAGAGAGAGAGAGAGAGAGAGATGACTGTAATAGACCATTATATTATTTGTAATACGTCTTTACGATATACTCACAAGGCTGTAGTGCGATCCTCTGACAAAGACCAAAATAATGACCAATGCAACTACACAAGGCATCTTGCAGTGACTAGTGTCACAAGAGGCTCAGTAGTGACTAGTGCCACAAGTGGCTCAGCAGTGACTAGTGTCACAAGTGGCTCAGCAGTGACTAGTGTCACAAGTGGCTCAGTAGTGACTAGTGTCACAAGTGGCTCAGCAGTGACTAGTGTCACAAGTGGCTCAGTAGTGACTAGTGCCACAAGTGGCTCAGCAGTGACTAGTGTCACAAGTGGCTCAGCAGTGACTAGTGTCACATGTGGCTCAGTAGTGACTAGTGCCACAAGTGGCTCAGTAGTGACTAGTGCCACAAGTGGCTCAGTAGTGACTAGTGCCACAAGTGGCTCAGTAGTGACTAGTGCCACAAGTGGCTCAGTAGTGACTAGTGTCACAAGTGGCTCAGTAGTGACTAGTGCCACAAGTGGCTCAGTAGTGACTAGTGCCACAAGTGGCTCAGTAGTGACTAGTGCCACAAGTGGCTCAGTAGTGACTAGTGCCACAAGTGGCTCAGTAGTGACTAGTGTCACAAGTGGCTCAGTAGTGACTAGTGCCACAAGTGGCTCAGTAGTGACTAGTGCCACAAGTGGCTCAGTAGTGACTAGTGCCACAAGTGGCTCAGTAGTGACTAGTGTCACAAGTGGCTCAGCAGTGACTAGTGTCCACAAGTGGCTCAGTAGTGACTAGTGCCACAAGTGGCTCAGTAGTGACTAGTGCCACAAGTGGCTCAGTAGTGACTAGTGCCACAAGTGGCTCAGTAGTGACTAGTGCCACAAGTGGCTCAGTAGTGACTAGTGTCACAAGTGGCTCAGTAGTGACTAGTGCCACAAGTGGCTCAGTAGTGACTAGTGTCACAAGTGGCTCAGTAGTGACTAGTGTCACAAGTGGCTCAGTAGTGACTAGTGTCACAAGTGGCTCAGTAGTGACTAGTGCCACAAGTGGCTCAGTAGTGACTAGTGCCACAAGTGGCTCAGTAGTGACTAGTGCCACAAGTGGCTCAGTAGTGACTAGTGTCACAAGTGGCTCAGTAGTGACTAGTGCCACAAGTGGCTCAGTAGTGACTAGTGTCACAAGTGGCTCAGTAGTGACTAGTGTCACAAGTGGCTCAGTAGTGACTAGTGTCACAAGTGGGTCAGTAGTGACTAGTGCCACAAGTGGCTCAGTAGTGACTAGTGCCACAAGTGGCTCAGTAGTGACTAGTGCCACAAGTGGCTCAGTAGTGACTAGTGCCACAAGTGGCTCAGTAGTGACTAGTGTCACAAGTGGCTCAGTTTGTGACTAGTGCCACAAGTGGCTCAGTAGTGACTAGTGCCACAAGTGGCTCAGTATTGACTAGTGCCACAAGTGGCTCAGTAGTGACTAGTGCCACAAGTGGCTCAGTAATGACTAGTGCCACAAGTGGCTCAGTAGTGACTAGTGCCACAAGAGGCTCAGTAGTGACTAGTGCCACAAGAGGCTCAGTAGTGACTAGTGCCACAAGTGGCTCAGTAGTGACTAGTGCCACAAATGGCTCAGTAGTGACTAGTGCCACAAGTGGCTCAGTAGTGACTAGTGCCACAAGTGGCTCAGTAGTGACTAGTGCCACAAGTGGCTCAGTAGTGACTAGTGCCACAATTGGCTCAGTAGTGACTAGTGCCACAAGTGGCTCAGTAATGACTAGTGCCACAAGTGGCCCAGTATTGACTAGTGCCACAAGTGGCTCAGTAGTGACTAGTGCCACAAGTGGCTCAGCAGTGACTAGTGCCACAAGTGGCTCAGTAGTGACCAGTGCCACAAGTGGCTCAGTAGTGACTAGTGCCACAAGTGGCTCAGTAGTGACTAGTGCTACAAGTCGCTCAGTAGTGACTAGTGCCACAAGTGGCTCAGCAGTGACTAGTGCCACAAGTGGCTCAGTAGTGACTAGTGCCACAAGTGGCTCAGCAGTGACTAGTGCCACAAGTGGCTCAGTAGTGACTAGTGCCACAAGTGGCTCAGCAGAGACTAGTGCCACAAGTGGCTCAGTAGTGACCAGTGCCACAAGTGGCTCAGTAGTGACTAGTGTCACAAGTGGCTCAGTAGTGACTAGTGCTACAAGTGGCTCAGTAGTGACTAGTGCCACAAGTGGCTCAGCAGTGACTAGTGCCACAAGTGGCTCAGTAGTGACTAGTGCCACAAGTGGCCCAGTAGTGACTAGTGCCACAAGAGGCTAAGTAGTGACTAGTGCCACAAGAGGCTAAGTAGTGACTAGTGCCACAAGAGGCTCAGTAGTGACTAGTGCCACAAGTGACTCAGTAGTGACTAGTGCCACAAGTGGCTCAGTAGTGACTAGTGCCATAAGTGGCTCAGCAGTGACTAGTGCCACAAGTGGCTCAGTAGTGACTAGTGCCACAAGTGGTTCAGCAGTGACTAGTGCCACAAGTGGCTCAGTAGTGACTAGTGCCACAAGTGGCTCAGTAGTGACTAGTGCCACAAGTGGCTCAGTAGTGACTAGTGCCACAAGTGGCTCAGTAGTGACTAGTGCCACAAGTGGCTCAGTAGTGACTAGTGCCACAAGTGGCTCAGTAGTGACTAGTGCCACAAGTGGCTCAGTAGTGACTAGTGCCACAATTGGCTCAGTAGTGACTAGTGCCACAAGTGGCTCAGTAATGACTAGTGCCACAAGTGGCCCAGTATTGACTAGTGCCACAAGTGGCTCAGTAGTGACTAGTGTCACAAGTGGCTCAGCAGTGACTAGTGCCACAAGTGGCTCAGTAGTGACCAGTGCCACAAGTGGCTCAGTAGTGACTAGTGCCACAAGTGGCTCAGTAGTGACTAGTGCTACAAGTCGCTCAGTAGTGACTAGTGCCACAAGAGGCTCAGTAGTGACTAGTGCCACAAGTGGCTCAGTAGTGACTAGTGCCACAAGTCGCTCAGTAGTGACTAGTGCCACAAGTGGCTCAGTAGTGACTAGTGCCACAAGTGGCTCAGTAGTGACTAGTGCCACAAGTGGCTCAGTAGTGACTAGTGTCACAAGTGGCTCAGCAGTGACTAGTGCCACAAGTGGCTCAGTAGTGACTAGTGCCACAAGTGGCTCAGTAGTGACTAGTGCCACAAGTGGCTCAGCAGTGACTAGTGCCACAAGTGGCTCAGCAGTGACTAGTGTCATAAGTGGCTCAGCAGCTCAGCAGTGAATAGTGCCACATAACAGTGAGGCTCAGCAGATCAGCAGTGACTAGTGCCACATAACAGTGAGGCTCAGCAGATCAGCAGTGACTAGTGCCACATAACAGTGAGGCTCAGCAGATCAGCAGTGACTAGTGCCACATAACAGTGAGGCTCAGCAGATCAGCAGTGACTAGTGCCACAAGAGGCTCAGCAGTGACTAGAGCCACTAGAGGCTCAGCAGTGACTAGTGTCAATATAGACTCAGCAGTGACTAGTGCCACATAACAGTGAGGCTCAGCAATGAAGCATCATTCATTAAAATCCACACTGATATATTTCTCACCTAAATATGCTGTATGTTTCGATATTTTGGGCTGGTGGTTAACGCTCTCGCTTCACACGGTGAGGGCCTGGGTTCGATTCCCAGCCAGAGTAGAAACATTGGACGTGTTTCTTTCCACCTGTTGTCTATGTTCCCCATCAGTAAAATGGGTACCTGGGTGTTAGTCGACTGGTGTGGGTCGCATCCTGGGACAATGACCTAAGGAGGCCTGGTCACAGACCGGGCCGCGGGGGCGTTGACCCCCGGAACTCTCTCCAGATAAACTCCAGATAAACTCCAGATAACAGTGCTACTAGTTTATATTAGTCACTGATAAGTGCTACTAGTTTATATTAGTCACTGATAAGTGCTACTAGTTTATATTAGTCACTGATAAGTGCTACTAGTTTATATTAGTCACTGATAACAGTGCTACTAGTTTATATTAGTC
>NC_069470.1:12838860-12898860 GCF_026875155.1 Cherax quadricarinatus
ATGAAGATAGGGAAGCTGTGATTTCGTGTATAGGGCAAGGAGGAATAACATCTTGTAGGAGTGAGGAAGAGCCAGTTGTGAGTGTGGGGGAAGTTCGTGAGGCAGTAGGTAAAATGAAAGGGGGTAAGGCAGCCGGGATTGATGGGATAAAGATAGAAATGTTAAAAGCAGGTGGGGATATAGTTTTGGAGTGGTTGGTGCAATTATTTAATAAATGTATGGAAGAGGGTAAGGTACCTAGGGATTGGCAGAGAGCATGCATAAGTTCCTTTGTATAAAGGCAAAGGGGATAAAAGAGAGTGCAAAAATTATAGGGGGATAAGTCTGTTGAGTGTACCTGGTAAAGTGTATGGTAGAGTTATAATTGAAAGAATTAAGAGTAAGACGGAGAATAGGATAGCAGATGAACAAGGAGGCTTTAGGAAAGGTAGGGGGTGTGTGGACCAGGTGTGTTACAGTGAAACATATAAGTGAACAGTATTTAGATAAGGCTAAAGAGGTCTTTGTGGCATTTATGGATTTGGAAAAGGCGTATGACAGGATGGATAGGGGGGCAATGTGGCAGATGTTGCAAGTGTATGGTGTAGGAGGTAGGTTACTGAAAGCAGTGAAGAGTTTTTACGAGGATAGTGAGGCTCAAGTTAGAGTATGTAGGAAAGAGGGAAATTTTTTCCCAGTAAAAGTAGGCCTTAGACAAGGATGTGTGATGTCACCGTGGTTGTTTAATATATTTATAGATGGGGTTGTAAGAGAAGTAAATGCGAGGGTCTTGGCAAGAGGCGTGGAGTTAAAAGATAAAGAATCACACACAAAGTGGGAGTTGTCACAGCTGCTCTTTGCTGATGACACTGTGCTCTTGGGAGATTCTGAAGAGAAGTTGCAGAGATTGGTGGATGAATTTGGTAGGGTGTGCAAAAGAAGAAAATTAAAGGTGAATACAGGAAAGAGTAAGGTTATGAGGATAACAAAAAGATTAGGTGATGAAAGATTGAATATCAGATTGGAGGGAGAGAGTATGGAGGAGGTGAACGTATTCAGATATTTGGGAGTGGACGTGTCAGCGGATGGGTCTATGAAAGATGAGGTGAATCATAGAATTGATGAGGGAAAAAGAGCGAGTGGTGCACTTAGGAGTCTGTGGAGACAAAGAACTTTGTCCTTGGAGGCAAAGAGGGGAATGTATGAGAGTATAGTTTTACCAACGCTCTTATATGGGTGTGAAGCGTGGGTGATGAATGTTGCAGCGAGGAGAAGGCTGGAGGCAGTGGAGATGTCATGTCTGAGGGCAATGTGTGGTGTGAATATAATGCAGAGAATTCGTAGTTTGGAAGTTAGGAGGAGGTGCGGGATTACCAAAACTGTTGTCCAGAGGGCTGAGGAAGGGTTGTTGAGGTGGTTCGGACATGTAGAGAGAATGGAGCGAAACAGAATGACTTCAAGAGTGTATCAGTCTGTAGTGGAAGGAAGGCGGGGTAGGGTCGGCCTAGGAAGGGTTGGAGGGAGGGGTAAAGGAGGTTTTGTGTGCGAGGGGCTTGGACTTCCAGCAGGCATGCGTGAGCGTGTTTGATAGGAGTGAATGGAGACAAATGGTTTTTTAATACTTGACGTGCTGTTGGAGTGTGAGCAAAGTAACATTTATGAAGGGATTCAGGGAAACCGGCAGGCCGGACTTGAGTCCTGGAGATGGGAAGTACAGTGCCTGCACTCTGAAGGAGGGTGTTAATGTTGCAGTTTAAAAACTGTAGTGTAAAGCACCCTTCTGGCAAGACAGTGATGGAGTGAATGATGGTGAAAGTTTTTCTTTTTCGGCCACCCTGCCTTGGTGGGAATCGGCCGGTGTGATAATAAAAAAATAAAAATATATATATATATATATAATATATATATATATATATATATATATATATATATATATATATATATATATATATATATATATATATGTCGTGCCGAATAGGCAGAACTTGCGATCTTGGCTTAAATATCAACGCTTATAACGCTTATAACGCGCTTGTTATAATAAGGTTAGGTAAGTTTTCTAAGTTCCTTTTGGTGCAAAATTATAAATTTTTACATCAACATTAATGAAAAAAATATATCTTGAAACGTATAAGAGAAAATTTTAGAAAAGACTTAATTTTAAATGAGTTCTTGCTAATTGACCAGTTTTACATATTCGGCACGACATATGTATATATATATATATATATATATATATATATATATATATATATATATATAATATATATATATATATATATATATATGTCGTGCCGAATATGTAAAACTGGTCAATTAGCAAGAACTCATTTAAAATTAACTCCTTTCTAAAATTTTCTCTTATACGATTCAAGATATATTTTTTTCATTAATGTTGATGTAAAAATTTATAATTTTGCACCAAAAGGAACTTAGAAAACTTACCTAACCTTATTATAACAAGCGCAATTTATTTTAGCCTAACCCAACTAAATATATTTTAGATTTGTTTACAATAATTTAATACTAAACAAACACAGTGAAATATATTTTTTTCGTTAGGTTCAGAATGATTTTGGCGAAATTATTGCATACACAAATTTTCACTTGACGTATATGGCAAGATGAGCATTGCTATTTAAGCCAAGATCGCAAGTTCTGCCTATTCGGCTATTCGGCACGACATATATATAATATATATATATATATATATATATATATATATATATATATATAATATATATATATATATATATATATGCATGCATGCATGCAAAACAACACGGGGAGAGTAGAATGATAGCTCTAGGCCTTTCGTGTTGCAATCAACACATCAGGAGCTTGCAAAATTGCAGAAAAAGAGGAAGGTTTCCACGCGAATACGTTACCAGGGGACCGCGTTCACTGGAGTTTGATATATATATATATATATATATATATATATATATATATATATATATATATATATATACTGTGTGTGTGTAGGGGGTTCTTTATTAGGTACACCCTTCCAGTATTGGGTAGGGTTTCCCTTTGCCACCAGAACGGTCTTAATTCTTGGTGTCATGGACTCAACAAGGTGTTGGAAACATTGCTGAGAGATCCTGGTCCATGATGACATGATAGCATCATGCAGTAGCTGCAGATACGATGGCTGCACATTCAATGTTGCTAATCTCCCGTTCCACCACATCACAAAGGTGCTCTACTGGGATGACATCTGGTGACTGTGGAGGCCACGTGAATACACTGAACTTATTGTCAAAGTTGTGGAACTAGCTTGAGATGATATATGCTTTGTGACATGGTGCCTTATTCTGCTGGAAGTAGTCAGTGGAAGATGGGTAACCTGTGGCCGTAAACGGAAGAACAAGGTCAGCAATAATATTTAGGTAGGCTGTGGCATTTAAACGATGCTTATTTAGTATTATGGGGCCTAATGTGTACCAGGAAATCATCCCTCACCACTATTACATCACCACCAGCACCAGCCTGTACCACGGACACAAGGCAGGATGGAGCCATGGATTCATGTTATTTACGGTAAATTTTGGTATTATCATCTGCATGTCGCAGCAGAAATCATGATTCGCCAGACCAGGCGACGTTTTTCCAATATTCAACTGTCCATTGAGTCTGTTCCCACTGTAGCCTCAGTTTCAAGTTCTTAGCTGACAGGAGTGGAACTCCGTGGGGTCTTCTGTTGCTGAAGTCCATCCACTTCAAGGTTTGACGAGTTGAGCGTTCAGAGATGTTCTGCAATCCACTGTTGTAACGTGTGGTTATTTGAGTTATTGTCAACTACCTCTCAGCTTGAACCAGTCTGGCCATTCTCCTCTCACTTTTCAAATTAATAAAGAGTTTTCACCCACATAACTTCCCCTCAATGAATGTTTTGCGTTTTTCATACCATTCTCAGTAAACTCGAGAGACTGTAGTGTGTGAAAATCCCAGGTGATAAACAGTTTCTGAGATATTCAGACCACCCCGTCTGTCACTAACAATCATGTTAGTAATAGCCACTTATGAGCAACTGGACGTCGTGATCACGTCTTCATGTTATCAGTCACTGGATGATTAAATATTCGCATTGAGCAGATGTACAGGTGTACCTAAAAAAGTGGCCATTGAGTGTATACATACATACATACATACATACATACATACACACAGACACAGACACACACACACACATACACACACACACATGATAACGACATACAAAATACTGAGGGGAATTGACAAGGTGGACAAAGACAGGATGTTCCAGAGATTGGACACAGTAACAAGGGGACACAGTTGGAAGCTAAAGACACAGATGAATCACAGGGATGTTAGGAAGTATTTCTTCAGCCACAGAGTAGTCAGTAAGTGGAATAGTTTGGGAAGCGATGTAGTGGAGGCAGGATCCATACATAGCTTTAAGCAGAGGTATGATAAAGCTCACGGCTCGGGGAGAGTGACCTAGTAGCGATCAGTGAAGAGGCGGGGCCAGGAGCTCGGACTCGACCCCCGCAACCTCAACTAGGTGAGTACAACTAGGTGAGTACACACACACACACACACACCTGACGACACTGGAGGACAGGAGAGATAGGGGGGACATGATAACGACATACAAAATACTGAGAGGAATTGACAAGGTGGACAAAGACAGGATGTTCCAGAGATTGGACACAGTAACAAGGGGACACAGTTGGAACTGAAGACACAGATGAATCACAGGGATGTTAGGAAGTATTTCTTCAGCCACAGAGTAGTCAGTAAGTGGAATAGTTTGGGAAGCGATGTAGTGGAGGCAGGATCCATACATAGCTTTAAGCAGAGGTATGATAAAGCTCACGGCTCAGGGAGAGTGACCTAGTAGCGATCAGTTAAGAGGCGGGGCCAGGAGCTCGGACTCGACCCCCGCAACCTCAACTAGGTGAGTACACACACACACACACACACACACACACACAATACATAGTTTTATGACGAGATATGATAAAGCTCATGGAGCAGGGAAAGGGAGGACCCAGTAGCAGTGAAGAGGCGGGGCCAGGAGCTGAGCCTCGACCCCTGCAACCACAATTAGGTGAGTACACACACACACATTACTTCTCAATCCACAGCAGGATTCGAACCGGCGCATTCTGCATCAAAGTACACAGTACTTACTCAAAAGTATTGTGTGTTTTGATGCAGAGTGCGCAGGTTCGAATCCTCCAGTGGACTGAGAGATAATGTTTGTAAATAATTTTGCCTGTTTGTGAATTGTATATATGACACAGTTGACATACCCGCCTGAAAGCCATTGGTCCCACACACACACACACACACACACACACACACACACACACACACACACAACTATCTGTCACCCAGCACAAGCTGTGATTCCTCTTCTCTTCTCAGTACCGTTGACCGATTTATCTCTCCTGACAGACTCATGTCAGGCTTCCTTCTGACAAATAGTCCCGTGGCTGGTACACTATAAAACAGAGTTGCAAACAATGGATGGTGTTATCAGTGACGGTGGTGTACACCTGCTGATGTGCTGTGAGGTTTACACTGCACAGTCAAGCGTTGGTCTCTAACGCAGAAACATCTCCCTTCTCTCGTTCAGCTGTGACATGACTCTTCCATTGTAAGCTACTAACATATGTTTGTTATAAGACTAGTCCACCAGACCTGGTTATCCTACCTGAGATGCCATAATCTTTGGCTAACAGGTGGGATAAACAATGAAGTGGGAAGTGCTAGACTGGAGAGGAACCCGTTTAGTTCACGTCTGTATATAAAATAACCACTGTGAACAAAAATAGTGAATTTCCAAGTACTTTCGTGATTTCTCACACTGATAATGTGAGAAATCACAAAAGCGCTTGGAAATTCACTATTTTTTCACAGTGGTTATTTTGCTTACTGTGATATCACCTGTTTACTGTTATCTTATTACATACGTCACGATGTAAGAGACAATTTTGGTTATGACACTGTGTTGTTATAGTGTCCCTGGTGGGCGAAACGTCTTCACAATAAAACAAATAAAATTTAATTCTTGTTCATGATCAATTTTTTCGTGTTCATGAACAATATTTAAATTTTTTGTTTATGAAAGATTTTTTTACATTTTTTTTTCAATTCTTGTTCATGAAATTGGTTTAGTTCATGAACAAAACACAACTCGTGATGTAAATAGTTAAGAACAACTACAAGTTGATGAATTAAGACACTTGTGCAACACTTGGGTATCTTTATCGCAACACACTGGTTTCCTCAGTCCAATACAGAGAAGAACAAGCGTCTCATTCTATATATAACTTGTCAGTATAGTCAGACCTTATATACAACTTGTCAGTATAGTCAGACCTTATATGTAACTTGTCAGTATAGTCAGACCTTATATACAACTTGTCAGTATAGTCAGACCTTATATACAACTTGTCAGTATAGTCAGACCTTACATACAACTTGTCAGTATAGTCAGACCTTATATACAACTTGTCAGTATAGTCAGACCTTATATACAACTTGTCAGTATAGTCAGACCTTATATACAACTTGTCAGTATAGTCAGACCTTATATACAACTTGTCAGTATAGTCAGACCTTATATACAACTTGTCAGTATAGTCAGACCTTATATACAACTTGTCAGTATAGTCAGACCTTATATACAACTTGTCAGTATAGTCAGACCTTATATACAACTTGTCAGTATAGTCAGACCTTATATACAACTTGTCAGTATAGTCAGACCTTATATACAACTTGTCAGTATAGTCAGACCTTATATACTTGTCAATATAGTCAGCATTGTATACCTTCAACGACTTAGGTCTTATGGATGCGTGTCAGTCGTCGTATATCCATCACAACATTACAACTTTGACGCAGTGACAGGCGAAACGCTTCGGAATCAAGATACCTAAGCGATGCACATGTGTCCTATCAACTTGTCTACGTGTGAACGTTATCATGTTCACACGTAGAAGAGTAATATGTTATGGTCAAGTTTACTCCAGGTTACGTTACTGTCTGAAAAAGCCACTCGTGACGGAACGTGTCCTTTATAAATGTCCTGACCTGTACACAGGTGTTCTCTTCCACGGTTTGTCGGTACCACTGCATTATTTACAACCATCTCCACAACAACCTACTCTGAGGCCAGAATATAAGCTTCGTCAGTAGGATGACTGTGATATCTAACATGACGGTGAGCCTAACACTTCTTTTGTGTTCTTTGAATCAGTCAGAAAGTCACCAGTCTCTCCCTGGTAGGAACATCACGGCCAGACTAACACTGCAGGCTGACAAGACACCAGCCGTGCAGAAAAAAAATATAAACACATCTCCCACGAATTTAACAGGATGTACAAAGTGTCAGAACAAGTGTGTGAGAGAAGTGGCCAGTGTTACTGAAAATGCAAGAATCCACGCGTGTCTCTGGAACAAATACTGGCTGCTTGTCCTTCACCCACTAGCAAAGTGCTGGTCACTTTGATGACGAGAACTCAGCCAGTACAATTAGTACAGTTCTCCATCCTAGTCATTTCTAGCACAGACTAAATTAAATAATTAGAAGACTAGACTAATAAAAATACTATGGTAAATAATTAATATTAATTATAGCCTGGGCCTCGGGGACGCTGATCCCCGAAATCCCCATATTTATTAAATATTTAAAATATCTATCAATATCTTGTATTGCTATATAATATTGGAAATATTAGGTACACCATATAAGATGTTCATGTACCTAACACCTTGTTCACTTGTTTGAAGTGAACAAAGTCAGAAGCAAAACTTTTTTCATAATAAAAAGTCCTGTCTGCTCTTGTAAGAATGTAAGTGGTCCCTAAGATCTATTTTGTAAGTGTAGATGGCTGTAAGTTGCAACAGTTCTGCGCCGAGTACTTCACTTAGTCCTTTTATGTGAGAGTGTTCACTTATACCTGAACAAAATGCGTTCCGTTCAGTTTTTAACACCAGTGGCTACCCTGACCCACCTGGAGTCCACCTGGAAGGCATTCCTGGGATCAGCGTCCCTGTGGCCCGGTTCATAACCAGGCCACGTATCTCTGGTGAGGTTCACGAGGTTAAACTTAATCTGGAAACTTCAAACTACTCAGAATACATCAAATACGACACATTGTCTCGCTAAATCACTGAACCTCCCAACTATTTCCTTATTCTGACCTCGTGTATGTTCACACATTTTAACGTATCTGCCCCAGATAGGGACTAACAAAGTGAGGGACTGACCACGTCAAAACTCGCTTCTGATATCTCCAGTGTTGTAGTCTCCTGGACTGAAGAAGCCTGTTATTTAGGCGAAACGCTTCAGCAATCAAGATAAACAAGTGTTGTACCTGTGTCTTATACAATATCTGTCGGAACTGTATATCAATATGATGCCAAGAGAGGTAATATCTTATTTAGGGAGATACTAAGACGTAGATAGTTGAAGATATCGAGGCACAGATACTTTCAAATAAAGATACTAAGACGCAGATACTCTTAAAAGTTCACACATAACTTGTAACTTTTTCTTTATATTCCCCAAGTTAGGCTAGTGAGGAAACTAGAGAAACGTGGTATGAAAACCTCCACGCTGGAAACACATAGATACAGTATAATGCGAGTTTACTAACAACGTTTCGCCCACCCATTGGGCTTATTTAACAGAGGGGAAATCTGGTTGAGCATTTTATACTCTCTTGGTATATATGTTCATGTAGGATTTTCTGTGACTTCAAAAAACAGCTTTATGAGCGAAACGTTGTTAACATAGAATTGTATTATAGTGTATCTCTGCGTGTGTTTCCACCGTGTCAATATTTTATTCCCTAAGTCCTAAATTGTGGAATAAACAGAGAAAAAATCCATGCTTCTTATAGAGAAATACATTCGGGAGGGTCACTGTAAATTTATTTGCATGAAAAATTAACTAAAACTGACAAAAGTAAATTATTTATATTAATAATAACCCTCAAGAAAACAAAATGAATTTTTTCGAAATCTGTCCAATATACGAAGAATGAGAACAGACTCTCTATAGAATCACAGCTGGTGTCCCGTGGCCAGGTGGCAAAAGCTCTCGTTTCACACGGTGAGTGTCCGGGTTCGATTCCTGGCGAAGGGGTGGAAACATCGGACGTGTTTCCTTACACCGGTGTTAGCGGGTGTTAGTGGATTGGTGTGGGTCGCATCCTGGGATAAAACTGATCTAATTTGCGGGAAATGTTCAGCATAACAAGTGGCTTTCTATATAGTAGTATGTCATTGATGTCAGCTATGGTCTGTATACCTTGTACATGTACTGGTAGAATTATTATTATTATTATTATTATTATTATTATTATTATTATTATTATTATTATTAAAATGACAAGTGCTTCATACAAAAGACTTGTGCAACATTTTGGTATCCTTATTCTCGGAACGTTTCGCCAGCCAATGGCTTCTTCAGTCCAATTATAGAAAGGTGGAAAATGAGTAGGAGTCTGAGGTAATCAGTCCCTCAGCCTGGAGTCGATGTGTTCACTCCATCAGTCTTGGCAAAAGTTTTTCTACTAACAAACAGAAGGCATCTACAGTCGAATACAGGCGAGTATAACAGTGGAGACAGTGGTTTGAGATGGTCAGTCCCTCAGAAATATACCAAGGCTGAGGGACTGATCACGTCAAAACTACTGCCGTCTCCAGTGTTATAGTCACCTATATTCAACAAACGAAGCCTGCTGTGCAGGCTTCGTTAGTTGAATATAGGTGACTATACCTAAGTGTTGCACATGTGCCTTGATGTACCACATGTGTCATATGATGTAGCACGTGTGACTTACAATGCAGAACATGTGTCTTATGTAAATGATTATTGATGGACTTAACACAGGCTGCAGGCCGAGGGACTGATTACCTCAAACTCCTCTACATCTTCCACCGTTCTTCTCTGCATCAGACTGAAAAAGAAACTGGTTGGCTAAACGTTTCCTCCATAAAGATTCCTAAATATTGCACAAGTATCTTCTTCATCAACTTCCCGATATCGTCTACCATAATAATACAAAACACGAAGCAACGAAACCAATCTCAATAAAATGAAAACAGTCGAAAACAGCGAATCGATAAGAAAACAAGAGGAACTGAACGAAAAATCAGCTGACGCGGAGGAAAAAGGAGTAGACAATGAAAGACAAAAATAAAATCACTAAGGGTGCTGGCACAGATCACATGTGTAAACACGAAGCGAAATAAACCCGTAGACAATGAAAGAATGTTACCAGCCACACCTTGAAATATGCAGGAATATACGACATACAAGCAAGTGCAGTCTTGGAAACCAGTGTAAATTTTATCTGAAAAATAAGAATACGAAGCACATAAGAAGAAGTGAGAGAATACTGGAGGTGGGAGAGTGTTGGAGAAGTGAGAGAATACTGGAGAGGTGGGAGAGTGTTGGAGTAGTGAGAGAATACTGGAGGTGGGAGTGTGTTGGAGAAGTGACAGAATACTGGAGAGGTGGGAGAGTGTTGGATTAGTGAGAGAATACTGGAGAAGTGGGAGAGTGTTGGATTAGTGAGAGAATACTGGAGAAGTGGGAGAGTGTTACAGAAGTGAGATAATACTGGAGAGGTGGGGGAATGTTGGAAAAGTGAGAGAATGCTGGAGAACAGAGAGAATATTGGAGAATTGGGAGAATGCTGGATGAGAGAGAGAGAATACTGGACAAGAGAGAATACTGGAGAAGTGGGAGAATGCTAGAGCCTTGGGTTACCCTTATAATATGTCGTGCCTAATAGGTACAAATGGTCAACTAGCAAGAACTCGTTTAAAATTAAGTCATATCTAAAATTTTCTCTTATACGTTTGAAAATATATTTTTTTATATATGAAAATGTAAAAATTAATAATTTTGTACCAAAAGAACTTTAGAAAACTTACCTGACGTTATTATAACAGGCGCAATTTAATTTAGTCTAATCCAACTAAATATATTTTAGATAAGTTTACAGTAATTTAATAATAAACAAACACAATGAAATTTAAAAAATTAGTTAGGTTCGGAATGTTTTTTTGCGAAATTACTGCATACACAATTTTTCGCTTGCCTTATTCGGCAAAAAGAGCATTGTTATTTAAGCCAAAATCGTAAGTTTTACCTATTTGGCACGACACACACACACACACACACACACACACACACACACACACACACACACACACACACACACACACACACACACACACACATATATATATATATATATATATATATAGAGGTAGTAGGTTGGTAGACAGCAATCACCCAGGGAGGTACTACCATCCTGTGGTAGTAGGTTGGTGGACAACAACCACCCAGGGAGGTACTACCATCCTGTGGTAGTAGGTTGGTGGACAACAACCACCCAGGGAGGTACTACCATCCTGTGGTAGTAGGATGGTAGACAACAACCACCCAGGGAGGTACTACCATCCTGTGGTAGTAGGTTGGTAGACAACAACCACCCAGGGAGGTACTACCATCCTGTGGTAGTAGGTTGGTGGACAACAACCACCCAGGGAGGTACTACCATCCTGTGGTAGTAGGTTGGTGGACAACAACCACCCAGGGAGGTACTACCATCCTGTGGTAGTAGGATGGTAGACAACAACCACCCAGGGAGGTACTACCATCCTGTGGTAGTAGGTTGGTAGACAACAACCACCCAGGGAGGTACTACCATCCTGTGGTAGTAGGTTGGTGGACAACAACCACCCAGGGAGGTACTACCATCCTGTGGTAGTAGGTTGGTGGACAACAACCACCCAGGGAGGTACTACCATCCTGTGGTAGTAGGATGGTAGACAGCAACCACCCAGGGAGGTACTACCGTCCTGTGGTAGTAGGATGGTAGACAGCAACCACCCAGGGAGGTACTACCGTCCTGTGGTAGTAGGATGGTAGACAACAGCCACCCAGGGAGGTACTACCGTCCTGTGGTAGTAGATTGGTAGATAACAACCACCCAGGGAGGTACTACCGTCCTGTGGTAGTAGGTTGGTAGACACCAACCACCCAGGGAGGTACTACCGTCCTGTGGTAGTAGGTTGGTAGACAGCAACCACCCAGGGAGGTACTACCGTCCTGTGGTAGTAGGATGGTAGACAGCAACCACCCAGGGAGGTACTACCGTCCTGTGGTAGTAGGTTGGTAGACATCAACCACCCAGGGAGGTACTACCGTCCTGTGGTAGTAGGATGGTAGACAGCAACCACCCAGGGAGGTACTACCGTCCTGTGGTAGTAGGATGGTAGACAGCAACCACCCAGGGAGGTACTACCGTCCTGTGGTAGTAGGTTGGTAGAAAGCAACCACCCAGGGAAGTACTACCGTCCTGTGGTAGTAGGTTGGTAGATAACCACCCAGGGAGGTACTACCGTCCTGTGGTAGTAGGTTGGTAGATAACCACCCAGGGAGGTACTACCGTCCTGTGGTAGTAGGTTGGTAGACAACAACCGCCCAGGGAGGTACTACCGTCCTGTGGTAGTAGGTTGGTAAACAGCAACCACCCAGGGAGGTACTACCGTCCTGTGGTAGTAGGATGGTAGACAACAACCACCCAGGGAGGTACTACCGTCCTGTGGTAGTAGGATGGTAGACAACAACCACCCAGGGAGGTACTACCGTCCTGTGGTAGTAGGATGGTAGACAACAACCACCCAGGGAGGTACTACCGTCCTGTGGTAGTAGGATGGTAGACAACAACCACCCAGGGAGGTACTACCGTCCTGTGGTAGTAGGATGGTAGACAACAACCGCCCAGGGAGGTACTACCGTCCTGCCAAGTGAGTGTAAAACGGAAACCTGTAATTGTTTTACATGATGGTAGGATTGCTGGTGTCTTTTTTCTGTCTCATAAACATGCAAGATTTCACGTATGTTTTGCTACTTCTACTTACACTTAGTGTTGTAAGAGGCGACTAAAATGCCGGGAGCAAGGGGCTAGTAACCTCTTCTCCCGTATAAATTACTAAATGTAAAAGGAGAAACTTTCGTTTTTCCTTTTGGGCCGCCCTGCAGAATTCAAAATCTGTCATTTTTGTCAACTCTACACACATGTCATCCTCCTTAAACGTTGCTCCCAGCACAGACCAAATATTTTACACGCAAACCTGACTTAATTTTAAAACTACCATAACTGATGTTGCCGAATACGCCGAGCTCCCTTAAAACTATACTATTCAAAATAAAAAATCTTTTACAGACTGATAATTCTTTTTTTTCATTTACAACGATACAAATACACACACACACACACACACACACAACTAGATAAGGAATCGTTCAAGACACTGTATACCGTGTACGTCAGGCCTATACTGGAGTATGCAGCACCAGTTTGGAACCCACACTTGATCAAGCACGTCAAGAAAGAGAAAGTACAAAGGTTTGCAACAAGGTTAGTTCCAGAGCTAAGGGGAATGTCCTACGAAGAAAGGTTAAGGGAAATTGGTCTGACGACACTTAAGACAGGAGGGTTAGGAGAGACATGATAACGACATACAAAATACTGCGAGGAATAGATAAGGTAGACAGAGACAGGATGTTCCAGTGATGGGACACAGCAACAAGGGGTCACAATTGGAAGCTGAAGACTCAGATGAGTTAAAGAGATGTTAGAAAGTATTTCTTCAGTCATAAGGTAGTCAGGAAGTGGAATAGTCTGGCAAGTGATGTAGTGGAGGCAGAAACCATACAAAGCTTTAAGACGAGGTATGATAAAGCTCGTGGCTTAAGAAATCGTAATGACACGATTGCAAATAAACCATACCCCCTATGGTGTAGAAATATACCTAGTTGGATGAATCTTATTGTGGCTAGCTGGTCTAGTGGCTAACGCGACGGGCTGGAGTTTTTGAGACTCTATGACCGCGGGTTCAATCCCGGCAGGGGGTATGGTTTAAAGCTCGTGGAGCAGGGAGGGGGAGGACCTAGTAGCAATCAGTGAAGAGGCGGGGCCAGTTGGTGATTACAAATAGGTGAGCACACACACACATATATATGGGGGGGGGAGGCTGGTCCCATATCTGCACAATGCTACAACTTATTGGAGTGAGAAGTATATTAGGAAGTGTAGAGTAAATTAAGAAAATTGTTGGGACTTACCACAGAAAACAATAAGAGAGCATTTTATCAACATGCGTGGTCCATGATTCTTCATTTTCTTAACAGAAAATATAAAAAAATATTACTGAAACTAATGCAAATGTTTTTGAGTTAAAAATGTGCAATTATTTCTTAGCTAATTTGCCGGTCTGAGTGGTACATGGGTCTGGGGGCCGCTAGCACCAACAGCCTGGTTGAAGAACCAGTAATTTCACGACATGAATGAAATATGAAGCAAATATTTATCTCAGGAAGCGGCAGGATTCGAACCCCCAACTCCTCGCATCTGAATCATTACACTGGCTAAGATAAATGTTTGCTTCATATTTTACTCGTAGGTGTGAGTACTCACCTGTTTGTGGTTGCAGGGGTCGATTCATACCTCCTGGCCCCGCCTCTTCACTGATCGCTACTGGGTCCTCTCTCACCCTGCTCAATGAGCTTTATCAAACCTCGTCTTAAAACTATGTATGGTTCCTGCCTCCACTACATCACTTGCTAGACTATTCCACTTCCTGACAACTCTATGACTGAAGAAATACTTCCTAACATCCCTGTGACTCATCTGAGTATTCAACTTCCAATTGTGACCCCTTGATGCTGTGTCCCATCTCTGGAACATCCTGTCTTTGTCCACCTTGTCAATTCCTCGCAGTATTATATATGTCTCCCCTGACCCTCCTGTCCTCCAGCGTCGTCAGGCCGATTTCCCTTAACCTTTCTTCGTAGGACATTTCATTTAGCTCTGGGACTAGTCTTGCTGCAAACCTTTGCACTTTCTGTGTGTGTGTGTGTGTGTGTGTGTGTGTGTGTGTGTGTGTGTGTGTGTGTGTGTGTGTGTGTGTGTGTGTATGTATGTATGTATGTATGTATGTGTGTGTGTGTGTGTGTGTGTGTGTGTGTGTGTGTGTGTGTGTATGTGTATGTGTATGTGTGTGTGTGTGTTTATAGTAACATCACGTGTGTAACAAGTGCTGGCAACACACGGGTGTTGTGTCAACCTAATCACATCCAATAACACCTGCACCTTCCTCACATTTCCTGGACCACGTAAGCACTCAGAGTGTATATGTGTGTACTCACCTAGTTGTGGTTGCAGGGGTCGATTCACAGCTCCTGGCCCCGCCTCTTCACTGGCCGCTATTCGGTCACTCTTCCCGCTCAATGAGCTTTACCATACCTCTTCTTAAAGCTATGTATGGACTCTGCCTCCACTAGGTCGCTTGCTAGACTATTCCACTTCCTGATAACTCTATGACTAAAGAAATACTTCCTAACATCCCTTTGACTCATCTGAGTCTTCAATTTCTACCTGTGACCCCTTGTTTCTGTGTCCGATCTCTGGAACATCCTGTTTCTGTCCACCTTGTCAATTCCTCGCAGTATTTTATATGTTGTCATCATGTCTCCCTTGACCCACTTGTCCTCCAGTGACGTCAGGCCGATTTCCCTTAACCTTTCTTCGTAGGATATTCCCCATAGCTCTGGAACTAGTCTTGTTGCAAACCTTTGCACTTTCTCTAATTTCTTGACGTGCTTGACCAGGCGTGGGTTCCAAACTGGTGCTGAGTACTCCAGTATGGGCCTGACGTACACGGTGTACAGCGTCTTGAACGATTCCTTACTGAGGTGTCAGAACGCTATTCTCAGGTTTGCCAGGCGCCCATATGCTGCAGTAGTTATCTGGTTGATTTGCGCCTCAGGAGACATGCTCGGTATTATACTCACCCCAAGATCCTTTTCCTTGAGTGAGGATTGCAGTCTTTGGACACCTAGCCTATACTCTGTCTGCGGTCTTCTTTGCCCTCCCGCGATCTTCATGACTTTACATTGCCAGGGTTAAATTCGAGGAGTCAGTTGCTGGACCAGGCTTGCAGCCTGTTCAGGTCTCTTTGTGGTCCTGCCTGATCTTCATCCGATTTAATTCTCCTCATTAGCTTCACATCATCTGCAAACAGGGACATTTTTGAGTCTACCCCTTCCGTCATGTCATTCACATATACCAAAACTAGCATTGGTCCCAGGACTGATCCCTGTGGAACCCCGCTCGTCCTAGGCGCCCACTCTGACCCCTCGTCACGTACTATGACTCGTTGTTGCCTCCCTGTCAGGTATTCTCTGATCCATTTTGGTGCCCTTCCTGTTATACATGCCTGATCCTCTAGCTTTTGCACTAATCTCTTGTGAGGAACTGTGTCGAAGGCCTTCTTGCAGTCCAAGAAAATGCAGTCTACCCACCCCTCTCTCTCGTGTCTTACTGCAGTTACCTTGTCATTAAACTCCAGTAGGTTTGTGACACAGGATTTTCCTTACCTGAATCTCTGCTGGTTGTCGTTTATAAGCTTTTTCCATTCTCGGTGCTCCACCACTCTCCTTCTGATAATCTTCTCCATGACTCTGCCTACTATACACGTCAGTGAAGCTGGTCTGTAGTTTAGTCCCTTGTGTCTGTCACTTCTTAAAAATAGAGACTACATTTGTTGTCTTGCATACCTTAGGTATTTGCCCAGTTGCAACGGATGTGTTGAAAATTATTGTTAGTGGCACACACAGCATCTCTGCTTCCTCTCTAAGGACCCACGGAGAGATGTCTAGTCCCACCGCCTTTGAGGTATCAAGTTCGTTTAGCAGCTTCTTCACCTCTTCCTCAGTTGTGTGTATTTCATCCAGCACTTGTTGGTATATCCTTTACTGGCATACCGTCCTGTTGTGACTTCCCAGTCCTTTCTGTCTCTACTGTAAATACTTCCTTAAACCTCATGTTGAACTTCTCACATACTTCTTGGTCGTTTCTTGTGAACTCCCCACCTTCCTTCCTCAGCCTGATTACCTGGTCCTTGACTGTTGTCTTCTTCCTGATGTGGCTATACAACAGTTTCGGGTCAGGCTTGACTTTTGATGTTATATCGTTTTCGTTCTGTCGCTGTGTGTGTGTGTGTGTGTGTGTGTGTGTGTGTGTGTGTGTGTGTGTGTGTGTGTATTCAATGAGTTGCACTACCCGACTTGCATTTGAGGGAGTCGAGACTCAACTCCTGGTCCCTCTTCATATAACTACTTTAATTGGCATCACTGATGTCTAATCTTTATGAGCCTTATCATATCTACTCGTGAAGCCGTGTGTTGAGTTTGCCACGTCCAAGTCACTCCACTTTTCAACCATCCAGGTACTAAAGAAATACTTCCTAACATCCCTATGGTTCATCAATGTCTTGAGCTTCCACCTGTTCCTCGTAATGCTAATATTTAATATCTAGTCCAATCTGTCCCTCTTAATCTTTTTATGTCGTAATTACTCCACCTTCGTCCTCTCTAACAAGGTCGCTAGTTTCAATTTCTACAGTTCCTCCTCATAATATTTTACTCTCAGTTCTGGTACCAGTCCGGTTGCAAAACTTTGTATCTATCTCGAACTTCTACAGGTGCTTGACCAGGTGTGGGCTCCATGCAGGTGCCACGTACTCTCTGACTGCTCTAACACATGTTCTTTATGAAGGCTTGCAAGTCTTTTTTTGTTGAACTTATTGTTGCACTGATGTTTGCAAAGACTGCATATGCCACTGACATTATATGCTTGGCATGACTCACGAAATCGTAATGACACGATTGCAGACATACCATAGTACGGCTGGCCTGGAGTTTTATGACTCACTCGCCGCGAGTTCAACTCCTACCCGTAACGTAATTTGTTATACGGTTAATGTGTCAATCTGTGTGTTCAGAACACCAATACGCAAGCAGGACTGGCGATACAAGGAATGCCTGTGTACAACATCGCAATTCACACAACCATTTAATTAACTACAGAAACTCAAGACTTATAGCCACAGAAGACAACACTCAATACCGAAGAATCCTGGAATCATCGCTTATCTCTATAACCAACAATTTCAACCAGAACAACGGCTTCTATAACATAGCTGAACCACTTGCCAAGAAACTTCTTCATCGCTATCCCACATAAGAACATAGAACACTGCAGAAGGTCTACTCACAACTTATCCAATCTCCCTTCCAAGCTACCCAAGATTTCAGACTCTATAACCCCACCCGGTAGATCATCAGAGGCAGCATTCTCCACCTGACCTCAACATTCTGAACCTGAGTATAAATACTCACGTGGTATAAACCTTGGTAATAAATACCGACAAGTTGGTTTAGAAAGACACGTAAGCAAACACTATAACATATTTATTAGAAAACGTTTCGGTCCTGGGACCTTGATCACTTCTAACATACAGAGGTAGAAAGACATTATATATATAGGCGGAGAGTGAGATGTGACGCACGTGACCTGAGGAATGTCATAAGAACATAAGAATGGAGGAACACTGTAGAAGGCCTACTGGCCCATGCGAGGCAGGTCCTTATCAAAACAACCTCTACCTATGATGAGGACGGGTAGACGATGAAATCATGTGAATCCTGTGTTGTTGGGTTGGTGCTGCTTAATGCGAAGAGCTCTCAAGAAGAAGCCAATGAGGACTCCTCTCTTAGTGCGGGTGTCTTGGTGTGAATAGAAGTGTATAAGATCGTCCTTGTTGGTAGGTTTTCCATACACTTTGAAGAGAAGTTTGTCACTGTCGGGAGATCTGCACAGTGTATAGAAAACCTACCAACAAGGACGATCTTATACACCTCTATTCACACCAAGACACCCGCACTAAGAGAGTAGTCCTCATTGGCTTCTTCTTGAGAGCTCTTCGCATCTCCAGCCCTTGTTTTCTAGAAGAAGAATGCACTTACATAACACAAGCCTTTACACGTCTTCAGTTCCCATCTTTCTTCATCCGAGATTGCAGACTCAAGGCACAAGCTATCCTCAACAAACCGCCCATGGAACAGCCCCCTAAACAGTTCATAGTACTCCCATGTGGCGATGTTGCCACGAATACTCGCCGGGCACTTGCTATGAGTAACATCAACGTTTCCACCATAAACACATCATCTATCAAAGACCTCACTACGAAACGCAGCCCCACACCTCTAACTTCTACAGCAGGCGTCTACACTATCCCTTGTGGGTTCTGTCCCAAGAAATATGTAGGCGAGACAGGCAGAGATCTTGCAGTCCGCCTGAATGAGCATCGAAATGCCTCTAACAGAGACGATGTAAGGTACGCCTGTGTCCTCCACAGAGACTCCACGGGACATTTGATGAACTGGAACGAGGCACAACTCGTTCTCACCGAACCAGACCTCAGACGCCGACGGTGCCTAGAAACCTCACTAATCGCCGTCACCGACACTATAGAACGCAACACTGGAAACTACAAAATTTCAAAAACATTGGCATACATGATACTTAAGCAGCACCAACCCAACAACACAGGATTCACATGATTTCATCGTCTACCCGTCCTCATCATAGGTAGAGGTTGTTTTGATAAGGACCTGCCTCGCATGGGCCAGTAGGCCTTCTACAGTGTTCCTCCATTCTTATGTTCTTATGACATTCCTCAGGTCACGTGCGTCACATCTCACTCTCCGCCTATATATATAATGTCTTTCTACCTCTGTATGTTAGAAGTGATCAAGGTCCCAGGACCGAAACGTTTTCTAATAAATATGTTATAGTGTTTGTTTACGTGTCTTTCTAAACCAAATACTCACGTACCTTCCACCCCAGGTAGATCTGTTTGTGACTTGAAAAAGCCCACTGTGTGGGGGAAACGTTGTCAATAAAGGATCATATTAAACTGCATATGTGTTTATATTTCCAATGTGTCAATCTGACGATATACTTGCTGCTTCATCCACCCCCAGATCCTCTTCACTCTCATAATTTCACAAACACTTAGAAAGGTAATCTGTACTAAAAATCTGGAAATTTGTACTAATTTATATATTTTTCTTATCTTCGTGCATGATATAAACATCTGATGTGTTACCTGGAGGTTATTCCGGGGATCAACGCCCCCGCGGCCCGGTCCATGACCAGGCCTCCCGATGGATCAGGGCCTGATCAACTAGGCTGTTACTGCTGGCCGCACGCAGTCCAACGTACGAGCCACAGCCCGGCTGATCCGGCACTGACTTTAGGTATCTGTCCAGTTCTCTCTTGAAGGCAGCCAGGGGTTTATTGGCAATTCCCCTAATGCTTTTTTTTTTCTTTCCCCCCCCCCCCCCCCCCTTTTTTCGGTGCCAAGTAATATGCAAAGTTATTCATACGAACCAATTTTGGGCAGTATGTGGGTGGTGGTGTGGGTGGGTGGTGGGTGTGGGGTGGGTGTGAGCCGGGCAGGACTTGCCCACACTGCCACACTTCACTTTTATTTTTTTTATTACTATTATTATTATTATTATTATTTTTAAATTATTATTTAAATTTCCTTTTATGTAGTGCTGCACATGTTTTATCTCAAGGATATACACTGTATTCTTTCAAAATACACTTTTCACTGCGCTATACTGGGATCATTGTTTTATTATTTACACAGCAGCTAGGCCTACGCTAACTTTCCCCTACACTTCAAAGGAAAAGATTATTTCCTGTTTAGTAGAGGTAAGGGGTTTTTATGCTCAATTTATTTTGCTGTGATTCCCTGCACCTCAATGCTACCACCACTCGTTTCAATCTTATGACTAAGTAGTTCTTATCCCGTTATTAACACTTCACTGGACCTCTGGCAATAGTTCGCTAGTGCCAGTCGCTTGTAAGATATTCCCCTATCTACACTATATATTGTATGCTATACTGGGGATAATTAAGATTCTCTTATCTACAATTTAGTTCACTATGTCACTGCGCATATATACCCTTTTTCACTCATATATTACTTATAGATAGATCGATATTTGTTTATTTCCACTTGTGTCGACATCCGGCATAATTCACTAGTGCTGGTCGGGGTCTATTTCCCACGGAAAACCGTTTCTCCACGGCACTCTCCATGTGACCTATAATCCATATTTTCCTATTTAGCGTTCACTGATATTCCTTTTTGTTTGTTCAAAGGAGTAAAATGCACTTTATGGTTGCACACGCTTATTTCCCGCATTCGTTCCTTCGGGCTACTATCAAGACCCCGAGTTTTTGACGGAGCACAACGCGCGCGACTATCCCCTCTTGGTGCCTTTACACTTATTGTGTGAGGATACAAAATTTTATTCCATTCAGATGTTGGGAATGACTGATTTAAATTTCACTTACACAATGGAACATTTTCTTTATTGTAGATAATAAAATACGTTCACTACACGTTATTAATGTTGACTTTTCATGCACCCACTACACGAGGCCAACATTATCTTTACGTTAATGTCGTCATGCATTCATGATACAAATACTGATGATAGTTGGAATGTAATACTCCTTGAACTGTGACTTTTTTTGTACTCTGTTGTACAGTGATTGGCCGAGTGAGGTACTTTATGACACAGGAAATCATCAGAGTAACACATATACCTGATCATACAGGAACACCATCATGCAACAAAGAACAGTGTGTGTTCTCATGCTGATTGCTGCCATCTTCTTCTTGGCTGTTAATTACCTCCCTCATAAGACGTTTGAACCCACGTTTCTCAGACACATAGCAGAACCAGTGTCTGACCGACCTCAGCCCAAAACCTGCCGGGAAAAATGCTGCCTTTTTACAGTGAATCAGAAGTGAAAGGTAACTATGCTTGCAAAGATTGATAATGTGTCTCTGGCTATATTCATCCTCGTCCTTTATTGTAAGTAAGGGTTTTTTGGGAAACCTTACCCTGTGTGTATCTTACTTATATATGAGAGAATATAATGGAGGTGGAAACCTGTGAATCTTACTATACGTTTATGAAAACAAACCACAGGACGGGTGGGGTTTTAATTTATGGGTTTGGGGAATCATCTGTAAAACTTGCACTTGTGGTCAGAGTCGGGCCCCTGCTAATTCTCTATGGTGTATACAAATATACCTAATTGGCGAAACTTATTACAGCCCGTGTCCAGGTTAACTCACTACTGGAGAAAAGTTAGGACTCATTGCTATAGTTCACGCCCCATCCGTTCCGTGGTTTGTTTGAATGTGTTATTACGATTTCGTGAGGTTTAACGAATGATGTGGGTGTAAAGTTTATCTGTGATATATTATATATATATATATATATATATATATAAATATAAAATATTTTATATATATATAAATATATTTAAAACTGATCAATTTGCAAAAACTCATTTAAATTAAGTCCTTTCTAAAATTTTTTTATACCTTTTTAAAGAGAGAGAGATAAAAAGGGGAGAGAGACAGACAGATAAATTAGGAATATTTTCAGTATTTCAGTAAATAAAATTTTATGTTCGTATGTTTTTGAGACCCGACATGTGATATGTAGGAAACAGGTTAGTGTGTGTGCGTGCGTGCGTGTGTTGTGTGTGTGTGTGTGGGGGTGTGTGGTTGTGTGTGTGTGTGTGTGTGTGTTACCATTTTGTCCTAGGCACATGTCGATTAGACACTAGGCCTGGGTTTTGTGTGTGTGTGTGTGTATGTGTGTGTGTGTGTGTGTGTGTTGTGTGTGTGTGTGGTGTGTGTGTGGGTTTGTTACCATTTTGTCCTAGGCACATGTCGATTTAGACACTAGGCTGTGTGTGTGTGTTGTGTGTGGTGTGTGTGTGTGTGTGTGTGTATGTGTGTGGTGGTGTGTGTGTGTTGTGTGTGTGTGTGTGGTGTGTGTGTTTAGTTACCATTTGTCCTAGGCACGTTTGATTAGACACTAGGGCTGGTGTGTGTGTGTGTGTGTGTGTGGGGTGTGTGTGTGTGTGTGTGTGTGTTGTGTGTGTGTGTGTGGGGAGTGTGTGTGTGTGTGTGTGTGTGTGTGTGTGTGTGAGTGTGTGTGTGTGTGTGTTAGTTACCATTTTGTCCTAGGCACATGTCGATTAGACACTAGACCTGGTGTGTGTGTGTGTGTGTGTGTGTGTGTGTGTGTGTGTGTGTGTGTGTGTGTATGTATGTATGTGTGTGTGTGTGTGTGTGTGTGTGTGTGTGTGTGTGTGTGTGTGTGTGTGTGTGTGTGTGTGTGTGTGTGTGTGTGTGTTTATAGATGCTTATAATCTTCCTGGGGAAAATATTTCTTGGTAGGTCATTCCAAGCTTGAGTAACAGTAGGCCTTTAGGCCTACAGTTGTGCTTCTGCTATGAATATTTTGGTATAAATATGTCAACAAAATTGCTATAATGCTTAAATCCTTAAACCACTTAATACAAGTCCAGTGTGTAACAGGTGCTGGACTGAACAAAAGTTTGGTAGCAGAGAGCTGGTGTTTACCACAGCCACGATACCTGCCTCTTCCCCCAGACAACATGCACAGTAAGTATCTTTAATACACTGTTATACAGTCACGATACCTGCCTCTTCCCCCAGACAACATGCACAGTATCTTTAATACACTGTTATACAGCCACGATACCTGCCTCTTCCCCCAGACAACATGCACAGTATCTTGAATACATTCTCATACACAGTATCTGTAATATTCTCTCACACACATTATCTCTAATACTCTCTCATACACAGTAAGTATCTCTAATACTGTCTCATGCACAATAAATATCTCTAACACTGTCTCCCACACAGTATCTCTAATACTGTCTCATTCACAGTAAGTCCAACACTCACACACAGTATCTCTAATACTGTCTCAGACACAGTCTCTAACACTCTCTTATACACAGTAAATCTCTCTAACACTCTTGCATCACATAATGACTTACCTAATAAGTCACTAGTCTGAGGTACACGGGCACCTAGTAATATACTAATGTTCTTTCAGATGACACAGAGTTATTACAATCAGCTGTTGTAAAACTTATTTAGATTCTATAGTTTATAGACAAACACCGAGTTTTACGTCTTACAATGAAGATTGAGACACTTATGCAGCATATGGGAATCTTTATTCAGGAAACGTTTCGCCACACAGTGGCTTCATCAGTCCAATACAAAGAGGAAGGCGTAAGGAGAGGAGGAGTATGAGGTAATCAGTCCCTCAGCCTGGATTACCTCATACTCCTCCTCTCCTTACGCCTTCCTCTTTGTATTGGACTGATGAAGGTACAGTGTGGCGAAACGTTTCCTGAATAAAGATTCCCATATGCTGCATAAGTGTCTCAATCTTCAACTTGTCGGTTTTTCAAACCATTCATCACGTCTTACAATGCATCTATATGAGCATGGATTACCTCTTCAGTATATTCATAGTACGTAATTTCGTACTAAGGTCTTCATAAGGGATGACCTCTGGGTGGGTCTGTTAAATACAACAGCCAGAGTTGAAGTCTTGACTTTGAATAAACAGGAAAATTCTTCACAATGAATTTCTTAACAGCTAAAACAAAGTGTAAATTTTTTATATGTTTTATACAAATAACCCGCACACAGAAGAGAGGAGCTTACGACCGAAACGTCGTCGTAAGCTCCTCTCTTCTATATGAGAGTTATTTGTGTATTGTTCCAGTCACGGTATTGTGCCTTATTTTCTTATTTAATATCTTGTAGTTTGCCCCTAGAAATACAAACAAATACGTAAAAATGTGTAGAAATATGTGGAAATACTTGGAAATAAGTGGAAATACGTAGAATAACGGGAAAATAAGAAGAATTACCTTCGTATTATGAGGATAATAGTTTTAAGCAAATATTTATTGTCGCACTGCATGTATTTGATCACTGTAAGAATTTGTATACTGAATATAAATATATTATAGAACTTATACTGTTGTCCAGGGAAGAATATAAGACAGTAATCGTGGGCTGGAACAATGTCACAGTACCGTGGCTGGAACAATATGAGTCACAGTACCGTGGCTGGAACAATATGAGTCACAGTACCGTGGCTGGAACAATATAAGACACAGTATCGTGGCTGGAACAATATGTCACAGTACCGTGGCTGGAACAATATGTCACAGTACCGTGGCTGGAACAATATGTCACAGTACC
The DNA here is from genome assembly GCF_026875155.1 of Cherax quadricarinatus. Taxonomy (NCBI): domain Eukaryota; kingdom Metazoa; phylum Arthropoda; class Malacostraca; order Decapoda; family Parastacidae; genus Cherax; species Cherax quadricarinatus. Next base: position 12,863,896 of record NC_069470.1, read on the forward strand.
GTGGCTGGAACAATATGTCACAGTACCGTGGCTGGAACAATATGTCACAGTATCCGTGGCTGGAACAATATAAGTCACAGTATCGTGGCTGGAACAATATGTCACAGTACCGTGGCTGGAACAATATGTCACAGTACCGTGGCTGGAACAATATAAGTCACAGTATCGTGGCTGGAACAATATGTCACAGTACCGTGGCTGGAACAATATGTCACAGTACCGTGGCTGGAACAATATGTCACAGTACCGTGGCTGGAACAATATGTCACAGTACCGTGGCTGGAACAATATGTCACAGTACCGTGGCTGGAACAATATGTCACAGTACCGTGGCTGGAACAATATGTCACAGTACCGTGGCTGGAACAATATGTCACAGTACCGTGGCTGGAACAATATGTCACAGTACCGTGGCTGGAACAATATAAGACACAGTACCGTGGCTGGAACAATATGTCACAGTACCGTGGCTGGAACAATATAAGTCACAGTATCGTGGCTGGAACAATATGTCACAGTACCGTGGCTGGAACAATATAAGTCACAGTACCGTGGCTGGAACAATATGTCACAGTACCGTGGCTGGAACAATATAAGTCACAGTATCGTGGCTGGAACAATATAAGTCACAGTACCGTGGCTGGAACAATATAAGTCACAGTATCGTGGCTGGAACAATATAAGTCACAGTATCGTGGCTGGAACAATATGTCACAGTACCGTGGCTGGAACAATATGTCACAGTACCGTGGCTGGAACAATATGTCACAGTACCGTGGCTGGAACAATATAAGTCATAGTACCGTGGCTGGAACAATACAAGTCACAGTATCGTGGCTGGAACAATATGTCACAGTACCGTGGCTGGAACAATGTCACAGTACCGTGGCTGGAACAATATAAGTCACAGTATCGTGGCTGGAACAATATAAGTCACAGTATCGTGGCTGGAACAATATGCCACAGTACCGTGGCTGGAACAATATAAGTCACAGTACCGTGGCTGGAACAATGTCACAGTACCGTGGCTGGAACAATATAAGTCACAGTATCGTGGCTGGAACAATATAAGTCACAGTACCGTGGCTGGAACAATATGTCACAGTATCGTGGCTGGAACAATATGTCACAGTATCGTGGCTGGAACAATATAAGTCACAGTACCGTGGCTGGAACAATATGTCACAGTACCGTGACTGGAACAACATGTCACAGTACCGTGGCTGGAACAATATGTCACAGTACCGTGGCTGAAACAATATGTCACAGTATCGTGGCTGGAACAATGTCACAGTACCGTGGCTGGAACAATATAAGTGTCAATACCGTGGCTGCAACAATATAAGTGTCAAATACCGTGGCTGGAACAATATAAGTGTCAATACCGTGGCTGGAACAATATAAGTGTCAATACCGTGGCTGCAACAATATAAGTGTCAATACCGTGGCTGCAACAATTTAAGTGTCAATACCGTGGCTGCAACAATATAAGTGTCAATACCGTGGCTGCAACAATATAAGTGTCAATACCGTGGCTGCAACAATATAAGTGTCAATACCGTGGCTGCAACAATATAAGTGTCAATACCGTGACTGCAACAATATAAGTGTCAATACCGTGGCTGCAACAATATAAGTGTCAATACCGTGGCTGCAACAATATAAGTGCCCAATACCGTGGCTGCAACAATACAAGTGTCAATACCGTGGCTGCAACAATATAAGTGTCAATACCGTGGCTGCAACAATATGAATGTCAATACCGTGGCTGCAACAATATAAGTGTCAAAAACCGTGGCTGGAACAATATAAGTGTCAATACCGTGGCTGGAACAATATAAGTGTCAATACCGTGGCTGCAACAATATAAGTGTCAATACCGTGGCTGCAACAATATAAGTGTCAATACCGTGGCTGCAACAATACAAGTGTCAATACCGTGGCTGCAACAATATGTGTCAATACCGTGGCTGCAACAATATGAATGTCAATACCGTGGCTGCAACAATATAAGTGTCAATACCGTGGCTGGAACAATATAAGTGTCAATACCGTGGCTGGAACAATATAAGTGTCAATACCGTGGCTGCAACAATATGAATGTCAATACCGTGGCTGGAACAATATAAGTGTCAATATCGTGGCTGCAACAATATGTGTCAATACCGTGGCTGCAACAATATGAATGTCAATACCGTGGCTGCAACAATATAAGTGTCAATACCGTGGCTGCAACAATATAAGTGTCAATACCGTGGCTGCAACAATATGAGTGTCAATACCGTGGCTGCAACAATAAAAGTGTCAATACCGTGGCTGCAACAATATAAGTGTCAATACCGTGGCTGCAACAATATGAGTGTCAATACCGTGGCTGAAAACAATATACGTGTCAATACCGTGGCTGCAACAATGTAAGTGTCAATACCGTTGGCTGCAACAATGTAAGTGTCAATACCGTGGCTGCAACAATATAAGTGTCAATACCGTGGCTGCAACAATATAAGTGTCAATACCGTGGCTGCAACAATTAAGTGTCAATACCGTGGCTGCAACAATGTAAGTGTCAATACCGTGGCTGCAACAAGTGTCAATACCGTGGCTGCAACAATATAAGTGTCAATACCGTGGCTGCAACAATATATGTGTCAATACCGTGGCTGCAACAATGTAAGTTTTCAATACCGTGGCTGCAACAATATAAGTGTCAATACCGTGGCTGCAACAATACAAGTGTCAATACCGTGGCTGCAACAATATAAGTGTCAATACCGTGGCTGCAACAATATAAGTGTCAATACCGTGGCTGCAACAATGTAAGTGTCAATACCGTGGCTGCAACAATACAAGTGTCAATACCGTGGCTGCAACAATATAAGTGTCAATACCGTGGCTGCAACAATATAAGTGTCAATACCGTGGCTGCAACAATATAAGTGTCAATGCCGTGGCTGCAACAATATAAGTGTCAATACCGTGGCTGCAACAATATAAGTGTCAATACCGTGGCTGCAACAATACAAGTGTCAATACCGTGGCTGCAACAATATAAGTGTCAATACCGTGGCTGCAACAATATAAGTGTCAATACCGTGGCTGCAACAATATAAGTGTCAATACCGTGGCTGCAACAATATAAGTGTCAATACCGTGGCTGCAACAATACAAGTGTCAATACCGTGGTTTGCAACAATATAAGTGTCAATACCGTGGCTGCAACAATATAAGTGTCAATACCGTGGCTGCAACAATATAAGTGTCAATACCGTGGCTGCAACAATATAAGTGTCAATACCGTGGCTGCAACAATACAAGTGTCAATACCGTGGCTGCAACAATATAAGTGTCAATACCGTGGCTGCAACAATATAAGTGTCAATACCGTGGCTGCAACAATATAAGTGTCAATACCGTGGCTGCAACAATTCACCAAAATCCTTGATCCATTCTAGACCATTGTTAGGTTTTATCTGACTAGGAACTTGACAGTGGTAGAGAACTGCAACAGATTCCTCATCCAAATGCTGACTTTTTGTGAAGTGGAGTGACAGAATCAACACTGATCCCTGAGCACTAACCAACCGTCTTCAATCTTCTTGTGACGAATGGTTTCTGCTTCGTATTGTACTGATGTAGCTACTGTGTAGGCGAAACGTTTCCTCAATAAAGATTCCCATATGCTGCATGAGTGTCTCAATCTTCAATCTTCTTCTAACTAATCTACTCACTATAACAAGACAAGCGGTTGTCCTACCAGAGATGTGTTATTGTAATTACTACAGTCATAAGTGCTAAATCTACAAGGATAATGTAGCGTTGTAGGGTAGGGTGTAGTTAAGGTGTAATATATCTGACCAGAGACCAGAGGGGTGTGTAGAATATGTCATAGGTATAGTAAGAGCAGTGAGGAGTTAGGTTAGGTTAGGTTTGTCAGGAAACAGGACAAGTGTTTCTTGACGCGGGTCTTAGTCATACGATAACCCGCAGCTGGAGCTTTTGGTCATCTGACCGAGGCCTTCCGCTGGTTAACCCCGCCATCCCTTTAAAAATTTAAGTGGAAAGTATAATCAGAGTTAGTGTAATAAATCTGCTTTTGACAAAAAGGTCAAACAGGGAGTCTGTGTCAAAGGTGGAGCTTTCAGTAAAGATGTCAGATAAGTAAGGGCTTTAAAAACCAGAGATACAGAAGGTGATAAATGAGATTCTCAAATACAAATCGGGAAAATAAGCCACTGTCATCTAATTATCGCCCAATAAGCCTGATATTAAGTAGATGGATTTTCAGAATCAATGATATTTGATATAATGGAATCACGTCGAATCCTAAAACCATTTGGGTTTATGGCCAGCCTTCATTGATGACCCACTGGGACTCCAGTGCAGTTATCATGGCCGGCCTTCAGTGATGACCCACTGGGACTCCAGTGCAAAGTTATGATGGCCGGCCTTCATTGATGACCCACTGGGACTCCAGTGCAGAGTTATCATGGCCAGCCTTCAGTGATGACCCACTGGGACTCCAGTGCAAAGTTATGATGGCCGGCCTTCATTGATGACCCACTGGGACTCCAGTGCAGAGTTATCATGGCCAGCCTTCAGTGATGACCCACTGGGACTCCAGTGCAAAGTTATGATGGCCGGCCTTCAGTGATGACCCACTGGGACTCCAGTGCAAAGTTATGATGCCGGCCTTCAGTGATGACCCACTGGGACTCCCGTGCAGATTTATCATGGCCGGCCTTCAGTGATGACCCACTGGGACTCCAGTGCAGAGTTATCATGGCCAGCCTTCAGTGATGACCCACTGGGACTCCAGTGCAAAGTTATGATGGCCGGCCTTCAGTGATGACCCACTGGGACTCCCGTGCAGATTTATCATGGCCGGCCTTTAGTGACGACCCACTGGGACTCCAGTGCAGTTATCATAGCCGGCCTTCGATGACGACCCACTGGGAATCCAGTGAAAATAAGTCCCACGTACGACTTTACTGAATTATCGTGGTTTGAATGTATACAATATACATCTTATTCTTTCCATTATATCTATGTGACCTCAAAACCACTGTCGAAAAATGTTTCCAAAACGTTATTATTTACTCTTTTACAGACTGTTCGTTGCCTTACGTCTCATGAACACAAAAGGACGTCTGGGCAATAAAATGTGTCAATATATGTCTCTAGCACTTTTAAGGAAAGTGTTTTGGGATAAGGGTAAGTGTTAATACTTTTAAACACTTGTTATACTATCCTAGCTTATTCTCTTATAAATGAATAATTTTCTGATGTGTGTTCCCCTCCCTCAAATTCTGTGTTTTTCTTCTTACTCTTTGTGAGCCCCTAGCTCCCTTCCAATGCTCATTTTCTTTGTCTTGGACTCCACTACTACTACTGATGCTGCTGCTACAACTACTGTTGCTGCTGCTACAACTACTGTTGCTGCTACTACTATTAACTATTGTTGCTGCTGCTGCTACTACTACTAACTACTGTTGCTGCTGCTACTACTGCTATTACCACCTCTACTACTACTACTGTTTCTACTATACTACTACTACCACTACTACTAGTATTACTACTACTACTCCCTTCCCCGCCCTCTACCATATTGTCTTCTGGCCTTCTCTACTTTTCTCGTCCAAGTTTTAACTTGACAATGGTCCAACACGGACTGAAACTTCGTCAAAGTTTCTCCCCTAAATGCTGGTTTCTGACGAATCTAAAATTCCACGATACCCTCCTCTCAGTTTATAAATTAGCATATTTATAAAGATTTCTAACAGGAATGCGTTCAAAACTGACTACTGTGGCACGATCACTTTTTTTTTATCCCTCCGATACAGTGTGTCGCCACTTTTTTTTTTTAAAAGAGCCCGGGTAAATCTTATTATTTTTTTTATCGTGGTCCACTGCTTCAGATACCTTACTGATGCGTCTGAAAACTTGGTAGGCAAGAATGATTCTCGTGAATCAGCAATTTGACTCAATTCTCTATTTATTTTTCGTAAGGAGACTTTTGTATCGGGTTTATCTGATCTGTATGGAAAAATCTCAATGAAATGGGTAATTTAAAATATGAGGAATGACCTCGCTTATACTTTTTATTATTTTTTTTTTAATTAACACATCGGCCGATTCCCACCAAGGCAGGGTGGCTCGAAAAAGAAAAACTTTCATCATTCACTCCATCACTGTCTTGCCAGAAGGGTGCTTTACACTACAGTTATAAAACTGCAACATTAACAGCCCTCCTTCAGAGTGCAGGCACTGTACTTCCCATTTCCAGGACTCAAGTCCGGCCTGCCGGTTTTCCTGAATCCCATCATAAATGTTATTTTGCTCACACTCCAACAGCACGTCAAGTATTAAAAACCATTTGTCTCCATTCACTCCTATAAATACGCTCACGCATGCTTGCTGGAAGTCCAAGCCCCTCGCACACAAAACCTCCTTTACCCCCCTCCCTCCAACCCTTTCTAAGCCAACCCCTACCCCGCCTTCCCTCCACTACAGATTTATACACTCTCGAAGTCATTCTGTTTTGTTCCATTCTCTCTACATGTCCAAACCATCTCAATAACCCCTCCTCAGCCCTCTGGATAATAGTTTCAGTAATCCCGCACCTCCTCCTAACTTCCAAACTACGAATTTTCTGCATTATATTTACACCGCACATAACCCTCAGACATGACATCTCCACTGCCTCCAGCCTTCTCGTTGCAACATTCACCACCCATGCTTCACACCCATACAAGAGTGTTGGTACAACTATACTCTCATACATTCCCCTCTTTGCTTCCACAAAGTTCTTTGTCTCCACAGACTCCTAAGTGCACCACTCGCCCTTTTCCACTCATCAATTCTATGATTCATCTCCTTCATAGACCCGTCTGCTAACACGTCCACTCCCAAATATCTGAGTACATTCACCTCCTCCATACTCTCTCCCTCCAATATGATATCCAATCTTTCACCACCTAATCTTTTTATCCTCATAACCTTACTCTTTCCTATATTCACTTTTAATTTTCTTCTTTTACATGCCCCACCAAATTCATCCACCAACCTCTGCAACTTCTCTTCAGAATCTCCCAAAAGCACAGTGTCATCAGCAAAGAGCAACTGTGACAACTCCCACTTTGTGTTGGATTCTTTATCTTTTAACTCCACACCTCTTGCCAAGACCCTCGCATTCACTTTTCTTACAACCCCATCTATAAATATATTGAACAACTACGGTGACATCACACATCCTTGTCTAAGGCCTACTTTTACTGTGAAATAATCTCCCTTTCTCCTACATACTCTAACCTGAGGCTCACTATCCTTGTAAAAACTCTTCACTGCTTTCAGTAACCTACCTCCTATACCATACACCTGCAACATCTACCACACTGTCCCCCTATCCACCCTGTCATATACCTCACGAAATCGTAATGACACGATTGCAAACAAACCGCTGGAGTTTTGAGACTCTCTGACCGCGGGTTCAATCCCGGCCGGGGTATGGTCTGTCATATGCCTTTTCCAAATCCATAAATGCCACAAAAACCTCCTTACACTTATCTAAATACTGTTTACCTATATGTTTCACTGTAAACACTTGGTCTACACACCCCCTACCTTTCCGAAAGCCTCCTTGTTAATCTGCTATCCTACTCTCCATCTTACTCTTAATTCTTTCAATGTGAGGGAAAAGTTCAATAGATAGGAGTAGAGATATAGTAGTGATAGTTTCATTGCCGGCTACTAGTTAAGGTAGGGTAAGTCACGCTCCCGTTTTTCGGGCCTTTTCTCCCACCACCCCTAAAGTGATAGTTTGATTGCCGGCTGCTTGTTAACGTAGGGTCAGTCTAGCTCCCGCTATCCCTTCCCCTCCCTCTTCCACCCCCCCCTCGAAAGGTGACGTGTGGGGCTCTGGTCAAACAGTAAATCACTCGACTCACAGCTCCCAACACTACTGTAAGTACATGCCTGCCTTGTATTCTAGTGGATTTATTGGTTAAAAGCTTCACTTTTGACCAATAAACTTAGTCCTTTCAGTCTTGATCTAGGTTGACTGTTGTAATAATCACCACGTCTTTTGAGTATTGTACACTGCCATGGGGAGTGATTATTTAAGCAGTGGGTAACCTGTCTATCTTTTCAGCTTGGATGACAGTGAGCGTCACCTGTCAATCAACGAGAAGAACAGGAGACGGACTAACGTCCTGGAGACGTCCCATTTTGTATTGAACTACCTGTGCACCTGTATGAAATTGCAGGAGACCCCCATAATTGCGGGGTAAAAAAACCCTCCCTTTCCTGTCATCGGGATAATAATCAGGGCGTTTTCTCTGTGAAAACTACCCAAAGGGGGGTCACCAACACCTGCGCCCCCCCCCCCCCCACATTCAGCAAGGGCTACGATTTCAACAAGCTGTGTCCCCAAACACCAACCCCCAAATTTTTTAAATTTTCTTTTAAAATCATTTCATTTATTTTTTTCTTTTTCTTTAATGTGGGAAATTAAATTTTTAATTTTTTTAATTTTTTTATTTTTTATATTTTTACAAAAAAATTGTTTTTGTTTGTCGGGTTATTATTTTTTTTTCATTAAACAAATTTTTTCCTGAGGGGGACCACCCTTTGGAAATTTACTGTCTAAGTTTTTTTAACAGGGCTGATTAAGCCTTCAAAGTGGCGACCTTCCCGGGACAACTCTATGAACCCAAGATTAAACTCCTCTCGAATCAAACCTTTGGGAAACCTTAACGCTGCAACCAAAACTTTATCACCACCTTGAGAAATTTCATTCTTTTTGGGGGGACACGTATGGTATTTAAAAAATTTTGGTTATTGTTATAGTCTCAATTTATTGAAAATTAAAGTCAGGAAAGGATATAATTTTTTAATTCTGCCCCCTTTTTGGTGTGGGAGCTTGAAAACTTTGGAGGTTTAGCCCTTGGGGGCCCGGGAATTTTCCATGACAACTTGTTTCTTTGAGCTCTTAATTATTCAAGGGAACTGTCAAAAGGAATTTTGGTTTTTGGTTGGTGGAAGATTGGAGGTCAAGGGACCCCATTCTATTTACTTTTTTGCCCGGAGCCGGCGGACCCTTCTTTTTTGGAAAAATTCATTTGTTTAATTGAAGCGGGATGGGAGCCCCCCCCTTTTTTATTTACATTTTTGAGCGGAGCGGAATTTAACCCCCCGTTTTTTTTAAATTTCCCCGTTTCCCCCCCCCTGTATTTTAAAGTTTTCTTGCAAGATGGGGGAATACCTGTTTTGGGGGGGGAATGCGGGAAGTAAGTTAGGAAAAAGGGGAAAAAATTTAGAATTTTTCATTAGGGGCAAAGATCCAGGAAAAAACTTGAAAAGAAGAATTAGAGAGAAGACAGCTAGAAAGGGAAAGAGAAGAGAATAAAGGGGAGAGAGAAACGAAAGAGAAAGGGAAAAAAGAAAAAGGGGAGAATTGAGAGAAAAAATTTCCCAAAAAAGACAGGGTTTGAAAGAGAGGGGAGAAGACCCAAAAAAGCGTGAAAAACTTGATCGTGAGGGAAAAAAGGGTTGGAACGTGAGGAAAAAGTAAGATAAGTAAGGAAAAAAGGTTAAATTAAAGGGCTTTGGGGAAAAAGGCAAAGGATTGAGAAGTTTTTGGGAAAAAACTAGAGAACATGAGTTAATGAGAAAAAATCGCGAGCTCGAAAAATCTCGCCCTTTAAAATTTGAGAAAAAAAAAATTAAATTTTTTCAACAACAATTAGGGAAGGGGTAATTGGGAAAAACGTGCATCAGTGCACATATTCCAACACCCAATTTACCTCCCTTTTACAGAGGGGGGAAAACAATTTAAATTCATACAAATTTTCAGGGTTTTAAAATACCCCTACCCTCTGGGAATTGGGCCCGCTGACCCTGGGCCCAGGGTTTGGGAAAGATATTTTTTGGTAAAAGCCCTTTAAAATCTATGCAAATTTGCGCGGGTTCATAGTAATTATAACCCACTGAAGAAATTTTTTCCTTAAAGCATTCAAAAAACCAAAATTTCTTTCAGGAAAGATTTCAGGGATGCCCCCTTACAGGCCGGCCCCGAACTTTTAGCGTAAAAGGGAAAAACCTTTCGTTTGTTCGCTTTTTTTTAGAAGTTCAGGGAAATTATCACATTTTTGGAAACCTTAGAGACTTTATGGTTTTTTTTACCATTCCTACAGCTCTTCCCCCCCAATACGAACATTAAAACAGAGAACTAACCTGATTAAAATGGAAGTTGCTTTAGGGGGGGTGACCTGGTATCTTTGGGGTCACAATCCTATAAAGACCTAAAAGGGGGGAACCCAAGGGGAAGGGGTTTAAACAGACCTTAAGAAATTAAAGGCCCCTTTGTGGAAAATAAAAGACTTTTTTTTTCCTTTTTTTCATTTGTGTGGGGTTTAAGGGGCATAAAAAAGCCAGATTGTTCCCTTTAAAAAAGGGCCAAAAAGTTGGAAGAAGTTTTAAAGACTGTTAAAAGGGCCCCACCCTTTTGTTTAGGAACAGGTTTAAAGGACTTAAAGTAAACCCACCATTTTTTTTAAATGGAGCAAATGGATATCTTTCTGATAAGGGTGTTCCCTAACCTTTAAAAAAAAATCATTCCTTCTATTCTTTAAAATACTTGGGCCCTAAAGGGACACTTTTTCCCACCATCCTTTTTACATTAGGTCTAATGGGTTTACGGGTTTCTGAAAACCCCTACTATTCCCACACTCTTTTCCCCCGTATAAAAAGGTAATGTAAAAGGTGCCATTCTTTTCCCTTTCCCAGGTTGACCTTTCATCACCAAAAATGGATATAATGTTTTAGATTCCCCTTTTCCGGAACAAGAACCCCCCGAAAGTTCAGATGGAAAATGTTTGCCCGATATTATTGGGGAAAAAAAACCCGTGAGTACTTTTCGAAAGCGAGGAAGTAGGGTCCCCAAGGGTTTTCTTTTTAGTAAAATGAAATATCAACCCCGAAAACCCTAAAAGGGCTTGATAAAGGGCCCCTAACCCAAAACCCAGGCTTTTCCCCACTGTCAACCTTTGTTTTCCCTTTTCTTTAAGCTTTAGACCTATCGGGAAGGGCTCCCTTTTTCAAGTTACAAAGAATTGGGGGCCCCCTCTTCAGAATTGCCATAATGCCGCTAAACAAAACAAGTTATTTCCCAAAAGGAAAAAATTTTTTATAAAATTTTGGGGAAAAATAAAAGGTAAACTTTTTAAGGTCGTATTCAAAAATTTAAAATTTAATAGATAACTATTCCATCTTAGTTCTTTTCCCAATCAAAGCCCGAGGCTGTTCTTTAAAAAGGGTCTTTACCGCCAGGGGGCCGGAAAATTTTCTCGCATCGTTTAAAAACCTTAAAAAAAATTAGGGAAACCTTTTTTTGGCCAAAATGTCCTCAGATATCACTACTTATTGTAGATCGTGTAAAGTTTGCCAACTGTCATCCTCCCGAGGTACCAGGCGAGTACCTATGGTCAAAATGCCAATCTTTACGGTACAGTTTGAAAGAGTAGCTATTGACATCGTTGGTCCTTTATCTCCACTTTCATCTGGGGGACATAGATATATATTAACATTAGTTGATTATGCTTCGAGTTTCCCTGAAGCCATACCCTTAAAGACCATAACTACTACAGAGGTGGCTGAAGCCTTTTGTCCATCTTCAGAGTGGGCATCCTAGAGAAATTTTGTCTGACCGTGGGACACATTACATCTGACTTAATGCAACATCTCTACCAACTTCTGGGAGTGAAGCCTCTCTTCACCACACCCTATCATCCCAGCTGTAATGGGAGGACTGAGCGCCAGCATTCGATTCTCAAGTCTATTTTAAGGAAACTTTGCTCCCTTAAACCTAAGGAGTGGCATCGTTACCTACCCTGTGCTTTGTTTGCCATGAGGGAAGTTCCCAGTGACTCTTTGGGGTTTTCACCTTTTGAACTTCTCTATGGTAGACAGGCCAGGGTCCCACTGTCCATCCTTCATGACTTATGGACTAACGAGGAGGTAAATGCTGAGGTTCAGTCTTCTTACCAGTTTCTCCTTGACCTTAGATCCAAACTTGAGGAGACCTCTGACATAGTTTCGAAAAACCTAAGCTTGTCAATGGACCAGTACAAAACCTATTTTGTTTCCCAAAAGTCAGAGGGAAATTTTAAAGTAGGAGATAAAGTTCTTGTACTTTTGCCTATCAAGTCAAATAAATTATTAGTAGCAGGGGGAAAGGTCCATATAAGTATTAAAAATTTATGGGAAAGTTGACTACCTCAAGAATTTCAAGGGGAAACCAAAGCTTTATCATATCAACATCCTTAAAAAATTTTTCCCGAAGAAATTCGGTTAACGCCTTAATAACTTTGACTTATTTTTTCCCACACGAACTTGATAAGACAATAAAGAATGTAAAGTGTGCGTAATTGACATCTCTTAGACCATGTTTGAAGAACTACATGGGACTCTTGACCACTCGGACGAAAACCACCATTAATATTAATGAATCTTTGGATGACCAAAAGGGAGACATGAACTACTTCAATGGTGAGTAAACTTTTCAGGACGTTTTTACTGTATTCCAGGTGTTACCTCCACGGTAGTCCATTAGATTGACTTAGTGAAGGACAATCCTATCAAACGGAAATTAACCCAGTTCCAGTTCACCTTAGGGATGCATTTGACCGAGAGGTAGACAAATTATAAAACTAAAGATCATTGAACCTTCAGTATCTGCATATTGTCACCAGTAGTCATGGTTAAGAAGGAGGATAATTCATATAGACTTTTCTATTGACTTCAGAGGCCTAATCTATAACTCGTGGGATTTCTGAGCTATGCCCTTAATAGATAGCGATCTACACAAATTTTATGATGCTTCCTTCTTTCCAGAGATTGGGTATTTTCGAAGGCATATCATCAAGTAATGTTTGATCCTTCTTCTAAGCAGTACACCGCTTTTCCTACACACCAAGGACTGATGCAGTATAGAACTATGCCCTTCGGTTTTGGGGAACTGCCTGTGTACTATGTGAGACTGATGAGAAAGGTCTTGGGTAATATGCCAAATGTTTCAGTTTATTTGATAACATTTACGTAATGACATCTACGTGGGGTGAAAAATATCCAAACATTAACATCAGTTTTGCGTAGGTTTTCGCTCACATGGCCTCACTGCCCAAGACGAAGAAATGCTCCTTGGGTATAAAAAAGATTAGATATCTTGGAGATACTTTTTAATAACTCTCTGCAGCCTCTCCCAGTAAGATCAAAGCTTTATTAGAATTTAAATTCCCCCAAAAACCCAAAAAGCTCATGCGAAGCTTTCTTGGTTCTGTAAATTTTTAGGCACGGTTTATCCCGAACCTTACTGATCTTACAGGCATCTTATCTGACTTCCTTAAAAGTCTGGAAGGAACCTCTTGAACTTTCCGACGTAGCTCGGGAAAAGTTTAATGAGATTAAAAATATCTTTTCGAAAGACCCTATACTTAAGATTCCAGTATTAATAAAACATTTTTTTGAGAACTGATGCCTCCAATACGGGGTTAGGTGCGGTTTAACAAACCATGATGGTATCCCCTTCCCTGTATCTTCTAACAAAACTCCCTCTTCAGTATATTCATCGTCGTAATTTCGTAATTAAGGTCTTTCATAAGGGAATGAATGGACTTGGGTGGGGTCTGTTAAATACAACCAGCCAGAGTTGAAAGTCTTACTTTGAATAAACAGGAAAATTCTTCACAATGAATTTCTTAAAACAGCTAAAATCAAAGTGATATAAATTTTTTATATGTTTTATACAAAATAACCGCACACAGAAGAGAGGGCTTACGACCGTAAGACGTCTCGTTAAGCTCCGCTCTTCTATATGAGACGTTATTTGTGTATTGTTCAGTCACGGTATTTGTGCTTATTTTTTCATTTAATATCTTGTGTTTGCCCTAGAAATACAAACAAATACGTAAAAATGTGTAGAAATATGTGGAACTACTGGAAATAAGTGGAAATACGTAGAATAACGGGAGAAATAAGAAGAATTACCTTCGTATTATGAGGATATAGTTTTAAAGCAAATATTTAATGTCGCACTGCATGTATTTTGGATCCTGTAAGAATTTGTTATCTGAATTAAAATATCTCTATAGAACTTATCTGTTTGTACAGGAAGGATATAAGACAGTATCGTGGCAGAACAATGTCACAGTACCGTGGCTGGAAACAATATGAGTCACAGTACGTGGCTGAACTTTATGAGTCACAGTACCGTGGCTGAACAATATAAGAACAGTATCGTGGCTGGGAACCAATAAGTCACAGTTACCGTGGCTGGAACAAAATATGTCACAGTACGTGGCTGGAACAATCTGTCACAGTACGTGGCTGAACATATGTCACAGTACCGTGTGCTGGAACCAATGGTCACAGTACCGTGGCTGGAACAATATAACTCACAGTATCGTGCCTGCTGGAACAATATGTCACAGTACCGTGGCTGGAACAATATTCACAGTAACCGTGGCTGGAACAATATAAGTCACAGTATCGTCGGCTGGAACATATGTCACAGTACGTGCTGGAAAATATGTCACCAGTACCGTGGCTGGCAACAATATGACAAGTACCGTGCTGGAAAACATAGTGTCACAGTACCGTGGTGCGAACATATGGTCACAGTACCGTGGGCTGGAACAATATGTCACAGTACCGTGGCTGGAACAATATGTCACAGTACCGTGGCTGGCAACAATATGTCCAGTACGTTGGCGAACAATATGTCACAGTACCGTGGCTGGAACATTATAAAGACACAGTACGTGGGCTGGAACAATATGTCACAGTACCGTGGCTGAGAACAATATAAGTCACAGTATCGTGGCTGGAACATATGTCACAGTACCGTGGCTGGAACAATATAATTCACAGTACGTGGCTTGGAACAATTAGTCACAGTACCGTGGCTGGAACAATATAAGTCACAGTATCGTGGCTGGAACAATATAAGTCACAGTACCGTGGCTGGAACATATAAGTCACGTTCGTGGTGGAACAAATAAAGATACAGTATCGGGGCTGGATTGGAAACAAGTTATGTCACAGTACCGTGGCGGAAAATATGTCACAGTACGTGGCTGGAACAATATGTCAACAGTACCGTGGCTGGAAACAATATAAGTCATAGTACCGTGGCTGGAAACAAGACACGTCACAGTGTGTGGCTGGAACAATATGTCACAGTACGTGGCTGGAACATGGTCACCAGTACCGTGGCTGGAACAATAATAAGTCACAGTATCGTGGTGGAACAATATAAGTACAGTATCGTGGTGGAACATATGCCACGTACCGTGGCTGGAACAATATAAGTCACAGTCGTGGCTGGAGAACAATGTCACCAGTACCGTGGCTGGAACATATAAGTCACAGTATCGTGGCTGGAACAATATAAGTCACAGTACCTTGGCGGGAAACATAAGTCACAGAATCGTGGCTGGAACAATATGTCACAGGTATCGTGGCTGGAACCAATATAAGTCACAGTTACCGTGGCTGGAAACAATATGTCACAGTAACCGTGACTGGAACCACAGTCCCAGAGTACGTGGCTGGAACAATATGTCACAGTACCGTGGTCTAGAAAACAATATGTCACAGTTATCGTGGCTGGAACAATTGTCCTCAGTACCGTGGTGGAAAATATAAGTGTCAATACCGTGGCTGCACAATATAAGTGTGTCAAGACCGTGGCTGGAACATATAGTGTCAATGCCCGTGGCTGGAACAATTAAAGTGTTCAATAACCGTGGTCGCAACCTATCTAAGGTCAATACCGTGGTGCAACAATTTAAGTGTCAATACCGTGGCTGCAACAATATTAAGTTGTCAATACCGTGGCTGCAACAAATATAAGTGTCAATACCGTGGCTTGCAACCAATATAAGTGTTCATACCGTGGCTGCAAACAATATAAGTGTCAATACCGTGACTGCAACAATATAATGTGTCATTACGTGGCTTCAACAATATAAGGTCAATACGTGGCTGCAACAATATAAGTGTCAATACCGTGGCTGCAAACAATACAAGTGTCAATACGTGGCTTGCAACAATATAAGTGTCATTACCGTGGCGTGCACAATATGAATGTCAATACCGTGGCCTGCAACAATATAAGTGTCAATACCGTGGCTGGAACAATATAAGTGTCATTACCGTGGCTGATCAATATACGTGTCATTACTGGCTGCAACAATATAAGTGTCAATACCTTGGCCTGCAACAATATAGGTCAATCGTGGCTGCAAACAATACAAGTGTCAATACGTGGCCTGCAACAATTTGTGTCAATTACGTGGCTGCAACATATGAATGACAATACCGTGGTGAACAATAAGTGTCAATACCGTGGCTGGAAACAATAAGTGTCCCATTACGTGGCTGGAATTCATAGGTGTCAATACCGCAAGGGTGAACAATATGAATGTCAATTTACGTGGTGGTACAATATAAGTGTCAATATCGTGGCTGCACAATATGAGTCTAACGTGGCTGCAACATACTGAAAGGCAATACCGTGGCTGCAACCAATATAAAGTGTCAATACCGTGGCTGCAACAATATAAGTGTCAATAACCGTGGTGCAACAATATGAGTGTCAATACTTGGCTGCAACAATTAAGTGTCAATCCCGTGGCTGCAACAATATAAGTGTCAATACCGTGGCTGCAACATAAGAGTGTCAATACCGTGGCTGCAATCAATTTACGTGTCAATACCGTGGCTGCACAATTGTAGTGGCAATACCCCGTGGCTATTGCAACAATGTAGGTGTCATCCGCATGGCTGCAACAATATATAAGTGTCACTACCGTGGCGGCTGCAACAATATAAGTTGTCAATAACTTAGGTGCAAACAATATAAGTGTTCAATACCGTGGTGCAACAATGTAAGTGTCATACCGTGGCTGCAACATGTGTCAATACCATGGCTGCAACATATAAGTGTCAATCCGTGGCTTGCAACAATATATGTGTCAATACCGTGGCTGGATCATGTAAGTTGTCAATTACGTGGCTGCAAACAATTTAGTGTCAATACGGGCTGCAAACAATACAAGTTGTCAATAACCGGGCTGCAAACAATCTAAGTGTCATACCGTGGCAGCAACAATATAAGTGTCAATACCGTGGCTGCAACAATGTAAGATGTACAATACCGTGGCTGCAACATACAAGTGTCAATACCGTGGCTGCATGCCAAATTATAAGTGTCAATACCGTGGCTGCTGGCGCAACAATATAAGTGTCAATACCGTGGCTGCAACAAATAAGTTTTTTTGGTCAATGCCTTTGGCTGCAACAATATAAGTGACATTACGTGGCGCAACAATATAAGTGTCAATACCGTGGCTGCAACATTACAAGTGTCAATACCGTGGCTGCAACAATATAAGTGTCAATACCGTGGCTCAACAATATAAGTGTCAATACCGTGGCTGCCAACAATATAGTTCAATACCGTGGCTTTGCAACAATATACGAGTCAATACCGTGGCTGCAACCAATAAAGTGTCAATAACCGTGGCTGCCAACCAATATAAGTTGTCTCAATACGTGGCTGCAACAATATAAGTGTTCAATACGTGGCTGCAACACAATATAGTGTCAAATACAGTGGCTGCCACAATATATGTGTCATACCGTGGCTGCAACAATACAAGTGTCAATAACGTGGCTGCAACAAATAAGTGTCAATACCGGTGGCTGCAACAATATAAGTGTCCAATACCGTGGCTGCCTCAATATATAAGTGTCAATACCGTGGCTGCTAACAATTCACCAAAATCCTTGATCATTCTAGACATTGTTAGTTTTATCTGACTAGGGAACTTGACAAGTGGTAGAGAACTGCAAAAGCTTCATCATCCAAATGCTGACTTTTTGTGAAGCTGGCGAGTGACAGCATCAAACACTGCTCCATGAGCACTAACCAACCGTCTTCAAATCTTATTGTGACGAATCGGTTTCTGTTCGTATTGTAATGATGTAGTACTGTGTAGGCGAAACGTTTCCTCATAAATGATCCATATGCTGCTTGAGTGTCTCAAACTTCAATCTTCTTTAACTAATCTACTCACTATAACAAGACAGCGGTTGTCCTACCGAGATGTGTGATTGTTATTGTCATTACTACGTCATAGTGCTAAATCTACAAGGATAAATTGGTAGCGTTGTAGGGTAGGGTTGTAGTTAAGGTGTAATAATATCTGACCAGTGCCAGAGGGATGTGGGTAGAATATGTCATAGGTATAGTACGATGCTGTGAGGAGTTAGGTTAGGTTAGGTTAGAGGAAACAGGACAAGTGTATCTTGACGCGGGTCTTAGTCATACGCATAACCCGCAGTGGAAGCTTTTGGTCACTCTGACCGAGGCCTGTTCGGCATGGTTAACCCCGCCATCCCTTTAAAAATTAAGTGGAAAGTATAATCAGAGTTAGTGGTAAATAAAATCATCTGCTTTTGAACAAAAAAGGTCAAACAGGGAGTCTGTGTCATAGGTGGAGCTTTCAGTAAAGATGTCAGATAAAGTAAGGGCTTTAAAACAGAGATACATAAGGTTGATAAAGAGATTCTCAAATACAAATCGGGTAAATAAAGCCCATGTATCTAATTATCGGCCATTATGCCTGATATTAGTAGATGGGATTTTCAGAATCCATGATATTTGATATAAATGGTTTCATACGTCGAATCTAAAACCATTTGGGTTTATGGCAGCCTTCATTGATGACCATGGACTCCAGTGCAGTTTTCATGGCCGCGCTTCAGTGATGACCACTGGGTCTCAGTGCAAAGTTATGATGGCGGACTTCATTGATGACCCACTGGGACTCCAGTGCAGAGTTATCATGGCCAGCCTTCAGTGATGACCACTGGGACTCCGCAGTGAAAGTTATGATGGCCGGCCTTCATTGATGGACCCATGGGACTCCGTGCAGAGTTATCTGGCCAGCCTTCAGTGATGACCCACTGGGACTCCAGTGCAAAGTTATGATGGCCGGCCGTCAGTGATGACCCATGGGACTCCAGTGCAAAGTTATGATGGCGGCCTTCAGTGATGAGAACCCACTGGGACTCCGTGCAGATTTATCATGGCCGGCTTCAGGTGATGACCACTGGGACTCAGTAGTGCAGAGGTATCTGCGCCAGCCTTCATGTGACCCACTGGGACTCAGTGCAAAGTTATGATGGCCGGGCCTTCAGTGACTGACCACTGGGGACTCCGTGCAGATTTATCCTGGCCGGCCTTCAGTGAGACCCACTGGGTCTCCAGTGCAGTTATCTAGGCCGGCCTTCGATGAGGACATGGGAATCCAGTGAAATAAGTCCCACTGTACGATTTAATGAATTACTATATCGTGGTTTGAATGTATACAATATACATCTTTTCTTTCCAATTATATCTATGTAGTGACCTCAAAACCATGTTCGGAAAAAGGTTTCCAAAACGTTATTATTTTACTCTTTTACAGACTGTTCGTTGCCTTACGTCTCATGACACAAAAGGACGTTCTGGGCAAATAAATGTGTCAAGAATATGTCTCTAGCACTTTTAAGGAAAGTGTTTGGGATATAGGTGTAAATTAAAAAGGTTTTTTTGTTAATACTTTTAACTCTTGCTTGACTATCTAGCTTATTCTCTTATAAATGAAGAATTTTCTGAAGTGTGTTCCCCTCCATCATTCTGTGTTTTTTTCTTATCTTTGCTGAGCCCCTAGCTACCCTTCCAATGCTATTTTCTTTGTCTGGGACTCTCTACTACTATGATGCTGCTGCTACAAACTACTGTTGCTGCTGCTACAACTACGTTGCTGCTACATTCTATTAACTATGTTGCTGCTGTGCTATACTACTAACTACTGTTGCGGCTGCTACTACTGCTACTACACTTACTACTACTACTGTTTTACTATAACACTACTACCACGAACTACTAGTATTACTACTTAATTACTCCCTTCCCCGCCCTCTACATTTTGTCTGCTGGCCTTTCTCTACTTTTCACGTTCCAGTTTTTAACTTGACAATGGTTCCAACACGGACTGAACTTCGTCAAGTTCATCCCTAACTGCTGGTTTCTGACGAATCTATAATTTCACGTACCCTCCTCTCAGTTTATAAATTAAGATATTCTATAAAGATTTCTACAGGGGAATGCGTTCAAACTGACATGTGGCCCGATCCACTTTTTTTTTAATCCCTCGATACAGTTTGTCGCCACTTTTTTTTTTTAAAAGAGCCCGGGTAAATCTTTATTATTTTTTTTATCGTGGTCCACTGCTTCAGATCCTTACTGATGCGTCTGAAAACTGGTAGGCACGAATGATTCTCGTGGAATCAGCAATTTGACTCAATTTCTTATTTATTTTTGTAAGGAGACTTTTGTATCGGGTTTATTGATCTGTATGAAAAATTCAATGATAATGGGTAATTTTAAAAATATGAGGAATGACATCGTTTTACGTTTTTTATTATTTTTTTTTATTACACAATCGGCCGATTCCACACAAAGGCCAGGCAGGGTGCGCTCGAAAAGAAATAACTTTCATTCATTCACTCCTCAAGGGTCATTGCAGAAAGGTGTGCTTTACACTACAGTTAAAACTGCAACATTAAAGCCTCCTTCAGAGTGCAGAGGCAATGACTTCCCATTTCAGGACCTCACAGTCCGCCCTGCCGGATTTCTGAATCCAATCATAAATGTTATTTTGCTCACACTCCAAAGCACGTCAAGTATTAAAAACCATTTGTCTCCCATCATCTCCTATAAATTCGCTCACGCATGCTTGCTGGAAGTCAGCCCTCGCACACAAAACCTCCTTTACCCCCTCCCTCAACCCTTCTAGCCAACCCCTACCCCGCCTTCCCTCCATACAGATTAATACACTTCTCGACAGTCATTTCTGTTTTTGTTCCATTCTTTACATGTCCAACCCATCTCAAGAACCCTCTCAGCTATGGTAATAGTTTCAGTAATCCCGCACCTCCTCCTAACTTCCAAACTACGAATTTTTCATGCATTATATTTTACACCGAACATAACCCTCAGACATGACATCTCCACTGCCCCGCTTCTCGTTACTTGCAACATTCACCACCCATGCCAAGAGTGAACACATACATGTGTGTTGGTAAACTATTCTCTTCATACATTCCCCTCTTTGTTCACAAAGTTCTTTGGTGCTCACAGACTCTAAGAGCACCACTCGCCCATTTCATCATAATTCATATTCATCTCCGTCATAGACCCGTCGGATAACACGTCCACTCCCAAATTTCTGAGTTCATTCACCTCCCTCTACTCTCTTCCCTTCCAATATGATATCCAATCTTTCAACACCGAATCTTTTTATCCCTAAAAACCTTACCTTTTCTAATACACTTTTAATTTTCTTCTTTTACATGCCCACCAAATTCTACCACCAACCTTTGACTACTTATCTTCAGATCTCCCAAAAGCACAGTAGTCATCATCAAGTGCAACTGTGACAACCTCCCATTTGTGTTGGATTCTTTATCTTTAAACCTCCACACTCTTGCCAAGGACCTCGCATTCACTTTCTTACAACCCATCTTTAAATTATTGAACAAATACGGTGACATCACACTCTTGTCTAAGCTACTTTTACTGTGAAATAATCTCCTTTTCTCCTACATACTCTACTGAGCTCACTATCCTTGTAAAAAAACTTTCACTGCTTTCATTAACCTACCCCTATACCTACACTGCAAAATTCTACCACACTGTCCCCCTATCCCCTGTCTGATACATCACGAAATCGTAATGACAATTGAAAACAAAACCGCTGAGTTTTGAGACTCTCTGACCGCGGGGTCAATCCGGCCGGGGTATGGTCTGTCCATATGGCCTTTTCCAAATTCCATAATGCCACAAAAACCTCCTTACACTTATCTAAATTATGTTTTCCTATATGTTTCCTGTAAAAACTTGGTCTACACACCCCCCTACCTTTCGAAAGCCTCCTTGTTAATTGCTATCCTACTCTCCATCTTACTCTTATTTCTTTCTATGGAGGGAAAAGTTCAATAGATAGGAGTAGAGATTATAGTAGTGAAGTTTCATCTGCCGGTACTAGTTAAGGTCTAGGGTAAGTCACGCTCCGTTTTCGGGCCTTTTCTCCCACCACCCTAAAGTGTAGTTGATTTCGGGCTGTATTGGTAACGTAGGGTCAGTCTAGCTCCCGCTTTCCCTTCCCTCCCTTCTTTTCCACCCCCTCGAAAGTGACGTGTTGGGGCTCTGTGTCAAACAGTAAATCACTGACTCCAGCTCCAACACTACTGTTAAGTAAATTGCCTTTGCTTGTATTCTAAGTGGATTTATTGCGTTAAAAGCTTCACTTTTGACAATAAAAACTTAGTCCCTTTCAGTCTTGTTATAGGTGACTGTTTTACTAATCACCAAGTTCTTTTGAGTATT
This sequence comes from Cherax quadricarinatus, assembly GCF_026875155.1. Lineage (NCBI taxonomy): Eukaryota > Metazoa > Arthropoda > Malacostraca > Decapoda > Parastacidae > Cherax > Cherax quadricarinatus. The sequence goes on from NC_069470.1 coordinate 12,886,391, forward strand.
GTAAACTGCCATGGGGAGTGAATATTTAAGCGTGGGTTAACCTGTCTTATCTTTTCCGCTTGGATGACAGTGAGCGTCACCTGTCAATCAACGAGAAGAACAGGAGGCGGACTAAGTCTGGCGACGTCCCATTTTGTATTGAACTACCTGGGTGCACCTGTATGAAATTGCGGGACGTAACCCACATCATTGCAGCGGTAAGAACCTGTTTCTGTCATCGGGATAATAATAGGCGATTTCTGTGGAAGAACTAGCCTGTGGTGCGTCACCAACACCTGCGAACCCCCCCCCCCCACATCAGCAACGGCTACGATTTCAACAAGCAGTGTTCACCACACCAGAACCCAAGTTTTAAATTAGCGTTGAATTCAGTTATCATTTATATTTTTTCATTTTCTTTATGTAGATTATTATTATATTTAAGTGTTTTACATTTTATATTTTCTACATAAATAATAGTGTTATGATTGTCTGTTATTATGTCTTTTTCTATTCACTAAATTTTCCTGAGGAGGAGCCACGCCTTTGTTATTATGTCTGAGTTGTTACTGGGCTGAGTAAGCCTTCACAAGTGGCGACCATGCCAGGATTACAACTTACTGAATCAAGATTCAATTCCCATCTCGATACTACCATTGACCTCAACGCTGCATACACAACGGTTATCACAGCCATGAGTAATCATTCTCTATGGTAGGACTACAGTATCTGGTATTTAAAAAGATTTGGATATAGTTATTGTCTCAATTTATTGTAAGTCAAGTCAGGCAGGAATATAATAATTAATTATGCCCACTATTTGTGTGTGAGCTTGAAAACACTTTGGAGGATTAGACTTAGGGACCCGAGATTTTCCAGTGACAACTTGTTTCATTGAGTCTTATTATATCAAGGGAACTGTATAGGAACTCTTGATTTGTTGGTGAGAAATTGGATGGTCAAGGGACCCATTTCTATTATGTTTGCTCGGAGCCGGCATAGAACCCTTCGTTTTGGTTAATACATATTGTTTATTGAAGCAGGGGATCGAGCCTCTGGTTTATTTACAGTTTGTGCGGGAGAGCAGGATTGAACCTCCGTTTTCTTTATACCCGTTTCATTTCCCTGATGTTTAGTTTTCTTGCAGCATGGAGGAATACCAGTTTTGGATGAAAGCTGGGAAAGTAAGTTAGGAATATCAGGGAAAAATTTTAGAATTTTTCATTCGTGTAAAGATTCAGGACCGATTGTAAGAGAGCGAATTTGAGAGAGAAGACAGCTAGAAAGGGACAAGAGAAGAGAACTAGGAGAGAGAGAGATCGAAGAGAAGAGAAAATGGAAGGAAGAGAGATTGAGAGAGAAATCCAAGAAAGACAGTGAAAAGAGAGCGAGGAGACCAAAAAAGAGCGAGATAGACTTGGATCGTGAGGAAAAGAGCTAGGGAACGTGAGGAAAAAGCTAAGATACGTAAGGAACAGGTTAATTTAAGAGGACTTGAGGAAAGAGCACAAGGATAAGATGACGTTGAGAAAAGCTAGAGAACAGGAGTTATAGAGAAAAGGATCGCGAGCTCGAAAAAAATCTCGACTTGAATTAGAGAATTAAAAAGTTTAACTTTTATCAACAACAATTAGGAGGAGGGAGTAATGGAACAACGTGCATTAGTGCAATATTACAACACTTAATTTACCTCCCTTCACAGAGGGGGGAAGGAGACATTAATCATACTTTATCAGGTTTTGAAAATACCGGCTACCCTCTGTGAATGGCCTGCTGACACCTGGGCTACCAGGTAGGAATGTATTTTTGGTACAGCCTTAATTATCTATGAAACTTTTCGCAGGAATATCATATGTAATTATACCTACTGAAGAAGTTTATCTTAAAGATATCAAAAAACCACAAATACTTTAAGGAAAAGATTTCGGTATGCCCCTTACAGCTGCCAGAACTCGCAGAGCTACAGGTAACACTCTTTCGTATTGTTCCGGACTTTTGGATAGAGAGTTCAGGAACTTGATCCAGTTTAATCTCTTAGAGGACTTCATGGTTGCTGACCGTTCTGACAGCTCTTCCCACAGATACGAACATTCATCAGAGAACGAACCTGATTAAAGCTGAGAACTAGCTATGCTGAGGCTGCTGACCTGTATTGCTGAGGTCACAATTCCTATAAAGACCTAAGGATCGAACCCTATGGGCAAGGGTTCATCAGACCTTAAGAAATCAAAAGCCTCATAGTGGAAAGTAAAACTGACTTCTTTTATTCTGTTTGTCATTTGTGTGTTGTTAAGGGGACTAAACGTCCAGATTGTCCCTTCTAGAAGGTCCAAAAAGGTTGTGGATGATGTTTTAAAGACTGTATTGACCAAGCACCCTTCTGTTCAGGATCAGTTAAAGGACTTAATGTATTACATTTTACGGAGACACTGGTGCCACATGTTAGTCATTTCTGATAAGCTGTTCCCTAACCTTAAAGTAACTCATTCCTCTGCGCTACTTTCAAACTACTTGGGCCCGTACGGACAATTTTCCTACCATCCGTTGTTCATTAGGTCTAAATGGTTCCAGGTTGGTCTGAAGCCGTACTAGTTCCCCCATCACTTCTTGCTCATTTCTAATAGGTAATGTAAAAGGTTGCCATTCTTCCTTCCGAAGTTGACCTTCATCACCAAATGGGATATAGTGTTTCAGATCCTCTTCCTGTAGAGTCAGAGAGCCCTCGAAAGTTTCAGTGAGAACAATGTCTCCGCGATATTCATGTGGGAATAAAAAACCAGTGTGATGCTACTCGCGAATGCGAGGAAGTAGGATCACAAGTTCTCTTGTTAGATGAAGTGAAGGTATACACTCCGATACCATAAATGTCTGACTAGGGCTCAGACAAAGCCCAGGCTTTCCCTACTGTCCATCCTTGATTTTCCATGACTTAAGCCTTTAGACATTATGAAGGACTCCTTTGTCAAGTTAAACGTAATTGCCTCTCTTCAGAATTGCCATAATGCGCTAAACAAAATCAAGTTATCCAAAGGAAACACTTTTCATATAAATTTGAATAAATAAAGGTATCTAGTACAGGTCAGTATTCAAATTAAATTCAGATGAGATAGACTATTCCAACATAGTTCTTCCAAGTCAATGCAGGAGAGACTGTTCTTAAAATGGCTCATGAAACCTGCCAGTGGAGGACATTTCTCGCCATAGTAAACTTAAATAAAATTAGGGAGGGAAACTATTTTGGCCAACAAAGTGTCCTCAGATATCACTACTTATTTGTAGATTCGTTGGTTAGGAAACGTTTGCCAACTGTCATCCTCCGAGGTACCAGGGAAGTACTATGGTCAAAATGCCAATCTTTACAGGTACGTTGAAAGAGTAGATATTGACATCGTTTGGTCCTTTATCTCCACTTTCATCTGGGGGACATAGTATATATTAACAATAGTTGATTATGCTTCGAGTATCCCTGAGCCATACCCTTAAAGACCATAACTACTACAGAGGGGGATGGCAGAAAGCCCTTTTGTCCATCTTCAGAGTGGCATTCAATCCTAGAGAAATTTTGTCTGACCGTGCGGACACAATTCACATCTCTACTTTAATGCAACCTCTATACCAACTTCTGGGAGTGAAGCCTCTATTACCACACCCTATCATCCCAGCTGTAATGGGAGGACTGAGCGCCAGCATTCGATTCTATAGTCTATTTTAAGGGAAACTTTGCTCCCCTTTTAAACTAAGGAGTCGGATCGTTACCTAACCCTTTGCTTTGTTTGCCATGAGGGAAGTTCCAGTGACTCTTTGGGGGTTTTTCCCTTTTGACTTCTACTATGGTAGACAGGGTCCAGAGGGTCCAATGTCCATCTTCATGACTTATGGACTAACGAGGAGGTAATGTGAGGTTCAGTCTTCTTACCTGTTTCTCCTTACCTTAGATCCAAACTTGACGGAGACTCTGACATAGTTTCGAAAAACCTAAGCTTGTCAATTGGACAGTACAAAAACCTATTTTTGATTCCAAAAGGTCAGAGGAGAAATTTTTAAAGTAGGAGTTGAAGTTCTTGTCCTTTTAGCCTATCAAGTCAAATAAATGATAGTAGCATGGAAATGGTCCATATAAAGTATTTAAAAAATTTATGGGGAAAGTTGACTACCTCATAGGAAGTCAAAGGGGAAACCTAAGCTTTATCATCTCAACACCTTAAGAAATATTACCGAAGAAAAGTCGGTTAACGCCTTAAGAATTAGACTTTAGTTTTTCACACGAACTTGATAAGACAACTGAAGAATTGTAATGTGTGCGCGTATAATTTGACATCTCTTAGACCATGATGAAGAACTACATGGTGACTCTGGACCACTCGGGAACGAACCCCATTAATATTTAATGAATCTTTGGATGACCTAAGAGACATGAAACTACTTCAATGTAGTGTAGTTAACTTTTCAGACGTTTTTACTGATATCTCCAGGTGTTACCTCACGGTAGAGCCTAAGATTGATTAGGTGAAGGACAATCCTATCAAACGGAAATTAGACCAGTTTCCAGTTACCTTAGGGATGCATTAGACCGTGAGGTAGACAAAATTATTAAAAAACTATAGATCATTGGAACTTCAGTATCTGCATTATTTCTCACTGTAGTCATGGTTTATTAAGAAGGAGGATAATTCATATCGACCTGCTATAGACTTCAGAGGCTTAATGCTTAAATCGGTGGGATGCTGAGCCTATGCCTTAATAGACTAGCGATTACACAAATTTTATGATGTTCCTTCTATTCCAGAGATTGATATTGCGAAGGCATATCATTCACGTAAGTTAGTCCTTCTTCTAGCAGTACCCCCCCCCCAAAAAACCCGCTTTTCCTACACACCAAGGATGATGCAAGTATAGAACTATGCCCTTTCGGTTTGAGTATAACTGCCTGTGCTACTATGTGAGACTGATGAGAAAGGTCTTGAGTAAGATGCCAAATGTTTCAGTTATTTTGAATAAATTTACGTAATGACCTCTACGTGGGCGTGAACATATCCAAACATTAAACATCAGTTTTGCGTTAGGTTACGCTCTCAGGGCCTCACTGCCAAGCCGAAGAAAATTGCTCCTTGGGTTAAAACAAGAATTAGATATCTTGGATGATAACTTTCTTAATAACTCTCTGCACCTCTCCCAAGTAAGATCAAAGCTTATTAGGAATTTAAAATCCCAAACAAGAAGCTCATGCGAAGCTTTCTTGGTTCTGTAAATTTCTAGGCACGGTTTATCCGAACCTTTCTGATCTTACGGGCATCTTATCTGACTTCTTAAAAAGTCTGTGAAAGGAATCCTTTGAACTTTCCGACGTTAGCTCGGGAAAAGTTTAATGAACGATTAAAGTATCTTTCGAAAGACCCTATACTTAAGTTCAGAATTAATAAAAACATTTTGTTTGAGAACTGATGCCTCCAATAAGGGCTTAGGTGCGGTGTTACTACAATACCATGATGGTACTCCTTCCCTGTTAAGCTTCCTAAGCCAGAACTCCTCCCGCAGAAAACATGATACTCCACAATTAGAAAAGAGAATGTTTAGACCGTGGATGGGCTAGGGTATATCCAAACTTAAATTTTATTTGCTCGGGAAAAAGAATTCATTTAGAATGGACCACAAACCTTTGAATACTAGAAACTTTTAAGGGAACCAACAGTCGCCTTGAGCCCCCCCGTGGAATGGCACTCCGGCTTTTAAGTTCCCATTATTGTGTACTATCAATGGTTCATCCAATTCTTTCTATGACTGGTGAAGTCGTTGACAGTCAGTAGAAGATTTGTTGACTTTCGGCGGACTTCCACATGTTAGAACTTTTCCTCGCCTATTCTTCTTATACTCTTGAATATAGTCTTGGTAATGGGGGATGTTGTGAGGGAAAAAAGTTCAATTAGAATGTGTAGAAGAATATAGTAAGTGATAGTTTCATTGTCGGCCTACTAGTTAAGGTTTAGGGAAAGTTCACGCTCCCGTTTTTCCCGCTTTTCTCCCCCACCCTATGTGATAGTTTGAAGGTGACGTTGTGGGGGCTCTGGTCAAACACGTAAATCACTCGACTTCACAGACTACCACATACTGTAAGTACAAGGCCTGCCTTGTATTCTAGTGGTTTATGGTTAAAAGCTTCACTTTTGACCATAATAAACTTAGTCCGTTCAGTTCTTGCTCTAGGTGGACTGTTTGTAATAATCACCCAGTCTTTTGAGTATTGTACACTCGCCATGGAAAGAGTGATTATTTAAGAGTGGGCAAACCGTGTCTATCTTTTTAAGCCGTGGGTGACAGTGAGGGTCACCTGTCAATCCGGAAGAACAGGGAGGACGGATAACGTCCTGGTGTATCCCATTTTGGATTGAATACCTGTGAACCTTATGAAATTGCAGGACGTACCCACATCATTCAGGGTAAAGGAACCTGCTTTCCTTGTCATCGGGATAATATATCAGGGATTCTCTGTGAAGAACTAGCCAGTGGTGGTCCACCAACACTGCACCCCCCCCCCACATTCAGCAACGGCTACGATTGCAACAAGCAGTTGTCACCAACACCCAGCGACACCCAGTTTTAAATTAGCGTTGAATTCGTTATCATTTTATTTTCATTTTCTTTAATGTCGGTATTAATATTCATATTTAAGTGTTTTAATTTTTATATTTTCTACATAATAAAGTGTTTATTGTTTGTTGGTCTGTTATTTCTTTTTCATTCACTAATTTTCCTGAGGAGGAGCCGCTTGGTAATTACGTTGAAGTTGGTTACAGGGCTGAGTAAGCTTCCATATTCAATACTAATCACTACATACAATTACCAGGGTATAACTCAACAGATTATCCCCTATAATTTTTGCATCTCTTTTGTCCCCTTTGCCTTTATGCAAATGGAACTATGCATGCTCTCTGTCAATCCTAGATACCTTACACTCGTCCATGCATTCTTTTAAATAAATGCACCAACCACTCCAAAACTATAAATCCCCACTGCTGTTATACAATGTCTATCTTTTTATCCCATCAATCCAGCTGCCGTACCCCTTTCATTTTAACCTACTGCCTCACGAACTTCCCCACACTACAAACTGGCTTTCCTCACTCCTACACGATGTCTATTCTCTTGCCCTTTGCACGAAATCACAGCTTCCTATCTTTATCAACATTTAACATTCTCAAAAAATTTCCCTCCATCTTCCAGTACTCTAACTCTCATTTAACAACTCTCCTCTCCTATTTTTAATGACAAATCATTGTTCTCTAGGGCTCCTTAACTTGTTAAATCTCACATCCAAAACTTTTTCTTATTTTCAAAAAAATTGTTGATAACATCTAACCCACTCTTCATTTGCCTCTTTTTACGTTGCTTCACCACTCTTCTTAACCTCCTCTCGTATTCTCCAAATACTTCCCTGCCTTGCATCACTTCTACTCTGTTAAAAACTACTCATATGTTATCTTTTTCCTTCCTTAATACTCTCTTTACATCTTCAATTACCTCTTCAGTATATTCATCGTCGTAATTTCGTAATTAAGGTCTTTCATAAGGGAATGAATGGACTTGGGTGGGGTCTGTTAAATACAACCAGCCAGAGTTGAAAGTCTTACTTTGAATAAACAGGAAAATTCTTCACAATGAATTTCTTAAAACAGCTAAAATCAAAGTGATATAAATTTTTTATATGTTTTATACAAAATAACCGCACACAGAAGAGAGGGCTTACGACCGTAAGACGTCTCGTTAAGCTCCGCTCTTCTATATGAGACGTTATTTGTGTATTGTTCAGTCACGGTATTTGTGCTTATTTTTTCATTTAATATCTTGTGTTTGCCCTAGAAATACAAACAAATACGTAAAAATGTGTAGAAATATGTGGAACTACTGGAAATAAGTGGAAATACGTAGAATAACGGGAGAAATAAGAAGAATTACCTTCGTATTATGAGGATATAGTTTTAAAGCAAATATTTAATGTCGCACTGCATGTATTTTGGATCCTGTAAGAATTTGTTATCTGAATTAAAATATCTCTATAGAACTTATCTGTTTGTACAGGAAGGATATAAGACAGTATCGTGGCAGAACAATGTCACAGTACCGTGGCTGGAAACAATATGAGTCACAGTACGTGGCTGAACTTTATGAGTCACAGTACCGTGGCTGAACAATATAAGAACAGTATCGTGGCTGGGAACCAATAAGTCACAGTTACCGTGGCTGGAACAAAATATGTCACAGTACGTGGCTGGAACAATCTGTCACAGTACGTGGCTGAACATATGTCACAGTACCGTGTGCTGGAACCAATGGTCACAGTACCGTGGCTGGAACAATATAACTCACAGTATCGTGCCTGCTGGAACAATATGTCACAGTACCGTGGCTGGAACAATATTCACAGTAACCGTGGCTGGAACAATATAAGTCACAGTATCGTCGGCTGGAACATATGTCACAGTACGTGCTGGAAAATATGTCACCAGTACCGTGGCTGGCAACAATATGACAAGTACCGTGCTGGAAAACATAGTGTCACAGTACCGTGGTGCGAACATATGGTCACAGTACCGTGGGCTGGAACAATATGTCACAGTACCGTGGCTGGAACAATATGTCACAGTACCGTGGCTGGCAACAATATGTCCAGTACGTTGGCGAACAATATGTCACAGTACCGTGGCTGGAACATTATAAAGACACAGTACGTGGGCTGGAACAATATGTCACAGTACCGTGGCTGAGAACAATATAAGTCACAGTATCGTGGCTGGAACATATGTCACAGTACCGTGGCTGGAACAATATAATTCACAGTACGTGGCTTGGAACAATTAGTCACAGTACCGTGGCTGGAACAATATAAGTCACAGTATCGTGGCTGGAACAATATAAGTCACAGTACCGTGGCTGGAACATATAAGTCACGTTCGTGGTGGAACAAATAAAGATACAGTATCGGGGCTGGATTGGAAACAAGTTATGTCACAGTACCGTGGCGGAAAATATGTCACAGTACGTGGCTGGAACAATATGTCAACAGTACCGTGGCTGGAAACAATATAAGTCATAGTACCGTGGCTGGAAACAAGACACGTCACAGTGTGTGGCTGGAACAATATGTCACAGTACGTGGCTGGAACATGGTCACCAGTACCGTGGCTGGAACAATAATAAGTCACAGTATCGTGGTGGAACAATATAAGTACAGTATCGTGGTGGAACATATGCCACGTACCGTGGCTGGAACAATATAAGTCACAGTCGTGGCTGGAGAACAATGTCACCAGTACCGTGGCTGGAACATATAAGTCACAGTATCGTGGCTGGAACAATATAAGTCACAGTACCTTGGCGGGAAACATAAGTCACAGAATCGTGGCTGGAACAATATGTCACAGGTATCGTGGCTGGAACCAATATAAGTCACAGTTACCGTGGCTGGAAACAATATGTCACAGTAACCGTGACTGGAACCACAGTCCCAGAGTACGTGGCTGGAACAATATGTCACAGTACCGTGGTCTAGAAAACAATATGTCACAGTTATCGTGGCTGGAACAATTGTCCTCAGTACCGTGGTGGAAAATATAAGTGTCAATACCGTGGCTGCACAATATAAGTGTGTCAAGACCGTGGCTGGAACATATAGTGTCAATGCCCGTGGCTGGAACAATTAAAGTGTTCAATAACCGTGGTCGCAACCTATCTAAGGTCAATACCGTGGTGCAACAATTTAAGTGTCAATACCGTGGCTGCAACAATATTAAGTTGTCAATACCGTGGCTGCAACAAATATAAGTGTCAATACCGTGGCTTGCAACCAATATAAGTGTTCATACCGTGGCTGCAAACAATATAAGTGTCAATACCGTGACTGCAACAATATAATGTGTCATTACGTGGCTTCAACAATATAAGGTCAATACGTGGCTGCAACAATATAAGTGTCAATACCGTGGCTGCAAACAATACAAGTGTCAATACGTGGCTTGCAACAATATAAGTGTCATTACCGTGGCGTGCACAATATGAATGTCAATACCGTGGCCTGCAACAATATAAGTGTCAATACCGTGGCTGGAACAATATAAGTGTCATTACCGTGGCTGATCAATATACGTGTCATTACTGGCTGCAACAATATAAGTGTCAATACCTTGGCCTGCAACAATATAGGTCAATCGTGGCTGCAAACAATACAAGTGTCAATACGTGGCCTGCAACAATTTGTGTCAATTACGTGGCTGCAACATATGAATGACAATACCGTGGTGAACAATAAGTGTCAATACCGTGGCTGGAAACAATAAGTGTCCCATTACGTGGCTGGAATTCATAGGTGTCAATACCGCAAGGGTGAACAATATGAATGTCAATTTACGTGGTGGTACAATATAAGTGTCAATATCGTGGCTGCACAATATGAGTCTAACGTGGCTGCAACATACTGAAAGGCAATACCGTGGCTGCAACCAATATAAAGTGTCAATACCGTGGCTGCAACAATATAAGTGTCAATAACCGTGGTGCAACAATATGAGTGTCAATACTTGGCTGCAACAATTAAGTGTCAATCCCGTGGCTGCAACAATATAAGTGTCAATACCGTGGCTGCAACATAAGAGTGTCAATACCGTGGCTGCAATCAATTTACGTGTCAATACCGTGGCTGCACAATTGTAGTGGCAATACCCCGTGGCTATTGCAACAATGTAGGTGTCATCCGCATGGCTGCAACAATATATAAGTGTCACTACCGTGGCGGCTGCAACAATATAAGTTGTCAATAACTTAGGTGCAAACAATATAAGTGTTCAATACCGTGGTGCAACAATGTAAGTGTCATACCGTGGCTGCAACATGTGTCAATACCATGGCTGCAACATATAAGTGTCAATCCGTGGCTTGCAACAATATATGTGTCAATACCGTGGCTGGATCATGTAAGTTGTCAATTACGTGGCTGCAAACAATTTAGTGTCAATACGGGCTGCAAACAATACAAGTTGTCAATAACCGGGCTGCAAACAATCTAAGTGTCATACCGTGGCAGCAACAATATAAGTGTCAATACCGTGGCTGCAACAATGTAAGATGTACAATACCGTGGCTGCAACATACAAGTGTCAATACCGTGGCTGCATGCCAAATTATAAGTGTCAATACCGTGGCTGCTGGCGCAACAATATAAGTGTCAATACCGTGGCTGCAACAAATAAGTTTTTTTGGTCAATGCCTTTGGCTGCAACAATATAAGTGACATTACGTGGCGCAACAATATAAGTGTCAATACCGTGGCTGCAACATTACAAGTGTCAATACCGTGGCTGCAACAATATAAGTGTCAATACCGTGGCTCAACAATATAAGTGTCAATACCGTGGCTGCCAACAATATAGTTCAATACCGTGGCTTTGCAACAATATACGAGTCAATACCGTGGCTGCAACCAATAAAGTGTCAATAACCGTGGCTGCCAACCAATATAAGTTGTCTCAATACGTGGCTGCAACAATATAAGTGTTCAATACGTGGCTGCAACACAATATAGTGTCAAATACAGTGGCTGCCACAATATATGTGTCATACCGTGGCTGCAACAATACAAGTGTCAATAACGTGGCTGCAACAAATAAGTGTCAATACCGGTGGCTGCAACAATATAAGTGTCCAATACCGTGGCTGCCTCAATATATAAGTGTCAATACCGTGGCTGCTAACAATTCACCAAAATCCTTGATCATTCTAGACATTGTTAGTTTTATCTGACTAGGGAACTTGACAAGTGGTAGAGAACTGCAAAAGCTTCATCATCCAAATGCTGACTTTTTGTGAAGCTGGCGAGTGACAGCATCAAACACTGCTCCATGAGCACTAACCAACCGTCTTCAAATCTTATTGTGACGAATCGGTTTCTGTTCGTATTGTAATGATGTAGTACTGTGTAGGCGAAACGTTTCCTCATAAATGATCCATATGCTGCTTGAGTGTCTCAAACTTCAATCTTCTTTAACTAATCTACTCACTATAACAAGACAGCGGTTGTCCTACCGAGATGTGTGATTGTTATTGTCATTACTACGTCATAGTGCTAAATCTACAAGGATAAATTGGTAGCGTTGTAGGGTAGGGTTGTAGTTAAGGTGTAATAATATCTGACCAGTGCCAGAGGGATGTGGGTAGAATATGTCATAGGTATAGTACGATGCTGTGAGGAGTTAGGTTAGGTTAGGTTAGAGGAAACAGGACAAGTGTATCTTGACGCGGGTCTTAGTCATACGCATAACCCGCAGTGGAAGCTTTTGGTCACTCTGACCGAGGCCTGTTCGGCATGGTTAACCCCGCCATCCCTTTAAAAATTAAGTGGAAAGTATAATCAGAGTTAGTGGTAAATAAAATCATCTGCTTTTGAACAAAAAAGGTCAAACAGGGAGTCTGTGTCATAGGTGGAGCTTTCAGTAAAGATGTCAGAT
>NC_069470.1:12905978-12938478 GCF_026875155.1 Cherax quadricarinatus
ATTCACTTATCCAAGAGAAGAAATGCCAGCTGCTCTAAGCTACATCAATCACCAGCTGAGAGCTATATCAGCTTGGGGAAATAGATGGCAAGTAACATTTGCACCCGAGAAAACGCAAATGATGATCGTCTCTAGGCACCATGATGGTAATGCTGGTGCATAGTAAGGATGAATGGGGGGATGTTTGGGACCTGGAGAAGAAGTTGATATCCTTGGGGTGAAATTTGACTCCAAAAATAAACCCTGAAGAAAACCCTGTTGTAAATCTTGCAAACAAGGCAGCCAGGGAAGCTTACAGCACTTCGCCGTATCTCCCATCTGCTTGACAGTAGGGGTTGCAAGATCCTGTACGAGGGCACAAGTTTCGCTCGCAAACCCTTTAGTATGCTCCACTTTCTTGGTTTTCCTGCCCCCCCTCCATCGCGACTGCTTGACAGAGTAGAGAACAGAGCAAGGACGTCTCATCTCTGCCTGGACCCATCCTAGATAGATCTGTCATTTCAGCAGAGCCTTCAACATAGGAGGGATGTGGGTGGCCTTACTGTTATGTACAAGGCCAATATTGTCAAAATACCACACTTGGATCCACTTCGAGGACAGCGTGAAACAAGCTTTTATGCCACAAGACGGGCAGAAAGCAGCAACTTCACTCTGGCTGTACCCTTCTCCGAACATCACTCCATCTGAGATCATACATACCCAGGATGACTCGAGTATGGAAACACATTCGTACAGGATAATGATGTCAACGAGATAAAGTCAGTTGATCAAATGAAAATGCTGGCCCACAGATGGCTCCAACTTAACATAAGAACATAAGAAAGGAGGAACACTGCAGCAGGCCTGCTGGCCCATACTAGGCAGGTCCTTTACAATTCATCCACTAACAAACATTTGACCCACCAATTTTCAATGCTACCAAGAAATAAGCTCTGATGTGCAAGTCCCCCTCAAATCCAAACCCCATCCCACTCATGTATTTATCCAACCTAAATTTGAAAACTACCCAAAGTCCTAGCCTCATAACCCAACTAGGTAGACTGTTCCACTCATCTACTACCCTATTTCCAAACCAATACTTTCCTATGTCCTTTCTAAATCTAAATTATCTAATTTAAATCCATTACTGCGGGTTCTCTCTTGGAGAGATATCCTCAAGACCTTGTTAATATCCCCCTTTATTAATACCTATCTTCCCCTTATCACTTCGATCAGGTCTCCCCTCATTCTTCGTCTAACAAGTGAATGTAACTTAAGAGTCCCTTCAATCTTTCTTCATAAGGAAGATTTCTAAAAGCTATGTATTAATTTAGTCATCCTACGCTGAATGTTTTCTAACGAATTTATGTCCATTCTGTAATATGGAGACCAGAATTGAGTGCATATTCTAGGTGAGGCCTTTAATAATGATGTATTAAGCTGCAGTATGACCTCTGTAACTTCTGTTGCTTACACTTTCTTGGATATAAATCCTGTATTCTATTTGCTTATTCGTACGCTTAGGCATTGCTGTCTTGGTTTAAGGTTGCTGCTTACCATAACACCCAAGTCCTTTTCGCAATCTGTATGGTTAAGTTCTACATTATTTAACTTATAAGTGCTAGGGTATGGACACTCCGAGCTTCAGACCTTGCATTTATCTACTTTGAACTGCATCTGCCACTTTTCTGACCAAGAAGTAGAGTTTGTCTAAATCCTCTGAAGTTCCCTAAATTCTAAGTTTGAATATATTATGCCTTACCTATCTTCGTGTCATCGGCGGAATTTGCTATATCCTGTTTCCTACTTGTGTCTATAACAATAAAATGCTTTCAAATGAGCTGAGGTATGGTAAAGCTCTTAGCTTGCCAATTAAAGTAGAATCATTTAACCTGTAAATAAGCTGTCAAATAAAGCTAGGGATCCTTAACCTTTGTCAAACCTGGTAAAAAAAAGTGAGAGAGAAGAGAGAGAGAGTAGAAGAGAGAGAGAGGATGAGAGAGAGACGGAGATGTGTTGGCTTTTAGAGAGAGATGAAGAGAGAGGAGAGATGATGATGAGAGAGAGAGGAGGAGAGAAGAGGATAGTAGAGTGAGAGATTTCAAGATTACAAGGAGAGTTCCATTTAACTCTTGCTGGCAATCTATTTTCTATTAATTTCTCTCGCCATTATGTTTCATTTTCCTAGTGCCTCCACCCCGTACCACTTGTCTGTATTATGTCTTATAGGTTACTGATAGTGGTTGTGTTATTAATGTATGTGATAGCAGTAGTAGTGGTAGTACTTACGATAGCAAATTGCTGATTGTTATTGCCCCGATGATGTTTTGAACTTCCATGTGCCCTTATCCTTGCGCTCTCTCTCTCTTTTTTTTTTTTTTTTTTTTTTTTTTGTTTTTTTACACAGGGTTTGACAAGTTATGGATCCCTATCTCTCTCAACAGGGTTTTACAGGTTAGGTTAAGATTCCTAAACTTTAATCAAAAGTTAGAGCTGGTACCATCATTAGCATCTATCTCGTCTCTCTCTCTCTCTCTTCTCTCTCTCTCTCTCTCTCTCTCTCTCTCACTTTGCATCACGGAGATGCTAATGAAAGTCTTATTTGTGTAACAGAGAAGGAATTTGGACCATAAGGAAATCACTGAGTGATTAATACTGACTTCCTCTACCCACAAACATACACTCATCTCCTTTTGATGCTGAGAGCCAGAGATGAACGCGAGAGAGAGAGTGAGAGAGACGAAGAGAGAGAGAGAGAGATGAGAGACGAGGAGAGAGAGAGAGAGAGAGATGAGAGAGAGAGAGAGAGAGAGAGAAACTAGAGATGGTGGGAGATATGCAGGAAGACATAAAAAAAAAGGATACAAGAGTCTGGGATATATGTTAAAATTTCTCATATTCCAGCATCCTTTGTTGACTTCGGCAGCCATTTTGACTTCTCTCTGGCTGAAGCATTTGATGAGAATTCGTCTTCATTTAATATATCCTTTTTAGTGCATGATATGGAGCTCCATCTTGATGAAGCATTTGCTAAAAAATGTGTTACGAAGATGACGCAGTAACTACAGCAACAGTAGTAGTAGTAGCAGCAACAGCAGCAGTAGCAACAGCAGCAGTAGTGGCAGCAGCAGCAGCAGTAGTGGTTGCAGCAGCAGCAGTAACAGCAGCAGCAGTACGAAGACAGCTGCAGCAGCCAGTAACAAACAGCAACAGAACCAACTGCAACTACAAGAGAAGCAGCAATAGTAGCAACGGCAGTAGCAGCAACAACGACAGTAGCAAAAACAGCAACAGCAGCAACAACAGCAGCAGCAGCAAGATGTCAGTAGACATGCAGAAATTCAAGTAGACGTCAGTAGACGTATCAACCTTCAAGCAGACGTCAGTGGATGTATTAACCTTCAGGCAGACAATAGACATGTCGATTTAGTGTAGATAATAATGTCGACTTCAGGTTGGACAATAGACATGTCGACTTCAGTGGAGACAATAGACATGTCGACCTTCAGGTAGATAACAGACATGTCGAACTTCAGGTAGATAATAATGTCGACCTTCAGGTAGACAATAGACATGTCGGACTTCTGGTTCAGCATACCTGGACATGTCAAACCTTCAGTAGATAACAGAAATGGCAACTCCTTCGGTAGATAACAGACATGTCAACCTTCAGGTAGTTAACCGACATGTCCAACCTTCAGGTAGTTAACAGACCATGTCAACTTCAGGTAGTTAACAGAACTGTCGACTTTAGGTAGATAACAGACATGTCGCACCTTAAGGTAGCGAATAACTGACATGGCAACCTTTCAGGTAGATACAGACATGTCGACCTTAAGGTAGATAACAGGACTGTCGACCTTCAGGTAGATAACAGAATGTCAAAACTTCAGGTAGATTAACAGACATGAGACATGCAGGTAAGATAACAGGGACATGTCGACCTTCAGGTAGATAACAGACATGTCGACCTTCAGGTAGATAACAGACATGTCGACCTTCAGGTAGATAACAGACATGTCGACCTTCAGGTAGGATTAACGGACATGTAGCCTTCAGGTTAGATTAAACAGACATTGTCGTCCTTCAGGTAGATAAACAGGACATGTTCGACCTTAAGGTAGGATAACAGACTTGTCAACCTTCAGGTAGTAACAGACATGTCGACCTTCAGGTAGCTACAGACATGTCGACACCTTCAGGTAGATAACGAGACATTTCGACCTTAGGTAGAGTAAACAGACATGTCAGACCTTCCAGGATACGATAACAGGACATGTCGACCTTCAGTAGATAACAGACATGTCGACCTTCAGGTAGATAACAGACATGTCAACCTTCAGGTAGATAACAGACATGTCGACCTTCAGGTAGATAACAGACATGTCGACCTTCAGGTAGGATAACAGGGGACATGTCGACTTCAGGTAGATAACAGACATGTCGACCTTCAGGTAGATAACAGACATGTCGACCTTCAGGTAGATAACAGACATGTCAACCTTCAGGTAGATAACAGACATGTCGACCTTCAGGTAGATAACAGACATGTCGACCTTCAGGTAGATAACAGACATGTCGACCTTCAGGTAGATAACAGACATGTCGACCTTCAGGTAGATAACAGACATGTCGACCTTCAGGTAGATAACAGACATGTCGACCTTCAGGTAGATAACAGACATGTCGACCTTCAGGTAGTTAACAGTAATGTCGACCTGCAGGGTAGATAACGACATCGTCTACCTTCAGTAGATAATGAAAATGTCGACCTTCTGGTAGATAACACGACATGTCAAACCTTCAGGGTAGAAACAGGACATGTCGACTTCAGGTAGATTAACAGACATGTCGACCTTCAGGTAGATAACAGACATGTCGACCTTCAGGTAGATAACAGACATGTCGACCTTCAGGTAGATAACAGACATGTCGACCTTCAGGTAGATAACAGACATGTCGACCTTCAGGTAGATAACAGACATGTCGACCTTCAGGTAGATAATAGACATGTCGACCTTCAGGTAGATAAACAGGACATGTCGACCTTCAGGTAGATAACAGACATGTCGACCTTCAGGTAGATAACAGACATGTCGACCTACCACTCTCTGAACCACACACCTCATTTTTTGATAAATCTAATTAATTTATCGCCATAAAACGACGATAATTACAGAGGCGGTTAATGGGACAACCTCGCTAATTGGTCCAGTGATGGACCTACAACGGTCCAGGGAGGACAATGTACCATTTTCCCGGTCCATTAGTGGAGCAATGGCGGCTCAGGAAGTTGTAATATTTTAAGATTTCTTCATTTTTCCTTCTTTCTCTTCTCGTTTCGTTCGGTTTCTCTCATTCTTCATGTGGGTAATTTCATCTTTACTTCGTAATAGCTTTTAAATGTTTAGAGCTGTATTTATAACTTAAAATATTATTAGGTTAAAAGAACACAAGTGCCAACTAATAGATTTGAGTGGGACTGAGGTTAAAATTAATAGGCTAAAATTAAAGTTGGGTTGAGCAAATATTCTGTTGGATCACGAAAATCGTAATGTTAGGTGGTTTGCGTTTGGAGACCTGCATGTATGGGCCTGTGGTCTGCTGCCCAGTTGCTCCTCTTTATGTTCTTATGATATTTTATTGTGGCAACGTTTCGCTCTCCATGAGCTATATCAGCTGTACAAGAATACATGGACACAAACATAAGAATGGAGGAACACTGCAGAAGGCATTATGGCCCATACAAGCAGGTCCATATCAAACACCCTGTATTGATGGTAACGGCTTGATACACCTGGATGAGCGAAACGAACGTTTAAGCCACATAAAATGTCACATTTAGTTGCATTGGTGTTGGCAATTCTGCCAAATTATACACTTTGAACATCACAAAATGGTATAAAATACCGACAGGTGTTAGGTAAGACACATATGCAACAGTTAGGTATCTTATTCGAACGTTTGCCTACCAGTAGGCTTATTCAGTGAGTACAGAAAAAGTGATAGAAGCAGAAGATACTTGAAGACGATGTAATCAGTCCACCAACCTTAAAGTTTTCGAGTGGTCGTCCCTCAGTCTGGAGAAGAGCATTGTTCCATAGTCTGAAAACATGTAACAATGGAAACAATGCTTACTCCAGACTGAGGGGACTGACCCACCTCAAAATTTAAGGATGATGGACTGATCTACATCGTCTTCAAGGTATCTTCTGTTCATAGTTTCTTTATCGCTGCACAGAAGGTACTGTGTAGGCGAAACGTTTGAAATAAGATACCTAACTTTTTGCATATATGTCTCACCTAACATTAATACCATTAAATAATTTTCCTTGTGTGTGTGTGATTCTCTATCACGATAGATAATAAATTTCTCAGGTAAGTAATTTTCAAGATGATGGATTGATTACAATTGACTCAGGATGAGGACTGATTACCACCAGACTTTTCTTATGATCTTCAAGTTCTGCTTTGATGGAATGATGAATCACTGTGTGGAGAAACGTTTTCCTCAGTAAAGAGACCCACAAGTGATGTTTCATTTATTTAATTTGTCACAGTACTGAAGTTTGCATGTCAGGCTGATATACTGAAGTCTGCCAGCTCAGGCAGGGGACACTGTGAAGTCTGTCAGTCAGGCTGCACTGCTGAAGTCTGCCAGACAGGGCTGACACTGCTGAAGTCTGTCAGCTAGGCTGACCATGCAGAAGTTATGCCAGCTCAGGCTGGACACTGCTGGAAGTCGGTCAGCTCAGGCTGACACTGCTGAAAGTCTGCCGTCAGGCTGACATACTGGATGAGAGTCTGCCCAAGCTCAGGCTAACACTGTGAAGTCTGCCAGCTCAGGCTGACACTACTGAAGTCTGTCAGTCAGGCTGACACTTACTGGGAAGTCTGTCTGTCAGGCTGACACTGCTGAAGTTGCCAGCTCAGGCTGACACTGCTGAAGTCTGACGCTCAGGGCTGACATACTGAGTCTGTCAGCTCAGGTGACACTGGAAACAGTCTGCCAGCTCAGGCTGACACTACTGAGTCTGCAGCTCAGGCTGACACTGCTGAAGTCTGCCAGCTCAGGCTGACACTGTGAAGTTGCCAGCTCTGGCTGACACTTATTGAAGTCTGGCAAGCTAAGGCTGACACTGTTGAAGTCTGCAAGCTCTGGCTGGACACTGTTGAAGTCTGCCCAGTCAAGGCTGACCATGTTGAAGTCTGCAGATCAGGCTGACACTACTGAGTCTTTCAGCTCGGCTGACATATGATGTCTTGACCAGCTCAGGCTGACACTACTGAAGTTCTGTCAGCTCAGGGCTTGTCATGCCTGAAGTCTGCCTTGCTCAGGCTGACACTAATGAAGTCTGCCAACCTCAGGCTGAACTGCTGAAGTCTGCCAGCTCAGGCTGACACTACTGGCAGTCTGCCACCTCAGGCTGACACTGCTGAATCTGCCAGCTCAGGCTGACACTGCTGAAGTCTTCCACCTCAGGTGACACTGCTGAAGTCTGCCAGCTCAGGCTGACATGCTGAAGTCTGCCAGCTCAGGCTGCCACTACTGAAGTCTGCCAGCTCAGGCTGGACATATTGAAGTCTGCCAGCTCAGGCTGACAATGTTGAAAGTTGCCAGCTCAGCTGACATGTGAAGTCTGCCAGCTCAGGCTGACATACTGAAGTCTGCCAGCTCGGCTGGACACTTGCTGAAGTCTGCCAGTCTGGCTGACACTACTGAAGTCTGTCAGCTCGTATGTCACTATGAAGTCTGTCAGCTAGGCTGTCACTGATGAAGTCTGCAGCTCAGGCTGACTCACTGCTGAAGACTGCCAGTCAGGCGGACACTACTGACGTCTGTCAGATCAGGCTGACACTGCTTGAAGTCTAGACCAGCTCAGGCTGAACACTACTGAATGTCTGCCAGATCAGGCTGACACTGCTGAAGTTGCCAGCTAGGCTGACAATGTTGAAGTCTGCCAGCTCAGGCTGACACTATTGATGTTGCCAGCTCAGGCTGACACTGTTTATGTCTGCAAAGCTCAGGCTGGACATGTGAAGTTGCCAGCTCAGGCTGACCACTGTTGAAGTTGCCAGCTCAGGCTGACACTTACTGACCGTCTTTCAGCTCAGGCTGTCATGCTGAAGTCTGCAGCTCAGGCTGACACTACTGAAGTCTGCCACCCTCAGGCTGACATGCTGAAGTCTGCGAGCTCGGCTGACACACTGAAGGTCTGCCACCTCAGGCTGACACTGATGAAGTCTGCAAGACAGGATGACACTGCTGAAGTCTGCCACCTCAGGCTGACACTGATGAAGTCTTGCCAGCTCAGGCTGACACTGCTGAAGTCGCCAGTCAGGCTGACACTGCTGAGTCTGCCAGCTTCAGGCTGACACTACTGATAGTCTGCCAGCTCAGGCTGACACTATTGAAGTCTGCCAGCTAGGCTGGGGACACTCACGTTGAATAGTCTGCCAGCTCAGGATGTACACTGCTGAAGGTCGCCAGCTCAGGATGACACTGGCTGAAAGTCTGCCAGCTCAGGCTGGACCTGCTGAAGTCTGCCGCTCAGGCTGACATGCTGAAGTCTGCCAGCTAGGATGACACTTACTGAAGTCCTGCAGTCAGGCTGACACTGCTGAAGTATGCACTGCTCAGGCTGACACTATGAGTCTGCCAGCTCAGGCTGACCACTATGAGTCTGCCAGCTCAGGTGACATGTTGAAGGTCTGCCTGTCAGCTGACACTGTGAAGTCTGCCAGCTCAGGTGACATGACTGAAGTCTGCAGACTCAGGGTTGACACTGCTGAAGTCTGCAGCTCAGGCTGACACTGCTGAAGTCTGCCTGCTAGGCTGACACTAATGAAGTCTGCAGCTCAGGGCGACGTGTGAGTCTGCCAGTCAGGCTGACATGCTGAATGTCTGCCAGCTCAGGCTGACCACAATGAAGTCTGCCGCTCAGGCTGACACTAATGAAGTCTGCCAGATCAGCTGACTATGCTGAAGTCTGCCAGCTCAGGCTGACACTACTGAAAGTCTGCCAGCTCAGGACTGACACTATTGAAGGTCTGCCAGCTCAGGCTGACACTGTTGAAGTCTGCCAGCTAGGATGACATGCTGAAGTTCTGCCAGCTCAGGTGCACTACTGAAGTCTGCTCGTCAGGCTTGGCACTGCTGAAAGTCTGCCAGCTCAGGCTGACACTACTGAAGTCTGTCTGCTCAGGCTGACAATATGAGTCTGTCAGCTCAGGCTGACACTGCTGAAGTCTGCCAGCTCAGGCTGACACTGCTGAAGTTCTGCCAGCTCAAGGCTGACACTATGAAGTCGGTCAGCTCAGGCTTGACACTGCTGAAGTCTGCCAGCTCAGGCTGACAATGCTGAAAGTCTGCCAGCTAAGGCTGACTCTGCTGAAGTCTGCCAGTCAGGCTGACACTGTTGAATAGTCTGCCAGCTCAGGCTGACACTATTGAAGTCTGCCAGCTCAGGCTGACACTGTTGAAGAAGTCTGCCAGTCGGCTGACACTGTTGAAGTCTCGTTGCCAGCTCAGGATGACACTGTTGAAGTCTGCCAGCTCAGGCTGACACTCTGACGTCTTTCAGTCAGGCTGACACTATTTGAAGTCTGCAGCTCAGGGCTTCAACACTATGAAGTCTGGCAGCTCAGGCTGTCACTGCAGATGTTGCCAGCTCAGGCTGACATACTGAAGTCTGCCACCTCAGGCTGACACTGCTGAAGTTGCAGCTTCAGGCTGTGACACTATGAAGTCTGCCACCTCAGGCTGACCACTGATGAAGTTCTGCCAGACTCTGGCTTTTTGACACTGCTGAAGTCTGCCACCTCAGGCTGACACTGCTTGCTGAAGTCTGCCAGCTCAGGTGACACTTGCTGAAGGTCTGCAGCTCAGGCTGACACTTACTGAAGTCTGCCAGCTCAGGTGTCAAATATTGAAGCTCTGCCAGCTCAGGCTTGACACTGTTGAAGTCTGCAGCTCAGGCTGAC
Source organism: Cherax quadricarinatus (assembly GCF_026875155.1). Taxonomy (NCBI): domain Eukaryota; kingdom Metazoa; phylum Arthropoda; class Malacostraca; order Decapoda; family Parastacidae; genus Cherax; species Cherax quadricarinatus. The sequence continues at coordinate 12,915,942 of NC_069470.1, forward strand.
ACTGCTGAATGTCATCGCCAGCTCAGGCTGACACTGCTGAAGTCTGCCAGATAAGGCTGACACTGCTGAAGGGTCTGCCAGTCGGCTGACACTGCTGAAGTCTGCCAGCTCAGGTGACACTACTGAGTGCAGCTCAGGCTGACACTGCTGAAGTCTGCTGTCAGGCTGGACAATACTGATGGTCTGCCAGTCAGGCTGACACTATTGGAAGTCTGCCAGATCAGGTGACACTGTTGATGTCTGCCAGCTCAGGCTGACACTGCTGAAGTCTGCCAGCTCAGGCTGACACTGCTGAAGTCTGCCAGCTCAGGCTCGACACTGTGAAGTCTGCCGCTCGGATGACACTGCTGAAGTCTGCCAGCCTCAGGCTGACACTAATGAAAGTTCTGGCCATTAAGGCTGACACTGTTGAAGTCTGCCAAGCTCAGGCTGACCCACTGCTGAAGTCTGCCAGCTCAGGCTGGACACTAATGAAGTCTGCCAGTCGGCTGACCACTAATGGTGGTCTGCCACTCAGGTGGACACTGCTGAAGTCTGCACAGCTCAGGCTGACACTAATGAAGTCTGTGCCAGCTCAGGCTGACACTGTTCGAAGTCTGCAGCTCAGGCTGACATGTGAAGTCTGCCAGCTCAGGCTGACACTGTTGTAAGTCTGCCAGTCAGGCTGACACTGTTGAAGTCTGCCAGCTCCGGCTGACCACTAATGAAGTCTGCCAGTCAGGCTGACCACTGCTGAAGTTTGCCAGCTCAGGCTGACACTGCTGAAGTCTGCCAGCTCAGGCTGACACGGTTGAAGTCTGGCCAGTCAGGCTGACACTGTTGAAGTCTGGCCAGCTCAGGGCTGACACTGTTGAGTCTCGCCAGCTCAGGCGACACTGTTGAAGTCTTGCCAGCTCAGGCTGACATGCTGAGTTCTGCTGCTCAGGCTGACACTGCTGAAGTCTGCCAGCTCAGGCTGGACACTAATGAAGTCTGCCAGCTCATGGCTGGGACACTAATGAAGTCTGCCACTCAGGCTGACAATGTTGAAGTCTGCCGCTCAGGATGACACTGTTGTAGTATGCCCAGCTCAGGCTGACACTGTTGAAAGTCTGCCAGCTCAGGCTGACACTGCTGAAGTCTGCAAGCTCAGGCTGACACTGCTGAAGTTGCCAGCTCAGGTGACACTAATGAAGTCTGCCAGGCTCTGGCTGACACTGCTGAAGTCTGCCAGCTCAGGCTGACACTGCTGAAGTCTGCCAGCTCAGGCTGACACTAATGAAGTCTGCCAGCTCAGGCTGACACTGTTGAAGTCTGCCAGCTCAGGCTGACACTGCTGAAGTCTGCCAGCTCAGGCTGACACTGCAGAAGTCTGCCAGCTCAGGCTGACACATTTCTTTCACCTCCCTTAAAGTTATCGTTTATGTTTCGTCTCTGTCATCTCTCCTTGCTTATTATTCTCCATCTTAGACAAATACATTTAGTGAGGGTGGGTGGATGTGAGTTGGACTTGCCTAGCATGAGCCAGTAGGCCTCCTACAGTCCTTCTTGTTTCTTATATTATCTTCTTTCTCTAATCCTCCCTCTTCCAATACTCTTCCTCCCCGTCAATCTCTTTTCCGTGCCGCCAACTTCCTCTGCTTTACCTATCTCTATCTTCATCTCTTCTTTACATGCCTTTTTCTCTTCTCTCATTCCCCGTTTAACGTATTTTCTCTTATCTCTTTTCCCCAGTTCTAATTTTTGGGGTCCCCCAACCCTCCCTCTCTTCTAATTGCGTTGCCTCTCTTTTCTCCCCCTCCTTCGTTCCTCTCTTCCTCCCTTCCTTTCCCCCTCTCTTCCTACTTTGGTGTGAGGTAGGGTGCCCAGGGCCCTCAGGTTAGCTGGGGCCCCAGATAATGAAGGCTGGGGGCCAGGTACGTGAGACCATCAAGGCTCCCTTGATGATGATGCTGTCTGGTAGTTTCATTGTATCTCTCTCTCTCTCTCTCTCTCTCCTCTCTCTCTCTCTCTCTCTCTCTCTCTCTCTCTCTCTCTCTCTTCTCTCTCTCTTCTCTCTCTCTTCTCTCTCTCTCTCTCCCCCTCTTTCAAGCTTTCTCTCTCAATCGCTCTCTCTCTCTGTCTCTCTCTCTAGATGGTGTCTCAAACACCTCACCTGCTAATTATAGGTGACCTGAGTTTCTGACCTCACCTACCTCTCTCTCTCTCTCTCTTCCTCTTCTGATATATTTTTTTCATTCTCTTGCTTTCTTTTCGACTTTCGTTTTTCTGCTCAGTTATCTTTATGTGCTTCTCTACATTTTATCAGAGTTGAGAGAGAGAGAGAGAGAGAGAGAGAGAGAGAGAGAGAGAGAGAGAGAGAGAGAGAGAGAGAGAGAGAGAGAGAGAGAGAGAGAGAGAGCAAGTGTCATTTGGTAAGATCCTTAGAAGGAGAGAAACATACACAGCAGCTGTGAATCGACCCCCTACAACACATGTAGGTTTGCGCACACCACACACACACACACACCACACACACACACACACACACCACACACACACACACACACACACACACAACACACAAACATACACACACACACACACAGGTGTGAACATTACCTTCCCTCACAAGACCAAAGCGGCGAAGCTTCTCTAATTATACAGATATAATTATACAATATAATTTACAACTAGCCGCGAGTGGAGCAACACAGCACCAGCAACATGACTATAATCCACCAAGACTATCATTGCAAAAATTATACACATTGCAAATATCTGCCAATCTTGTTCATTATTAATTTGGCTTAGTTTGTGTGTGTTGTGTGATGTGTGTGTGTGTGTGTGTGTGTGTGTGTGTGTGTGTGTGTGTGTGTGTGTGTGTGTGTGTGTACTCACAGGGGTCTATACTCATCTCCTGGCCCCGGTGTGTGTGTGTATGTGAATGTGCTCCCGTAATTGTACTCAACTGTGGTTGCAAAGGTCGATTCATAGCTCCTGGCCCTGCCTCTTCACTGGTGTGTGTGTATGTATACTCACCTAATTGTGGTTGCAGGGGTCGAGACTCAGCTCCTGTGTGTGTTATATACATACATATCAACCCAGTCACTTAGCATTGATGTCCATCAACTCAGAAGTTGCAACGAAATTGAAGTCACAGGAGCCCCAAACAAATATTTTAAAGGCTACAAGGGAAGCCATTACCTCATTGTCCAAGCTATTATTGCCCCAGTTATCGGGCCATTTAGATCGACTTTCATAAGGTTTTGCAGGGGGTTGTGAGCCTTGTTGCACCGTGGCATACCTCTCTCTCGGCTCTTTTCCCCATCAAGAAAGAGGAAAGTAGTTAACCCTCGATCGATTTTGTGTTGTTGTGGTGATGGAGTTTGTTGTCGCAACACAAGCCGTTCTTGAACGAGTAAGGATCGTATAGATGTGAACGTTTCCGAGTTATTCAGAGTTCCGGTGAAGGATTTGCTTTGTGTTGCTGTGTAAGACACATAAAATACTTGTCTTTCTTGATAAGACATGTGCAACACCTGGTTATCATTATTGATGAATAAAAGAGAGAGAGAGAGAGAGAGAGAGAGAGAGAGAGAGAGAGAGAGAGAGAGAGAGAGAGAGAGAGAGAGAGAGAGAGAGAGAGAGATACACTACACGGAAACCATCTAGAAAGATAGAAACATCCTAGCAGATAGTACACAGACACACAGACAGATTATCTGACACACATCTCATCAAACACCCAGACATCTTAGCAGACTAGCAGACACACAGGCAGATTACCAGACAGATTAAACATCACAGAAGCAACACACAACACACACACACACACACACCACACACACACACACACACACACACACCACACACACACACACAACACACACACACACACACACACACACCACACACCACAACACACACACACACACACACACACACACACACACACACACACACACATACACTACAGAGAAGCTGGAGGTCCACAGAGAAACTTTTTGGGTAAGATTTTCTCACGTGACAGAATGCAACATTGAAATACATGAATAGTTGTGTGCAAAGAAAAAGTCGTGAGTCAATTTACCGATCAGAAAAAACAAGACTCACACCAAATATAATTATATATATATATATTATATATATATATATATATATAATAATATATTTATTATATATATATATTATATATATAATATATGCAATATTACTGCCTCTAGTGAAGATGATGGCATTGTTAATACACAAACATCCACGCAAAGTTCCCTCCTCCCCTTGACGAGTTCCAGCAGGTATAGTATAGATACAACACAGGACATTACTTGCAGGCGTTCAGAACGCAGTGTACGACCGAAGAAAAGAAATAATGGGGATTACAATTTTCCAACTTAATGTTCAACATTTTTTTAATAACCGTTACCTTCTTGAGGTTGAATAAAAAAACTAAAAACCCGATGTTTATTTTGAACGAGACAGTGGGGGTTTGTAAACATATTAAATTAGTGGATATGTAATGGGAAAAAAAAATCGAGGGCCCTTTAGTGGTGTCCCCTTCTTGGTTTAAAATTAGGATTTTCTTTAAAAAAATATTCAGTTGTGAAGATAACTTTCTTGCAATGAACTAACAACGTCGATGGAAATAGTATGGGAAGGTTTTTTTCCCCGAGAACCCATTTTAGAGTAAATTTCCCTTACATAGGATTTAAGCAGAAATATTCCAACAATTTAGTGGGATTTTAAATGCTCATCCCTGCCCTTTTTAAAGTGGAGCTGGTATTCCATGGGTGTTTAAAAAGGGAAAAAACAATCTTTAATTCATGAAGCTAAAAACTTGTCATTTCGGGCCCCCATTCTTTAAATCGTACTGGACCTTCCGGAAACCAGATATAGTACGAAAAACAGAGACTGTGACATTTTCCCCCTGTGTTATTCTGGTGGAAATGTAGGATCTGACCTACCCCTGTTAAAATACAACTACAAATTCTCCATTTAAAATCCCTGTACCCCAAAAAAACCCCAAATCTTAACACCTAGGATTTGACCCCTTCAGGGCTTTCTGGGTGGGTGAAATTGTGTCTTTGGAAATCTCCCTTCCGGCAATTGATGAGAATCGGTCCGCACATCGAATAATTGAAGTCCCAATGAATTTCCCAAATTAGCTTCCACAAAGATTACCAACATATAAACCTAAGAGAAATTAGGACATTTTAAAGAAATTAAAAGCAAAATGTCAAAAGGCATCTTAAACCGACAACCCCCAGCAGCTACACTGCACCGTTAAGGAAAAATTAATTAACATGTTTTGTCATCACAAACGAGACATATAAAAATTTTTAGTTCTTAAAGCTAATCTATAAAGTGAACCAGCAAAATTTGGAGAAAGGGCCCGAAAATTTTTTGGGGCAAAGCAAAAGGGCCCCTAAAACCTATTTCTCCCTTACTGATGAGGAGATGAAGTGTTAAATTTAAAATTGACGCTCCACAGGACCAGGCTAATTTTGATGGGTGATGTATGGGAGAAAATTCTCTCTCAAAATAAAGTCGTCATTTTAAATTTTAAATTCATTATAGTTAGTAAATGAATGGGGAGAGAAAATTGGTTGATCTACAACCAAACCCTCCCATCGATCTTCAACTTTTGAAGCCCCCCCACCCGCTTACTAGACCTATTCATTATAGAGAAAAGTCGGTTTTTGGAAGAGAGAAATGGGGACCCCCTGGCCCTTTAAAAATAACAATAAAACAAAAAAAGTACCTATTTTGAAATTGCAAACGTCCTTGGAAAAATATTTTTAAACCCATCTTGGGCCTTGGACTTTTTCCCAGTTTTTTTTAGACTGCTAGAATGATCTTTTTTGGGTAACCCCAATAAAAATCCCCCAAACCCTGGGAAAAAGCCCTATATCTTTACTTAAAAGTCACTGGAAAATTTCTTGAGAAGTCTTTTCCCAACGATTGTTTTACTTTTTATGGGTTTAATCACTTGTTTACTGAAAAAACAATTTGGCTTTAGAACAATAGAGGTCCAATCATGCAAAAAATGTTTTTTTGCACTGTAGAAAGTCTAAAAACAGCGGGGCAATCTTGCATTAATTGCCACCAGGATGTTCATAAAGTTTTTGATACTTATGGCATGTGGCCTTATATACAAACTCTTTTGACCTCCCCGACCAAAATGGACTTTTCTCGGAAATTTTTAAAATTTTTTAAACTCAAAGAAAATCATTCCCCCTTTCATGGCTTCGACAGAACCTTTTTTCCCGACGGTGGTGTCCCAAAAGGGTTTCTTGCTCAGCCCACTTTGTTCAACTTTAAAATGTGAATGACCTTCCTAACCCGAGTTTTTGACACAATTGTGACACAGTTTGCGATGATGTTTTCATTTTCGTTCATAAACCCCAGTAAAGGAAAAATCAAGTTGGAGATTCATAGAAAAAAAGAAAATTTTAACTTCGTTTTAACATCTAATTGGGAGAAGAAATGGAGAATTACTCTAATCCCGACAAGGGTTTTTGTTGCACGATAGGATGTTTTTATCAACCATCGAAGATAAAAAGGGGGTATTCCCTCGGGTACACCTTAGCCATTAGAAAAACCCTAACAAGAATTGGGTATGAAATAGACAGGGTGTCCCCTAACTTCTCATGTTTCTAAAAAAATCAACCAGCCCAAAACGGTCTTGCAGCTCTTTCGATTCAAACAAACCCCTAAATGTCAAAAAAACTCGTATAAAATGATAATAAGACTATACCGAATACCCCTTTTTGGGGCCCTGTCATTACAAAAAAAAGACCAACATGACGGTTACAAAGGTTTTTACCCGCTTTATTACCCATCCAGGAGGGGAGACAGAGTTTAAAAAGGAGATTTCACACACAACAAGATATTACTGCATAATGTACGCCTTGGGCCCCTAAAAAAAAAAAAACTTTATACAATGCAAGAATATTAATGCCAGATAGAGAACATTATACAAGGATAAATTCCCCGATTACACCATCTATCCGCCTCACAGGATCAAAAAATGACTCTTCCACAGAGGGTTCGTCGTTTTTTCTAACGATGATTTCCCCCGACCCATGATTTTGAGAACTTTCCTGATGAAGAAGATTGGATACCCCAGAAAACCCTTTTATGTAATGAGAAAAATCATCGCCCCCAATTGGGAGACTCTTAAATAACTTTTAAAGTAAAATTATGCTATTGACTATTGTTGGACCCACATTAAGAAGTATTGTCAGAACTTTTAAAAAGGCAGAAAATTATTTTCCCTTTTTTGTGTATAAAAATCCCTTGTGCAAACGCGAAAAAAAAAAAAAAAAAAAAACAAAAAAAAAAAAAAAATTGCAACTTGTATAAAATCTACCAATTCAGAGTCATGATTAATACGTATTTATCTATGTGACTCTGGGGTTGTATTTTACCCCCTTAAAGGGAAATCTTATCAATTCAATACCTTTTTAAATTAACCAAAGTGGGGTTTGGGCCATTTCCTTTTTTATCCCCTTCCCCCCCCCCCAAACCCCTTTTTCCCTATTTCCATCCTTACCCTCCTTCTTCCTTACCCTCTTACCCCAAAAAACTCTGGTCTCAGAAGAATTATATATTATATATTATATTTTTTATATTTATAAAAATTATATATTTAATTTTTATATAATTTTATATATATATAATATATAATTATTTAAATTAATATTTATTAAATTTTTAAAAAAACGTTTAAATGACCCATTGTACGTCGCACAATTTATCCTTTTCCCGTATTCGTGCAATTACTCATTGCATGTATTTGTGCAGGTCTCGGTTATTTTTGTTCGTTTTAAAAATCGGATGGTTTTCTGTTCTTCACTCAACATCTTCATAACAGATAATAGTTCTTTATTTAGATTAATTTTTTAGTTTACAGTAGACAGCCCCGGTTTAAAACTTCAAAGGTAATATGGTTACTGTTATTTTTCAGGCTCCCCTGTACATGAGAAATCTTACTGAAGACATCAGGGCACAGCGGGCTTCCAGCAGCAACAGCCTGGTTGACCAGGTTAGCACTCAAAGAGTAGTAAAACTCTCGAAAAATCATCCCAAAAGGGATGAAGGTATATCAAAGGTAACAGTTATCTTTTGCTTCCAAAAAATTTTGGGAACTGAAAATTTTTTTGAACTTCCACGTAATCTCTTGATTCAAAAGTTTCGTCCACTGACACAAATCATGAAATCGAAATCCCCATGCGTGCTTCTCCCTTCACCGGAAACCAAAGCCATCTCTTGAAGAGCGATGTCGCTAATGCGTTCGTCACGAACTCTCTTTCGTGCGATGTACCCTGAGAGCGAGCTGAAAGATGAGACCCGACTAAGATATTTTGAGACCCTCTTGGGGCAGAGAAAATGAATCCACTTGTACTTAACATGTCAAGCTTCCCGGGGGGAAGGGTTCAAAGTGGGGCAGAGCTGGAAGATAGGGAGGGAGGCTGCATCCTTCAAGCAAGAATAATGCGAAGCACAAACTTACACTGTTATTGTCGGCTTGATGAAAAAAAAGAGAAGGGAGATGGTAAAAATGATAATTTTTGGTGTATTTCAATGGTAAGAGATTGGAGCCCCACCTCTAGTGCAAACTGTGGGAGTCCATAGCCTGGGAGAACCGGATGAAAAGCTTAGAGGAAAAATATTTGGATTTATGCCAGAATGTTGCTAGTCTTCTACCACTCCATCTTTTATAAATACACAAATACTTACACTTTATCATGAAATTCTCTCTCTCTCTCATATATCTATATGTCGTGCCGAATATGTAAAACTGGTCAATTAGCAAGAACTCATTTAAAATTAAGTCCTTTCTAAAATTTTCTCTTATACGTTTAAAGATATATTTTTTCATTAATGTTAATTTAAAATTTTTTAATTTTGCTCCAAAAGTATCTTAGAAAACTTACCTAACCTTATTATAACAAGAACAATTTATTTTAACCTAACCCAACTATATATTTTTTAGATTTGTTTACAATAATTTAATACTAAACAAACACAGTGAAATATATTTTTTTCGTTAGGTTCAGAATGATTCTGGCGAAATTATTGCATACACAAATTTTCGCTAGTCCTATATGGCAAGATGAGCGTTGCTATTTAAGCCAAGATCGCAAGTTCTGCCTATTCGGCACGACATATATATATAGAGGGAAGTACCACCTCTATAGCTGGACTGGGGACCCTCATCCTAAGGGAAGACAATAAACGTACCTCACGGAAAACTCAAGGTTCTCTTGCCTCAAGTATGATTTCAAGTTATTTTCCTCTCCTGTATGTTCTGAGCAAGTGATAGATCGGGGGGGATGAGTTGTTTATATTATTTTTTGTGCTGTTGGAGTGAGAGCAAGGTAACATTTATGAAGGAATTCAGGAAAATCGGTTACCCTAGAGGTGGGAAGTACAGTACCTGCACTCTGAAGGATGGGTGAGGATGTTACAGTTCTGGAGGTGGGAAGTACAGTACCTGCACTCTGAAGGATGGGTGAGGATGTTACAGTCCTGGAGGTGGGAAGTACAGTACCTGCACTCTGAAGGATGGGTGAGGATGTTACAGTTCTGGAGGTGGGAGTACAGTACCTGTACTCTGAAGGATGGGTGAGGATGTTACAGTCCTGGAGGTGGGAAGTACAGTACCTGCACTCTGAAGGATGGGTGAGGATGTTACAGTCCTGGAGGTGGGAAGTACAGTACCTGCACTCTGAAGGATGGGTGAGGATGTTACAGTTCTGGAGGTGGGAAGTACAGTACCTGCACTCTGAAGGATGGGTGAGGATGTTACAGTTCTGGAGGTGGGAAGTACAGTATCTGCACTCTGAAGGATGAGTGAGGATGTTACAGTTCTGGAGGTGGGAAGTACAGTACCTGCACTCTGAAGGATGGGTGAGGATGTTACAGTTCTGGAGGTGGGAAGTACAGTACCTGCTCTCTGAAGGATGAGTGAGGATGTTTCAGTCCTTACGACGACGTATCGGTCCGGTTTGGACCATTTACAAAGTGTCCTGAAGGCCATCTGAAATATAATGTCAAACATCTGGAGAAACATCGATATAATGATGGTAATGCTTTCTGTTTTTTTTGTTTTATTACCATAAATAAAACTTAATTATCCAGTGAGGGCTCCAATACCAGCGGTGGGGTTTTATTCCCCCACTGTGGGCGAAACGTTGTATAAGTTTTTACAAGCTTGAATGTCCACAGGAAATGTTTACATGGTGAAACAATGCCAAAGTTTAGGGTCGTACAGAAGCACTAGGACAATGTTTCGCCTACATGTGTGAGCCAAACGTTTTCCAAAGGACAATATAATTGTTGCTTTCGCTTCTTTGGCTATCCTATTCAGAGTGCGAAACATCGACCCACACCAGTCGTCTAAACAGACCATTCAAAATGTGCTGAATAACTTGTGTTCACTAAGACACGCGCACACACACACACACACACACACACACACACACACACACACACACACACACACACACACACACACACACACACAAGCGTTGTAGCAGACACACAGACGGAATTCGCCAGAATGCCAGTGTGACCTGACCTTGTCTATATTTGTACACTCATTAGTCGGTTATATGACCCAACCAGGCGCTGTGTTCCCCAGTAACTGGCTCGTCCCCACTCATGATGAAGAAACCAAAACCCCCCTCCCCCTCTTCCTCTCTCTCTCCCACTCTTTTCTCTCTCTCCCCCCTCTCTCCCTCCTCTCTCTCTCTCTCTCTCTCCTCTCTCTCTCTCTCTCTCTCCTCTCCAGCCTTTGATAAATGTTGAGTTGTTGGCGGTATGTTCCTGGCAACTCAATTTATATATCAAAGCAATGGTGCCACCAGAGGATTTGAAACACTTACGTGTTGCTACATAAGAAACACTTGTGAGCAGGCAGGCGATAACACCTTGAACACACAGGTGTAAACGTGAAAACACAGGTGCAAAATTAGGGGTTTTCATGTTAAGCAGTGATAGAGTGAATGATGGTGGAAGTGTTTCTTTTTCGGGTCAAATATATATATCTATATATATATTATATATATATATATATATATATTATATATATATATATGCAAACAACCACAGGGGGGATTGAATGATAGCTTTAGGCCTTTCGTGTTGCAATCAATACATCATCAGGAGCTTGCAATGTTGCAGAAATGAGCAGAAAAGTCCAAGCAGATTAGATCAGGAGAACTATATATATATATATATATATATATATATAATATATATATATATATATATATATATATATATATATATATACATATACTCTATACAGGAGAAGGGGTTACTAGCCTCTTGCTCCCGGCATTTTAGTCGCCTCTTAGGACACGCATGGCTTACGAAGGAAGAATTCTGTTCCACTTCCCAATGGAGATAAGAAGAAATAAACAAGAATAAGATCTAGAAAGAAAACCCAGATGGGTGTATATATATATGTTTGTACATGTATGTGTAGTGTGACCTAAGTGTAAGTAGAAGTAGCAAGACGTACCTGAAATCTTGCATGTTTATGAGACAGAAAAAAGACACCAGCAATCCTACCATCCTGTAAAACAATTACAGGTTTCCGTTTTACACTCACTTGGCAGGACGGTAGTACCTCCCTGGGTGGTTGTTGTCTACCAACCTACTACCACAGGACGGTAGTACCTCCCTGGGTGGTTGTTGTCTACCAACCTACTACCACAGGACGGTAGTACCTCCCTGGGTGGTTGTTGTCTACCAGCCTACTACCACAGGACGGTAGTACCTCCCTGGGTGGTTATCTACCAGCCTACTACCACAGGACGGTAGTACCTCCCTGGGTGGTTGCTGTCTACCAACCTACTACCACAGGACGGTAGTACCTCCCTGGGTGGTTTGTGTCTACCAACCTACTACCACAGGACGGTAGTACCTCCCTGGGTGGTTGCTGTCTACCAACCTACTACCACAGGACGGTAGTACCTCCCTGGGTGGTTGCTTTCTACCAACCTACTACCACAGGACGGTAGTACCTCCCTGGGTGGTTATCTACCAGCCTACTACCACAGGACGGTAGTACTTCCCTGGGTGGTTGCTTTCTACCAACCTACTACCACAGGACGGCAGTACTTCCCTGGGTGGTTGCTTTCTACCAACCTACTACCACAGGACGGTAGTACTTCACTGGGTGGTTGCTTTCTACCAACCTACTACCACAGGATGGTAGTACCTCCCTGGGTGGTTGTTGTCTACCAACCTACTACCACAGGACGGTAGTACCTCCCTGGGTGGTTTGTGTCTACCAACCTACTACCACAGGACGGTAGTACTTCCCTGGGTGGTTGCTTTCTACCAACCTACTACCACAGGACGGTAGTACCTCCCTGGGTGGTTTGTGTCTACCAACCTACTACCACAGGACGGTAGTACCTCCCTGGGTGGTTGCTGTCTACCAACCTACTACCACAGGACAGTAGTACCTCCCTGGGTGGTTGGTGTCTACCAACCTACTACCACAGGACGGTAGTACCTCCCTGGGTGGTTGTTGTCTACCAACCTACTACCACAGGACGGTAGTACCTCCCTGGTGGTTGTTGTCTACCAACCTACTACCACAGGACGGTAGTACCTCCCTGGGTGGTTGTTGTCTCCCAACCTACTACCACAGGACGGTAGTACCTCCCTGGGTGGTTGGTGTCTACCAACCTACTACCTAGGGCACACACACACACACACACACACACACACACACACACACACACACACACACACACACACACACACACACACACAAACACACACACAAACACACACACACACAACCGTACCATATATATATATATATATATATATATATATATATATATATATATATATATATATATATATATATATATATATATATATACATATATACACACACACACACACATCGTGCCGAATACGTAAAACTTGCGATTTTGACTTAACTAGCAAAACTCTTCTTTCCGAATAAGGCAAGCGAAAATTTGTGTATGCATTAATTCCCTAAAAATCATTCTGAACCTAACGAAAAAAAAAATATATTTCATTACGTTTGTCTATTATTAAATTATTGTAAAGTTACCGAAAATATACCGAGTTGGATTAGGCTAAATTAAATTGCGCTTGTCATAATAAGTTTAGGTAAGTTTTCTAAGGTTCTTTTGGTACAAAATTATTAATTTTTACATAAACATAAATGAAAAAATATATCTTTAAACGAACAATAGAAAATTTTAGAAAAGACTTAATTTTAAATGAGTTCTTGCTAATTGACAAATTTTACCTATTCGGCACGACACACACACACACACACACACAATATATATATATATATATATATATATATATATATATATATATTATATATATATATATATTATATATATATATATATATATATTACACACACACACACACACACACACACACACACACACACCACACACACACACACACACACAACACACACACAACACACACACAACACACACACAACACACACACAACACACACACACACACATGTAAGACCTACGAAAGGTGGAGTCAATTAGGTGATAAGAGAGAATAATAAACAGTATGTAGAGATAGGAGGGCGATTGACGTGTGTAAGGAGAGAGGGACAGAGACGCAGGAGGTTATAGACTAAGATGCAGGAAGATACAGAGCGAGAATGGAGAAGCCAGAGGCGCTGCGAAAGCTGGAGAAGTTGTACATGAATTAACTAAAAGACCTTTCTTTGTAGTTATAAGCAGCAGCAGCTGCTGCAGTTGCTGCAGCTGCTGCTGCTGCAGCTGTTACATCACTTAGTATGTTTCTCATATCCCTGCTTTGCCAGTAGTTTGTGTTTGTTTTTTGTGTGTTTAGTTTTAAAATGTTTGAGTGTGTTTTGTATATACCTACGTGTGTTTATTTTACGTTACACACACCAGTGAAGAGGCGGGGCCAAGAGCTGTGACTCGACCCCTGCAACCATAAATAGGTGACTGTACACACACACACACACACACAAGGAGTCGTTCAGGACCCTGTACACCGTGTACGTTAGGCCCATATTGGAGTATGCGGCACCAGTTTGGAACCCACACCTAGCCAAGCATGTAAAGAAACTAGAGAAAGTGCAAAGGTTTGCAACAAGACTAGTCCCAGAGCTAAGAGGCATGTCCTACGAGGAGAGGTTAAGGGAAATCAATCTGACGACACTGGAGGACAGGAGAGATAGGGGGGACATGATAACGACTTACAAAATACTGAGAGGAATTGACAAGGTGGACAAAGACAGGATGTTCCAGAGATTGGACACAGTAACAAGGGGACACAGTTGGAAGCTGAAGACACAGATGAATCACAGGGATGTTAGGAAGTATTTCTTCAGCCATAGAGTAGTCAGGAAGTGGAATAGTTTGAGAAGCGATGTAGTGGAGGCAGGATCCATACATAGCTCTAAGCAGAGGTACGATCAAGCTCATGGTTCAGGGAGAGTGACCTAGTAGCGACCAGTGAAGAGGCGGGGCCAGGAGCTTGGACTCGACCCCTGCAACCTCAACTAGGTGAGTACACAGATGCCAAGTGTCTGTCGACAAGTGCTAACTACTACTACCACTACAACCATTACTACTACAACTACTACCACTACAACCATTACTACTACAACTACTACCACTACCATTACTACTATTAGTACTACAACTACAACTACCATTACTACTATTAACACTACAATTACTACCATTACTACTACAACTACTACCACTACAACTACTACTACTACCATTACTACTATTAGCATTACTACTACTACTACCATTACTACTATTAGCACTACTACTATTACTACCACTACAACTACTACTACTACCATTACTACTATTAGCACTACTAGTACTACCACTACAACTACTACTACTACTACCATTACTACTATTAGCACTACTAGTACTACCACTACAACTACTACTACCATAACTACCATTAGCACTACTACTACTACTACTACAACTACTACTACTATTACTACTATTAGCACTACTACTACTACTACCACTACAACTACTATTACTACCATTACTACTATTAGCACTACTACTTCTACTACCACTACAACTACTACTACTACTACTACTATTAGCACTACAACTACTACCATTACTACTATTAGCACTACAACTACTACTACTACCACTACAACTACTACTACCATTACTACTATTAGCACTACAACTACTACTACTACCACTACAACTACTACTACCATTACTACTATTAGCACTACTACTACTACTACCACTACAACTACTACTACTACTACTATTAGCACTACAACTACTACTACCATTACTACTATTAGCACTACAACATACACTACTACCACTAACAACTACTACTACCATTACTACTATTAGCACTACAACTACTACTACTACCACTACAACTACTACTACCATTACTACTATTAGCACTACAACTACTACTACTACCACTACAACTACTACTACCATTACTACTATTAGCACTACTAGTACTACCACTACAACTACTACTACTACTACCATTACTACTATTAGCACTACTAGTACTACCACTACAACTACTACTACTACTACCATTACTACTATTAGCACTACTAGTACTACCACTACAACTACTACTACTATTAGCACTACAACTACTACTACCATTACTACTATTAGCACTACAACTACTACTACTACCACTACAACTACTACTACCATTACTACTATTAGCACTACAACTACTACTACTACCACTACAACTACTACTACCATTACTACTATTAGCACTACACTACATACTACCACTACAATACTACTACTATACTACTATTAGCACTACAACTACTATACCATTACTACTATTACACTACAACTACTACTACTACCACTACAACTACTACTACCATTACTACTATTAGCACTACAACTACTACTACTACCACTACAACTACTACTACCATTACTACTATTAGCACTACAACTACTACTACTACCACTACAACTACTACTACCATTACTACTATTAGCACTACTACTACTACTACTACCACTACAACTACTACTACTACTACTATTAGCACTACAACTACTACTACCATTACTACTATTAGCACTACAACTACTACTACTACCACTACAACTACTACTACCATTACTACTATTAGCACTACAACTACTACTACTACCACTACAACTACTACTACCATTACTACTATTAGCACTACAACTACTACTACTACCACTACAACTACTACTACCATTACTACTATTAGCACTACTACTACGCACCTCCCCCCCTGTGACAAATTATTCTCGAAGGTGAATTGGCGTCTCAACAAATTTTCAGAGATGTGTTTAATGCATTGTGTTAGTTACTGTGTAAGACTCCTGTGAAATACACCGCCTGTTGTGTGTGTGTGTGTGTGTGTGTGTGTGTGTGTGTGTGTGTGTGTGTGTGTGTGTGTGTGTGTATCATAAGTATTTCTAATCTATTATTTATCTGGTGTCTACCTATATAGGGAAGCTCTAGCTATTCTTCAAAGCTCTGTGTTTCTTGAAGCCTCTGTCTGTCCTTGAAGCCTCTGTCTGTCCTTGAAGCCTCTGCCCTTGAAGCCTCTGTCTATCCTTGAAGCCTATGTCTGTCCTTCTTAAAGCCTCTGTGCTTCTTGAAGGCTCTAAACTCTGTCTCCGAAGAATAAGGAGCGCTTGAGCTAGTGGTGTTTTACAGTTCCTTAAAAATAGAGTCCCCCCCCCCCTTGGGAGTCTTTCCCTGCCAGGGGGAGTGAGGGGGGCTTTTCTTAAAGAGTAGGACCCCTTTCATGCCTCTTTATCTCGCCTCTCTTCTCTCCTTCCATTCCTTAGTTCTCCTTTTTCTCCTCTTAACGCACTTGTTCTCTCTCTTACTCCTTATTCTTTCGAGTTTAATGGAAATTCTGTCGAACTTGTGTCAGAGAGAGAGAGAGAGAGAGAGAGAGAGAGAGAGAGAGAGAGAGAGAGAGAGAGAGAGAGAGAGAGAGAGAGAGAGCGTCAGAAAACCGCTCACAGTTATAACCTCTGACTTAAGGGAGTTACCGAGACTCGAACCCGAGTGTTCCATTGTGAACCCTTCCAGGCTCGAACCTACATTTCAGTGGCTTTAATAACGATAGTATTCTTTTAATGACCAAATCTGGATACCCCAGCAGTGTGCTGCTACACAGTTACACGGTGGGAACAAAAGCTAGCTATGTTTCCCTGTCATATTCCATCAGGCAGGATGATGCTTATACAAGGTAATGAAATGTGTCTGAGCTGGCAGACTTCAGCAGTGTCAGCCTGAGCTGGGAGACTTCAGTAGTGTCAGCCTGAGCTGGCAGACTTCAGCAGTGTCAGCCTGAGCTGGCAGACTTCAGCAGTGTCAGCCTGAGCTGGCAGACTTCAGCAGTGTCAGTCTGAGCTGGCAGACTTCAGCAGTGTCAGCCTGAGCTGGCAGACTTCAGCAGTGTCAGTCTGAGCTGGGAGACTTCAGCAGTGTCAGCCTGAGCTGGCAGACTTCAGTAGTGTCAGCCTGAGCTGGCAGACTTCAGCAGTGTCAGCCTGAGCTGGCAGACTTCAGTAGTGTCAGTCTGAGCTGGGAGACTTCAGCAGTGTCAGCCTGAGCTGGCAGACTTCAGCAGTGTCAGCCTGAGCTGGCAGACTTCAGCAGTGTCAGCCTGAGCTGGCAGACTTCAGCAGTGTCAGCCTAAGCTGGCAGACTTCAGTAGTGTCAGCCTGAGCTGGGAGACTTCAGCAGTGTCAGCCTGAGCTGGGAGACTTCAGCAGTGTCAGCCTGAGCTGGGAGACTTCAGCAGTGTCAGCCTGAGCTGGCAGACTTCAGCAGTGTCAGCCTGAGCTGGCAGACTTCAGCAGTGTCAGCCTGAGCTGGCAGACTTCAGCAGTGTCAACCTGAGCTGGCAGACTTCAGCAGTGTCAGCCTGAGCTGGCAGACTTCAGCAGTGTCAGCCTGAGCTGGCAGACTTCAGTAGTGTCAGCCTGAGCTGGCAGACTTCAGTAGTGTCAGCCTGAGTTGGCAGACTTCAGGAGTGTCAGCCTGAGCTGGGAGACTTCAGTAGTGTCAGCCTGATCTGGGAGACATCAGTAGTGTCAGCCTGAGCTAGGAGACTTCAGTAGTGTCAGCCTGCGCTGGGAGACTTCGGCAGTGTCAGCCTGAGCTGGCAGACTTCAGCAGTGTCAGCCTGAGCTGGCAGACTTCAGCAGTGTCAGCCTGAGCTGGCAGACTTCATCAGTGTCAGCCTGAGCTGGGAGACTTCAGTAGTGTCAGCCTGAGCTGGCAGACTTCAGCAGTGTCAGCCTGAGCTGGGAGACTTCAGTAGTGTCAGCCTGAGCTGGGAGACATCAGAGTGTCAACCTGAGCTGGAGACTTCAGTAGTGTCAGCCTGGCTGGGAGCACTTCAGCAGTGTCAGCCTGAGCTGGCAGACTTCAGCAGTGTCAGCCTGAGCTGGCAGACTTCAGAGTGTCAGCCTGAGCTGGCAGACTTCATGCAGTGTCAGCCTGAGCTGGCAGACTTCAGCAGTGTCAGCCTGAGTGGCAGACTTCAGCAGTGTCAGCCTAAGCTGGCAGACTTCAGTAGTGTCAGCCTGAGCTGGCAGACTTCAGTAGTGTCAGCCTGAGTGGGAGACTTCAGTAGTGTCAGCCTGAGCTGGGAGACTGTCAGCAGTGTCAGCCTGAGCTGGCAGACTTCAGCAGTGTCAGCTGAGCTGGGAGACTTCAGTAGTGTCAGCATGAGCTGGCAGACTTCAGAAGTGTCAGCCTGAGCTGGAGACTTCAGAGTTCAGCAGTGGTCACATGCCTGAGCTGGCAGACTTCAGCAGTGTCAGCCTGAGCTGGCGAGACTTCAGCTAGTGTCAGCCTGAGTGGGAGACTTCAGCAGTGTCAGCCTGAGCTGGGAGACTCAGCAGTGTCAGCCTGAGCTGGAGACTTCAGCAGTGTCAGCTGAGCTGGGAGACTTCAGAGTGTCAGCTGAGCTGGCAGACTTCAGAGTGTCAGCCTGAGCTGGGAGACTTCAGCAGTGTCAGCCTGAGCTGGCAGACTTCAGCAGTGTCAGCCTGAGCTGGGAGACTTCAGCAGTGTCAGCCTGAGCTGGGAGACTTCAGCAGTGTCAGCCTGAGCTGGCAGACTTCAGCAGTGTCAGCCTGAGCTGGGAGACTTCAGCAGTGTCAGCCTGAGCTGGGAGACCACAGTGTACTGAGCATGAAGACTTCACAAGTGTCCTCTGAGCTGGGAAGACTCACCAGTCGCCTAAGCTGGGTAGCTTCAGTATGCAGCCTGACCATGGACTTAGCCACCAGCGCAGACTGGACCATTGGCTAGCACCAGACGAGCATGAGCCATGAGCTCAGCACAGACGAGCTGGACATGGCTAAAGACAACCGCACAGCTTCACTCATGCTAGCCTGGACCATGCTAGCACCAGACGAGCCTGGACCTGGCTAGACCAGACGAGCCTGGCCCATGACTAGCACCAGACGAGCCTGGACCATGGCTAGCACCAGACGAGCCTGGACCATGGCTAGCACCAGACGAGCCTGGACCATGGCTAGCACCAGACGAGCCTGGACCATGGCTAGCACCAGACGAGCCTGGACCATGGCTAGCACCAGACGAGCCTGGACCCATGGCTAGCACCAGACGAGCCTGGACCATGGCTAGCACCAGATGAGCCTGGACCATGGCTAGCACCAGACGAGCCTGGACCATGGCTAGCACCAGACGAGCCTGGCCCATGGCTAGCACCAGACGAGCCTGGACCATGGCTAGCACCAGACGAGCCTGGACCATGGCTAGCACCAGACGAGCCTGGACCCTGGCTAGCACCAGACGAGCCTGGCCCATGGCTAGCACCAGACGAGCCTGGCCCATGGCTAGTACCAGACGAGCCTGGACCATGGCTAGCACCAGACGAGCCTGGACCTGGCTAGCACCAGATCGAGCCTGGCCCATGGCTAGCACCAGACGAGCCTGGCCCATGGCTAGTACCAGACGAGCCTGGACCATGGCTAGCACCAGACGAGCCTGGACCATGGCAAGCACCAGATGAGCCTGGCCCATGACTAGCACCAGACGAGCCTGGACCATGGCTAGCACCAGACGAGCCTGGACCATGGCTAGCACCAGACGAGCCTGGACCATGACTAGCACCAGACGAGCCTGGACCATGGCTAGCACCAGACGAGCCTGGACCATGGATAGCACAAGACGAGCCTGGACCATGGCTAGCACCAGACGAGCCTGGACCATGATTAGCACCAGACGAGCCTGGACCATGGCTAGCACCAGACGAGCCTGGACCATGGCTAGCACCAGACGAGCCTGGACCATGGCTAGCACCAGACGAGCCTGGACCATGGCTAGCACCAGACGAGCCTGGACCATGGCTAGCACCAGACGAGCCTGGCCCATGACTAGCACCAGACGAGCCTGGACCATGGCTAGCACCAGACGAGCCTGGACCATGACTAGCACCAGACGAGCCTGGACCATGGCTAGCACCAGATGAGCCTGGACCATGGCTAGCACCAGACGAGCCTGGACCATGGCTAGCACCAGACGAGCCTGGCCCATGCTAGCCCCAGACGAGCGGACCATGGCTAGCACCAGACGAGCCTGGACCATGGCTAGCACCAGACGAGCCTGGACCCATGGCTAGCACCAGACGAGCCTGGACCATGGCTAGCACCAGACGAGCCTGGACCATGGCTAGCACCAGACGAGCCTGGACCCTGGCTAGCACCAGACGAGCCTGGCCCATGGCTAGCACCAGACGAGCCTGGACCATGGCTAGCACCAGACGAGCCTGGACCATGGCTAGCACCAGACGAGCCTGGACCATGGCTAGCACCAGACGAGCCTGGCCCATGACTAGCACCAGACGAGCCTGGACCATGGCTAGCACCAGACGAGCCTGGACCATGGCTAGCACCAGACGAGCCTGGACCATGGCTAGCACCAGACGACCTGGACCATGACTAGCACCAGACGACCTGGGCCATGACTAGCACCAGACGAGCCTGGGCCATGACTAGCACCAGACGAGCCTGGGCCATGACTAGCACCAGACGAGCCTGGCCATGACTAGCACCAGACGAGCCTGGACCATGACTAGCACCAGACGAGCCTGGACCATGGCTAGCACCAGACGAGCCTGGACCATGACTAGCACCAGACGAACCTGGGCCATGACTAGCACCAGACGAGCCTGGGCCATGACTAGCACCAGACGAGCCTGGGCCATGACTAGCACCAGACGAGCCTGGGCCATGACTAGCACCAGACGAGCCTGGGCCATGACTAGCACCAGACGAGCCTGGGCCATGACTAGCACCAGACGAGCCTGGGCCATGACTAGCACCAGACGAGCCTGGGCCATGACTAGCACCAGACGAGCCTGGACCATGATTAGCAATATTGGGCGAAACTATTTGCTACAGTACACTTTAGAACCTCATTTCGTCCTGTCTTGATACAGTTGACTGTATGGGCGAAACGTCAATAAAGATTGGCATTATAGTGCACCTTCAAAACCTCAGTAATGTGAACCAGTCATAACTTTCAAGTAACTTTGAAACCCAAGGAATAACTTCTATTGTAAAACCCGATGCTTTTTATCTTTCTAAATATTTTGATGATTTCACAGTTTTGATGATTTTGATGTGTGATGAAACAGTTAGGTATCTTTATTATGAAACGTTTCGCCTACACAGTAGGCTTCTTCAGTCAAGTACAGAAAAGTTGATAGAAGCAGAAGATACTTGAAGACGATGTAATCAGTCCATCACCCTTAAAGTTTTGAGGTGGTCAGTCCCTCAGTCTGGAGAAGAGCATTGTTCCGTTGTCTGAAACAATATGGAGAAGAAGTGACAGGATGGAGCCTTATATAGTGCCAGGAGGTGAGACGTAGGTTGCTTTGGGAGGGCACTATATAAGGCTCCATCCTGTCACTTCAACTCCATATTGTTTCAGACAACGGAACAATGCTCTTCTCCAGACTGAGGGACTGACCACCTCAAAACTTCAAGGATGATGGACTGATTACATCGTCTTCAAGTATCTTCTGCTTCTATCAACTTTTCTGTACTTGACTGAAGAAGCCTACTGTGTAGGCGAAACGTTTCATAATAAAGATACCTAACTGTTGCATATGTGTCTTACCTAACAACCTGTCGGTATTTTATACCATTTTAATGTTTGATGTGTGATGATTTTGACAATTTTGATGTCTGATGTCACTGGCTTTGATCTAATTTTTCCAGTTTTCTTCCATTAGATCTTTTCTTACGAAATTTCGTTATATTAGCGGAATAACGTTGATTAACACTACGAATATAACTTGGATAACGAGATTTTGACTTAAATAGCAACGCTCTTCTTGCCGAATAAGACAAGCGAAAATTTGTGTATGTAATAATGTCACAAAAAAATCATTCTCAACCTAACGAAAAAAATATATTTCATTGTTTGTTTATTATTAAATTACTGTAAACTTATCTAAAATATATTTA
>NC_069470.1:12945978-12978232 GCF_026875155.1 Cherax quadricarinatus
TGTCTTAATCTGCAAAACAAAAAAGAAAACAGAATCCAGAAGACATCCCTCACAGAGTCATCTGTCTTCGAGACTCGACTAATCTCGTAGACATCTAAATCTAAATTAGAAGACAGCTACAAATTTAAGAAAGCGAGTTTCCCTAAGTTATCTCACTTAGAAACAGATTAAACGAGCAGTAGAAGATTTGAGTCTGGTGGGGGAAGGGAGGCTGCTCCTAAAATGTATTTTTCCCGTAAAGTTCTCCAATATTTTTTGTATGACTATAAATTGTGTGAAGCTACGAAGGTTCGAGCCTTCTCCTGGGGGAGTGAATATTAATATTATGTTAAAGATGGTATATTGAAAATGGCATAAAATACCGACAAATTGAAGATTAAGACATGTGTGCAAAAGTTGGTTATCTTTATAGTTGAAACGTTTCGCCTACGCTGTAGGTTTCTTCAGTCAAATACAGAGGCAGCAAGTGTAGTAGTGAAACAATGATGTAATCAGTCCATCAACCTTGGAGAAAAAGTATTTGAGGTGGTCAGTCCCTCAGCCTGGAGAAGAGTTCAGCTCCATGGTCTGGAACAAGGTGGTCAGTCCCTCAGCCTGGAGAAGAGTCCAGCTTCATGGTCTGGAACAAGGTGGTCAGTCCCTCAGCCTGGAGAAGAGTTCAGCTTCATGGTCTGGAACAAGGTGGTCAGTCCCTCAGCCTAGAGAAGAGTTCAGCTTCATGGTCTGGAACAAGGTGGTCAGTCCCTCAGCCTGGAGAAGAGTTCAGCACCATGGTCTGGAACAAGGTGGTCAGTCCCTCAGCCTGGAGAAGAGTTCAGCACCAAGGTCTGGAACAAGGTGGTCAGTCCCTCAGCCTGGAGAAGAGTTCAGCTTCATGGTCTGGAACAAGGTGGTCAGTTCCTCAGCCTGGAGAAGAGTTCAGCTCCATGGTCTGGAACAAGGTGGTCAGTTCCTCAGCCTGGAGAAGAGTTCAGCTCCATGGTCTGGAACAAGGTGGTCAGTCCCTCAGCCTGGAGAAGAGTTCAGCTTCATGGTCTGGAACAAGGTGGTCAGTTCCTCAGCCTGGAGAAGAGTTCAGCTCCATGGTCTGGAACAAGGTGGTCAGTTCCTCAGCCTGGAGAAGAGTTCAGCTTCATGGTCTGGAACAAGGTGGTCAGTTCCTCAGCCTGGAGAAGAGTTCAGCTCCATGGTCTGGAACAAGGTGGTCAGTTCCTCAGCCTGGAGAAGAGTTCAGCTCCATGGTCTGGAACAAGGTGGTCAGTCCCTCAGCCTAGAGAAGAGTTCAGCTCCATGGTTCTGGAACAAGGTGGTCAGTCCCTCAGCTTGGAGAAGAGTTCAGCTTCATGGTCTGGAACAAGGTGGTCAGTCCCTCAGCCTGGAGAAGAGTTCAGCTCCATGGTTCTGGAACAAGGTGGTCAGTCCCTCAGCTTGGAGAAGAGTTCAGCTTCATGGTCTGGAACAAGGTGGTCAGTCCCTCAGCTTGGAGAAGAGTTCAGCTCCATGGTCTGGAACAAGGTGGTCAGTCCCTCAGCCTGGAGGAGAGTTCAGCTCCATGGTCTGGAACAAGGTGGTCAGTCCCACAGCCTGGAGGAGAGTTCAGCTCCATGGTCTGGAACAAGGTGGTCAGTCCCTCAGCCTGGAGGAGAGTTCGCTCCATGGTCTGGAACAAGGTGGTCAGTTCCTCAGCCTGGAGGAGAGTTCAGCTCCATGGTCTGGAACAAGGTGGTCAGTCCCTCAGCCTGGAGAAGAGTTCAGCTTAAATATGAAGGTGAAGCACGAGAACGGAGTCTTAAATACTGTCGAAGGTTAAGTAGAACATCTCCAAGACGTTGTAGGGGACGGGATTCGCTAGTGGAAGAAGGCAGGACCCTTTGGAGTCCAACCCTTCTCACAAATATCTACAACTAAGCGCTAAACCCTTAAGGGTCATAGCTAATAGCGTTATGAAAGCTTATTGCTTGGGTAGCATTGAAAATGGGTTGGGCAAATATTTGTGTTAATGGGTTTGGGTTTGAGAAGGACCTGCCTAGTATGGGCCAGTAGGTCTGCTGCAGTGTTCCTCCTCTCTTATGTTATCTCCAGGGGATTGAATCAGGCCCCCTGGTGTGTTTAAGGCCTGATCAACCAGGCTGTCCAACGTATGAACCACAGCCCGGTCGGGCACTAATTTGATAAAATTATCCAGTTCCTTCTTGAAGAGAGCCAGAGGATAGTTGGTAATTCCCAGTGAGCGTTGAAGAGTCGGGGACCTGTAACACTAATCGACTCCTAAATGTACTCGTCACGCCCCTGATTTTTAGGGAGATATTTTGCACCGTTTGCCAAGTTTGTTTTCAAATAGAATGATTTCAGTGTTCAGGTTTAGCACCAGTCCCCCTAGCATTTTCCAGGTGTAAATTATATATCTTTCTCGCCTATGTTACAAGGAATACAGCTGAAGGGACTTCAAGTGTTACCAGTAGTTTAGATGTTTGATTCAATATATATAGGAGCAGGAAAGCTCTCTGTATGTTGTCCAGCTTACCAGTGTCCCATGTTTGAAGGTGACCATCAGTATACACCAGTATACCAGCCTACCTTGAAAGTGACCAACAGTATACCAGCCTACCTTGAAGGTGACCATTAGCATACAGCAGTACTGCAGCCTGCCTTGAAGGTGACCATCAGTATACCAGCCTACCTTGAAGGTGACCATCAGTATACTGCAGTATACCAGCCTGCCTTGAAGGTGATCATCAGTATACTAGCTTGCCTTGAAGGTGAGAATTAGTATACCAGCCTGCTTTGAAGGTGACCATCAGTATATCAGCCTGCCTTGAAGGTGACCATCAGTATAGCAGCCTGCCTTGAAGGTGACCATCAGTATACCAGCCTGCCTTGAAGATGACCATCAGTACACGGCAGTATAGCAGCCTGCCTTGAAGGTGACCATCAATACACAAGCCTGCCTTGGAGGTGACCATCAGTATACCAGCCTGTCTTGAAGGTGACCATCAGTATACCAGCCTGCCTTGAAGGTGACCATCAGTATACCAGCCTGCCTTGAAGGTGACCATCAGTATACCAGCCTGCCTTGAAGGTGGTCGACAGTACACAGCAGTATACCAGGCTAGAGAGAATAAGTGACTTGAATATCGTTTGACGTATCATATGCTTAGTCTAAACACACTTCCCTCGTGAAGAGAGCCATGTCTACACAATGTGAAGATGGGCTAAGTCTACACTTCGTAAAGATACCTGGAGGTTACCTGGAGGTTATTCCGGGGATCAACGCCCCCGCGGCCCGGTCCATGACCAGGCCTCCCGATGGATCAGGGCCTGATCAACTAGGCTGTTACTGCTGGCCGCACGCAGTCCAACGTACGAGCCACAGCCCGGCTGATCCGGCACTGACTTTAGGTATCTGTCCAGCTCTCTCTTGAAGGCAGCCAGGGGTTTATTGGCAATTCCCCTAATGCTTGATGGGAGGCTGTTGAACAGTTTTGGGCCCCGGACACTTATGGTGTTTTCTCTTAGTGTACCAATGGCGCCCCTATTTTTTATTGGGGGCATTTTGCATCGCCTGCCCAGTCTTTTACTTTCGTAGGGAGTGGATTTCTGTGTGCAGATTTGGGACCATTCCTTCCAAGATTTTCCAAGTGTAGATTATGATATATCTCTCCCTCCTGCGTTCCAACGAGTACAAGTCAAGTGCTTCCAAGCGTTCCCAGTAGTTAAGGTGCTTGACAGAACTTATACGTGCAGTAAAGGATCTCTGTACACTCTCTAGATCTGCGATTTCACCTGCTTTGAATGGAGATGTTAATGTACAGCAGTATTCCAGCCTAGAGAGAACAAGTGATTTGAAAAGGATCATCATGGACTTGGCATCTCTCATTTTGAAAGTTCTCATTATCCATCCTACCATTTTCTTTGCACGTGCGATCGTGGCACTGTTGTGATCCTTGAAAGTGAGATCCTCAGACATTACTACTCCCAGGTCCCTTACATTATTTTTTCCGCTCTATTGTATGGCCGGAGTCAGTAGTATACTCTGTTCTAGTTATTATCTCCTCCAGTTTTCCATAACGGAGTAGTTGGAATTTGTCCTCATTGAACATCATATTGTTTACCGTTGCCCACTGGAAAACTTTGTTTATATCTTCTTGGAGGTTAACCGCGTCCTCAGCAGATGACAGCCTCATGCAGATCCTAGTATCATCCGCAAAGGATGATACGGTGCTGTGGTGTATATCTCTGTTTATGTCTGATATGAGGATAAGGAATAAGATGGGGGCGAGTACTGTGCCTTGTGGAACAGAGCTCTTCACTATGGCAGCCTCCGATTTAACTCTGTTGACCACTACTCTTTGTGTTCGATTTGTTAGGAAGTTGAAGATCCATCTCCCCACTTTCCCAGTTATTCCTTTAGCACGTATTTTATGGTAGCTCGGCTACCAGGAAGTTGATCCTTTCAAGGCACTGGTTTGGATCCATGTCATTTAAGACATCTTCCCAGCATGTTTCGTTTAGGACATGGTTTACCTGGTCCCAGTTGATGTTCTTGTTGTTGAAATTGTATTTTGTGAAGACATTTTCACAGGTACATGCATGGGCTAAGTCTACACCTCGTAAAGATGGGCTAAGTCTACACCTCGTAAAGATGGCTAAGTCTACACCTCGTAAAGATGGCTAAGTCTACACCTCGTAAAGATGGGCTAAGTCTACACCTCGTAAAGATGGGCTAAGTCTACACCTCGTAAAGATGGGCTAAGTCTACACCTCGTAAAGATGGGCTAAGTCTACACCTCGTAAAGATGGCTAAGTCTACACCTCGTAAAGATGGTCTAAGTCTACACCTCGTAAAGATGGCTAAGTCTACACCTCGTAAAGATGGGCTAAGTCTACACCTCGTTAAGATGGGCTAAGTCTACACCTCGTAAAGATGGGCTAAGTCTACACCTCGTAAAGATGGGCTAAGTCTACACCTCGTAAAGATGGGCTAAGTCTACACCTCGTAAAGATGGTCTAAGTCTACACTTACTAAGGCCTCTTGTACTTCACCCGTGTCTAAGCTCTTGTACCGAGAACCTTAATGACACTATCTTTCTCCTCTTATTTACGTCCCTGTCCCCTCCCTCTTAATATCTTCCACTCTCCCTCTTTCTCCTCTTCATCCCCTCATTGTTCTACCCTCCATTCTCTCTCAATCGCGCAAAACATCAGCTAACAATATCAGTAATGACATTTAACAAGGTATTTTAACTTCCTCACTTAAGTTAGGCAGGAAATACGCATTTGTCATCCAATTAACTTAACATAAATGTCCACTAATTACGGAGACATTGTGAGGAGGACTCAGGAATTTTGTGCTTAGATTTCTTGATGTCTGAAGAAGAAAAAAAAATCACACAATTATGCTCGTCACGAAATTGTACAGCAAAAATCAATGGGAATTATTCATTAAACTGTTATCTTTAAATGCAAAGGTTAAGATAACTATGCAGTAGCAGATAACAGTCATTGATTTTGCAATAAATAGAAATAGAAATCCTTTCAAAAATCATCTGTTTTGGAAATTTAGATTTTGAAATCTTTTGGCAAAGCTCAACACAGTTAAGGTGACCCCTACGGGTTTAGTGATTTCTCTTGAATGTAACACACACAAGCACGTCAAGAAATTAGAGAAAGTGCAAAGGTTTGCAACGAGACTTGTCCCAGAACTAAGGATATTGTCCTAGGAAGAAAGATAAAGGGAAATCGGCCTGACGACACTGGAGGACAGGAGGGTCAGGGGAGACATGATAACGATATATAAAATACTGCGTGGAATTGACAAGGTGGACAAAGACAGGATGTTCCAGGGAGGGAACACAGAAACAAGGGGGTAAAAATTGGAAGTTGAAGACTCAGATGAGTCAAAGGGATGTTAGGAAGTATTTCTCAGTCAGAGTTGCAAGAAGGGGAATAGTCTAGCAAGGCGTTTTGGGGGCGGGAAACCTACATGTTTTAAGACGAGGTATGATAAAGCCAGGGAGCGGGGAGAGGACTTAGTAGCAATCAGTCAAGAGGCGGGGCCAGGAGCTATGAATCGACCCCTGCAACCACAAATAGGTGAGTACACACACAAACGCATTATATATATAAAATTTTAAAATTTTAATAATATATATTAAATATATATTAAAATAATAAAATTTTATTATCTTTCAACACACCGGCAGTACCCCACCGAGGCAGGGGGGGCCCAAAAAGGAAAAACGAAAGCTTCTCCTTTTACATTTAGTAAATATACAGGAGAAGGGGTTTACTAGCCCCTTGCCCCCCGGCTTTTTAGTCACCTCTTACAACACGCATGGCTTACGGAGGAAAAAATTTTATGTTCCACTTCTCCATGGAGATAAGAGAAAAAAAAACAAAACAAAAACTAGTAAAAAATAGAAAAAAACCCCAAATGGGTGGATATATAGCTTGTACATGTATGTGTAGGTACCTAAGTTAAGTAGAATAAAAGGACGTACCTGAACCTTGCATGTTTATGAGACAGAAAAATGGACACCAGAAATCCACCATCATGTAAAAAAATTTACAGGCTTCCTTTTTTCCCCCCTCACTTGGCAGGACGGTAGTACCTCCCTGGAGGGTTGTTTCTACCACCTACTACCACGGACGGGGGACCCCCCGGGGGTGGTTATCCCCAAACCCTACTACCACGGGACGGTAGTACTTCCCTGGGGGGTTTGCTTTCTACCAACCTACTACCACAGGACGGAGTCCCCCTCCCTGGGGGGGTTTGTCTCCAACCTACTACCACAGATGGTAGTACCTCCCTGGGGGGTTTTGCTACCAACCACTACCACAGGATTAGTACCTCCCGGGTGGTTTTGTCTCCCAAACCCTACTCCACAGGCGGTAGTACCTCCCTGGGTGGTTGTTGTCACCAAACCTACTACCACGGGACGGTAGTACCCCCTGGGTGGTTTTGTCTCCCAACCTACTACCAAGGACGGAGAAACCCCCCTGGGGGGTTGTTGTCTACCAACCTACACCACGGAGGGTAGACCTCCCTGGGTGGTTGTTTTTTCTACCAACCTATACCACAAGACGGTAGTACTCCCTGGGGGGTTGTTGCTACCAACCTACTACTACGGACGGTAGTCCCTCCTGGGTGGTTGTTGTCTACCAACTACTACCCAGGATGGAATACCTCCCTGGGGGGGTTGTTGTCTACCAACCTACTACCACAGGATAGTACCTCCCTGGGGGGTTGTCTACCAAACCTACTACCACGGGGACGGTATACCTCCCGGGTGGTTGTTGTCACCATCCTACTACCACAGGACGGTATACCCCCCGGGTGGTTTTGTCTACCAACCACTACCACAGGACGGTAGTCCCCCCCTGGGTGGTTGTCTCCCAACCTCTCCAAAGGGAAACGGTAGTACCTCCCTGGGTGGTTTTACCACCTACACCCAGGACGGTTTTTTAACCTCCCTGGGGGGTTGTTGCTCCCAAACCTACTACCACGGGACGGTATACCCCCGGGGTGGTTGTTTCTACCAACCTACTACCACAAGGGTTTTAACCCCCCGGGGTGGTTGTTTTCTCCCAACCTACACCACAAGACGGTAGTACCTCCCTGGGTGGTTGTTGTCTACCAAACCCTACTACCACAGGACGGTATACCTCCCGGGGTGGTTGTTGTCTCCCAAACCCTACCCCACGGGAAGGTAGTCCTCCCGGGGTGGTTGTTGTCTACCAAACCCTACTACCACAGGACGGAGTACCTCCCTGGGGGGTTTTTGTCTACCACTACTACCACAGGACGGTAGTCCCTCCCTGGGGGGTTTGTTGTCTCCAACCTACTACCCAGGACGGTAGTATCCCTGGGTGGTTGTTGTCTACCAACCTATCCCACAGGACGGTATACCTCCCGGGTTTGTTGTCTACCAACCTACTACCACAGGAGGGTAGTACCTCCCTGGGGGGTTTTGTCTCCAACCTCTACCACAGGATGGTAGCCCCCTCCTGGGTGGTTTTTTTTCTACCAACCATCCCAAAGACGGTAGTCCCTCCCTGGGGGGGTTGTTGTCTACCAACCTACACCTTAATAATATTATATAAAAATTATTATATTATTTTAAATATATATAATATATATATATATATATATAACCACACACAATACATACATACACACTAACGGGGCCCGGGAACCCCAAAATTCAATACAAAGATATGATTTTGACAACAGTTCTCTCTCTCTCTCGTCCCCCTCCTCTCAGTGTGTTTTGTATGTCATACAGCCACGTATATTGCAGGCAGTGTATCAGCCTACCATGTCAGCAGCAAGGCAGTGCGGTCCAGGCAGTAGTTACACGCCCTGCCCAGTGCTCCCACTTTTTGGGAAATGTTCCAGTTTTGACCCCCTATCCTCTTCTTTTTCTCCTTTAAAGAAATTATTATTAAAATTTTAATAAAAATATATTATATATATATATAATATTATATGATGGGAAATTTCGAAAGAACGGCGAAATATTCACAAACCGATCTCTGGCTAAAGGAGACTCAAACCCTAAAACCTTGGAACAAGGTACCGTGTTTTACCAACCTAGCCTTTTTTGCGAATTTCCCTAGCATTAAAATCTCTAGTAGGTGAGCATGCAGGGATGAATAAAAGTTTAAAGCCTCCTGCTTGAAAGTGGCTGCCTTGGATAAACGTCTAGCTTACGCAGTCGCCAAGGTTTTGGGACCAGTGTAGAAAATTTTGGGGTAAACACTGCGCCCTTGTTCCAAAGTTCTTTGGTTGAGTCTCCTTCAGCAGAGAAGTGTTTGGAATTTTTCCTTTTCTTGCGAATTCTGCATACTATATATATGTAAATTATACGGAAGGGGTTTATTTCTCATGTAATACACTGAGATGAATTTTATCAGATTTCAGGTTTAAAAGTATTTTTGACTGGGGGTTACAGGTGACTCAGTCTTAATACCCGGTGTAGTGACTGGTGGTGTACAGGTGCATCGTTTTAAATGACCCTGGTTTTTGGACTGTTTTTACGGGTCACGTCTTAATGACCCTCGTGTAGTGACGGGTGGGTACAGGTGACATGCAGTCTTAAGGGGCCCTGGTGTAGTGATGGGGGTGTACAGGTGACATGCAGTCTTAATGCCCCGGGTGTAGTGACGGGTGGTGTCGGGTACATGCATCTTAATGACCCTGGTGTATTGACGGGTGGTGTCAGGGACATGCATCTTAAGCCCCTTTTGTAGGACTGTGGTTGTACAGGGACATGCAGTCTTAATGACCCGGTGTAGTGACTGGTGGTGACAGGTGACATGCAGTCTTAATGACCCGGGAGTGCTGGTGGTGCAGGTGACATGCAGTCTTAATGACCCCTGGTGTATGACGGGTGGTGTACAGGTGACATGCATCTTAATGACCCCGTGTGTGACTGGTGGTGTACAGGTGACATGCATCTTAATGCCCCTGGTTAGTGACTGGGGTTTTGTACAGGTGAAAGCTTTTAATGACCCTGGTGTAGTGACTGGGGGTGTACAGGTGACAGCAGCTTAATGACCCGGGTGTGGACGGTGGTGTACGGGTGACATGCAGTCTTAATGCCTGGGTATGCGGGTGGTGTACGGGTGACATGCAGTCTTAATGACCCTCGTTAGTACGGGTGGTTTCAGGGACATGCAGCTTAAAAGCCCTCGGTAGTGATGGTGGTGACAGGTGAATGCAGTCTTAAAAATGACCCTCGTGTGGTGCAGACTTTAACCCAAGAAATTCCCTATTCTTTCTTTTTTCTTATCGATTCTCTCATACCTCATTCTTCTCTATCCCTTTTCCCCTTCTCCAAAACTTCTTTTTCGTCTCCTTCCTATCTTCTTCCCTTTTACTTGAAAAGAGAAGTATCCGTGGATGGAAGGGACGGAACTTAGAACGATTTTTAGTTCCTATTAATTTCATACAGAATAGTTTAGTAACACACTGCGGATGTATTGATGTAATACCTGACTCCCTTCCCCCCCTCCCTCCCTCCTATATCCCCCACCTGACCCCCTTTCCCCTCCCTCCCTCTCTTATCCCCCACTGACTCCCTTCCCTCCCTCCCTTCTATACCCCCCACCTGCTCCCTTCCCCTCCCCCTCTCTATACCTCCCCCTACCCCCTTCCCTCCCCCTCTCAAATCCCCCACCTACTCCCTTCCCTCCCTCCTCCTATATCCCCCCACCTGACTCCCTCCCCCCCCCCTCTCATATCCCCCACCTGACTCCCTTCCCCCCTCCCTCTCTATACCCCACACCTGACCCCACCCCTCCCACACGGGTTTTCTACGTACCAAACTTAAAACCCCAGAACCACCACCGGCTGTTATTTTTATTGCTGTATATAAAATTTATTTCGATTAAAAAAAGCATTAAAATCTCTCTGGGTGACCACCAGTGTTCGTCACTCTGACTTTTATATACCTGGCTTTCAGTGCCCTTTTTTAAATTTAAACCGGCTTAAAAACGCTGCCCTTTTTTAATTAAACCTGGCTTTCACGCTGATTTTTTAATTAAACCTGCTTTCACCTGACTTTTTTAATTAAACCTGGCTTTCACGCTGACCTTTTTAATTAAACCTGGCTTTCACGCTGACCTTTTTAATTAAACCTGGCTTTCACGCTGACCTTTTTTTAATTAAACCTGGCTTTCACTCTGACCTTTTTAAACCTGGCTTTCACGCTGACCTTTTTAATTAAACCTGGCTTTCACTCTGACCTTTTTAAACCTGGCTTTCACGCTGACCTTTTTTTCCAACTGATTAGTTCACATTTTTTTTTCGTCTATTCACTCGTGGTTGGGTTTTGTTTGTGATTTTGGGAAAGGCGACCAGACAAGCAAAAAATCGGGCCCCAGGTCGGGCCTAAGGGTGGCCCCGGACTTTTCCCAGGACGTTCCAAGGACCGATCCAGGGACTGTTCCAGCGGCTGTCCAGGGGCTAGGTTTTAAGGAAAAGAAAATTCTTTAAATTCATCAGAGGGATATAAACTTATAGAGTATAACTAATCAGTATATCGAAGGATATCAAAGGTATATCAAAAATATATAGAAGGTATACCCAAAACTTATGAATATATCAGGGTACTCAAACTATAACAAAACTAGTGAAAGGGATACCAAACTATACGAGGGTAATCAAAACTATACCAAAAACTAATCGAAGTATTCAAATTTTTTTTAGAAGGTATATCAAAACTAAACAAAGTTATATAGAAAGGGATATCAAGCTATACCAAAACTACATAGAAGGGATACAAAGCTATACCAAAGCTAAATAAAGTTTATTGAGGTAAACCCAAAACTATACAAATTATTGAGGAAACCAAAACTATATCAAAGTTATATGGGGTTTCCCAAAAATATACAAAGTTATAGAGGATACCCAAAAGGGATATCGAAGGTATGAAGATTTTGTTTTTAAAAAAGGGTTACGCGACGCCATTTTTTTTTGTTTTTCTGCAGAATAACAAATTTACTCAGAAAAAAAAACCACAATACCGTGACTTTAAACACAAATAACCCGCACATTTTAACAAACTTCTGGCCACGTTTTTGCCCCTCCTTGGACCAAACATCCCTTACTTACAAAACAGATCTATTTTTTCACACAGGGATTTATGGCTGCTATTTCGACGTATTTTCGTCCCTTTTTATTTTTTTTTTTTGTTTTTAAAATTTTTTTTTTTACTTTTGTTTGGGGTGTTTTATTTTTGTTTGATAAAAACATTGTTTTTCTGTAAAAAACCTTGGGATTTGTGATACCTGTGGTTTTGTGATACCTGTGGTATTTGTGAACCGGGTATTTGTGATACCTGTGGATTTGTATACCCGTGGTATTCCCCGTGTATTATGAACCTGTGGTATTTGTGATACCTGTGGTATTTGTGATACCTGTGGTATTTGTGATACCTGTGGTATTTGTGATACCTGTGGTATTTGTGATACCTGTGGTATTTGTGATACCTGTGGTATTTGTGATACCTGTGGTATTTGTGATACCTGTGGTATTCCTGTTGTATTTATGATACCTGTGGTATTTGTGATACCTGTGGTATTTGTGATACCTGTGGTATTTGTTATACCTCTGGTATTTGTGATACCTGTGGTTTTGTGTACCTGGGTATTTTTGATACCTGGGTATTTGTGATACCCCTGGTATTTGGATACCTGTGGATTTTTATACCTGGGGGTATTTGGATACTGTGGGATTTGTGTACCTGTGGTATTCCTGTTGTATTTTTGAACCTTGGTATTTTTGATACCCTTGTATTTGTATACCTGTGGTTTTGTGTACCTGGGTATTTGGATACCTGTGGGGATTTTGGGTACCTGTGGTATTTTTGATACCTGTGGTATTCCTGTTGTATTTAGATACCTGTGGGATTTTGATACCCTTGGTATTTGTATACCCTTGGGAAAATTTTGATCCTCTGGTATTTGTGATACCTGGGTATTTGTGATACCTGTGGGATTTGGATACCTTGGGATTTTGATACCTGTGGGATTTGTGATACCTGTGGGATTCCTTTTTATTTTTTGATACCTGGGTATTCCGTGGATTTGTGTACCTGTGGTATTTGTGATACCTGTGGTTTCCTGTTGTATTTATGATACCTTGGTATTCCCGTGGTATTTTTGATACCTGTGGTATTCCGTGGTTTTATGATACCTGTGGTATTCCTGTGGTATTTTTATACCTGTGGATTCCTGTGGGATTTATGCCTGTGGGATTTGTACCCGTGGGATTCCTTTGTTTTGTGATACCTTGGGGATTTTCCGTTTTATTTTTTGATACCTGTGGGATTCCCTTTTTATTTGGAACCTGTGGTATTTCCCGTGGTATTTTGATCCTGTGGTATTCCTTGGATTTGTGATCCTGGGGTTTTCCTGTGGTTTTTGTAATGTGGGATTCCTGTGGTTTTGTGATTAACCCCTGGTATCCGTGGTATTTGTGATACCTGTGGATTTCCCGTGGTATTTTGTGTACCTGTGGTATTCCCGTTGTATTTGTGATACCTGTGGTATTTCCCGTTGTATTTGTGATACCTGTGGTTTCCTGTTGTATTTGAGAACCGTGGTATTCCTGTTGTATTTGTGATACCCCGTGGTATTCCTGTTGTATTTGTGATACCTGTGGTATTCCCCGTTTTATTTGTGATACCTGTGGTTTTTCCCGTGGTGTTTGGAACCTGTGGGGATTCCTTGTATTTGTGATACCTGTGGTATTCCTGTTTTATTTTGATACCTGTGGTATTCCTTTTTATTTTTGATACCTGTGGTATTCCTGCTGTTTTGTATACCTGTGGTATTTGTTGTATTTGTGATACCTTGGTATTTGTGATACCTGGGTATTATGTTTATTTGTGATCCCCGTGGTATTCCTATTTATTTGTGATACCCGTGGTATTCCGTTGTATTTGTGATACCTGTGGGGATTCCTGGGTTTGTATTTGTGATACCTGGGTATTGGGATACCTGGGGTTTCCGTTGTATTTGGGTACCTGGTATTTTGGAACCGTTGTATTTTAGATACCTTGTATTCCCGGGATTTTTTATGTGACTGTCGATACTTCAGGGATATGGGTATGTACCTTTACTGAGTTTGAGCCTTCTACTCTCTAGCCCGGGCCTGGGCCGGCTCATTATGTGGGCAGTGATTTACATGAAATTAAAAAAGTTGCTGCATGGGGTCAGTGGGGGGCTGCACAACAGCCTGGGTTTACCAGGGTAGCACCAGACAGCCAGGCCCATGGCCCCGGGTATGGGGGAAAAATCACTCCCAAATTCACAAAAGTATATGAGGACTATAAAAAAAAACTTTTGCGCTTTACTTTGGGCCTTTTTTTTTTTCCCGCACTTTAAGCTGAAATAATAAAATAATAATAAAAAATAATAATAATAATAATAATAAAAATAAAAAAATATGATACAATTATAAAGACCATAGCTGACATCAAAGACATACTATAAAAAAAAGTCCCTTTTTAAAACATAAAAAAGAAGAACACTGCAGCAGGCCTACGACCCATGCGGAGAGGTCCTGTCCCCCCCACCGGATTTTCCCAATGACCCACCCAAAGTCACCTCCACCAAGGAAGGACACGGGACCAGACCCGCACCAAGCTAGTCAGGTCCAACTCACACCCCTTCAGTTTTATCTAACCCAATTTTTAAAACTACACAACGCATGGTCAGTCCACGTGAGGTCACAGACCCTGAGCTGCCTTGGGGGTTATGTGGACGGTTACAAAACATGGCTTGCTTCTGCATGTTTTAAAAAATTGGGGTTGGAGAGTTGAAAAGGGGAGGTCTTGCTTTCCAGGGGGAGATTAGAGGCTGAAGGGCCCCCTCAAAAGGGGCGGGAGAGAGGTGAGGGGGCTGGGGTTGTGGGGAAAGAGGCTTTAGCAGCGAGGGGATCGCCCCGGTGAGGGGCTGTAGTTTGGGGGGGCAGCAACGGCTCCCCAGTGAGGTGCAGCCCCAGCACCTCTAAAGGGCGATAGTTCACAGTAATGGGAAAGGCGCATCAAATAAAAGGAAAATTAAAGTGAAGACGAAAGGGAGGAAAAAACGTTTTCTGTTTTTCAGGATGAATTACTTCATCCAGTGAAGGAAGGGGACTACTGCCCCTGCTAATGGAGGTAAGCGCATTTTTGTGGGTTTGG
Source organism: Cherax quadricarinatus (assembly GCF_026875155.1). Classification (NCBI taxonomy): domain Eukaryota; kingdom Metazoa; phylum Arthropoda; class Malacostraca; order Decapoda; family Parastacidae; genus Cherax; species Cherax quadricarinatus. The sequence goes on from NC_069470.1 coordinate 12,960,672, forward strand.
GGACCTTTAGGTAAGATACATTGCCCGTGCTTTTTGTAATGGAATAAGAGAGAAGATAGAGTGTGCTTCCCGGAGTGGTGTTGGAGACATTGTCAACAGGGGTGGATAAAATCATGTCAGGGAAAGGGACAAGCCCTTATCGTCCATGCTGGTGAAATGATTTGGGAAAGGGAGGAAGAAGAGCTGCTGATAAGTACAGGTCAGCTAAGATTTCTTAATCTAAGGGAGGGGTCCCCCAAACATATGTGCTCTTGCCTAAAAGGGGATAGGAAATGAAAGGTTGTCTAGGGGAAAAGGTGTAAATTGCTGGCTAGACAATACGAAGGGGAAAATGCAAACCCCTTCATGACAACTGGGAAAACTTTTATGGGAAACATGATATGTATGCAAGGGATGGGGGACATCCTCTGGGGCTGGGGTGAGCACTTTCAGACTCGATTGAGAAGGCCATTGGTGAAATGCCTATGATTTTAAACTGATGGAAGATAGAGGTTGGGTGTGTGTGGGAAACAAGCAGGTTGCAAACTTGGGGTTTGGAAAAAATAAATGTATAAAAGGCATTCGCATGAAATTTTAAATAAAAAATAGATCAGGTCAGCAAAAAAAGGGGGACAGAGAGGGCAGCAAGGGACTAGCTCCTTAAAAGGGTTTTCTATACTAAAGCAGGAGTGTAAAAATAAATAGATGAGCGATTAATTTTCAATGCAGGAGACATAGTATTATTTCTATAACAGAGACCTGGCTCAATCTAAAGATAAGAGTGCCCTCTGAATGTCACATACAAAGGCTAAAATTATTCCACATGACAAGGGGCAAAGGAAGGTTTGGGGGGAGTAGCGATGTAGTCAAGAAAATTTAAATTGTTGTGTTTGACAAGATATTAAATTAGAACGTCACCACTAATCTGTTTGGGTTTCGCTTCTCAGGGCCGAGAAAAACTAATTTTTGGGGTTATTTACAGGGCCCCCCCAATTTTTGATAGGGATGCAGTAAATTCTATGGACGAAATTCGTAAGGATCTACATACGAAAAAAGTTGTGCTAATGGGGAGATTTCAACTATAGACAGATTTATGGAGCAATTTGACGGAAATTTAGAGTAGGTGATTTCTTAACGATTTCCCGGATTTTTTTTTTTAAAAAAAGTTTGTGACAGAGCCAACTAGGGGAAATAACTCCTTTACTTGGTTTTTGCCAAAGGGAAACACTAATTAATAATCTTGAGGGAAAATGAAAATTGGGGAAAGTGACACAAACACTCAGTTTTAATATATCATGGAATTCCCCTAATAAGGCAAACAAGTCTCCTCCCCCGACTTTCGCTTTGGGTGATTTCATAGGACGAAAAATTACTTAGGGGGGCTAATGGGGAAAGACCTACTAAGGGTCAGGTAGGTGGTGATGGTTGCCGATATGAGCTTTCCCGGGCATAGTTCAGCTGTCACAAAATTTTGTTCCCAAAAAGGGAAATCAGATAAAAAAAAGATCCTAAATGGATGAACAATAGATTAAAAAATCTGATTGGTCAAAAGAGAGGCTATATAGGCAAATCAAAGAGGAGGGGGCAATTGAGAAATCGATATATTTAGTTAAAGAGAGAAAAAAAAAAGGGAAATTTGAAAAGCAAAAGGAATAGGTTAAAGTTGCAAAGAAACGAAGACTAACCCAAAAGGATTCTTTTAGGGTATAAGAAGTAAATCAGGGGCAAGTAGGCCCCTCAAAAGTTCCCCGGGTCAGCCACTGACAGTGATAAGGGGAAAAGGTAGAATTTTAACACATACTCCTCTCAGTTTTTAACAGGAGGATACCACGATATTTCCATTAAAGATAAATTATGTAGAACAGGACGATAATAAACTGTGACATTAGGGTCACAAGTGACATGGTCCTTAGGCAAAAAAGATAAATTTAAAAACCCAACAAATCCCAGGCCCTGATGAAAATGTATGCAAGGTTTTAAAGGAAGTAAAGAGGGGCTTAGAACCTTTTGGGTAATCTTTTCAACATATCCTACAAACTGGCATGGTGCCAGATAAGTGGAAAAAAGGGAAATGTATACCTTTTTTAAAAAAGGGACAGGTCCTTAGCTTCGAACTATAGACCCAAAAGCCTAACCTCCATATGGGAAAATTTATGGAATCAATAATTGCCGAAGCAGTTCGTAGCCACCTTTAAAAACAAAATTAATCAACGAATCTCAGCATGGTTTTACAAAGGGCGTTCCTGCCTTACGAATTTTTTAACTTTTTTCACTAAGGTATTTGAGGAGGTAGATCATGGTAATGAATATGATATTGTGTATAGGACTTCAGTAAGGCTTTTGACAGGGTCCCACATCAGAGACTATTGAGGAAAATTAAAGCACATGGAATAGGAGGAGAAATTTTTTCCTGGATAGAGGCATGGTTGACAAATAGGCAGCAGAGAGTTTGCATAAATGGGGAAATCAGAGTGGGGAAGTGTCACGAGCGTGTTCCACAGGGGTCAGTGTTGGGCCCCCTGCTGTTCACAATCTACATAAACGACATAGATGAGGGCATAAAGAGCGACATCGGCAAGTTTGCCGATGACACCAAAATAGGCCGTCGAATTCATTCTGACGAGGACATTCGAGCACTCCAGGAAGATTTGAATAGACTGATGCAGTGGTCGGAGAAGTGGCAGATGCAGTTTAATATAGACAAATGCAAAGTTCTAAATGTTGGACAGGGCAATAATCATGCCACATATAAACTAAATAATGTAGATCTTAATATTACGGATTGCGAAAAAGATTTAGGAGTTCTGGTTAGCAGTAATCTGAAACCAAGACAACAGTGCATAAGTGTTCGCAATAAAGCTAATAGAATCCTTGCTTCATATCAAGAAGCATAAATAATAGGATCCTCAGGTTGTTCTTCAACTCTATACATCCTTGGTTAGGCCTCATTTAGATTATGCTGCACAGTTTTGGTCACCTTATTACAGAATGGATATAAATTCTCTGGAAAATGTACAAAGGAGGATGACAAAGTTGATCCATGTATCAGAAACCTTCCCTATGAGGATAGACTAAGGGCCCTGAATCTGCACTCTCTAGAAAGACGTAGAATTAGGGGGGATATGATTGAGGTGTATAAATGGAAGACAGGAATAAATAAAGGGATGTAAATAGTGTGCTGAAAATATCTAGCCTAGACAGGACTCGCAGCAATGGTTTTAAGTTGGAAAAATTCAGATTCAGGAAGGATATAGGAAAGTACTGGTTTGGTAATAGAGTTGTGGATGAGTGGAACAAACTCCCAAGTACCGTTATAGAGGCCAGAACGTTGTGTAGCTTTAAAAATAGGTTGGATAAATACATGAGTGGATGTGGGTGGGTGTGAGTTAGACCTGATAGCTTGTGCTACCAGGTCGGTTGCCGTGTTCCTCCCTTAAGTCAATGTGACCTGACCTGACTAGGTTGGGTGCATTGGCTTAAGCCGGTAGGAGACTTGGACCTGCCTCGCATGGGCCAGTAGGCCTTCTGCAGTGTTCCTTCGTTCTTATGTTCTTATGTTCTTATAACTGTACTTGGGAGTTTGTTCCACTCATCTACAACTCTATTACCAAACCAGTGCTTTCCTATATCCTTCCTGAATCTGAATTTTTCCAACTTGAAACCATTTTTGGCAAATTAGGTTAATTTTGTCCTCAGGATGCGACCCACACCAGTCCACTAACACCCACAGAACCTATTTACTTCTAGGTGAACAGGGACAGAAGATGTAAGGTGACTAACTCCCAGGTACCTACGTACTGCTAGGTGAACAGGGACAGCAGGTGTAAGGTGACTAACTCCCAGGTACCTACGTACTGCTAGGTGAACGGGGACAGCAGGTGTAAGGTGACTAACTCCCAGGTACCTACGTACTGCTAGGTGAACAGGGACAGCGGGTGTAAGGTGACTAACACCCAGATACATACGTACTGCTAGGGACAACAGGTGTCTTAAGGAAACAAGCCCCAATGTTTAAACCCGTGCCGGGGATCGAGCCACGAACCTCAATATGTGAGGCGAGTGCGCTACCAAGTGAGCTTCGGGATTTCCCGTGTTTCTTGTGTCACACTTAAATTTAGTCCACGACAACACCAGCATCTTCAGGTTAATTAGACCTGAACACCAGTATCTTCAGGTTAATTAGACCTGAAGGCAGACATCTTCTCACTAATTAGACGAGAACACAAGAATCATCGCGCAAATTGGTCGACACTTCTTCCACGTTCACCGGGCGACACTGGTAGTTCCACGTTCACTGGTCGACACTGGTAGTTCCACGTTCACCGGGCGACACTGGTAGTTCCACGTTCACTGGTCGACACTGGTAGTTCCACGTTCACTGGTCGACACTGGTAGTTCCACGTTCACTGGTCGACACTGGTAGTTCCACGTTCACCGGGCGACACTGGTAGTTCCACGTTCACTGGTCGACACCGGTAGTTCCACGTTCACTGGTCGACACTGGTAGTTCCACGTTCACTGGTCGACACTGGTAGTTCCACGTTCACTGGTCGACACTGGTAGTTTCCACGTTCACTGGTCGAGCACTGGTAGTTCCACGTTCACTGGTCGACAGTGGTAGTTCCACGTTCACTGGTCGACACTGGTAGTTCCACGTTCACTGGTCGACACTGGTAGTTCCACGTTCACTGGTCGACACTGGTAGTTCCACGTTCACTGGTCGACACTGGTAGTTCCACGTTCACTGGTCGACACTGGTAGTTCCACGTTCACTGGTCGACACTGGTAGTTCCACGTTCACTGGTCGACACTGGTAGTTCCACGTTCACTGGTCGACACTGGTAGTTCCACGTTCACTGGTCGACAGTGGTAGTTCCACGTTCACTGGTCGACACTGGTAGTTCCACGTTCACTGGTCGACACTGGTAGTTCCACGTTCACTGGTCGACACTGGTAGTTCCACGTTCACTGGTCGACACTGGTAGTTCCACGTTCACTGGTCGACACTGGTAGTTCCACGTTCACTGGTCGACACTGGTAGTTCCACGTTCACATGTCGACACTGGTAGTTCCACGTTCACTGGTCGACACTGGTAGTTCCACGTTCACTGGTCGACACTGGTAGTTCCACGTTCACTGGTCGACACTGGTAGTTCCACGTTCACTGGTCGACACTGGTAGTTCCACGTTCACTGGTCGACACTGGTAGTTCCACGTTCACTGGTCGACACTGGTAGTTCCACGTTCACTGGTCGACACTGGTAGTTCCACGTTCACTGGTCGACAGTGGTAGTTCCACGTTCACTGGTCGACACTGGTAGTTCCACGTTCACTGGTCGACACTGGTAGTTCCACGTTCACTGGTCGACACTGGTAGTTCCACGTTCACTGGTCGACACTGGTAGTTCCACGTTCACTGGTCGACACTGGTAGTTCCACGTTCACTGGTCGACACTGGTAGTTCCACGTTCACATGTCGACACTGGTAGTTCCACGTTCACTGGTCGACACTGGTAGTTCCACGTTCACTGGTCGACACTGGTAGTTCCACGTTCACTGGTCGACACTGGTAGTTCCACGTTCACTGGTCGACACTGGTAGTTCCACGTTCACTGGTCGACAGTGGTAGTTCCACGTTCACTGGTCGACACTGGTAGTTCCACGTTCACTGGTCGACACTGGTAGTTCCACGTTCACTGGTCGACACTGGTAGTTCCACGTTCACTGGTCGACACTGGTAGTTCCACGTTCACTGGTCGACACTGGTAGTTCCACGTTCACTGGTCGACACTGGTAGTTCCACGTTCACTGGTCGACACTGGTAGTTCCACGTTCACTGGTCGACACTGGTAGTTCCACGTTCACTGGTCGACACTGGTAGTTCCACGTTCACTGGTCGACACTGGTAGTTCCACGTTCACTGGTCGACACTGGTAGTTCCACGTTCACTGGTCGACACTGGTAGTTCCACGTTCACTGGTCGACACTGGTAGTTCCACGTTCACTGGTCGACACTGGTAGTTCCACGTTCACTGGTCGACACTGGTAGTTCCACGTTCACTGGTCGACACTGGTATTTCCACGTTCACTGGTCCATACTTGTTCCCCGTTCATTGGTAAACACTTGCTCCACGTTCATTGGTCGACACTTGTTCCACGTTCATTGGTAAACACTTGCTCCACGTTCATGGGTCGACACTTGCTCCACGTTCATGGGTCGACACTTGCTCCACGTTCATGGGTCGACACTTGCTCCACGTTCATGGGTCGACACTTGCTCCACGTTCATGGGTCGACACTTGCTCCACGTTCATTGGTAAACACTTGCTCCACGTTCATTGGTCGACACTTGCTCCACGTTCATGGGTCGACACTTACTCCACGTTCATGGGTCGACACTTGCTCCACGTTCATGGGTCGACACTTGCTCCACGTTCATGGGTCGACACTTGCTCCACGTTCATTAGTCGACAATCATTATTCCACGTACAGTGAACGACAAACGCTCCTTCACGTTCAGTGGATAACAATCACGTACAGTGACGAACGTTGCTAGCAGCAACAGTCACATTGACCAGGTCACTCTGACCCCTAAAAACAGGTCACAGGTGCCTACTTTGAGGTCAATCCGCGGGGGTCAGCGCCCCCCGCGACCCGGTCCGTGACCAGACCTCCTGGTGGACCACGACCTGATCAACCAGACTGTTACTACTGGCCACAAGCATTTCAAAGTACGAGCCACAACCCGACTGGTCAAACAATACTTCCAAAATATCAAAGTGATAATTTTTCTGAGAGTTTTCAAAGTAATGCTTCAAAGTAATATTTTCAAAGCCAAAATTTCTTGGAGCAAAAATTCCCAAAGTAATATTTTCAAAGTATATTTTTCTAAGTGTAAAGTTTCAAAGTTTTCAAAGAAAGAGTTTCAAAGTATTACGGTCAAAGGTGAATCCTTCAAAGTATTCTGCTAAAAAGTACAAATTTTCCGAATAAAATTGACATTAACTAGTATCCTGATCAACCAGGTTGTGGTAAGTGTGTAGATATGCAAGCAGCTAACACCAACAGCCTGGTTGATCAAGAAAACGTAGCTATATATATATATATATATATATATATATATATATATATATATATATATATATATATATATATATATATATATATATATATATATACCAGAAGAGTTAAAATAATGGAATTAATGTTTAAGCGGAAATAAGAAGCAGGAACAAAAATGGATAAAAAAAAATCTTGAGATGAACGCAACGAGGAAATTATTTTTTTTTTTTTTTTGCGTGTGTGTGTGAGAGAGAGAGAGAGAGAGAGAGAGAGAGGAGAGAGAGAGAGAGAGAGAGAGAGAGAGAGAGAGAGAGAGAGAGAGAGAGAGAACAGACAGACAGAGACTTGTGTTGTAATGATCAATGCAAGTAGTTAACTGCCCAAGTCTTGCAATAAGGAACATCTTACAGCCTACCTGAAATTATGCTTCAAAAGCCTAAACACACACACACAATAAGGAGATACATACAACCGAGAAGGAGGTGAAGAAGCTGCTAAGTGAACTAGATACCTCAAAGGCACCAGACATCTGCTCCGAGGGAGCAGAGACGCTGTGTGTACCACTAACAACAATTTTCAACACATCCAATGAAACTGGGCAACTACCTCAGGTATGAAAGACAGCAAATGTAGTTCCATTTTTAAGAAAGGAGACAGACATGAAACACTAAACTACAGACCTGTGTCACTGACGTGTATAGTATGCAAAGTCATACAGAAGATTATCAGGAGGAGAGTGGTGGAGCACCTGGAACGGAACAAGCTTATAAACGACAACCAGCACAAACCTACTGGAGTTTTATGACAAGGTAACGGATGTAAGACACGAGAGAGATGGGTGGGTAGATTGCATTTTCTTGGACTGCAAGAAGGCCTTCGACACAGTTCCTCACAAGAGACTAGTGCAGAAACTAGAGGATCTGGCGCGTATAACAGGAAGGGCACTGCAATGGATCAGAGAATACCTGACAGGGAAGCAACAACGAGTCATGGTACGTGATGAGGTCTCACAGTGGGCACCTGTGACGAGCGGGGTCCCACAGGGGTCAGTCATAGGATCAGTGCTATTTTTGGTATATGTGAATGACATGACGGAAGGGATAGACTCAGAAGTATCCCTGTTCACAGATGATAAGTTAATCAGGAGAATTAAATCGGATGAGGATCAGGCAGGACTGCAAAGAGACCTGGACAGGCTGCAAGCCTGGTCCAGCAACTGGCTCCTCGAATTTAACCCCGCCAAATACAGTCATGAAGATCGGAGAAGGGCAAAGAAGACCGCAGACAGAGTATAGTCTAGGTGACCAAAGACTGCAAACCTCACTCAAGGAAAAGGATCATGGGGTGAGTATAACACCGAGCACATCTCCTGAGGCGCACATCAACCAGATAACTGCTGCAGCATATGGGCGCCTGGCAAACCTGAGAATAGCGTTCCGATACCTCAGTAAGGAATCGTTCAAGACACTGTACACCGTGTAAGTCAGGCCCATACTGGAGTATGCAGCACCAGTTTGGAACCCACACCTTGTTGTAAAGGTTTACAACAAGGCTAGTTCCAGAGCTAAGGGAAATGTCGTACGAAGAAAGGTTAAGGGAAATCGGCCTGACGACACTGGAGGATAGGAGGGTTAGGGGAGATATGATAACGACATACAAAATACTGCGAGGAATTGACAAGATGGACAGAAACAGGATGTTCCAAAGAGGGGACACAGTAACAAGAGTTCATAATTCGTAGGTTCGAGTCTCCTTCAACCTGAGTGTGTATATATATATATATATATATATATATATATATATATATATATAATATATATATATATATATATATATATAATATATATATATATATATATATATATGAGAACATAAAGTTTCGAAAACTCTCCAGAATTCATTTCTTAGGAAGTTTTTCGTATGTTTCGTGAGAAGCCGTCAACTTGACAACTTTCCTTTTCGCGGAACTTAACTCCGAGTCAAGTTCATCTTGAGATGTACGTCTTGCAAGACGTCTCGCCCATCACAGTGCTATCCCACCCGTGTCGCTCACGAGGGGAAACCCTTGTATTGCCTGGGGGATTTTCAACCTTAAAGAGCCAGTCCCTATCATGCAATCTCTCAGAGGGAGAAGGGATTAGAAACCTCACTCTAATTTAAAGATTTGCTCTACGTGGTGTGTCAGTAAGGCTTAATTACTAACAAATAATGCTATAGATTTCGACGATATGGTCTGAAAGTCAGTTATTAACTTTGTGTTTGCTCTAGTGTAAGTTCTGTTAATTACCCTTGAAGGTTGTGCTTATGGCTGTGTGTATTTACCCGGCTGAGTTTGAAAGGGTTGAGTCATGGTATCTTGTGTGTAGTGGAATTTAAGGTTGAGTTTCTGGAGTGTTGAGTTATAGCTCCTGTGTGTGTACTCACCTAGTTGTGGTTGTATGGGTCGATTCACAGCTCTTGGCCACGTGTGTGTGTGTGTGTGTATGTACTCACCTATTTGTACTCTTTGATTTGTGGTTGCAAGGGTCGAGTCATAGCTCCTGGCCCCGCCTCTTCACTGATCGCTACTAGGTCCTCTCCTCTCTCCCTGCTCCTTAAGCTTTATCATACCTCGTCTTAAAACTATGTATGGTTCCTGCCTCCAATACGTCACTTGCCAGACTATTCCACTTCTTGACAACTCTATGACTGAAGAAATACTTCCTAACATCCCTTTGACTCATCTGAGTCTTCAACTTCCAATTGTGACCCCTTGTTTCTGTGTCCCATCTCTGGAACATCCTGTCTCTGTCCGCACCGGCAAATTCCTCGCAGTATTTTGCATGTCGTTATCATGTCTCCCCTAACCCTCCTGTGTCAGTAGTGTTACTGTGTACTTACCTTTGATATACCTTTGAAGAATTTCGAGAGTATATCTACTCTCTGAGCCCGGCCATGGGCCAGGCTCGTCTGGTGCTTGCCTGGTCAACCAGGCTGTTGCTGCTGGAGGCCCGCTGTCCTACATATTCATCACAGCCTGGTTGATCTGGCACCTGGTGAAGATACTTGTCTAGTTTCCTCTTGAAGGCTTCAACACTTGTTCCAGCAGTATTTCTGATATCTTCTGATAAGATGTTGAAAAGTCTGGGACCCCGGATGTTGATACTGTGTTCCCTTATTGTCCCCACCGCACCCCTGCTCCTCACTGGGTTTATTTTACACTTCCTCCCATATCTCTCACTCCAATATGTTATGGCAGTGTGCAGATTTGGGACCAAGCCCTCGAGTACCTTCCAGGTATATATTATCATGTACCTCTCTCTCCTCCGCTCCAATGAGTACATGTTCAAGACTTGAAGGCGTTCCCAGTAATTTAGTCGCTTTGCTGGCTCAATGTGAGCCGTAAATGATCTCTGTATTTGTTCCAGCTCTGTTATTTCTCCTGCCTTGAACGCGGCCGTCAGCACTGAGCTATATTCTAAGTGAGGGAGCACTAGCGATTTGAAGAATGTCACCATCGCCATTATTTCCCTCGTTTTGAAAGTTCTCAATACCCACCCAGTGATCTTCCTGGCTGTCGTGATCTTTGTCCTGTTATAATCTTTAAAAGAAAGGTCCGCTGACATAATTATTCCTAGGTCTTCCACGTGTTCCTTACGTTCTATTTGGTGACCCTCTTGAGTTTTGTATACACTGTTCCTTTTGAGTTCTTCATTCTTTCCATACCTAAGCAGCTGGAACTTATCACCAATGAACGTCATGTTGTTCTCCACTGCCCACTGGAAAACCCTGTTTATGTCTTCCTGTACTTTTTCAGTGTCCTCTACCGTACTGACTTTCATGCTTATTTTAGTGTCATCTGCAAATGATGATACAAAAGTGTGCCGAGTGTTTTTGTCTATGTCTGCTATGACGATGAGGAACAGCAGAGGTGCCAGGACAGTACTACTTGTGTAGTATACTTAGATAATCCCAGCTACTTATTAATAAGCTCCCTTCTTGCGTAACATCACGAGTCCGGCACATGAGTGCCACCAGCTAGAGGCCTCCTCAGTTCCACGTTAGGCTGGACTGGACAAGGCTCCAGGGTTTTTCCTCCAGACTCTCTCAATTATACGCCTCCAAGACATTCAACGTGTGTATTTCTTATTCCAATATCTCCTGACGAACCCCCAAGACACCTGTCCTCCAGTGTCCTCAGTATATGTGTGTACTCACCTAGCTGTGGTTGCAGGGATCGATTCACAGCTCCTGGCCCCGCCTCTGGGTGTGTGTGTGTGTGTGTATGTGTGTATGTACTCATGAATAATCGTAACATTATCTTCCATTTCACGGGCCGTATATAACCCTGGTGGGTTTATGTCTCCATGATCAGAATTGATGAATAAGACACATGTACAACACCTGGGTGTCTTTACTGATGAATAAGACACATGTACAACACCTGGGTGTCTTTACTGATGAATAAGACACATGTACAACACCTGGGTGTCTTTACTGATGAATGACACATGTACAATACCTGGGTACCTTTACTGATGAATAAGACACATGTACAACACCTGTGTACCTTTACTGATGAATAAGACACATGTACAACACCTGGGTACCTTTACTGATGAATAAGACACATGTACAACACCTGGGTACCTTTACTGATGAATAAGACACATGTACAACACCTGGGTACCTTTACTGATGAATAAGACACATGTACAACACCTGTGTACCTTTACTGATGAATAAGACACATGTACAACACCTGGGTGTCTTTATTGCAATAAAAATGCCCAGGTGTCTTTTTCATCAACTTGTCAGTGTTGCAAATCATTAAGAATTTAAAAAAAAATTTTTATTAACATATTTCCCAAAGGTTGTGTGACCCCGACGGATTTAGAGCCCCCATGGGAAATAAATTTAATGGTATTTTGTAGCAAGCTGATTTTTCTTCTCTCTCTATCTACTCATTTATCACCTGTTATCGCCGTTCTTGTTATTTCATTGTTTCTTAACGTTCCCCTGTTATCACCATAAAGTCACTTCGTCTCTCTCTCTCTCTCTCTCTCTCTCTCTCTCTCTCTCTCTCTCTCTCTCTCTCTCTTTTCCTCTATCTTACTTTCCTTCTGTTTCGCCGAATTTCAGTGCTTCCTCATTATTCCTCATATTATCCAAGTTTTCCTCCTCCTGGTCTCTGACCACTTGAGTTTTAATTGGTCTGGGGCTTATTAACGTACCTTTTTTCAATTACGTCGTATCCACTGGCCACTTTACTAGGTACAACCTTGTGGCACTGGGTAGCAGTTTTAACCACCAAAACAGCCTGGATTCTTGGTGTCATGGATTCAACAAGGTGCTGACAACATTGCTGAGACAGCCTGGTCCATGTTTGACATAGCATTACGCAGTTGCTATTGATATGTCGGCTGCACATTCATGCTGTGATCTCTCGTTTCACATCTCAAAGATATACATAAAATTCTGACTATCTGCATGTCGATCAGAAATTGTGATTCGTCAGACCTGACGATGTTTTTCCGGTTCTCCGCTGCCCGGCTCTGGTGAGTCTGTGTTCACCGTAGCTGACAGGAGTGGAACCTGGGGTGGCCTTCTGATGCTGTAGCCCATTCACTTCAAGGTTCAACGTGTTATGTATTCAGAGATGCTCTTCCGTGTACCACTGTTGTAACACATGGATATTTGAGTTACTGTCGCCTTCTTGTCAGCCTGAACCTGTCTAGCCATTCTCCCCTCAACTTTCTCATTAACAAGGCATTTTTCGCCCACAGAACTTCCGCTCACTGGATGTTTCGTCTTTTTCACACCATTCTCAGTAAACGCAAGAGACCGTTGTGTGTGAAAATTCTAATAAACCAGCAGTTTTTGAGATGCTCAAACCACCCCATCTGCCACCAACAACCATTGCAGTCACCTGGATCACATTTCTTCCCTATTCTGATGCTCAGATTGAGCAACAATTGAACCTCTTAATGTCTGCATGCTTTTAGGCATTAAGGTGATTATATATATAATATATATATATATATATATATATATATATTATATATATATATATATATATATATATATATATTATTCTTTCCTTCCTACTAGCAGAAAGTCTACGAGAGTTCCATTCCCCTTATTGCTGCTCCTGCTGACTCGTTTCATTTCTCTGGTTTTCGTCTCAATGGGTTTATTTGGGGCTGGGAAATAGGAGTAATGTAATTGATTACTACCCAACGACTCCCATAAAGCCATCAGAAGTAGGGGAGAGATGGAGCCAGGAGGAAGGAAGGAGGAGAAGCAATGGCCACAGGCACATTTCATGGTTATATAGGAAGAGGAAGACGAGGAGGAAGACGAGGAGGAAGACGAGGAGGAAGACGAAGAGGAAGACGAGGAGGAAGAAAAGTAATATTGATCATTTGTTGGTTGTTCTTGTGTAAGAAAATTATAGTAAAAGAAGTAGTAATAGTGGTATAGTAATAGCATAGTAGTACTATTAATAATAATTGTAGCAACAGTAGTAAAAGTAGCAGTAGTTACCAGTGTGTGTGTGTGTGTGTGTGTGTGTGTGTGTGTGTGTGTGTGTGTGTGTGTGTGTGTGTGTGTGTGTGTGTCGAGAGATACTTATTAAAAGATCTTCATCCAATTTTTTCCCCAAGCTCTATACGACCCATGAGATCTTAGAGCTTCACCACAAATATAATAACTACCTTGAATTACCTTCATAAGACCTAACTGAAAAGTCTGGCTACAATTACCTTGTTAGCTAAGGCTCAATAGTTCCTAGTGATTAAGGGTTAATTAGACTATGTGATTAGCGTCGTTAAGAATAAGAGGATCCCACTTTAGTCGTCTCTGGAACACTGACAGGAAGAGTGAAGCACTGACAGGAAGAGTGAAGCACTGACAGGAAGAGTGAAGGACTAACAGGAAGAGTGAAGCACTGACAGGAAGAGTGAAGGACTAACAGGAAGAGTGAAGCACTAACAGGAAGAGTGAAGCACTGACAGGAAGAGTGAAGCACTGACAGGAAGAGTGAAGGACTAACAGTAAAAGTGAAGCACTGACAGGAAGAGTGAAGCACTGACAGGAAGAGTGAAGCACTGACAGGAAGAGTGAAGGACTAACAGGAAGAGTGAAGCACTGACAGGAAGAGTGAAGGACTAACAGGAAGAGTGAAGCACTAACAGGAAGAGTGAAGCACTGACAGGAAGAGTGAAGCTCTAACAGGGAGAGTAAAGCACTGACAGGAAGAGTGAAGCACTGACAGGAAGAGTGAAGCAGTGACAGAAAGAGTGAAGCACTAACAGGAAGAGTGAAGCAGTGACAGAAAGAGTGAAGCACTGACAGGAAGAGTGAAGCACTGACCGAAAGAGTGAAGCAGTGACAGGAAGAGTGAAGGACTAACAGGAAGAGTGAAGCACTGACAGGAAGAGTGAAGCACTAACAGGGAGAGTGAAGCAGTGACAGAAAGAGTGAAGCACTAACAGGGAGAGTGAAGCACTGACAGGAAGAGTGAAGCACTGACATGAAAAGTGAAGCACTAACAGGAAGAGTGAAGCACTGACAGGAAGAGTGAAGCAGTGACAGAAAGAGTGAAGCACTAACAGGAAGAGTGAAGCACTGACAAAGAGTAAAGCACTGACAGGAAGAGTGAAGCACTGACAAAGAGTAAAGCACTGACATGAAAAGTGAAGCACTGACAGGAAGAGTGAAGGACTAACAGGAAGAGTGAAGCACTGACAGGAAGAGTGAAGCACTGACAGAAAGAGTGAAGCACTAACAGGAAGAGTGAAGGACTAACAGGAAGAGTGAAGCACTGACAGGAAGAGTGAAGCACTGACAGGAAGAGTGAAGGACTAACAGGAAGAGTGAAGCACTGACAGGAAGAGTGAAGGACTAACAGGAAGAGTGAAGCACTGACAGGAAGAGGAAGCACTGACAGGAAGAGTGAAGCACTGACAGGAAGAGTGAAGGACTAACAGGAAGAGTGAAGCACTGACAGAAAGAGTGAAGCACTGAGAGGAAGAGTGAAGCACTGACAGGAAGAGTGAAGGACTAACAGGAAGAGTGAAGCACTGACAGGAAGAGTGAAGCTCTAACAGGAAGAGTGAAGCACTGACAGGAAGAGTAAAGCACTGACAGGAAGAGTGAAGCACTGACAGGAAGAGTGAAGCAGTGACAGAAAGAGTGAAGCACTGACAGGAAGAGTGAAGCACTGACAGGAAAAGTGAAGCACTAACAGGAAGAGTGAAGCACTGACAGGAAGAGTGAAGCACTGACAGGAAAAGTGAAGCACTAACAGGAAGAGTGAAGCACTGACTGAAGAGTGAAGCACTGACAGGAAAAGTGAAGCACTAACAGGAAGAGTGAAGCACTGACAGGAAGAGTGAAGCACTGACAGGAAGAGTGAAGCACTGACAGGAAAAGTGAAGCACTAACAGGAAGAGTGAAGCACTGACAGGAAGAGTGAAGCACTGACAGGAAGAGTGAAGCACTGACAGGAAAAGTGAAGCACTAACAGGAAGAGTGAAGCACTGACAGGAAGAGTGAAGGACTAACAGGAAGAGTGAAGCACTAACAGGAAGAGTGAAGCACTGACAAAGAGTAAAGCACTGACAGGAAGAGTGAAGCACTGACAGGAAGAGTGAAGCACTGACAGGAAAAGTGAAGCACTAACAGGAAGAGTGAAGCACTGACAAAGAGTAAAGCACTTACAGAAAGAGTGTAGCACTGACAGGAAGAGTGAAGGACTAACAGGAAGAGTGAAGCACTGACAGGAAGAGTGAAGCACTGACAGGAAGAGTGAAGCACTGACAGAAAGAGTGTAGCACTGACAGGAAGAGTGAAGGACTAACAGGAAGAGTGAAGCACTGACAGGAAGAGTGAAGCACTGACAGGAAGAGTGAAGGACTAACAGGAAGAGTGAAGCACTGACAGGAAGAGTGAAGCACTGACAGGAAGAGTGAAGGACTAACAGGAAGAGTGAAGCACTGACAGGAAGAGTGAAGCACTGACAGAAAGAGTGAAGCACTGACAGGAAGAGTGAAGGACTAACAGGAAGAGTGAAGCACTGACAGGAAGAGTGAAGCACTGACAGGAAGAGTGAAGCACTGACAGGAAGAGTGAAGCACTGACAGGAAGAGTGAAGCACTGACAGGAAGAGTGAAGGACTAACAGGAAGAGTGAAGGACTAACAGGAAGAGTGACGGACTAACAGGAAGAGTGAAGCACTAACAGGAAGAGTGAAGCACTGACAGGAAGAGTGAAGCACTGACAGGAAGAGTGAAGCACTGACAGGAAGAGTGAAGCACTGACAGGAAGAGTGAAGGACTAACAGGAAGAGTGACGGACTAACAGGAAGAGTGAAGGACTAACAGGAAGAGTGAAGGACTAACAGGAAGAGTGACGGACTAACAACAAGAGTGAAGGACTAACAGGAAGAGTGAAGGACTAACAGGAAGAGTGAAGGACTAACAGGAAGAGTGAAGGACTAACAGGAAGAGTGAAGGACTAACAGGAAGAGTGAAGGACTAACAGGAAGAGTGAAGGACTAACAGGAAAAGTGAAGCACTGACAGGAAGAGTGAAGCACTGACAGGAAGAGTGAAGCACTGACAGGAAGAGTGAAGGACTAACAGGAAGAGTGAAGGACTAACAGGAAGAGTGAAGGACTAACAGGAAGAGTGAAGCACTGACAGGAAGAGTGAAGCACTGACAGGAAGAGTGAAGCACTGACAGGAAGAGTGAAGCACTGACAGGAGGACTGGTGGTCCGGTTTATATATACCATGGTTTATGTTGGTCCATATAAGAGACGTGGTCATTACTCTAAAAATTTCCTTTAGTAAACAGGCGTCAAAAAACCAACGTTTAAAATTCCAATTATCATAATTATAATTATTTATCTACTGAAATTATTTACCTATTATTGAAAATATTATTAACCTATTATCATTATTATTATTAATCTCGTACTGATAATATTAAACTATTAAAATTATTTATTAACCTATTATAGAATTTATAATTGTGACATTGAAATTATTTGCAATTATCATTCAATAAACGACCTATAATTATTATATTAGAGATCTTTAAAGGGATAATAGTGATGGTATAATTTAATGGAACAGCAGGATAATATTTCAGTATATTGTATCGATATTAAGGTGTGATACACACACACACACACACACACACACACACACACACACACACACACACACACACACACACACAACACACACACACACAGACACAACACACACACACAACACACACACACACACACACACACACACACACAGACACACACACACACACACACACACACACACACACACACACACACACACACACACACACACACACACACAGACACACACACAGACACACACACACACACACACACACACACAGACACACACACAGACACACACACCACAGACAACCCCACACACACCCAAAACACACACACACACACACACACAAAACAACCACACACACCACACACACACACACACACACACACACA
>NC_069470.1:12983732-13013732 GCF_026875155.1 Cherax quadricarinatus
CCCCCCCTTTTTTTTTTTTGGGGGGGGGTTTTTTTTTGGGGGGGGGGGAAAATTTGGGGAAGGGGAAATTTGGGGGGTTTTTTGTTTTTTTTGGGGGGGGTTGGGGGGGGAAATAAAATAAAAAAAAAAAATTTTTTTAAAAATTTTTTTAAATTAAATTTTTGGGTTTTGGGGTTTTGGGGGGTTTAATTTGGTTTGGGGGGGGGGGTTTTTTTTTTTTTTTGGGGGGTTTTTTGGGGGTTTTTTTTGGGGGGGTTTTTTTTTGGGGGGTTTTTTTTTTAATTTTGGGTTTGGGGGTTTGGGGGTTTGGGGGGTTTTTTTAAACCCCCCCCCCCTTTTTTTGGGGGGGTTTCCCCCCCCTTTTTCCAAAAAAAAAAAACCCCCCCCAAACAAACCCCAAAAAACCCCCCCCCCCCAAAAAATTTGCCCTTTTGGGGTTGGGCCCCGGGGCCCCTTTTTTGGGGTTTTTTTTTTTTTGGGGGTTTTTTTTTTTTTGGGGGGGGGGTTTTTGGGGTTTGGTTTTTTTTTAAACTTTCCCACACAAAGGGGGGAAAAAAAAAAAAAAAAAATTTAAAAAAAAAAACCCCCAAAAAAAAAAAACCCCCCCCCCCAAAGGGGGAAACCCTTTCCTTTTAAAAAAACAAAAAAATTTTAAAGGTAAAAAAATTTTTCCCCCGGGAAAAACCCCCGGGGGGGAAAAAAAAATTTTAAAAAATTTTTTTTAAAAACCCCCCCCGGGGGGGGAAAAAAAAATTTAAAAAAAATTTGCCCCCCCCAAAAAAAAGGGGGGGGTTTTTTTTCCCATTTAAAAGGGTTTTTTAAATTTTTTTAAAAAATTTGGGGAAAAAAAAAAAGGGGGTTTTTTCCCCAAAAAAAAAATTTTAAAAAAAACCCGGTTTTGGGGGGCCCCAAAAAATTTTTTTTTGGGGGGCCAAATTTCCCTTTGGGCCATAAAACCCTTTTTTTTCCCCTTTTTTTTAAATTAAAAAAATTTTCCCCCTTTTTTTAAAAAAAAAGGGGGGAAAATTTTTTTTGGTTTTTTTTAAAATTTTTTTTTGGGGGGGGGGGGAAAAAAAAAAAAATTTTTTTTTTTTTAAAACCCGGGCCCTTTTTTTAAAAAACCCCAAAAACCCCTTTCTTTCCATTTTTGGGGGTTGGAAAAATTTTTGGGGGCCCAAAACCCCAAAACCCGGTTGGGGGTTTTTTCCCCCTTTACCCCCCCCTTTTTTTTTTAAATTTTTTGTTTGAAAAAAAAGGGGGGGGGGTTTTAAAATAAAAATTTTTTTATTTTTTCCCAAAAAAAACCCCCTTTCCTCGGATCAAACTTTTTTTTTTCCCCAAAATTTTTTTAAAAAAAATTTTTTTTAAAAAAAAAAAAAAAAATTTTTTTTAAAAAAATTTTTTTTTTTTTTAAAAACCAAATTTTAAAAAAAAGGGGGGGGAAACCAAAAATTTTTTTTTTTAAAATTTTTTTTTTTTTGGGGGGTTTTTTTTTTTTTGCCCCTTTTTGGTTTTTTTGGGGGGGGGGAAAAATTTTTTCCCCTTTTTTTTGGGGGGGCCCTTTTTTTTTTTCCCCCCCCGGGAAAAAACCCCCCTTTTTTTTTCAAAATTTTTTAAAAACCCCAAAATTTTTTTTGGGGGGGAAAAAAAAGGAATTTGGGGGTAGGGGAAAAAAAAAAATTTTTTTTATAAAAAAAAAAGTTAAAAAAAAAACCCGGGGAAAAAAAGGAAAAGGGGAAAAAAAAAAGGGGAAAGGAAAGGGCCCCGGGGGCCCCCCCCCCTTTTTCCCAAATTTTTTGGGAGGAAAAGGGAAAAAAACCCCCCCCAAAGGGCCCCAACCCCCCCCCAAAAAAAACCCCCCCCTATTTTTTAAAAATTTTTTTTAAAAAAAAAATTTGGGGGGAAACCTTTAAAAAAAAAAAAAAAATTAGGTTTTTTTCCCTTTTTGGTTTTCCAAAAAATTTTTTTTGGGGAAAAAAAAAAAAAAAAACTTTTTTTTTCCCCTTTTTTTTTTTCCCCCTTTTTTTAGGGGGAGTTCCCAAAAGGGCCCAAAAAAAAGGGAAAAAAAATTTCTTTAAATTTTTTTTTTAATTTTAAAAAAATTTTTTTAACCCTTAAAAAACCCCCAGAAATTTAAAAGGGGGGAAAAAAAATTTTTTTAAAAAAGGTTTAGTTTTTAAAAATTTTAAAACCCCCCGGTTTTTTAAAAAAAAAGGAATTTTAAAAAGGGGGGTTTTTTTAAAAAATCCCCCCTTTTTTTTTTTTTTTTAAAAAAATTTTTTTTTGGCCCTTTTTTTTTTTAATTTTCCTTTTTTTAATTTTTTTTTTTTTAAAAAAGGGTTTTAAAATTTTGGGGGCCCAAATTTTTTTAAAAAATTCCCCTTTTTTTTTTTGGGGGAAATTTTGGGGGTTTTTTTTTTTTTTTTTTGTTTAACCCCCAACCCGGGGGTTTTTTTCCCCCCCTTTCCCCCCCCAAATTTCCCCAAAATTTTTTCCCCTTTTTTTCCAAATTTTAAAAACCCTTCCGGGGTTTTTTTTTTCCCCTTTTTTTTTTTTTTTTGGGCCCTTTTAAAACCCTTTTTTAAAAAATTTAAAATTTTTTTTCCCCCCCCCTTTTTTCCTTTAAAAAAATTTTAAATTTTTAAAAAAAAATTTTTTAAAAAATTTTTTTTTTAAAATTTAAAAATTTTTGGGGGAAAAACCCCGGGTTTTTTTAAAAAATTTTCCCCCGGGGTTTGGTTTTGGCAAAGGGGGGAAAAAATTTTTTTTAAAAAAAACCCCCTTTTTTTTTTTTAAAAAAAAAATTTTTTGGTTTTTAAAAAAAAAATTTTTTTTTTCCTTTTTTTTTAAACCCCTTTTTTTTTTTTGGGGGTTTTTGGTTTTTTAAAAAATTTTTAAAAAAAATTTTTTTTTTTAAATTTTTTAAAACCCCCCCTTTTTTTTAAAAAAAATTTTTTTTTTTTAAAAAAGAAAAATTTTTTTTTTTTTTGGGGGGGCCCCCCCCTTTTGGGGTTTTTTTGGGCCCCTTTTAAAAAAAATTTTTGGGGGGACCCCCCCAACCCCCCCCTTTTTTTTCCCCCTTTTTTTTTTTTTTCCCATTTTTTAAAAAAAAAAACCCTTTTTTCCCCCCCCCCTTTTTTTCCCTTTTCCCCCCCTTTTTTTTCCCCCAAAAATTTTTTTAATTTTAAAAAAAATCATTTTTTTTTATTTCCCTTTTAAAAATTTTTTGAAAAAAAAACCCCCCCCCCTTTGGAAAAAAAACCCCCCGGTTTTTTTTTTTTTCCCCCCCAATTTTTTTATTAAAAAAAAAAGGGGGGGGGGTTGGTTTTTTAGGGGCCCAAAATTTTTTTTTTTAAAAATTTTTTTTTTTTTTAAAAAAAAAAATTTTTTTTTGGAAAAAAAAAAAGGGGTTTTTTCCCCTTTTTTTTTAAAAAAATTTTTTTAAAAAAAAGGGTGGGAAAAGGGTTTTTTTTTTTTTTTTTTTTGGGGGGGTTTTTTAAACCCCCCCCCAAAAAAATTTTTTTTTTAAAAAAATTTTTAAAATTTTTTCCCCCCTTTTTGGGGGGAAAAAAAAAAATTTTTTTTCCCCCCAAAATTTTAAAAAAAAATTTGGTTTTTTTATTTTGTCCCCAAAAAATTTTTCCCCAAAAAAAAATTTTTCCCCCTTTTTTGGGTTTTTTTGGGGAAAAATTTTTTTTTTTTAAATTTTTTTTTTTTTTAATTTAAAATTTTTTTTTTCCCCCCCTTTTTTTTTTTTTTTTCCCCTTTTTTTTTTTTAAATTTTTTCTTTTTTGTAACCTTTTGGGGGTTTTTTTTTTGGGAAAAATTTTTTTTCCCAAAAAATTTTTCCCTTTTAAAACTTTTTCCCCCTTTTTTTTTTCCCCCCCCCCCCAAAAAATTTTTTTTTTTTTAAAAAAAAACCCCCTTTTTTTTTTTTTTAAAAAAAAAAAGAAACCCCCCCTTTCCCAAATTTTAAAAAAATTTTTTTTAAAAATTTCAAGCCCCCGGGGGTTTTTTCCTTTTTCCCCCCTTTTTTAAAAATTTTTTTTTTGGAAATTTTAAAAAAAACCCCTTTTAATTAAAAAAAATTTTTTTTTTTTTAAAACCTTTTTTTTCCCCCTTTCCCAAAATTTTTTTCCCCCGAATTTGGCCCAAAAAAAACCCCCTTTTTTTAAAACCCCTTTTTCCCGGAAAAAACCCCCCTTTTTCCCCCCCCCCTTTTTTTTTTTTTTTAAAAAAAAAAATTTTTTTATTTTTAAACAACCCAAAAAATTTTTTCCCCCCCCCCCCTTTTTTTTTTTTGGCCCCAAATTTTTTTAAAAAAAAGGGGTTTTAATTTTTCCCCCCCTTTTTCAAAAACCCCCCCCCTTTTTTTCCCCCCCCTTTTTTTTTCCCCCCCTTTTTTTTTCTTCCCCCCCCCTTTTTTAAAAAAAAAAAGGCCCCCCCCCCCCCCCTTTTTCCCCCCCCCCCCTTTTTTTTTTAAAAATTTGGTTTTCCCTTTTTTCCCCTTTTTCCCCAAACCCCCTTTTTTAAAAACCCCCCCCCCCCCAAAAAAACCCAAAAAGGGGTTTTAAAAAAAAAACCCCCCCGGGGGTTTTTAATTTTTCCCCCCCCCCCAAAAAAAAACCCCAATTTTTTTAAAATTTTTTTTTTAAAAAAAAAAAATTTTTTTTAAATTTTTTTTTTTTTAAAAATTTTCCCCCGGAATTTTCCAAAAAAAAACCCAAAAAAACCCCTTTTTTTTTTAAAAAAAAAAAAATTTTTTTAAAAAATTTTTTTTTTCCAAAAAACCCCTTTTTCCAAATTAAAAAATTTTACCCGAAAAAAATTTTTTTCCGTTCCCAATTTTGGCCGGGGTTTTTTTCCCCTTAAAATTTTTTAAAAAACCCCGGGGAAAGGGCCCCCCCTTTTTTAAAAAAAAAAAAATTTTTTTTTTCCGGAATCAAAACCCCCAAAACCCCCCCCTTTTTTTTAAAAACCCCCTTTTTTCCTTTTTCCCTTTGGGGTTTTTTTTAAAAAAAAAATTTTTTAATTTTATTTTTTTTTAAAAAAAAAAACCCCCCAAAAAAAAACCCCCCCCTTTTTTTGGGAAAAAATTTTTTTTTAAAAAAAACCCCCCCAAAAAAAATTTAAAAAAAAAAAACCCCCTTTAAAAAAATTTCCCCAGCGAGAGACAGACTGCACCTCACTACTAGAAGCCTCATTCCCCACAACTCCAGCCACCTCACACTCTCTCCCAGACCCACTGAGGTGGACCTTCAGCCTCCTAATCTCCTCCTGGAGAAACAAGACCTCCTCCTTCAACTCTCCAACCTCAATTTTTAAAACACTGCAGAAGCAAGCCATGCTTTGTAACCGTCCACGCTAATCCCCAAAGCAGCTCAGGGTCTGTGACCTCATGTGACGACTGACCACTGAACACTGTAACAAGTCACTGACTTTTTTGGGTTATCCTGGTTGGTATTTTACACATATATTACTATGTATGGTAATTGTACTTCTATATTACTATGTATGGTAATTGAACTTATATGTACCTGTGCCTAAAAAAAGATACACTAAGAATAAGGTAAACTGAATTATTTACATTAGCAGCTCACTGTCAGTGACAATGAAATGTGTACAATCCTTAACACTTATTTCCTCTGTGTTTATGCACAGGAAGATACTAATGAAATTCCAGAAATCAATAAATATATAGATGAGCACGAAAATAATTTATTTATTATCCAAGTCACTAGTGACGTGGTTCTCAGACAAATATATTAAAACCAAATAACTCCCTGACCATGATGAAGTGTTTGCAAGAGTTGTAAAGGAATGTAAGGAGGAACTTACTAAATTTTTATCTTGTGTCTTCAGTAAATCAATACGCAGAACCCCAATGGAAATAAGACAAAGACCCCACTGGAAATAAGTCACTTTGTCTAACCTTTTTGGGTTAGCCTAGGTAATTTACACTGATATTTGTATTTATTTGTACCTGTAGCTAAATGAACTTACTTATCGTTCTGTAAAAAT
The DNA here is from genome assembly GCF_026875155.1 of Cherax quadricarinatus. Taxonomy (NCBI): domain Eukaryota; kingdom Metazoa; phylum Arthropoda; class Malacostraca; order Decapoda; family Parastacidae; genus Cherax; species Cherax quadricarinatus. Next base: position 12,989,754 of record NC_069470.1, read on the forward strand.
GGAGATAGGCCCTTAACTTCAAATTATTGACCAATTAGCCTCCACTGTGGGAAAATTGATTGATTCAATGATTGCAGAAGCAAGTCGAAGATATAAATTGAAAGATATAAATTGATCAATAAATTTCAGCACGGTTTACGAAGGACCGTTCATACCTTAAGAATTTACGAAAAATTTTGTACTAAGGGAGGCAGTAGAGCACTAGCTAAAAATTACAGACCAGTAGCCCTAACTTCTCACATCATAAATCTTCGAAAGAGTTATGAGACAGCAGGTTACAAATTTCATGGAGCAGCACAACCAACATAACCCGAGCCTTCATGGTTTTAGAGCAGGACGATCATGTCTGTCACAGCTGCTGAATCATTATGGCAGAATTACGGAGGCACTGGAAGACGACCAAAACACAGATGTGATTCACACAGATTTTGTAAAGGCGTTTGACAAATCCGATCATGGAGTGATAGCGCACAAAATGACGGTCATGAGTATTACAGGGAAGGTAGGAAGTTGGATTTTCGGGTTCCTAACATACAGAACACAAAAAAGTAGTAGTAAACAGAGCAAAATCTAGCATCAGCAAAGTAAAAAGCTCAATGCCCCAAGGCACTGTCCTGGCACCTCTGCTGTTCCTCATCCTCATAGCAGACATAGACAAAAATACCCGGCACACTTTTGTATCATCATTTGCAGATGACACTAAAATAAGCATGAAAGTCAGTACGGTAGAGGACACTGAAAAAGTACAGGAAGACATAAACAGGGTTTTCCAGTGGGCAGTGGAGAACAACATGACGTTCAGTGGTGATAAGTTCCAGCTGCTTAGGTATGGAAAGAATGAGGAACTCAAAAGGAACACTATATACAAATCTCAAGAGGGTCACCAAATAAAACGTAAGGAACACGTGGAAGACCTAGGAATAATTATGTCAGCGGACCTTTCTTTTAAAGATTATAACAGGACAAAGATCACGACAGCCAGGAAGATGACTGGGTGGGTATTGAGAACTTTCAAAACAACGGAAATAATGCCAATGGTGACATTCTTCAAATCGCTAGTGCTCCCTCACTTAGAATATTGCTCAGTGCTGACGGCCGCGTTCAAGGCAGGAGAAATAACAGAGCTGGAACAAATACAGAGATCATTTACGGCTCACATTGAGCCAGCAAAGCGCCTAAATTATTGGGAACGCCTTCAAGTCTTGAACATGTACTCATTGGAGGGGAGGAGAGAGAGATACCTATAGTCTACCTAGATACATGATAATATATACCTGGAAGATACTCGAGGGCTTGGTCCCAAATCTGCACACTGCCATAACATACTGGAGTGAGAGATATGGGAGGAAGTGTAAAATAAACCCAGTGAGGAGCAGGGGTGTGGTAGGGACAATAAGGGAACACTTTATCAACATCCTGGGTCCCAGACTATTCAACATCTTACCAGAAGATATCAGAAACACGGCTGGAACAAGTTGTGTAGAAGTCTTCAAGAGAAAACTGGACAAGTATCTTCACCAGGTGCCAGATCAACCAGGCTGTGATGGATATGTGGGGCAAAAGGCCTCCAGCCTGGTTCACCAAGCAAGCACCATACGAGCCTAGCTCATGGCCGGGCTCCGAGAGTAGTAAGACTCTCGAAACTCACCAAAGGTAAGGTAGGTATCTGAGGAGTTAGATCATGACAATGAATACAATATTGTGTATATGGACTTCAATAAGGTTTTTGATAGAGTCCCACATAGAAGATTGTTGAGGAAAGTTGAGGTACACGGTATAGTAGGGAAACTTTTCTCCTGGGTCGAAGCGTGGTGATAAGCAACAATTTGCATGAACGGGAAGAAATCAGAGTGGATAAGAGTCACAAGCGGTGTTCCACAGGGGTCAGTGTTGGGTCCCTTGCTGTTCATAATTTACCTAAACGATAAAAATTAGGGACTAAATAGGTAAACAGCCATCAGATTAGTTCTAATGAATAAACTATAAAGTTTTACAGAGTAAATGTTTCTCTGTAAAGCTTTATCAACTCAAAACTTTATAAAGATTGATTCGCCACATTAAATAGGTATGGTTTGTCAGTGGTATACCTGTGAATGGTTTCCAGAGTTTTCATACTCTCACAACCCGGCCTTGGGTCAGGCATTTCTGTTTGCCTGTTCAACCAGGCTGTTGTTGGCTGCCCGCTGACCCACACATCCATCACAGCCTGGTAGATCTGGCACTTGACGGAAGTAGTGATCCACTTTCTTCTTGAAAACTTATCAGCAGTGTTTCCGATTTCTTCCGATAAGATGTTGAATAGTCTGGGACCACGGATATTGATACAGTGTTCTTATTGTGCCCAAGGCTCCCCTGCTTTTCTTGAAAACTTATCTGCAGTGTTTCCGATTTCTTCTGATAAGATGTTGAATAGTCTGGGACCACGGATATTGATACAGTGTTCTTATTGTGCCCAAGGCTCCCCTGCTTTTCACTAGGAATATTTTAAACCTCGCATATCTCTCCAGTATGGCAGTGTGTAGATTATCAGTAAAGTCTCCTTCGTTCCAGAATACATTCCAGATACCCTGAGCAGTTCCAGGTAGCCTAAATATATAATAGATTTAGTTCTATTGTAGCTTAAATTTAGCTATATTTTATGACCAGTTTCTATCACGATAATGTGAGGTTTCTATATATACATTAAATGTAAAGTATTTGGGCTGAAATATGGGTACTGTTGTGGTATGGTCGCTCACAGGATGGGTGTCACTGTCCAATACTGTCGTTATGGTGGTATGGTCACTCACAGGATGGGTGTCACTGTCCAATACTGTCGTTATGGTGGTATGGTCACTCACAGGATGGATGTCACTGTCCAATACTGTCGTTATGGTGATATATTCACTCACAGGATGGATGTCACTGTCCAATACTGTCGTTATGGTGGTATGGTCACTCGCAGGATGGATGTCACTGTCCAATACTGTCGTTATGGTGGTATGGTCACTCGCAGGATGGATGTCACTGTCCAATACTGTCGTTATGGTGATATGGTCACTCGCAGGATGGATGTCACTGTCCAATACTGTCGTTATGGTGGTATGGTCACTCGCAAGATGGATGTCACTGTCCAATACTGTCGTTATGGTGGTATGGTCACTCGCAGGATGGATGTCACTGTCCAATACTGTCGTTATGGTGGTATGGTCACTCGCAGGATGGATGTCACTGTCCAATACTGTCGTTATGGTGATATGTTCACTTGCAGGATGGGTGTCACTGTCCAATACTGTCGTTATGGTGATATGTTCACTTGCAGGATGGGTGTCACTGTCCAATACTGTCGTTATGGTGATATGTTCACTTGCAGGATGGATGTCACTGTCCAATACTGTCGTTATGGTGATATGTTCACTTGCAGGATGGGTGTCACTGTCCAATACTGTCGTTATGGTGGTATGGTCACTTGCAGGATGGGTGTCACTGTCCAATACTGTCGTTATGGTGGTATGGTCACTTGCAGGATGGGTGTCACTGTCCAATACTGTCGTTATGGTGGTATGGTCACTCACAGGATGGGTGGCACTGTCCAATACTGTCGTTATGGTGGTATGTTCACTCACAGGATGGGTGTCACTGTCCAATACTGTCGTTATGGTGATATGTTCACTCACAGGATGGGTGTCACTGTCCAATACCGTCGTTATGGTGATATGTTCACTCACAGGATGGGTGTCACTGTCCAATACTGTCGTTATGGTGGTATGTTCACTTGCAGGATGGGTGTCACTGTCCAATAATGTCGTTATGGTGTACACTCACAGGATGGGTGTCACTGTCCAATATTGTTGTTATGGTGGTATGGTCACTCACAGGATGGGTGTCACTGTCCAACATTGTCGTTATGGAGCTATGGTCACTCACAGGATGGGTGTCACTGTCCAACATTGTCGTTATGGAGCTATGGTCACTCACAGGATGGGTGTCACTGTCCAATACTGTCGTTATGGTGGTATGTTCACTTGCAGGATGGATGTCACTGTCCAATACTGTCGTTATGGTGGTATGTTCACTTGCAGGATGGGTGTCACTGTCCAATAATGTCGTTATGGTGTACACTCACAGGATGGGTGTCACTGTCCAATACTGTCGTTATGGTGTATGTTCACTCACAGGATGGGTGTCACTGTCCAACATTGTCGTTATGGTGGTATGGTCACTCACAGGATGGGTGTCACTGTCCAACATTGTCGTTATGGGGCTATGGTCACTCACAGGATGGATGTCACTGTCCAATACTGTCGTTATGGTCATATGTTCACTCACAGGATGGATGTCACTGTCCAATACTGTCGTTATAGTGGTATGTTCACTCACAGGATGGATGTCACTGTCCAATACTGTCGTTATGGTGGTATGGTCACTCACAGGATGGATGTCACTGTCCATACTGTCGTTATGGTGCATGTTCACTCACAGGATGGGTGTCACTGTCCAACATTGTCGTTATGGGGGTATGTTCACTCACAGGATGGATGTCACTGTCCAATACTGTCGTTATGGTGGTATGTTCACTCACAGGATGGGTGTCACTGTCCAATAATGTCGTTATGGTGTACACTCACAGGATGGGTGTCACTGTCCAATACTGTCGTTATGGTGTACACTCACAGGATGGGTGTCACTGTCCAATACTGTCGTTATGGTGTATGTTCACTCACAGGATGGGTGTCACTGTCCAACATTGTCGTTATAGGGGTATGTTCACTCACAGGATGGGTGTCACTGTCCAATAATGTCGTTATGGTGTACACTCACAGGATGGGTGTCACTGTCCAATACTGTCGTTATGGTGTATGTTCACTCACAGGATGGGTGTCACTGTCCAACATTGTCGTTATGGTGGTATGGTCACTCACAGGATGGGTGTCACTGTCCAATACTATCGTTATGGTGGTATGGTCACTCACAGGATGGGTGTCACTGTCCAGTACTATCGTTATGGTTGTATGGTCACTCACAGGATGGGTGTTACTGTCCAATACTGTCGTTATGGTGGTATGGTCACTCACAGGATGAGTGTCACTGTCCAATACTGTCGTTATGGTGGTATGGTCACTCACGGGATGGGTGTCACTGTCCAATATTGTCGTTATGGTGGTATGGTCACTCACAGGATGGGTGTCACTGTCCAGTACTATCGTTATGGTTGTATGGTCACTCACAGGATGGGTGTTACTGTCCAATACTGTCGTTATGGTGGTATGGTCACTCACAGGATGAGTGTCACTGTCCAATACTGTCGTTATGGTGGTATGGTCACTCACGGGATGGGTGTCACTGTCCAATATTGTCGTTATGGTGGTATGGTCACTCACAGGATGGGTGTCACTGTCCAATACTATCGTTATGGGGGTATGGTCACTCACAGGATGGGTGTCACTGTCCAGTACTATCGTTATGGTGGTATGGTCACTCAAAGGATGGGTGTCACTGTCCAATATTGTCGTTATGGTGGTATGGTCACTCACAGCAGGAGTGACGCTGTCCAATACACTTCACACTACGTTATATAATCCTAATCTTCAGCTGAAGACTTACCACGGAACGGATAGGGTTTGAACCAATGGCGAGCCGTAAAACTCTAGATTTACTTCAAGTCTCGGTCGTATAGCAGTGGTCAGAGCTCTGGTCTCACAACCGTGAGGACGTGGGATCGATCCCCACTGCGAGGCGGGACATATAGGCAAGTCAAATAAGAGCATAAGAAAGGAGCACTGCAGCAGGCCTATTGGCCCATGCTAGGCAGGTCCAAGTCACCTTCTGGCCCATGTTAAGCAGATCCATGTCACCTACTGGCCCATGCTAGGCAGGTCCAAGTCACCTACTTGCCCATGCTAGGCAGCTCTATTTCACCTACTGGTCCATGCTAGGCAGCTCTATTTCACCTACTGGCCCATGCTAGGCAGCTCTATTTCACCTACTGGCCCATGCTAGGCAGCTCTATTTCACCTACTGGCCCATGCTAGGCAGCTCTATTTCACCTACTGGCCCATGCTAGGCAGCTCTATTTCACCTACTGGCCCATGCTAGGCAGCTCTATTTCACCTACTGGCTTAAGCTAAATAGGAAAGTCACCTAACACTAAGTTGCCTAGCAGTTAACAGGTGCCTTTTAGTTAGTCATCCGTTGTGGGTGGCATCCTGGGGAACGACCCGAGAGAGAATCCCAGTAGATCCAAGCCAGATTGACTGGCTTTGGGTTATTCTGGGTTACTGATGTGAAAATTAAAATTTTAGCTTTTTAGCTTCCTAAACTCTACTTTTGTGTTTGGTAGGTTAGACTGTTTTGATGTTTTTTCGTATTCACCGAATTGTGGTTGCATCTTCACTGGTCGCTACTAGGTCACTCTTCCTGCTCCATGAGCTTTATCGTATCTCTTCTTGAAGTTATGTATGGATCCTGCCTCCACTACATCACTTCCCGGACTATTCCACTTCCTGACAACTCTGTGACTGAAGGAATACTTCCTAACATCCCTGTGTTTCATCTGAGTATTCAACTTGCAACTGTGACACCTTGTGGCTGTGTCCCATCTCTGGAACATTCTGTCTCTGTTCATCCTTGCTATTCCTCTTAGTATTTTATGTGTCGTTATCATATCCCAGCTATCTCTCCTGTCCTCCGGTGTTGTCAAGTTGATTTCCCTTAACCTCTCCTCGTAGGACATGCCCCTTAGCTCCGGACTAGTCTCGTTGCAAACTCTTGCACTTTCTCTAATTTCCTTACGTGCTTGGCTTGGTGTGGGTTTCAAATTGGTGCCGCATACTCCAATATGGGCCTAACGTACACGGTGTACAGGTCCTGAACGATTCCTTATTGAGATGTCGGAATGCTTTTCTTAGGTTTGCTAGATGTCCATATGCTCCAACAGTTATTTGGTTGATGTGAGCCTCAGGAGATGTGCCCGGTGTTATACTCACCACAAGATCCTTTTCCTTGAGTGAGGTTTGTAGTCTCTGGACCCCTAGACTGTACTCAGTCTGCGGTCTTCTTTGCTCTTCTCCAATCTTCAAGATTTTGCACTTGGGAGGGTTGAACTCCAGGAGCCAGTTGCTGGACCAGGTCTGCAGTCTGTCCAGATCCTTTTATAGTTCTGCCTGATCCTCGTCCGATTGAATTCTTCTCATCAACTTCACATCATCTGCAAACAGGGACACTTCGGAGTCTATTCCTTCCGTCACGTCGTTCATATACACCAGAAACAGCACCGGTCCTACGACTGACCCCTGTGGAACCCCGCTCGTCACAGGCGCCCACTCTGACACCACGCCACGTACCATGACTCGCTGTTGTCAGGTATTCCCTGATCCACTGTAGTGCCTTCCCTGTTATCCCTGCCTGGTCCTCAAGCTTTTGTATTAATCTCTTGTGTGGAACTGAGTCAAACGCCTTCTTACAGTTCAAGAAAAACGTAATGTACCCACCCCTCTCTCTCTTGTCTTAGCGCTGTCACCCTGTCATAGAACTCCAGTAGGTTTGTGACACAGGATTTCCCGTCCCTGAAACCGTGCTGGTTGTCGCTGATAAGCTCATTCCTTTCTAGGTGTTCCATCACTCTTCTGATAATTTTCTCCGTGACTTTGCATACTATACATGTCAGTGACACTGGTCTGTAGTTTAGTGCTTCATGTCTGTCTCCATTTTTAAAAATTGGGACTACATTTGCTGTCTTCCATACCTCAGGTAGTCGCCCTGTTTCGATAGATGTGTTGACGATGGTTGTTACTGGTACACATAGCACCTCTGCTCCCTCTCTCAGGACCCATGGAGGGATGTTATCTGGCCACATCGCCTTTGAGGTATCTAACTCACTTAGCAGCCTCTTCACTTCTTCCTCGGTTGTATGTATTGTGTCCAACACTTGATGGTGAACCCCACCTCTCCGTCTTCCTGGAGTCCCTTCTGTCTCCTCTGTGAACACTTCTTTGAATCTCATGTTGAGCTCCTCACATACTTCAAGGTTGTATCTTGTGATCTCCCTTCCTTCCTTCCTCAGCCTGATTACCTGGTCCTTGACTCTTTGTTTTCCTCCTGATGTGGCTGTATTAACAGCTTCGGGTCACATTTGGCTTTTGCTGCTATGTCATTTTCGTATTGTCGTTGGGCCTCCCTTCTTACCTGTGCATATTCATTTCTGGCTCTACGACTGCTCTCCTCATTCTCCTGGGTCCTTTGCCTTCTATACTTCTTCCATTCTGTAGCACACTTGGTTTTAGCCTCTCTACACCTTTGGGTGAACCAAGAACTCATCCTGGCTTACTCGTTATTTCTGTTACCCTTGGGTACAACCCTCTCCTCAGCTTCCTTGCATATTGTTGTCACATATTCCATCATCTCATTTACTGACTTCCTGCCAGTTCTTTGTCTCACTGAACCCTGTGGAGGAAATTCTTCATGCCTGTGTAGTCCCCTCTCTTGTAGTTTGGGTTCATTCGTCCTGCCCTTCCTGCCTCCCTCTCCACTTGTAACTCTATGTATTCGAAGCTCAGAACCACGTGGTCCCTGCCTGAGGGGTCTTTCATATGTGATGTCCTCAATATCTGCACTACTCGAGGTGAATACTAGGTCCAGTCTTACTGGTTCATCCTCTCCTCTCTCTCTCTCTCTCTCTCTCTCTCTCTCTCTCTGGTAGTGTCCCTTACGTGTTGGTACATGAGGTTTTCCAGTACCACCTCCATCATCCTAGCCCTCTACGTTTCTGGGCCCCAACGTGTGTGTGTGTGTGTGTGTGTGTGTGTGTGTGTGTGTGTGTGTGTGTGTACTCATATATATATACATGTATATATTACTTGTATGTGGTTGCAGGCGTCGAACGACAGCTCTTGACCCAGCCTCTTTGCTGGTTGCTACTAGGTCCACTCTCTCCCGGTTCCTAGAGCCTTATCGTACCTTTTCTTAGAGCTGTGTGTGCGTATGAGAGAGAGAGAGAGAGAGAGAGAGAGAGAGAGAGAGAGAGAGAGAGAGAGAGAGAGAGAGAGAGAGAGAGAGAGAGAGAGAGAGAGAGAGAGCTAACTTCAAGGAACGACCTCTGGGTAATGTTTTCTCCAGACATTTTTGTTATATCGTTCCTGCGAGCTCTCTACCCCATTCTCCATCCCTAGATCTTCCAAGACACACACACTACGGGTTTTGGTATTTGATTGTGGCGACGTTTCACCCACCATGGACTACCAATAAACGTTTCGTCTACACAGTAGGCTTCTTCGGTCAATTACAGAGATAGCAGGTATAGTAGTGAAATGAAGTTGATCTAATCAGTCCATCAACTTTACTAAAACTCGGGTTACGAAAATAATGAATGTGTAATAATTAATATCAACGCTCCAGGATCATTCGTTAACGAATTTGGCACAATTTGATAATGTTAATGGCGCAGGAGATTATCACCCCTGCCACCCGATAGGGCTCGATACGACGTGATCTGAGAGTAGCCCTATAAACCAAAACAATAACAACCCGTTCTCGACCAGGACTTCCTAGGTTAGAAAGATTACAGGATTAAAAACTGTTAAGAAGCATTTAGGAAAGTAGAAGAATGCGAATACTGAATGTCAGTAGAAGTTTTCAAGATTTATCTCTCAGTTTGTGTCCACGAGACAGTAAGATTTACCCGCCATTTTACGTGTTCCTTTGAGACGGTAAGATTTACCGCCCATCTTACGTTGTTCCCTGAGACAGAAGATTTACCCGCCACTTAGTGTTCCTAAAGACGGAAGATTTATCCGTCATCTACGTGTTCATGGATTTACCTGCCACGTTACGTGTTCTGAGACGGGAAGATTTATCACGTCATCTACCTGTCACAAGACTAAGATTTACCTGTCATTTTAAGTGTTTATAGACGAAATCACGTATTTTTTTCTCTCTGCTTCAAAATTTTAGCCCTGTACGAGTCCACGGGTTGAGAGCATGTATAGAATAAATAAATAAAAGCTCGCCACCACTACCACTTGTGCTTAAGTCTGTTCACCCTGAGCTCTGTTGTTCCATGGGACATGACCCGTTTTATGCGGACAATATTTGCTGTTGATTAGTTAACAAAAGTATAGGATTTAAATGCTAGGGCAAGTGTTGACCTTCCCGCTCTCTCTTCTCTCTTCTCTCTACTCTCTCTCCTCTCTCTCTCTCTCTCTCTCTCTTTCCTCTCTATCTCTCTCTCTCTACTTGATTTTCCTATCAGTTTCCACGTACAACATTGTATGTCATGTACACATGTACTGCCATGTACTTCATGTAACCTATTGCCATGTACTGTCATGTACAACCATGTACTATGTACCTTCATGTACAACCATACTGTCATGTACACATGTATACCATGTACTGCAATACATAACAATGTTACTTCAAAATACGACCTGTACTACCATATTGTCATGTACTAACATATACTACCCTATACCACATACTGCCATGTACATCCATGTACCACTATGTACTGCCATGTACTACCATGTACTGCAATTTTTGCGTTGCTACAGTATGCCATGTACTACCATTATACCATGCATATCATGTACTACCATGTACTAACCATGTACTATCACTTACTCCATATACCACCATGTACTAACTGTACTACCATGTACTAACATGTACTGTCATGTACTACATGTACTAACATGTACTCATCATGTACTACCATTATCATGTACTACCATGTACTATCATGTCTTCATTGTACTATCCAATGTACTATCATGTACTAACATGTACTTCATGTACAACCATGTACTTCATGTACTACATGTACTACCATTGTAGTACATGTACTATCATGTACAACATGTACATCCATGTACTACCATGTACTAACCATGTATTACCATGTACTACATGTACTACCATGTACTGCCATGTACTGCCATTCACTACCTTGTACTTACATGTACTGCCATGTACTGCCATGTACCTACGCATGTACTACATGTAACTACCATGTACTGCCATATGTAACTGTCCATGTACTACCATGTACTACCATGTACTACTATGTACTACCATGTACTATCATGTACTACCATGTACTACCATGTACTGCCATCTACTGCCATGTACTACCATGTACTACCATGTACTACCATGTACTACCATGTACTACATGTACTACATGTACTGCCATGTACTCCATGTACTGCATGTACTGCATGTACTACCATGTACTACCATGTACTGCCATGTACTACCATGTACTACCATGTACTGCCATGTACTGCCATGTACTACCATGTACTGCCATGTACTACCATGTACTACCATGTACTACCATGTACTACCATGTACTACCATGTACTACCATGTACTGCCATGTACTACCATGTACTACCATGTACTGCCATGTACTACCATGTACTACCATGTACTACCATGTACTGCCATGTACTACCATGTACTGCCATGTACTACCATGTACTACATGTTACTACACTGTACTGCCACTGTACTACCATGTACTACCATGTACTACCAATGTATACAGGTGTACTACATGTTAACACCATGTACTACTATGTACTACCATGTACTACACATGATACTACAATGTACTTACAATGTACTATCATGTACTATCATGTTCTACCATGTATACCATGTATACTCTATACAGCCAACAATTAACAGTTATACAAACGGTTTACATAACCGAACAACATACAATAATATAAAATAATAATATAATAATAATAATAATAATAATTAGTTGAAAGAAGAAAACAAGAAATACAGGAATTAAAAACGAAAAAAAACATTCAAAAATAAACAAATCTAGAAACTAACATTCGAAAATAAATGATAGTAAGTAAGTGTGCTTCCTATTTCCAGGAAAGGGGGTTCGAGGCACCTTACTTCGTTGGTAGACAGCCGCTGTATTAAAGAAATTGATTAAGATGTAAATTATTACTGGGTAAGAGGGAACGAACGATGACCGATGTTCGTGAATTGTACGTGTGGATTTTGTGTACGTGGTGTACACAAGCCTTGTGTGTGTGTGTGTGTGTGTGTGTGTGTGTGTGTGTGTGTGTGTGTGTGTGTGTGTGTGTGTGTGTGTGTGTGTGTGTGTGTGTGTGTACATCAATCAGATAGATCATGGCTCCATTCATCGATAACTCGTGAAATATTGGTGCATCTCTCTATTATTTTTTTACACAGGGTTTGACAAGGTTAAGGATTCCTAGCTTTATTAACAAGCTAAGAGCTGTTACCTACATCAGTTAATTTGAAAACATTTTTATTGTTATGAGACATACAAGTAGGGAACAGGATGAAGTTGGAGCCATCTGTGGGCCAGCATTTTCATTTGATCAACTGACTTTATCTCGTTGACATCATTATGCTGTACGAATGTGTTCCATACTCGAGTCATCCTGGGTATGTATGATCTCAGATGGAGTGATGTTCTGGAGAAGGTGTACAGCCAGAGTGAAGTTGCTGCTTTCTGCCCGTCTTGTGGCATAAGAGCTTGTTTCACACTGTCCTCGAAGTGGATCCAAGTGTGGTACTTTGACAATATTGGCCTTGTACATAACAGTAAGGCCACCCACATCCCTCCTGTGTTGAAGGCTCTGCTGAAATGACAGATCTATCCAGGATGGGTCCAGGCGAGAGATGAGACGTCTTGCTCTGTTCTCTACTCTGTCAAGCAGTCGCAGATGAGAGGGGGGGGGGCAGGCAAACCAAGAAAGTGGAGCATACTCAAGGTGCGAGCGTACTTGTGCCTCGTACAAAATCTTGCAACCCCTACTGTCAAGCAGATGCGAGATACGGCGAAGTGCTGTAAGCTTCCTGGCTGCCTTGTTTGCAAGATTTACAACATGGTTTTTCATGGTCAGTTTGGAGTCAAATTTCACCCCAGGGATATCAACTTCTTCTCCAGGTGCCAACACTCTCCCATTCATCCTTACTACTGCACCAGCATTACCATCTTGGTGCCTAGAGATCATCATTTGTGTTTTCTCAGGTGCAAATGTTACTTGTCATCTATTTCCCCAAGCTGATATAGCTCTGAGCTGGTGACTGATGTAGCTTAGAACAGCTGGCATTTCTTCTCTTGGATAAGTGAAGTCAGTGTACAGTCATCTGCATATGCATGTGATTCTGGGATAAAAAGAAGGAGGTCATTGAAGTAGACATTCCATAACAATGGTCCCAGAACACTTCCCTGTGGAACACTTGCTGATTCTGTTCCATTGAGAACAACCCTTAGAGATCTACCATGAAGGCAGTCACTGAGGAGACAGTGTAGAGGCTGCAATTCCTATAGCTTGCAGTTTTGCTAAGAGGCCCTGGTGCCACACCCGGTCGAAAGCACCAGCAATGTCTGTCTGTCTGTCTGTCTCTCTCTCTCTCTCTCTCTCTCTCTCTCTCCTCTCTCTCTCTCTCTCTCTCTCTCTCTCTCTCTTAATACATTCAAAGATATTGTTTACACACGTTCAGTACTGTTATAATGAACATACAACCCAGAGTGTAGCAACCCTTAACACAGTGTAGTAACCCTTAACACAGTGTAGCAACCCTTAACACAGTGTAGTAACCCTTACCACAGTGTAGTAACCCTTACACAGTGTAGTAACCCTTAACACAGTGTAGTAACCCTTAACACAGTGTAGTAACCCTTAACACAGTGTAGCAACCCTTAACACAGTGTAGCAACCCTTAACACAGTGTAGTAACCCTTAACACAGTGTAGCAACCCTTAACACAGTGTAGTAACCCTTAACACAGTGTAGTAACCCTTAGCACAGTGTAGTAACCCTTAGCACAGTGTAGTAACCCTTCAACACAGTATACTAACCTCCACAACACAGTACACTAACCTCCACAACACAGTATACTAACCTCACAACACAGTATACTAACCTCCACAACACAGTATATAACCTTCAAACACAGTTAGTAACCTCTACAACACAGTATACTAACTCCCAACACAGTATACGTAACCTTCAACACACAGTATACAACCTCCACAACACAGTGTAACTAACCCCCAACACAGTTACTAACCTCCACAACACAGTATACTAACCCTCAACACAGTATACTAACTCCACAATAAGATACTACCTCCACAACACAGTATACTAACCTCACAACACAGTATACTAACCTCCACAACACAGTATACTAACCTCCACAACACAGTATACTAACCTCCACAACACAGTATACTAACCTTCCACAACACAGTATACTAACCTTCACAACACAGTATACTAACCTCCACAACACAGTATACTAACCTTCACAACACAGTATACTAACCTCACAACACAGTATACTAACCTCCACAACACAGTATACTAACCTCCACAACACAGTATACTAACCTCCACAACACAGTATACTAACCTCCACAACACAGTATACTAACCTTCACAACACAGTATACTAACCTCCACAACACAGTATACTAACCTCACAACACAGTATACTAACCTTCACAACACAGTATACTAACCTCCACAACACATTATACTAACCTCACAACACAGTATACTAACCTCCACAACACAGTATACTAACCTTCACAACACAGTATACTAACCTCACAACACAGTATACTAACCTCCACAACACAGTATACTAACCTCCACAACACATTATACTAACCTCACAACACAGTATACTAACCTCACAACACAGTATACTAACCTCCACAACAGTATACTAACCTTCAAACACAGTATACTAACCTTCACACACGTATACTAACTCACAACACAGTATACAACTCACAAACACAGTATTACCTAACCACAACAAGTTACTAACCTCACAACACAGTATTACTAACCTCTCACACCACCGTATACTAACCTTCACAACACAGTATACTAACCTCACAACACAGTTACTACTCCACAACACAGTATACTAACTTCACAACACAGTATACTACCTCCACAAAGTATTTACCTTCACAACCAGTTTACTAACCTTCACAACACAGTTACTACCCCACAACCAGTATACTACCTCACAATCCAGTATCTAACCTCCACTACACGGTTTCTATACTTAAGACAGTATATAACCTTCCAACACATATGCTAACCTTCCCTAACAGTATATCTTCCTCCACACACAAGTGATACTCAATCACAACACAGTATATAACCTTCAAATCACAGTATACTAACTCCACAACAAGTATACTAACCTTCAAAACAGATAACTACCTTCAAACACAGTATACTAACCTCACAACGTATACTAACCTCAATAAGTATACTAACCTCACAACACAGTAATAACTCCAAACACAGTAATAACTTCAAAACACAGTATAATAACTTACAAACACAGTAACTAACTCACAACACAGTATACTAACTTCACAACACAGTAACTAACCTCAACAACACAGTAATAACCTCACAAATACAGTATACTAACCCAACTAAACATTATAACATAACTTCACAACACAGTATACTAACCTACATAAACATATATAAAACAATTATATATTCAACACAGTATACTAACCTTCAAACACAGTATTACTTAACTCCACAAAAATAATAAATTAAAAAAAAGTAAAATATACTCAACTCCCAACACAGTATATAACCTCCAAACACAAATATAAACCTTCACCAAACAGATACTAACCTTTCCACAACACAGTAACTAAAACCTTCACAAAAAAAGTATACTAACCTCAAAACAGTAACTAACCTCCACAACACAGTATAAATAACCTCCACAACACAGTTTTACTAACCTTCACAACACAGTATACTAACCTCCACAACACATTTATAACCTTCACAACACAGTCTCTAACCTCCACAACAAAAGTTTATAACCTTCAAACACGTATACTAACCTTCACAAACACAGATCACCCCCCCACAACACATTATACTAACTCACAACCCAGTATACAACCCCCCACAACAATTATCCCAACCTTCACAACACAGTTTAAAATAACCCCACAACACATATTAACCTCCACAACCGTTACTAACTCCAAAACATTATATAACCTCAAACACAGTATAAACCCCTTCCCCAACAAATTTTTTAAATAACTCACAACACAGTTACAACCTTCACAACACAGTATCTAACCCCCACAAACCCGTATATAAACCTCACAAACGTATAAAACCTCACAAAACAGTATTTCTAACTCCACAACACAGTATACTAACCTCCACAACACAGATTTTAACCTTTACAACACAGTTCTAAACCCTTCACAACCGTATACTAACCCCAAAAACACAGTATCTAACCTCCCAACACAGTAACTAACCTTCACAAAAAACAGTATACTAACCTCCACAACACAGTATACTAACCTTTACAAAACCCGATATAAACCTTTACAACACAGTAATAACCTCACAAACCAGTATACTAACCTCACAACACAGTTTTAAAACCCCACAACACAGTATTTAACCTTCACAAAACAGTAATAACCTTCACAACACGAAAACAACCTTACAAAACCCGTAATAACTCCACACACAGTAAACTAACCCTTTACAAAACAGTTTACCTTCACAACCAGTTACTAACCCCCCCCCAACACGTTACTAACTTCAAAAACACAGTATACTAACCTTCACAACAAAAGTATACTAAACCCCCAAAAAGTTACTAACCTACAACAAAATATACTAACCCCCCACAACACGTATACTAAAATCCACAAAAACGTATATAACCTTTACAAACAGTTAAACCTTCACAACACGTATATAACCCCACAACACGTATACTAACCTCACAACACAGTATATAAATACAAACGTATACTAAACCCCCACAAAACCGTATACTAACCTCCCCAACACTTATACAACCTTCAAACACAGTTACAAACCCCCAAAAAAAGTTTACTAACCTTAAACACAGTTACTAACCCCACAAAACAGTTTCAAACCCCACCAAGTAACTAAACCCCACAACACAGATACTAACCCCCCAAACAGTTTTAAAACCCCACAACACGTATACTAACCCCCACAACACAGTAACAACCTCCACAACACAGATAAACCTCCACAACACAGTAAACTAAAACCTCCACAAAACCCGTATATAACCCCCCACAACACATTTAAACCCCCACAAACAGTATATAACCCCCCCAAAACATAACTAACCTCACAACACAGATACTAACCTCCCCAACACAAGTTACAACCTCCCCAAAACGTTATAACCCCCCACAACACAGTTACTAACCCCCCCAAACACGTATACTACCTACAACACAGTATACAAACCTTTACAACACAGTATATAAACCCCCCCCCAAAAACCCATTATAACCTTACAACACAGTATAAACCTTCACAACACGTATCTAACCTCACAAACAGTAACAACCCCCACAACAAGTTAAAATAACCTCCACAACAAGTTATAACCTCACAACACGGGATACAACCTTCACAACACGTTACTAACCCCACAACACAGTATACTAAACCTCCAAACACAGTATCTAACCCCACCACGTATACTAACCTCCCAACACATTATACTAACCCCCAAAAACAGTTACTAACCTCCACAACACGAACTAACCCCAAAACACAGTATTAACCTTTAAAAACACATATACTAACCTCACAACCAAGTTACTAACCTCACAACACAGTAACTAACCTTACAACACAGTCTAACCTCACCACAGTATACTAACCCCCACAACCAGTATACAACTCCCCCAATCAGTTTACAAAATCCACAAACAGAATACTAAAACCCCCAAACACAGTATACTAACCCCACAACAAAATTTACAACCTCAAACAAGTATCTAACTTCACAACACAGTTATAACCTACAAACCCGTATACTAACCCCCACAACACAGTATCTAAATCCCCCAACACATATCTAACCCCCCAACACAGTATACTAACCCTTTACAACACAGTAACAAACCCCCCAAAACGTATACTAACTCCACAACACGTAATAACCTCACAACACAGTATCTAACCTCCACAACACAGTATAAACCTCCACAAAAAACCCAAAATAACCTCCCCAACCCCGTATACAACCCCACAAAACCCGATACTAAACCCCCACAACCAGTATACTAACCCCCCACAACACAGTATACTAACCTCCACAACACATATACAACCTCCACAACACGTATAAAAACCCTTTACAAAACGTATAAACCCCCACAACACAGTTATAACCCCACAACACAGTATACAACCTCCACAACACGTATACTAAACCCCCAAACACCGAAAATAACCCCACAACCCGTATACTAACCTTCACAACACAGTATATAACCTCACAAAACAGTATACTAACCTTCACAAAAAAGTTACTAACCTTCACAACACAGTTTAAAAAACCTCCCCAACCAGTTACTAACCCCACAACACAGTATACTAAACCCCCACAACACAGTATATAACCTCCACAAAAACGTATACAACCTCCACAACCAGGTAACTAACCCCCACAAAACGTATAAACCCTTCACAACACGTATACTAACCTCCAAACACGTATACAACCTCCACAACACAGTTACTAACCCCAAAACACATTACTAACCCCCCAAACACGTAATAAAACCCCCACAACGTGACCAAACACAGGTTAGTCATCCTTCCCACCAAAACACCAGCCCTTTACAAAGGCGGATTACTGGTTTTTAGCCCGGGTTTTTTCGCTGGGGAGAGGGGGGGAGATTTTTCCTCTCCCCCGCCCCCTGGAGGGGTAATGAGGGGTAGGGGGGATCTCCTCACCCTCCCTCCAACTCACTGTTTTTAGGGGGCAAGTGCCCCCCCTTCCTTTAAAGGGGTGAATGGTTGATTCTTCCCTTCTCCCCATTCACCCCAGTACACCCCCCGTATGGGGGAAGGGGTCTTCCCTTCCTTCCCTAAAGGGGTTTCTGGGGACTAGTTGGGGAGAAATTTTTTTTATCCAAGGAATCTGGGTACCCTCCCCCTTTGGAAAATTTGATTCTTTGCCTCTCACTCCACAAGTGCTATTTAATAATAATAAAATAATAAAATAATAATAATAATAATAATAATAATAACAGCAATAATAATAAAAAATAATAATAATAATAATAATAATAATAATAATAATAATAATAATAATAATAAAATAATAAAATAATAATTATTATTTTATTATTTTATTATTATTATTATTATTTTTAAATAGTGAAATAAAAAAATTTTAAAAAAAAATATGATAAAAAATTTTTTCGATATTTTTAAATTTTATTTTAAAATTATCATCCCAAAACAGTGGATCAAGAGCCTTTTTCCCGCAAAAAATCCAAAATTCCTTCAAGGAAGGTGAAACTGCAATTAGAGGATTTACAGAGAACCTTTACTGCACATGTAAGTTCCATCTAACACCGTAACTACTGGGAACTTTTGGGAGCACTTGACTTGTACTCCCTGGAGTGCAGGCGAGAGAGACACATCAGAATCTACACCTGGTGGATCCTGGAGGGACTAGTCCCTAATCTGCACACAGAAATCACTCCCTACGAAAGTAAAAGACTTGGCAGGCGATGCAACACACCCCCAGTGAAAAGTAGGGGAGCCATTAGTACACTACGAGAAAACACCATAAGCATCCGGGGCCCAAGACTGTTCAACAGCCTCCCACCGGCCAAAAGGGGAATTACCAATAGACCCCTGGTTGTCTTCAAGAGGGAGCTGGACAGGTACTTAAAGTCGGTGCCGGATCAGCCGGGCTGTGGTTCGTATGTTGGACTACGTGCGGCCAGCAGTGACAGCCTGGTTGATCAGATCCACCGGGAAGCCTAGTCGTGGACCGGGCCGCGGGAGCGTTGATTCCCGGAGCACCCTCCAGGTAAACTGACTGAGAAGACTATTACTACCCACTACTGCCACTTTACTACTAACAGTAACCTTACCTTGCACTTTACTACTAATAGTAACCTTACCTAGCACTTTACTACTAATAGTAACCTTACCTTGCACTTTACTACTAATAGTAACCTTACCTAGCACTTTACTACTAATAGTAACCTTACCTTGCACTTTACTACTAATAGTAACCTTACCTTGCACTTTACTACTAATAGTAACCTTACCTAGCACTTTACTACTAATAGTAACCTTACCTTGCACTTTACTACTAATAGTAACCTTACCTTGCACTTTACTACTAATATAACCTTACCTAGCACTTTACTACTAATAGTAACCTTACCTAGCACTTTACTACTAATAGTAACCTTACCT
Source organism: Cherax quadricarinatus (assembly GCF_026875155.1). Taxonomy (NCBI): domain Eukaryota; kingdom Metazoa; phylum Arthropoda; class Malacostraca; order Decapoda; family Parastacidae; genus Cherax; species Cherax quadricarinatus. Next base: position 13,010,036 of record NC_069470.1, read on the forward strand.
TGCACTTTACTACTAATAGTAACCTTACCTTGCACTTTACTACTAATATGTAACCTTACCTTGCACTTTACTACTAATAGTAACCTTACCTTGCACTTTACTACTAATAGTAACCTTACCTAGCACTTTACTACTAATAGTAACCTTACCTAGCACTTTGCTACTAATAGTAACCTTACCTTGCACTTTACTACTAATAGTAACCTTACCTTGCACTTTATACTAATAGTAACCTTACCTAGCACTTTACTACTAATAGTAACCTTACCTTGCACTTTACTACTAATAGTAACCTTACCTTGCACTTTACTACTAATAGTAACCTTACCTTGCACTTTACTACTAATAGTAACCTTACCTAGCACTTTACTACTAATAGTAACCTTACCTTGCACTTTACTACTAATAGTAACCTTACCTAGCACTTTACTACTAATAGTAACCTTACCTTGCACTTTACTACTAATAGTAACCTTACCTTGCACTTTACTACTAATAGTAACCTTACCTTGCACTTTACTACTAATAGTAACCTTACCTTGCACTTTACTACTAATAGTAACCTTACCTAGCACTTTACTACTAATAGTAACCTTACCTAGCACTTTACTACCACTTTACTACTAATAGTAACCTTACCTAGCACTTTACTACCACTTTACTACTAATAGTAACCTTACCTAGCACTTTACTACCAGTTTACTACTAATAGTAACCTTACCTAGCACTTTACTACCACTTTACTACTAATAGTAACTTTACCTAGCACTTTACTACTAATAGTAACCTTACTTAGCACTTTACTACTAATAGTAACCTTACCTTGCACTTTACTACCACTTTACTACTAACAGTAACCTTACCTAGCACTTTACTACATCTGCCCACACTTCACTTTTATTACTACTAAAGACAATATTTCTGGTCACATTACTGCTGGTCATGCTCCACTTTATTCCTGACGTTACTATTAGCTAGAACTAGCTAATAAAGCACCTGGTGTTACGTACTTTAAATTATTACTGTAATAAAGTGCAAAACATCAATAAAGTTGTTTGTTACAGTCGTATTTATATATCTTCAATGTTTACCATCACACGTCAGGCACATGTTTGAGTCCTGGCGTATATATTATGTTGGTTGCGTATACTGGCGTATATATTATGTTGGTTGCGTACACTGGCGTATATATTATGTTGGTTGCGTATACTGGCGTATATATTATGTTGGTTGTGTATACTGGCGTATATATTATGTTGGTTGTGTATACTGGCGTATATATTGTGTTGGTTGTGTATACTGGCGTATATATTATGTTGGTTGCGTATACTGGCGTATATATTATGTTGGTTTACCTGGAGTTTACCTGGAGAGAGTTCCGGGGGTCAACGCCCCCGCGGCCCGGTCTGTGACCAGGCCTCCTGGTGGATCAGAGCCTGATCAACCAGGCTGTTGCTGCTGGCTGCACGCAAACCAACGTACGAGCCACAGCCCGGCTGATCAGGAACTGACTTTAGGTGCTTGTCCAGTGTCAGCTTGAAGACTGCCAGGGGTCTGTTGGTAATCCCCCTTATGTGTGCTGGGAGGCAGTTGAACAGTCTCGGGCCCCTGACACTTATTGTATGGTCTATTAACGTGCTAGTGACACCCCTGCTTTTCATTGGGGGGATGGTGCATCGTCTGCCAAGTCTTTTGCTTTCGTAGTGAGTGATTCTCGTGTGCAAGTTCGGTACTAGTCCCTCTAGGATTTTCCAGGTGTATATAATCATGTATCTCTCCCTCCTGCGTTCCAGGGAATACAGGTTTAGGAACCTCAAGCGCTCCCAGTAATTGAGGTGTTTTATCTCCGTTATGCGCGCCGTGAAAGTTCTCTGTACATTTTCTAGGTCGGCAATTTCACCTGCCTTGAAAGGAGCTGTTAGTGTGCAGCAATATTCCAGCCTAGATAGAACAAGTGACCTGAAGAGTGTCATCATGGGCTTGGCCTCCCTAGTTTTGAAGGTTCTCATTATCCATCCTGTCATTTTTTCTAGCAGATGCGATTGATACAATGTTATGGTCCTTGAAGGTGAGATCCTCCGACATGATCACTCCCAGGTCTTTGACGTTGGTGTTTCGCTCTATTTTGTGGCCAGAATTTGTTTTGTACTCTGATGAAGATTTAATTTCTTCATGTTTTACCATATCTGAGTAATTGAAATTTCTCATCGTTGAACTTCATATTGTTTTCTGCAGCCCACTGAAAGATTTGGTTGATGTCCGCCTGGAGCTTTGCAGTGTCTGCAATGGAAGACACTGTCATGCAGATTCGGGTGTCATCTGCAAAGGAAGACACGGTGCTGTGGCTGACATCCTTGTCTATGTCGGATATGAGGATGAGGAACAAGATGGGAGCGAGTACTGTGCCTTGTGGAACACAGCTTTTCACCGTAGCTGCCTCGGACTTTACTCTGTTGACGACTACTCTCTGTGTTCTGTTAGTGAGGAAATTATAGATCCATCGACCGACTTTTCTGTTATTCCTTTAGCACGCATTTTGTGCGCTATTACGTCATGGTCACACTTGTCGAAGGCTTTTGCAAAGTCTGTATATATTACATCCGCATTCTTTTTGTCTTCTAGTGCATTTAGGACCTTGTCGTAGTGATCCAATAGTTGAGACAGACAAGAGCGACCTGTTCTAAACCCATGTTGCCCTGGGTTGTGTAACTGATGGGTTTCTAGATGGGTGGTGATCTTGCTTCTTAGGACCCTTTCAAAGATTTTTATGATATGGGATGTTAGTGCTATTGGTCTGTAGTTCTTTGCTGTTGCTTTACTGCCCCCTTTGTGGAGTGGGGCTATGTCTGTTGTTTTTAGTAACTGTGGGACGACCCCCGTGTCCATGCTCCCTCTCCATAGGATGGAAAAGGCTCGTGATAGGGGCTTCTTGCAGTTCTTGATGAACACAGAGTTCCATGAGTCTGGCCCTGGGGCAGAGTGCATGGGCATGTCATTTATCGCCTGTTCGAAGTCATTTGGCGTCAGGATAACATCGGATAGGCTTGTGTTCATCAAATTTTGTGGCTCTCTCATAAAAAATTCATTTTGATCTTCAACTCTCAGTCTGGTTAGCGGCTTGCTAAAAACTGAGTCATATTGGGACTTGGTTGCGTATACTGGCGTATATATTATGTTGGTTGCGTATACTGGCGTATATATTATGTTGGTTGCGTATACTGGCGTATATATTATGTTGGTTGTGTATACTGGTGTATATATTATGTTGGTTGTGTATACTGGTGTATATATTATGTTGGTTGTGTATACTGGCGTATATATTATGTTGGTTGTGTATACTGGCGTATATATTATGTTGGTTGTGTATACTGGCGTATATATTATGTTGGTTGCGTATACTGGCGTATATATTATGTTGGTTGTGTATACTGGTGTATATATTATGTTGGTTGGGTATACTGGCGTATATATTATGTTGGTTGCGTATACTGGCGTATATATTATGTTGGTTGCGTATACTGGCGTATATATTATGTTGGTTGTGTATACTGGCGTATATATTATGTTGGTTGCGTATACTGGCGTTATATATTATGTTGGTTGCGTATACTGGCGTATATATTATGTTGGTTGCGTATACTGGCGTATATATTATGTTGGTTGCGTATACTGGCGTATATATTATGTTGGTTGCGTA
>NC_069470.1:13018732-13050268 GCF_026875155.1 Cherax quadricarinatus
TCCTGGCTGTCTTCAAGAGGAAACTGAATTGGTTCCTAAAGTCATGATCAGAGAGACTGTGGGTCATACGTTGGACTACGTGCGACTAGTAGTAACAGCCTGGTTGATCAGGCCCTGGTCCACCAGGAGGACTGGTCTGGGACCGGGCCATTGGGGCGCTGACCCCCGAAAATATAATTAAGGTATGTGCAGAACTAGTACAAACACAGGAGCTATGACTCGATCCCTGCAACCACAATTAGGTGAGTACACACATATACACAAGGTTACGTGGGACTAAAAGTGAGCGTAAAATCTGAAATAAAAGGGAAGTAAAACAAAAAAGTAGTAAAAACAAGGTAAAGTGAGAAGAGAAGAAGGGGAGATAGAGAGATAAAAGAGTTCAGAGTGGAAGATGTCGGAGGAGAAGATAGGAGAGATAGGAGGAGATGAGGAAGTGGGAGATGGTTTATGGAGAGGAGATGCATGGGGAGATAGAAGAGAAATGAGGGAGAAGGTATTGGGAGATGAAGGAGAAGAGATAAAAGACAAGCGAGTAAGAGAGAATGGGCTGATGTAGGTAACATCTCTTAAGTTGTAAATAAAGTTAGGAACCTTAACCTAACCTTGTAAAACCCTGTGTAAAAGAACGAGAGAGAGAGAGAGAGAGAGAGAGAGAGAGAGAGAGAGAGAGAGAGAGAGAGAGAGAGAGAGAGAGAGAGAGAGAGAGAGAGAGAGAGAGAGAGACAGAGAGAGAGAGAGGCAGGGGAAAATGCCATAAAATGAGGGCTAAAATATTACATAGGAGTGGGCTCCCCACAGAGCTCTAATGGAGGTAAGGCATGAAGTTCCTCCCTCCCTCTAGTTCCATCAACTTCCTTCTTTTTGCTGCGGCTTCTCTTTCTTTTCCTTTCCATCTTTGTGTTTACTCCCGGCTTACTTCCTCACATGCCATTATTCACCAGCAACAATCTTCAACAAATCAATTAACACAAGACAGCTAACAGGGGTATAAAAGACAGCAATTGTAATCGCAATTTTTAAGAAAGGAAACAGACAGGAAGCGACTACAGTGTCACTGACATGTATAGTATGTGAAGTTATGGAGAAGATTATCAGAAGAAGAGTGGTGGAGAACCTAGAAGTGGGATCATACATGACAAATACATGTTTGGTTGGATAAATACGTGAGTGGAAGGGGTTGCACGTAAGTAAACACAATTATCAAATGTGATAACTGGTTTTAAAAACCGGCAAGCTGAAGAATTGAGACACTTATGCAACATATGGGAATCTTTACTGAAGAAACGTTTCGCCACACAGTGGCTTCATCAGTCCAATACAAAGCAGGAAGGAATAAGGAGAGGAGGAGTTGAGGTAATCAGTCCCTCAGCCTGGAATCGATGTGTTCAGTCCATCACTCTTGTAGGAAGTACAGCATAAGGCCAGAGAGGTGGCTTATATACTGCAAAGTTTGTTTGGGTACCATTTATTTTGTAATAAAGTTGGTAGAATTACCGACAATATGTAAAGTAAAAGGACACAAGTGCAACTAATGTGACATTTATTGTGGCAACGTTTCGCTCTCCAGGAGCTTTATCAAGTTTGATAAAGCTCCTGGAGAGCGAAACGTTGCCACAATAAATGTCACATTAGTTGCACTTGTGTCCTTTTACTTCACCATTTATTTTGTTGGTGGGTTGGATTTGTGAAGGACCTGCCTAGTATGAACCAACAGGCCTTCTGCAGTGTTCCTCCTTTATGTTCTTACTTCGGAGATGGTAAATCCTGCTTCACAAACTTACTAGGTACTCTCTCTGCTACTACTTCCACTACCATCATTACCACTGCTTCTTTTTCTTCCTCTCTTGGTCCCGTCCTTGTCTCCCTCGACTATATATACTGGCTCCCTCACTCTTCTGTGTTAGTGTGACTTTGTAAATGGTCCAAGTCGGACCGAAACGTCGCCCCAAACTTCTCTCCCCTATGTGCGGGTTATTTGTGTATTACTAGCCTAAGACAGGAGAGAGAGAAGGGGTCAACGTCCCCGCGGCCCAGTTCATGCCAAGGCCTCGCGATGGATCAGGGCCTGATCAACTTGGCTGTTACAGCCGACCGCATGCAATCCAATGTACGAACCACATATTCTAATATCGTTTGCAATAGCTAATACAGTCCCATGTTTCTGTCTGTCAGATATGAAGATGAGAAAGAGAAGTGGGATGAGTACTGTGCCTTGTGGAACAGAAATTTTCAATGTACAAGCCCCTGATTTCACTTTCTTTACTATTACTCTGTGTTCTATTTGTTAGGAAGTTAGCTATCCATCTGCCCACTTCTATAGTTACTCCTTTTGCACGCATTTTGTGTGCTGTTACCCTCATGGTCGCACTTATTAAAGACTTTCGCAAAGTCTGTGTACACTGCATCTGCAGTTTGCTTGTAGATGAATGGTTCAGAGAACCAACACGTTGTTGAATTACACACATGTGCAACTCTTGGGTATCTTTATTGAGGAAACGTTTCGCCACACAGTGGCTTCATCAGTCCATACAAAGGAGAAACTTGAAGAACAGGAGGAGAATGAGGTAATCAGTCCCTCAGCCTTGAGTCGATGTGGTCAGTCCCTCAATCTTGAATAGAATACGGCATATGAGCGGAGAAGCAGCTTATAAACCGTAGACAGGAGAGGACAAATGTGACACCACCTACGACTGCTGCACCTCTCCTGTCTACGGTTTATAAGCTGCTTCTCCGCTCATATGCCGTATTCTATTCAAGATTGAGGGACTGACCACATCGACTCAAGGCTGAGGGACTGATTACCTCATTCTCCTCCTGTTCTTCAAGTTTCTCCTTTGTATGGACTGATGAAGCCACTGTGTGGCGAAACGTTTCCTCAATAAAGATACCCAAGAGTTGCACATGTGTGTAATTCAACTGCAGTTTGCTTGTTTTCATGTGCATCCAGGACCATGTCGTAATGGTCCAGCAGTTGCTACAGGCAAGAGAGACTTGTCCTGAACCGCTGTTGACCTGGGTTGTGCAACTGTTGGGATTCCCAGGGACTGGTAATCTTGCTTGTTAAAACCCTCTGAAAAATCTTGTTAAAGTGGGATGTTAGGGCTGTTGATCTAAATTTTTATGGCAATTGTTTATTGCCACCTTTGTGGAGTGAAGAAATATCAGTGGTTTTTAATAACTCTGGGATGATTCCAGTGTTCAAGCACCTTCTCCATGGAGTATTTAAGTCGCGTGATTCTGGCTTCTTGCAATTTTTAATGAATATTGAGTTCCATGAGTCTAGGAATGTCTCCACAACCTACCTCCGCCTTACCTTATGATGATTCAGGGATCATCTTCCCCTTCTACCCAGTGCCAGACCAGGTCTTCCAGTTTCTGGCTTGAACAACCAGGCTGTCACTGTTGGCCGCTTGTAGTTAACATATGCACCACAGCCCAGATGACCAAGAATTAACTTGAGGAGCTTACCTACTGAAGACGGCAAACTTTTTGTCGGTAATTTCCCCTTATGCAGGGAGGGTCTTGAAAAGTCAGGGACCTCTTACACTTATTAAATGCTCTCTAAATGCATTTGTCGTGTTCCTGCAGTATCCAGGGTACTTAACACCGTCTGTCAAGTCTCTTGCTCTCAGAAGGAGTCATTTCATTGTTCAGATTTCGAATTAAGTCTCACCAGGAATTTCCAGGTGTAAATTATGATGTACCTCTCTCGCCTATGTTACAAGGAGTAGATATCAAGGGATTTCAAGCTTTCCCGGGAGTTCGGGTACCTGACTGATTTTACACAGCCACGGTATTGTGGATTTGAATTGTTCCAGCCACGGTATTGTTGGTTGTGAATTGTTTAAGCCACGGTATTGTGGATTCTGAATTGTTCCAGCCACTGTATTGTGGGCTGTGAATTGTTCCAGCCATGGTATTGTGGATTCTGAATTGTTCCAGCCACGGTATTGTTGGTTGTGAATTGTTCTAGCCACGAAATAATGGATTCTGAATTGTTCCAGCCACGGTATAGTGGATTCTGAATTGTTCCAGCCACGGTATAGTGGATTCTGAATTGTTCCAGCCACGGTATAGTGGATTCTGAATTGTTCCAGCCACGGTATTGTGGATTGTGAATTGATCCAGCCACGGTATTGTGGATTGTGAATTGTTCCAGCCAGGGTACTGTGACATACATCCTCTGAAATATCTATATCTATTTCCCCCACCCTTCTCTCTCTCTCTCTCTCTCTCTCTCTCTCTCTCTCTCTCTTCCCCTCTCTCTCTCTCTCTCTCTCTCTCTTTAGAAAATTGCTTGCGTCCCTATTGGACGATTAATTCTCGATAAACCAATTGACCATCAAGGGTTAACTGGGCTGTTGTGGTTGGTGGGTTGCACGCGGGGAGCCACTGAGAGTATTATAGTGCTCCTGCCCACCTGGGTACCCTGGGGCAGGTGCAATACCAGTATATGTTGATGTAGTGTTACTGTGTTAGTAGGTGGTGGTAGTGGTGGTTGTAATGGTGGTGGTAGTGGTGGTAGTTATAGTGGCTTGTTTATTTTGGTAGTGGTGAGGTTGACACTTGTTGTGGTTGTGGTTGTTTGGTAGTTGTTGTGCTGACAGTGGCTGCTGGTGGTTGTGGTGATAGTGGTTGTTTCCTGTGGTGGTTGTTTGGTAGTGGTGGTGATGTTTCGTGATACTGGTTGGTGGTGGTTGCCCTGAAATTGAGCTGTAGCCGATTTTAAGGGGGTCACCGCCCCCTCCCGTGTCTTGCTCCCGGACCAGTCCTCCTGGTTGACTAGATCACCCAGGCTATGACTGCTAGCAACACGCAGTCCACCTTATTCACCACAGCCGGCGTGATCAGGAACTTGAACTTATCAAAACTCCGTCTTGAAGAGAGCCAGGAGTGATGGAATTACCCTTTAAGAAGAGAGGCTGTTGAGGAGTCTCGGTACCCTCACACTTAAGTTTTCTGTTAGTGTACTCAAGGCACCGTGACCTGATGGCTTTCCTGGGTGTAGTCTCTCTCTCTCTCTCTCTCTTCCTCTCTCTCTCTCTCTCTCTCTCTCTTTCTCTCTCTCATTTTACTTACAAGTTAAGAGTTGTTAATTACATCAGCTCATTAAAGCCTTTCTACTGTTATAAAATACGTATATAGGTAAGGAACAGGATGAAGTTGGAGCCATCTGTAGGCCAGTGATTTCATTTGGTCAACTGTTTCATTGATGTTATGCTGTACGAACATGTTCTCTCTCTCTCTCTCTCTCTCTCTCTCTCTCTCTCTCTCTCTCTCTCTCTCTCTCTCTCTCTCTCTCTCCCTCTCTCTGTTTATCATCTAATTAAACTGAGCGTATCTGAGTGGTCATTCAGTTTAGATCGATCAGTGGTCAAAGGGTCGCTTGGCAACTCCCTTTAACCCCCTTCCTCCCCTTTACCCCCTCCCTTATCACCCTCCCTTTCACTCCCTTCTCCCTTATTTTCTCTCCCCAAAATTATAGAAGCATTATGGATTTTATTTATATTTTGAACATTCTTATGTTTGATTTGGACCTGCCTAGCATGGGCCAGTAAGTGACTTGGACCTGCCTAATATGGGTCAGTAGGTGACTTGAACCTGCCTAGCATGGGTCAGTAGGTGACTTGGACCTGCCTAGCATGGACCAGTAGGTGACTTGGACCTGCCTAGCATGGGCCAGTAAGTGACTTGGACCTGCCTAATATGGGTCAGTAGGTGACTTGGACCTGCCTAGCATGGACCAGTAGGTGACTTGGACCTGCCTAGCATGGGCCAGTAAGTGACTTGGACCTGCCTAATATGGGTCAGTAGGTACTTGAACCTGCCTAGCATGGGTCAGTAGGTGACTTGGACCTGCCTAGCATGGACCAGTAGGTGACTTGGACCTGCCTAGCATGGGCCAGTAAGTGACTTGGACCTGCCTAATATGGGTCAGTAGGTACTTGAACCTGCCTAGTATGGGTCAGTAGGTGACTTGGATCTGCCTAGCATGGGCCAGTAAGTGACTTGGACCTGCCTAGCATGGGCCAGTAAGCAGCGCTCCTTCTTTGTAGTGTCATGAGACATCTCCTGGCCCCGTCTCTCCGTCACCCCGACAAATCGATAATCTAGTCACTTGTGCCACATTTGGGTATCGCTATAAGTGGGCGAAACGTTTCCACAAAGATACCCAGGTTGTTTCTGGGGGCATTGACTGCACTATGTCCTGGTCTTGTGGATACTCTGAGGACATCACAGATGAGAGGTTAAGGATTCAAACGGAATTTAAAGGGGATTCAATGGTACGCTAGGGAGAGGAACGTAGGATTGGATCCTTTGTGAGAGGAGATAGATTCACACAATAGGATTCTTTTATTTATAGTGAGTTGATCTGAATGGAAGGTGATCGTGTTAAGAGTTTATGGTGGTAGATGGTGGTAGTGGGGGGGTGGTAGTGGAGTGGTGGTGATGGTGGTAGTGGGGTGGTGGTTGTGGAGTGGTGGTGATGGTGGTTAGTGGGGTGGTGGTAGTGGAGTGGTGGTGATGGTGGTAGTGGGGTGGTGGTAGTGGAGTGGTGGTGATGGTGGTAGTGGGGGGTGGTAGTGGAGTGGTGGTGATGGTGGTAGTGGGGGGGTGGTAGTGGAGTGGTGGTGATGGTGGTAGTGGGGGGGTGGTAGTGGAGTGGTGGTGATGGTGGTAGTGGGGGTGTGTGGTAGTGGAGTGGTGGTGATGGTGGTAGTGGGGTGGTGGTAGTGGAGTGGTGGTGATGGTGGTAGTGGGGTGGTGGTAGTGGAGTGGTGGTGATGGTGGTAGTGGGGTGGTGGTAGTGGAGTGGTGGTGATGGTGGTAGTGGGGTGGTGGTAGTGGAGTGGTGGTGATGGTGGTAGTGGGGTGGTGGTAGTGGAGTGGTGGTGATGGTGGTAGTGGGGTGGTGGTAGTGGAGTGGTGGTGATGGTGGTAGTGGGGTGGTGGTAGTGGAGTGGTGGTGATGGTGGTAGTGGGGTGGTGGTAGTGGAGTGGTGGTGATGGTGGTAGTGGGGTGGTGGTAGTGGAGTGGTGGTGATGGTGGTAGTGGGGGGTGGTAGTGGAGTGGTGGTGATGGTGGTAGTGGGGTGGTGGTAGTGGAGTGGTGGTGATGGTGGTAGTGGGGGGGGTGGTAGTGGGAGTGGTGGTGATGGTGGTAGTGGGGGGGGTGGGTAGTGGAGTGGTGGTGATGGTGGTAGTGGGGGGGTGGTAGTGGAGTGGTGGTGATGGTGGTAGTGGGGGGGTGGTAGTGGAGTGGTGGTGATGGTGGTAGTGGGGTGGTGGTAGTGGAGTGGTGGTGGATGGTGGTAGTGGGGGGGGTGGTAGTGGAGTGGTGGTGATGGTGGTAGTGGGGGGGTGGTAGTGAGTGGTGGTGATGGTGGTAGTGGGGGGGTGGTAGTGGAGTGGTGGTGATGGTGGTAGTGGAGTGGTGGTAGTGGAGTGGTGGTGATGGTGGTAGTGGAGTGGTGGTAGTGGAGTGGTGGTGATGGTGGTAGTGGGGGGGTGGTAGTGGAGTGGTGGTGATGGTGGTAGTGGGGTGGTGGTAGTGGAGTGGTGGTGATGGTGGTAGTGGGGTGGTGGTAGTGGAGTGGTGTGTGATGGTGGTAGTGGGGGGGTGGTAGTGGAGTGGTGGTGATGGTGGTAGTGGGGTGGTGGTAGTGGAGTGGTGGTGATGGTTGTAGTGGGGTGGTGGTAGGGAGTGGTGGTGATGGTGGTAGTGGGGGGGTGGTAGTGGAGTGGTGGTGATGGTGGTAGTGGGGGGTGGTAGTGGAGTGGTGGTGATGGTGGTAGTGGGGGGTGGTAGTGAGTGTGGTGATGGTGGTAGTGGGGGGGTGGTAGTGGATGTGGTGGTGATGGTGGTAGTGTGGGGGGTGGTAGTGGAGTGGTGGTGATGGTGGTAGTGGGGGGTGGTATGGAGTGGTGGTGATGGTGGTAGTGGGGGGTGGTAGTGGAGTGGTGGTGATGGTGGTAGTGGGGGTGGTAGTGGAGTTGTGGTGATGGTGGTAGTGGGGGGGTGGTAGTGAGTGGTGGTGATGGTGGTAGTGGGGGGGGTGGTAGTCGGTGTGGTGGTGCATGGTGGTATGTGGGGGGGTGTTGTGGAGTGGTGGTGATGGTGGTATGGGGGGGTGGTAGTGGAGTGTGGTGGTGATGGTGGTAGTGGGGTGGTGGTGATGGTAGGTAGTGGAGTGGTGGTGATGGTGGGTAGTGGGTGGTAGTGATTGGTATGTGGGAGGTAGTGTGTGGTAGTGGGGGGGGGTGGTAGGGAGTGGTGGTGATGGTGGTAGTGGGGGGGTGGTAGTGGAGTGTGAGTGATGGATGGTAGTGGGGGGTGGTATGGAGTGGTGTGATGGTGTTAGTGGGGGGTGGTATGGAGTGGTGGTGATAGGTGGTAGTGGGGGGGTGGTAGTGGAGTGGTGGTATGGTGTGTAGAGGGGGGTGGTAGTGAGTGGTGGTGATGGTGGTACGTGGGGGTGTGGTAGTGCTGAGTGTGGATGATGAGTGGTAGTGGGGGGGTGGTAGTGGAGTTGGTGGTGATGTGTAGTGGGGTGTGTGATGGTGGTAGTGGAGTGGTGGTAGATGGGTGGTAGTGGAGTGGTGTGATGGTGGTAGTGGGGGGGTGGTAGTGGAGTGAGTGGGAGTGGTAGTGGGGGGGTGGTAGTGGAGTGGTGGTGATGGTGGTAGTGGGGGGGTGGTAGTGGAGTGGATGGTGATGGTAGGTAGTGGGGGGGTGGTAGTGGAGTGGTGGTGATGGTGGTAGTGGGGGGGTGGTAGTGGAGTGGTGGTATGGTGGTAGTGGGGGGTGGTAGTGGAGTGTGGTGATGGTGGTAGTGGGGGGGTGGTAGTGGAGTGTGGTGATGTTAGTGGTTGAGTGGAGGTGAGTGGTGTGATATGGTGGTAGTGGTAGTGGTAGAGTATGAGTGGTATGGGGTGGTGTGTAGTAGGAGTGGTGGATGATGGTTGGTAGTGGGGTGAGTGGTAGTGGAGTGGTGGTGATGGTGGTAGGTAGTGAGTGGGGGAGGTGGTATTGGTGAAGGAGTGGTGTGTGATGGTGGTAGATGGGAGGGGTGAGTAGTGGAGTGGTGGTGATGGTGGTAGTGGGGGTGGTAGGGATGGTGGTGTGAGTGGTGTAGTGGGGGGTGGTAGTGGAGTGGTGGTGATGGTGGTGTGAGGGTGGGATGGTTAGTGGGGGGGGGGTAGGGGGTTGGGGGGGATGGGGTAGTGGGGGGGGGTGGTATGAGTGGTGGTGATGTGGTAGTGTGGTGGGTGGATAGTGGTATGGAGTGGGGGATGGGGGTTAGGGGGGGTTGGTTAGTGGAGTGGTGTGATGGTGGTAGAGGGGTTTTATGGAGGGTGGTGATTTGTATGGGGGGGGTATGGGGGTGTGGATTTGTATGGGTTTTAGTAGTGGTTAGTGTATGGGGTTCATGAGTTTGGGTGATTTATTATTGAGTTGTATGTGTATTTATATTGGTATTTTAGTTAGGGTGTAGTGGACGGGGTTAAAAGGTTATTGGTTGGATTTGTGATTTTGGTTTTAATATGTTGATGTGTATGGGGTTTATGGGTTGGTGATGATATGGTTGGTAGACATTGGGTATGGTTTATCATTATTTAGGGGGTTTATTTATTTATTTATAATTGTATGGTTATGGGTGTGTATAGTTTATTTATGGGTATGTATGGATTTTATTTATGGGGGTGTATATTTTATTTATGGGGGGGTTTATTATGTTATTTTAGTGGGGTTTATGTTATGTTATTTTATGATTGATATTGGTAATTGGGGGGGTTATTTATTGTTTGTGAGGGTTTTAATGGGTTTATATTTTTTATGTTATGGTTGTTATAGTTTATTATTTTTATATTTCTATGTTATTTATTGACATTGGTTGATGGTTATTATGATTGTATGTTATGGGTTTAGTATGTTGTTATGGGTAGTGGGGTTATTATTTGGTATTTAGTGTGTTATAGTGTTGATTTAGGAATTTAATATTTATAAAATATATAATCTATTATGTGTTAATATAACCAAAACCAAAATAAAAACAATTTGGAGTTAACATAATACTGGGAAACTATTCATGTGAGGTTACCTGTTTTATACCTGTGTTAAAACCTGTGTTTAACTTGTGTATCCCTTTGATATACTTGTGGTATACCTGTGATGTATTTTGTGGTATACCTGTCATATACTTGTGGTATACCTTTGATGTACTTGTGGTATACCGTGACTGATTTAATGCTTTTTTCTATGCCTTATTCAGCTTTGCCTTTCCTTGTTGAATGCCTGGTCAACCAGGCTGTTACTGCTGGTGGCTGCTGCCCCACATATCCATCACAGCCTGGTTGATCTGGCACCGGGTTCTAGGGAAGAGTAATGGTAGGAGAAATGAAGGCGAAACAGTCCCTCAGTCTTGAAAGACCTTGATAGATCTTACAGCCTTGATAAATCAAGGCTGCTGCCTTGGCACTCTCGGTAATCCAGTAAACTGTTTGAAAACCAGTCATTGATAATACCAGCCCACTGATAATACCAGTCATTGATAATACCAGACACTGATAATACCGTCACTGATAATACCAGTCATTGATAATACCAACACTGATAATACCAGTCACTGATACCAGTCACTGATAATACCATCACTGATAATACCAGTCACTGATAATACCAGTCACTAATAATACCAGTCACTGATAACACAGACACTGATAATACCAGACACTGATAATACCAGACACTGAAAATACCAGTCACTAATAATACCATCACTGATAACACCAGACACTGATAATACCAACACTGATAATCCCCATCACTAATAAAAACCAGTCACTGATAACACCAGACACTGATAATACCAGTCACTGATAATACCATCACTGATAATACCAGTCACTGATAATACCAGTCACTGATAATACCAGTCACTGATAACACCAGACACCTGATAATACCAACACTGATAATACCAGTCACTGATAATACCAGTCACTGATAATACCAGCCCTTTGATAATACCAGTCACTGAAAATACCAGTCACTGATAATACCAGACACTGATAATACCAGTCACTGATAATACCAGTCACTGATAATACCATTCACGATAATACCAGTCACGAAAATTACCATTCACTGATAATACCAGTCACATAATACCAGTCACTGATAATACCAGTCACTGATAATACCAGTCACTGATAATACCAGTCACTGATAATACCAGTCACTGATAATACCAGACACTGATAATACCAGTCACTGATAATACCAGTCACTGATAATACCAGTCACTGATAATACCAGTCACTGATAATACCAGTCACTGAAATACCAGTCACTGATAATACCATTCACTGATAATACCAGTCACTGATAATACCATTCACTGATAATACCAGTCACTGATAATACCAGTCATTGATAAATAACAAAAAGGCACAATACCGTGACTGGAACGAAACACAAATAACCCGCACATAAAAGAGAGAAGCTTACGACGACGTTTCGGTCCGACTTGGACCATTTACAAAGTCACACTAACAGAGGTGGAGCAGGACGGCTATATATAGGCAGGAAGAGGTGGAGGTAGTAGTAGTAGTAGTAGTAGTAGTAGTAGTAGTAGTAGTAGTAGTAGTAATAGTAGTAGTAGTAGTAGTAGTAGTAGTAGTAGTAGTACAAGAAATGTATATAATACCGACAGGATGAAATGACACATGCACAACACCCGGGCATCCCCACCGTAGACGTTTCGCCATCCACCCAGCCACTGGATGGCGGAACGTCCACAACAAAGACACGGAACAATGCTCTTCTCCAGACTGAGGGACTGACCACCTCAAAACTTTAAGGGTGATGGACTGATTACATCGTCTTCAAGTATCTTCTGCTTCTATCAACTTTTCTGTACTTGACTGAAGAAGCCTACTGTGTAGGCGAAACGTTTCGAAATAAAGATACCTAACTGTTGCATATGTGTCTTACCTAACAAAGACACGCACCTCGGTGCGCTTGCTCTCCCTCTGTGGGTTTCTAGCTCTCTTGCAGTGCTCCCCTTCCTTTGTATTTGACTGGCTCGTCTTCCTTATTTCCCACTTCTACCACTACCACTACTGCTACCTCTTCTTCTTCTACTACAACTACTGAAGAAATTAAGACACATGTGCGGCGTCTGGTTGTCTTTGTTGTGGACGTTCCGCCATCCAGTGGCTGGCTGGATGGCGAAACGTCTACGGTGGGGATGCCCGGGTGTTGTGCATGTGTCATTTCATCCTGTCGGTATTATATACAATTCTTGTACTACTACTACTACTACTACTACTACTACTACTACTACTACTACTACTACTACTACTACTACCTCCACCTCTTCCTGCCTATATATAGCCGTCCTGCTCCACCTCTGTTAGTGTGACTTTGTCAATGGTCCAAATCGGACCGAAACGTCGTCGTAAGCTTCTCTCTTTTATGTGCGGGTTATTTGTGAGTCATTGATAATACCAGACACTGATAATACCAGGCAGTAATATAATACCAGACATTGATGTAATACCACTTTTCAATGTATATACACTGAGAGGTGTATATCCCTTAGTGTATAGACACTGAAAGCTGTATATCCCTCAGTGTATATACACTGAGAGGTGTATATCCCTCAGTGTATATACACTGAGAGGTGTATATCCCTCAGTGTATATACACTGAGAGGTGTATATCCCTCAGTGTACAAACACCGAGAGCCGACTTTATTCCTTATTGTAGATTTTAAGTATTCTCGACTGGTGGTGTACAGGTGACGTGCAGCTCTAATGACCACAGTGTAGTAGATAGACTTTAAGCCCCATTAACTAATCGGCTTTGTATTCAATTATACCTCCAAATCCTCGGATCAAAACACCAAAGAATCATCAATAAAACATTACATATATATATATAATATAATATATATATATATATAAATATATATATAATATATATTAATATATATATATATATTAATACATATAAAAATTATTTAATGTATATTAATGTATAGAACGAATGTATTAAAACAGCATCAGATACAGATTAAAAATATAAAAATTGATGTATATACATGCCATAAAAATTCTGTAATAGCAGGCAGGAGCCCAGAATTTACGACACTTACCACAACCACTAATATAAACAGTTTTATGGGTCTAGTTTTTATATATACATTTTTCTACACCGAGTAATGGAAGGGTTTAGAAAGGTGTTTATTTTTGAAGACAAAATAGAAGGGGGAGAAAAAGATTTTTTTTTTTTTTTTGATGAACAAAATTATTGAAATTCATGCGTCAATTTTTCCATCGAAATTTATGATTCTTATAAGCCAAAAATATCTTAATTTTAGTGGAAAATTAATATTTTTTTCAAAAAATTTCCGAAATATTTTTTTGAAAAATTCCCATCCCGAATATTTTTGACACTAAGCCAAAAGTGTGTCAAAATTTGTGAGGAAACAGCAGGTGATGGTGGGGCGAAACGAGGAGTATTATGTGGTTGAGAAATATATGACCTATACGGCTGACAACTTATATTTTTCTCTCCCATTCAAGGTGTGTGTGACATCACTGAGGTGTACACTAAGTGAAGTCTACGAGGCTGACGTCAGAGGCTTTACTTGAAGGTACGTTGGTGTTTAACCCAAGTGTTGGGGAAAGTTATGTCGAGTTTCCCGACAACAGAAGGGAAAGATGAGCTTTTGGGGAGGTGGGGGGGCTGTATGTGTGTGTGTGTGTGTGTGTGTGTGTGTGTGTGTGTGTGTGTGTGTGTGTGTGTGTGTGTGTGTGTGTGTGTGTGTGTGTGTGTGTGTGTGTGTTTTGGTGTGTGTGTGTGTGTGTGTGTGTGTGTGTGTGTGTGTGTTGTGTGTGTGTTGTGTGTGTGTGTGTGTGTGTGTGTGTGTGTGTGTGTGTGCGGTATGTGTGTGTGTACTCACCTATTTGTACTCACCTATTTGTGGTTGCAGGGGTCGAGTCCTAGCTCCTGGCCCCGCCTCTTCACCGGTTGCTACTAGACCCTCTCTCTCCCCGCTCCATGAGCTTTATCAAACCTCGTCTTAAAACTGTGTATGGTTCCTGCCTCCACTACGTCATTTTCTAGGCTATTCCACTGCCTTACAACTCTATGACTGAAGAAATACTTCCTACTATCTCTCTGACTCATTTGTGTCTTCAACTTCCAATTGTGGCCTCTTGTTTCTGTGTCCCCTCCCTGGAACATCCTGTCCTTGTCCACCTTGTCTATTCCACGCAGTATTTTATATGTCGTTATCATGTCTCCCCTGACCCTCCTGTCCTCCAGTGTCGTCAGGCCGATTTCCCTTAATCTTTCTTCATAGGCCATTCCCCTTAGCTCTGGAACTAACCTTGTTGCAAACCTTTGTACTTTCTCTAGTTTCTTGACGTGCTTTATCAAGTGCGGGTTCCAAACAGGTGCTGCATACTCCAGTATGGCCTGACATACACGGTGTACAGTGTCTTGAATGATTCCTTACTAAGGTATCGGAATGCTGTTCTCAGGTTTGCTAGGCGCCCATATGCTGCAGCAGTTATCTGATTGATGTGTGCTTCCGGAGACATGCTCGGTGTTTTTACCACCCCAAGTCTTTCTCCTTGAGTGAGGTTTGCAGTCTTTGGCCACCTAGCCTATACTCTGTCTGTGGTCTTCTGTGCCCTTCCCCCTATCTTCATGACTTTGCATTTGGCAGGTTTAAATTCGAGAAGCCATTTGCTGGACCAGGTGTCCAGTCTGTCCAGGTCTCTTTGAAGTCCTTCCTGGTCCTCATCAGATTTAATTCTCCTCATTAACTTCACATCTTTGCAAACGGGACACTTCTGAGTCAAAACCCTTCCGTCATGTCGTTCACATATACCCAAAAAATAGCACTGGTCCTAGGACCGAACCCCTGTGGGACCCCGCTCGTCACAGGTGCCCACTGTGATACATCTTACGTACCATGACTCGTTGTTGCCTCCCTGTCAGGGATTCTCTGATCCCTTGCAGTGCCCTTCCTGTTATATGCGCCCGATGCTCTAGCTTCTGCACTAATCTCTTGTGAGGAACTGTGTCAAAGGCCTTCTTGCAGTCCAAGAAGATGCAATCAACCCACACCCCTCTCTCTCTTGTCTTACTTCTGTTATTTTATCTTTAAAAATCAGAAGGTTTGTGACACAGGATTTGCCTTCCGTGAATCCGTGCTGGTTGGCATTATACTCCTGTTCCGTTCCAGGTGCTCCACCACTCTCCTCCTGATAATCTTCTCCATAATTTTGCATACTATACACGTCAATGACACAGGTCTATAGTTTAGGGGCCTCTTTTCTGTCTCCTTTTTGAAAATGGGAACTACATTTGCCGTCTTCCATACCTCAGGTAGTTGCCCAGTTTCCAGGGAAATTTTTGAAGATTGTGGTAAGTGGTATGCACAACAATCTGCTCCCTCTCTAAGGACCCCCGGAGAGATGTTGTTTGGTCCCATTGCCTTTGAGGTATCGATGTCCCTTAGCAGTTTCTTCACCTCCTCCTCATCTGTAAAGTATGTCGTCCAACACTTTTTGGTGTATTCCTTGTTGGTGTCCCCATCTGGTCTGTCCCCCCAGAGTCCTTCCTGTCTCTACTGTAAATACTTCCTTAAACTCGGGGTTGAGCTCCTCACATACCTCTTGATCGTTTCTTGTGAGTTCTCCACCTTCTTTCCTCAGCCTTATCACCTGGTCCTTGACTGTTGTCTTCCTCCTAATGTGGCTATACAGCAGTTTTCGGGTCAGATTTGACTTTCGATGCTATGTCGTTTTCATACTGTCGCTGGGCCTCCCTCCTTTTTTGCGCATACTCGTTTCTGGCTCTTCTACTAATCTCCTTGTTTTCCTGGGGCCTATGCCTCCTGTACCTTTTCCATTCTCTGTTGCACTTAGTTTTTGCCTCCCTACACCTTCGGTAAACCAAGGACTCGTTTTTGGTCTTCCTATTTTTCTGTTTCCCCTTTGGGAACAAAACTTTCCTCGCCTCCTTCACTTTTTGCCACAATTCCATCATCTCGTTTATGATTTTCCCACCATTGTGTGTCGTGTGTGTGTGTTTTGTGTGTGTGTTTTGTGTTGTGTGTGTGTGTGTGTGTGTGTGTGTGTGCGTGTGTGTGTGTAAAACCTATTTGTGGTTGGGGGTCGAGCCTTAGCTCCTGGGACCGCCCTTTACCGGGGTTGGGTATAGGTCCTCTGTCTCCCCCCCTCCATAAACTTTATCAAACCCGTCTTTTAAAACTTGTGTGTTTTCTGTCTCCACTACATATTTTCTGGGTTTATTCCATGTTTTTGTGTGTGTGTTGTGTGTGTGTGTGTGTGTTTTGTGTGTGTGTGTGAGGGGTCCAAGACTGTTATCCCCCGTCATAATATCGGGAATCCCCAACGATTCTGTCTTCAAGAGGGAAGTGGCAGTTACCTAAAGTCAGTGCCCGATCCCCAAAATTGTGGTTGTACGTTGGATTGCGTGGATCAGCGAAAAACCCCTGGTTGATAAAGGCCCCGACCAGGGAAGGGCTTGGTCAGGGAACCCGGGGGTTTTAACCTTGGAAAACCCGGTAGTTTTAGGTCTTATTAAAAATACCCCTTCCATTTTTGGTCTTTTAAAATTTGCGCTGGAAAACATAGGGAAAAAGGGAGATTAAATGAAAAGGCTGGGGGACTGACCACCTCGAAACTACAAATTTTCGGAGTAAGGGGACGTTTAAATCTTTCTCTACTTTCCCCCTTGCTTCTGTACCCTTTTCTCTTAATTCAAATAAAGGAACCCTACAGTGTAGGCGAAACGTTTCGGAAAAAAAGTTTCCTAACTGTTGCATAGGTATTTATAAATTTTTATCAGTATTGTATACGTCGCTATATTCAAAACAATGACGAAGTTATCCCCTACATCACCCAATTTTTCCCTTACGAAACAAAAGTTCAAGGTCCCCGAATTTGCACTCGGGGGAAAAGGGACGTACAGCGGGAAAATTTGCAAAATAAACCCCAGTAAAAGCGGGGGTTTGGGGTGAACCCCAATTTAAGGGAAACCTGTTTCAACACCCGTGGCCCCCAGATTATTCAGTATTTTTACTAGAAGAATTGAAAAAAAATTTGCGGGGGACAAGTGTAGACCCCTTCAAAAAACGGAACAAGTTTTTAAAAACCGGTCCAATAAACCCGGGGGGTTTTGTGATGGAATTTGGGGCTGCAGGTCACCAGCAGAAACCCACCCTTTGGTTGGCCAGGCAAGCACCAGAAGAGCCGGGCCCCATAGCGGGCTCCGAGAGTAAAAAAAACTCAAAGGAATTGTAAAGGAAAACAAAGTTCTTTTTAATCCCTTTAATTAAAACCCTTTAAACTGTTAAAGAGATAACTCTAGATAAACAAGTGATTTTAGAAAGATTTTTGAGATGAGAGATTGAGTCATAAAATCACATGAAGGGGACCCAAGAGAGTGAGATTGGTGATTTAGAAATGGTCCCCAATATCCAGGGTATAAAGGGTGATAAGGCAGTGGAACGAGGCAGGTAAGAATGGTGAGGTCCCAAATTCCTTCGACATTTTCCAAAGCTTTTTGAAAAAGGGCCCCAATAGGGAAAGGGAAACCCAATAGTCGTTAGCAGTCGTTAGTATTTCGTTAAAATCGTTAAAAAAAGTCTTTAGGGGAACCCCGGGTTACCAAGGGATTTGAAAAATTTGGGGAACAAACTGTAAAAGGAAGGAGAGAAAAAAACCCGATAACATCTTTCTCTCTTTTCTCTTCTCTCTCTCTCTCTCTCTCCCCTCTCTCTTCTCTCTCCCCTTTTCCCTAATTATTTTCCCCCCCCTTTCCCCCTCCTCTTCCCTTTACCCCTTTTTTTTCCCCTTCCCCCCAAGGACCCTTGTTGATGGGGGGTAAACCTGCCTGACTAAACCCGGGACTGAGGTTACCAGGGCCCCAGATGTTGTTTTAGCCCAAGACTTTTTCTCTTAAAGCAATTTTATATATATATATTATTTTTTTATATAAAATATATAAAATATATTTTTATATATATATTTATATATATATATTTATATATAATTTTTAATAAAAGGGAGGTCCCACTTAAAAACGGGCCCTGGGGCCCCTCACCCTTAGAGAAAAGAAAAAAACTTGTTTGGGAAAAAATCAAGGGTTTTTTCCTGAAGCTGTTTGAGAATTTTCTCCAAACCACCCCCAAATTCGGGTATGTTTTTTTTTAAAGAAAAAAAATTTTTTGGGCCCAAACTTTAAAAAAAATATAACAAAAAGTAAAACAACATAGGAAAATCAGGCTACATCTCGAATCTTCGTCCATTTTTCCCTGCGGTGGGCCGCGTCCCCCAGAATGCTGCGGGCTTTTCCTTTCTCTGGATGAAACACTGAGTCTCTGAAAGAGAAAGCTGGTCCCCCTGGGGGTCCTTGGTTTTATGAGGAGCTTTTCCCCCAATCTTTGAGGAATTTTAGAGCCCCACTTGCCCCTGTTCTGGGGTCCCCGGACCCTTTTGGGAATGAATTTATAGAAAGGGGGAAAGGTCTTCATTTTTTTCGGATTTTTGGGTTTCCCCCCTTTTTGGTGGAGCTCCCCCCCTTCCACTAGGGGGAGTATGGCAAGTAGGTGTCTCCCAATGGGGCAGCACGGGTGTTATTTCCCGGAAATTGCTTTCCATCCTTCGGGGGTGGGCTTTGGGGCCCCTCGGACGCTTTTGACCCCAAAAAAAACCTCTTTTATTTGGGGGTTTCCCGGTTGAGGGGCAACGGGCTGTGGCGAGGCTTTCTTTATGCCATTGACCCCTCATGTTGGCATATTTTCCCTTTGCTGTGTGAAAAACCAAGCCAGGGAGTCCGAATTGATCAGCTTTTCCCCCGCCGCAAAAACCCTATGTTGGGTTGAGGATGGGGGGGCCTAGGCGAAAAAGGCACCCCAAAATTCCGAATGGAATGTGGGTCGAGACGGGTCCCCCGGGGGGTTTTGGGGGACGGGCTAACGGGAAACTCCTGGTGTGGTCCCTTTTCATGAAAGGAACGGGCTTTGTTTTTCCGGAAGCATTGGAGGGCTTTGGGGTTTTGGCGTTTTTTTTCCATGATGGGTTTGCCCCAGGGGGGGACTGTTTGTGCTGTTTGGGAGGAGCTGGTCTACTGGAGGGTCTTTTAAGGGTGTCCCCCCGAATCGTGCTTCAGTAAACCGGGGGGTCTTTGAGCTTTTCCACATCTTCAAGCGTTCGGGCAATCTTCTTGAAATTGCACTGGAACCCAAAAAAAAAAACCACAAAAGGGAGGGGAAAAAGGTAAAACCCAAACATGTTGTTTTTTTCCTGCAACATGCGTTGCTTTTCGCCCCTCCTATACCTCCCAGTTGGGAAGGGGGGTTGCCTGATCCCATTGCTTTCCTTAGTGAAAGGTTTGTGCTTCTTAAAAATTGACTCGGTTTTGCATAAAAATTTATCGAGTGTTGGGTTGTCAAAGAGGGGGGAACCTCAAGAAGGTTTAGGGCTTGGGAATAGTAAGGCATCTTGTGGGGGGATACAGGCTTTATGGGGATCAAAATCGTTATTCTCTCCTCCATTCTCATCAGGTTCATTTAATGTCGTTTCGAATAAGTTTTTAAAAGTATTTTTGGGTTAAATTTTGCAAAAGCTCTTTTTGGAAAAAAGTCAAAAGAAAAATTTTTGTATGCAATAAATTTTGCAAAAAATTTTTCTAAACCCAAGGGAAAAAAATTTTTGTTTCATTTTTGGTTTTTTATTATCAAAAATTTTTGTAAAATTATTATTTAGGGTTTGGGGTTTGGCTAAATTTAAATGCGCTTGTTTTAAAAAGGTTAGGCAAGTTTCCCAAAGGGTTTTTTTGGGGACAAATTTTTTTATTTTTTTCATTAAAAAATTTAAAAGAAAAAAATATATCTTTTAAAAGTTAAGAGAAAATTTTGAAAAGGGCTGAATTTTTAAAAAGAGGTTTTTGCTAAAATGGGCCCAAATTTTAAAAATTTTAGCCAAAATTATATTTTTATATATTTAAATATATATATTTTATTTAATATATATATATATATATATATATATATATTTATATAATTTTATTTATATATATTTTCAACAAAATTTGGGCGCTCCCCCGAGGGGAGGGTGACCAAAAAAGAAAGAAAATCCCCCAAAAAAAAAAATTCTTTCTTTTTCATTCAACACTTTCCCAACCCTTTTTATTAAAGAAAATCAATTTATTTTTTGCCTAAAACCCAAAACCCAAAAATATTTTAGATTTGTTTACAAAAAATACAAACAAAAACAGTGAAAAATATTTTTTCGTTTGGTTCAGAATGATTTTGGCGAAATTTTTTTGAATACACAAATTTGCTTGCCTTTTTGGCAAGATGAAAGTTTTCCCATTTAAACCAAAAATCGCAAGTTCTGCCCATTCGGCAGACCCCCCCCCCCCCCCCCCCCCCCCCCCCCTATATATATATATATATATAAAATATTAAAATTTATAAATTTATAATTATTTTTTTATATATATATTTTATTATTTTATATAGAAAATATTTTTTGCTTCGTTCATATTGTTCCAGATATTTTCGAAATTTTATGTGATGTTCTGTTGTGCAAGCGGAAAATGGATAAAAAAAGGGGTTCAGTCTCTTACTTTATTTAGGTTTTTGGGGACACAGGCAGGGGTGTGCCCAGCCCGGAGGACCGTGCCCCGGGGGGAGTGTGCGGGGTACCTTGTTGACTGTGCTTGCTGCCTGAAAGAGGCGGGTAAGCTTTGGGGGGTGAGATTGGTAAACCTTTAGGCGGCGCACCAAAAGTGCCCCGCTGGGATACACATGGGAAAGAAATCTTTTCCCGGCGGGGGGGACTGACCCCCTCAAATAAATTTTTTTTCGTTTAAATGATGGGGCTGTTTTTTTTTTAATTTTTTTATTATCTTTATTTCATTAATACTGTCCCCTTTGTAAACTTACTGAAAAAACCCCACTTTTTAGGCGATATCATGTGGAGTTTTGAACAAAGTGGATTGGGTAAAAAAAAACTCAGTAGGTGGAAATACGTATATTGTAACTGAAGTTGTGGAAGGGGGCCCAGCCGAAAACCCGCCCCTCTTTGCCCCCTTTGGTTTGGGCTGACTAAAGGGGTGCCCCTGGGCGAGGGGGCGCTTGAATTTTGCTAGGTCAAACAACAAAATGAATACAGCCCGTGACTCAGGCCCCGGGGACGGTTGGTAGGTTTGGGCATCTAAAGGGTTTCACGGTTACTGGTAACTGGTTTCTACTACTGAGAGGCGAAACTTTTTTTCCCTTAAGAAAACCTAATTTGAATATGTGTTTTAATCCAAAATGCCACATACCCACTGCCCTGCAGTGTTTCCCCCATCGAAGACACCAAGACTCCAAGCAACCCTCAAAAAAAATCTTTAAATGGGGTGCAGAAAAAAAGAAAATTTTTGTTCAATGAAGGGGAAAAATTTTTAACGACTCAGATGGGTTTAAAATTGAGAAAATTTAAAACTGTATCGGAGTATAAAACAAAAATTTTTAAACCCCAAAAATTTGACCGAAAAAAATAATGTGAGAGACCTGGAGTGATCATGTCAAAAGATCTCACCTTCGAAGTAACAATGTTCTGCAAAAAATTTGATAGGATGGATAATGGAACCTTTTAATTTCTAGGGACGCCAAGCTCATGTTGGGTTCTTTTTCAATCGTTTATTCTTCTGGCTGGAAAAACGCAGTTCAATACCTTCTTCAAGCAGGCGAAAAAATGGGCCCGGAGAATGTATAGAGAACTTTCACGGCACACATAAAAACGATCAAACACCTAAATTTCTGGGGCGGTTAAAGTCCCTGGATTTGTATTCTTTGGAATGCAGGCGGAAAGATACCCTTTAAATAGAACTTGGAAAATCCAAACTTGCACAGAAAAAACACTCCCCACCCAAAACAAAAGGGCTCTGCATGGATGTAACAGTCCCCCAATGGAAAAACATGAATACACTGAGGGCAAAACACAATAAGTGTCAAGGGCCCCCAAGGGTGTTCAAACTTTCCCCCGCATACCCTAAGGGGGATTTCCAATAGGCCCTGGGGTGTCTTCAAGAAGGAACCCGGGCAGGCACCCAAGTCAGTTTCCCCACCCGCCGGGCTGTGGTTCCCTTTCGTTTTGTTTACATGGGGGCCAAAAATAAAAACCCGGTTTTATCAGACCCCGATCCATCAATTGCCTGGTCACAGAACCCGGGGGGGGGTTTTTTTGGGGGCGCTGACCCCGAAACCCCCTCCAGGTAGTTAACTTGTGCCCTTTTTTCCCAAATAAAGTGGTGTATATTCACTGACTCAAAAATGGTCTGCGTTTAGTGTATAAATAGTTTTGAAAAACCCACAAAAATTTTTGAATGAGTCTTGCGCCCCGACTTAGGGGAAACTTTTTTTTAAAAGGGTTTTACTCGGGCCCGAGGCTTCAGTTTACCAGAGAGAAGAGTGGAAGATTGCAGGATTATTTGGGGTGATAAGTGTATTCGGGTGATGAAGATTTATGGGGTTTTAGGGGATATGACTTTGATCTGCCTAGCATGGGCCAGTAGGCCTCCTGCAGTGCTCCTTCTTTCTTGGTTTAGAAAGACACGTAAGCAAACACTATAACATATTTATTAGAAAACGTTTCGGGTCCTGGGACCTTGATTACTTCCTTCTTTCTTACGTATCAGACTGATAATGACTGTATTGGACTCATTCATCACGGTGTGTGTGAGTTAGACCAACCTAGCAAGACCAGTAGGCCTACTATAGTAGTCCCCTTCTCTGATATCCTGTCCTGGTATCCTGAACCAACACATCAATACCTCAAGTATCGATAAGTTTTATCTTGAGGCAATCAGCCAGTCAGGTAAAAGGAATTACCAGGAGCATGATACGAGTTGGTGTGGAGGGAGGCAATCAGAGACGGGTATCTGAGTGGCTTCAGTGCTCGCCCTGAACGTCAAGCTGTGTACTAATATTTGCCACTGCCTCACATCGATCTGGCCGCACTTAGGAACCTCGACCGTGGGGAAATGAGAGTGCAAACAACCCCAAATAGACGATAAGAGTAAACATTTGACTTTCTGCAGGGAAGTGTAGGCAAACAATCAAGAATAAACGGGAGAAAGGATATTCCGAGACAGATTTGGTTGGTAAACACAGCCGGAGTGGATGGATGTGTTCCCTTACTGTCTTGCAAGAAGAATAACACGATATTACACCGTGAGAATAACGGGGATATTATACCCTGGCAATAACGAACTGGATATTAAGCAGCGATAACGGGATATTATATCCTGGTGGGTGTGGCTTGGACCTGCCTAGTATGGGCCAGTAGGCCTGCTGCAGAGTTCATTATTTGTTAGGCAAAAAGACACAAGTGCAACTAATGTGACATTTTATTGTGGCAACGTTTCGCTCTCCAGGAGCTTTGTCAAGCCGTGGCAAACACTACAGGGACACACAAACATAAGAATGGAGGAACACTGCAGAAAGCCTACTGGCCCATACAAATCAGATCCTTATCAATACCACCCTGTATTGAAGATTGAGACACTTATGCAACATAGGGGAATCTTTATTGGACTGAACACATCGATTCCAGGCTGATGGACTGATTACCTCAACTCCTCCTCTCCTTACACCTTTCTGCTTTATATTGGACTGATGAAGCCACTGTGTGGCGAAACGTTTCCTCAACAAAGAAAGGAGGAACACTGCAGCAGGCCTGTTGGCCCATACTAGGCAGGTCCTTTACAATTCATCCCACTAACAAACATTTGACCTACCCAATTTTCAATGCTACCCAAGAAATAAGCTCTGATGTGCAAGTCCCACTCAAATCCAACCCATCCCACTCATGTATTTATCCAACCTAAATTTGAAACTACGTGTACTTAGCTTCAGTGGTGACGTGTACTTAGCTCAGTGGTGACGTGTACTTAGCTCAGTGAAGACCTGTTTGTGTGCTCTTGAGTGGTGACCTGTACTTTGAGTGCTGACCTGTACTTAACTCTGTGAAGAAGTGTCTTGTTTGCTCCCGTGGA
The DNA here is from genome assembly GCF_026875155.1 of Cherax quadricarinatus. NCBI lineage: Eukaryota > Metazoa > Arthropoda > Malacostraca > Decapoda > Parastacidae > Cherax > Cherax quadricarinatus. The sequence goes on from NC_069470.1 coordinate 13,042,836, forward strand.
CTGAACCAAGATGCCCTCCATCGAGCAACTTTACCAGCAACTTAAGGAAGAATTGAGGGCAGCGAAGATGGAGATACGGCGATTGACCGAGGAAAACAAGAGGATTCGTAGTAGTCCTCCTGTTTCGAGTCCTCAGGTCAAGAAGGGATCGTGGTCAGTGGTTGGACAGCAGGGGACGACGAAGTTGACGATCAAGAAGACGAATGGAAAGCCAGAAACGATGAAGAAGAAAGAGACTGCTGTGGAAACTCCCGTGGAAACTCCAACGCATTCTCGGTGCTACCCGACGAATGTGAGTCAAATACGGGGATCGTCACGACGAACGACAAAAAGGAAAAGGAAGAAAATTGTTGTGGGGGGGAAGCCAGGTTGAACTGGTAGGGCATTCTGCTTGAAGGACAGGAGTGGGAGACAAAGGGTTGTTTTCCGGGGGCTGGGATGGAGGCTTTGTTGCCGCTGACACATCATGAAGGGAATGGACAATCCTATTTTTTTGCCTCAGTGGGGGCAATGGAGGCAAGCGTAGAATGAGGATTTAGTTAGAAAGTTCGGACACTAAAATGTTGGGAAAAAGGGGGGGGGCCTGTTATATTGGCTTTTCCCAAAAGAGGTTTGGTAATGAATGGTTGTCCAGAGCTTTGGTTTTAATTGTTGGGGGATAAAATGTAAGGAAAATGCGTACCATTCATTGACAACTGGGAAAACTTTAGGGCCGAAAGAATTATGCCGGGAGGGGGTTCATTTACCCAGGGCAGGTGGGGGTTTTCTGCAAAACTCATTTGAGGGTTGTTAGGACTTTTAAAATGGGATTAGTTAGGGGTAGGGTTTTTTGAAATGAATAATGAATAGGTATATTGACTTATGCTCTATATTAAGAATCTTAATAGTAACTGTCAGGAAAAACTTGGGTAATGAAAATTTTTCAGAAATTGTGTAAAAACAAGATAAATAGGAAAAATGTGCAGAAGAAAAAAAATATGATGGATTTTATGTACAGTCGAAGTGAAAAGAAAAAAAATTTAAATAAACTACTTTTTGGTAAATGTGGGGGAACTTTGATATCATTGCATTAACTGAAACGGGTATGTTTTAAAGAGTGGGATATGACTGCTGAGTGAAATATTCAGGGTTTTAAGTTATTCAATGTGGATGTGTAAGGGGAAGGGGGGGAGAGTTGCATTTTTGTTCGAGAAAATTAATTGTTGAAAAAAAAAAAAGGGGTATAAAAATAGTGGGCAGTAAAGATCTGTTTTGGGTAGAGTTCGTGGAAGGGGCAAAAAAAACTAATTTAGGTGTAATATACCGACCCCCAGCTTGGTCCTAAGGGAGACTTCTTTTGGACGAAATTGTTAGGGGTTTGGACACAGTAAAAGTAGTCATAGTAGGGGACTTTAATTTAGCCAAATGACTGAATTTTTTGACAGGGAATCTAGATCCCGTCTTCATGGAAACAGTTCAGGACGTTTTTTTAAAAAGGTGTAATGAAACCCACCCGGGGGAATAAAATTTCTGACCTAGTTTGTCAAATAAGGGAAAAACTCGTGAAAATTGGAGATTTGAAGAGCTTGGGGCAAGTGATCCAAAAACCTACCCTTTGCATTAATTGGGGAAAGCAAGAAAATGATAATACAGTAAAATCCCGTTTTCGTTCTGCCGATTAATGGTTGGGGAAAATCTTCTAATCTTTATTGGGGTTATTAGCTAAAATTTTATTGACGAAAAACATCTTATGAATTGAAGGGATTGCTTTTATGATTGTTTCTTAAAATGACACAGTGCCCCAAATATTACTTCCCAGAGAGAAAAAGGTTTAAAAATAACGATCCCAATGGGTTAAAGGAGCTAAAAGATCTATTTGGGGGGGAAAAAAGGGGAAATTTTTAACCACAGAGAGGAGAGTTAACCTTTCGACCAAATATGTTCAGCTTAAAAAAAAGTAAAAAGGCGATTGAAAGGCTAAACGTGAATATAAATTAGAGTTGCTAATGAATCAAAGACAAAACCAAGGGGTTTTTCAAGTGTATAGGGGCGAAGGTGAAGGAAAAAGTGGAAATTTCTGGTAATGAACGGATAATAATGGAAAGTTCCCTTATTTAATGACTATTTTTTGCAGTTTTTTCAAGGGAAAAGTAATGAATTCCGTAAAAAAAAAAATTTTTTTTAGTTCCTGATGAATTCAAGTTAAACTATATTTCTGTCACGAGGGACATGGTTTTTTAAACAGTAGACAAAATGAAACAAAAAAAGCCCCCGGGGCCCGTGAGTTGTTTTTAAAGGGTACTTAAGGAATGCAAGATGGAGCTTAGTCAGCATTAACGAGTGTATTCAATGCGTCCATCCTTACCAGTGTTGTGCCAGAGATGTGGAAGATGGCTGTGGTTCCTATATTCAAATCAGGGGAAAAAGTCCACTCCTTCAAATTACCGTCCAATAAGCCTGACATCTATAGTGGGCAAGTTATAAGAATCAATTATAGCTGACATTATCAGAAGTCACCTTGAAGAGCATAACTTGATAAATGAATCTCAGCATGGATTCCGAGAGGTCGTTCCTGCTGACAAACTTACTGACGTTCTTCAATAGAACATTTGAGGCAGTTGACAGTGATAAGGAATATGATATTGTTTATTTGGATTTTAGTAAAGCCTTCGACAGAGTACCTCACAAGAGACTCTTAAGAAAAGTGGCAGCTCATGGTATAGGAGGTAAAGTTCTAGCATGGATTGAGGCATGGCTTACCAATAGAAAGCAGAGAGTTACCATTAATGGAGTGAAATCTGAATGGGGATTAGTCACTAGTGGCGTTCCACAAGGATCAGTTTTAGGTCCTCTCTTGTTCATAATTTACATTAATGACCTTGATGAAGGGATTACTAGTGACATGAGTAAGTTTTGTAGATGAATGGTTCAGAGAACCGACATGTTGATAAATTAGACACATGTGCAACTCTTGGGTATCTTTATTGAGGAAACGTTTCGCCACACAGTGGCTTCATCAGTCCATACATAGGAGAAACTTGAAGAACAGGAGGGAATGAGGTAACAGTCCTCAACTTGAGTCGATGTGTTCACTCAAGATTGATTGGAATGAAAACATGACTCAAGGTTGAGGGAATGATTACTCATTCTCCTCCTGTTCTTCAAGTTTCTCCTATGTATGGAATGATGAAGCCACTGTGTGGCAAAACGTTTCCTCAATAAAGATACCCAAGAGTTGCACATGTGTCTAATTTATCAACATGAGTAAGTTTGCTGTGATACAAAGATAGGCCGTATAATTCACTCTGAGGAGGATATCAATGAACTCCAGGACGATTTGAACAAATTAATGTCTTGGTTGAGAAATGGGAGATGAAATTTAATGTGGATAAAATGTAAGGTACTTGCCCTTGGTAATGAAAATAACCCTCGAAGCTATAATCTAGGTGAAGTAGAGCTTGGTCATACAGAATGTGAAAAAGACTTGGGAGTCATGGTAAGCAGAAATCTAAAGCCAAGGGCAGCAGTGCCTCAGTGTGCGCAACAAGGCCAACAGATTCTTGGATTTATCTCAAGAAGTAAAAGTAAAAAAACCCCAAAAGTTATTTTACAGCTCTATACATCATGTGAGGCCTCATTAGATTTGCGCCATTTTTGGTCCCCTTACTACGGATGGACTAGACTTTTAGAGAACATACAGAGAAAATGACAAAAATGATTTCTGTGAAAGGAACCCCCCGTATAAAGAAGATTTAAAACCCTTTAAAATCTCCACCTCTGGAGAGGTAGAATGAGGGGAGTTCATTAAAGTTATAAGTGGATGACGGGATAAACAAGGGAGACATTAATAAGTCTGGGGTGTCAAACCCAGGAAAGAACCGGAAAAATGGATTTAAGTTGGATAAATTAGATTAGAAAGGCATAGGTAAGTATGGTTTTCTAACGGTGTAATGCGGGAAACATTTTCCCCCAGTGGGGTGAAGAGGCTGGCCCCTTGGGTACTTTAAAAAGAGACGGGAAAAATATAAAAGCGGGAGGGGCTGGGTTTGTTGGGGTTGGGGGGGGGGAGTTTTTCTTGAGTAGTTTTGGGTAGATGTCGTTTTAAAGGACCCCCTCTAGGGGCCCCGTAGGCCTTCTGCAGTGTTCCTCCTTTTATGTTTTATGTAAAAGTCCTACCCTCAATAACCAACAGGTAGACGTTCCACTCATTACTACCCTATTTCCAAACCAATACTTTCTTGTCCCTTTTAAATCTAAACTTATCTAATTTAAATCCTTATGGGGTTTTCTTTGGGGAATTTTCTCAAGACCTTGTTAAATCCCCTTTATTAATACCTATTTCCACTTAACCCCTTCATCAGGGGCTCCCTATTCTCCCTTAAAAGTGAAATGTAACTTAAGATCTTCAAACTTTTTCATAAGGAAATTTTTAATGTTATGTATTAATTTAGTCATTCGCTGAATGTTTTTTTAACGAATTTTTCCATTCTTAAAATGGGACCCGAATTTAACTCATAAATTGGTGAGGGTTCTAATGATGTATAAAATGCAGTATGCCTCGGACTTCTGTTTCTTACACTTCTTGATATAAATCCCCGTAATCTATTTTCCCTTTTTACTACGCTTAGGCATTGCTGTTTGGTTTAAAAGGGTTTCTGCTTCCATAACCCCCCCGTCCTTTTCGCAAACTGTATGGTTAATTCTACATTATTTAAATTATAAGTGCAGGGGTTATGGACACTCCGACTTCGAACCCTTGCATTTATCTACATTGAACTGATCGCCATTTTCTACCCAAAATAATTTTCTAAATCCCCCGAAGTTTCCCCAAATATTTGAATCAATTTTATCTCTGTCATCGGGAAAATTCTCATACAATAATTCCCCTTCAAAAATCATGATATTTTTAAACAACAAACGGGGCCCCAAGACTGATCCTGGGAACGCCATTGTTATGATCCCCACTGGAAATTTTAACCCCTTTATGGACACTCTCTGTTCCCGTCTGTGAGCCATGATTCGACCACGAGAGCACCCCTTCCCCCCCAAACCCTGACTGCTACTTTTTTCACAGCTCGGGGCGGAATCTATCAAATGCCCTTTCTAAAAAATTTGTAAATAATATCAAATTCTTTATGTGGTCAACCCCTCAAAAGCTTTACTGAAAAAGTTAATAAATTTGTTAGACAAGACCCCGGCCTTTTGAACCATTTTAGTATCATTAATAAAGCATGCTTATCGAGTGGTTTTATTCTAGCTATAAAATTGGCCTTTAAATAATTTGCCCACATTTAGGTCAGGGTTTTTGGGGGGGTAATTTGACGGGAACGACTTTCCCCTGTTTAAAAAAGGAATTAATTAGCCATCTTCCCCATATCAGACCTGCACCGTTTGAAGAGATAAATTAAAAATATTAGTTAATGGTTCACAGACTTCCATTTTGCATTCCTTTAGAACCCTTGAAAAAACCTCATCAGGACCGGTGACTTATTTTGCTTCAGTCGGTCTATCTGCTTCACAACCATTTCACTAGTGACTGTGATGTTACATAATTTTCTTCTTCGGGATCCACTATAAAAATTAATTACGGAATATTATTTGTGTCTTCCTGTGTAAAAACCGAGAGAAAATAATTATTTAAAATCGAGCACATTTCATTCTCATTGTCAGTAAGGTGCCATAGTTATTTTTAAGGGGACCTATCTTATCTCTGACTTTTGTTCTATAGACGGGAAAAAAAACTTTTTGGGTTAGTTTTAGAAATCCCTAGCAACTTTAATTTCATAGTCCCTTTTAGCTTTTCTTATCCCCTTTTTTAATGTCCCCCCTTAATGTCAATATACTGTTTCAAAAAGATGACCCTCGCCTCTTTTGATACGCCTATAAATTCCTTTCTTATCCCCTAGTAGATATTTCAGCCTATTATTCACCCATTTGGGGTCATTTCTATTTGATCTAATTTCCTTATAAGGGATAACGTTCTTTGAGCAGCATGTATTGTGTTCAGAAAATGTCATATTGATAGCTCTCTTCGTTACCCAGCAACAGATGATAAGTGTTCTCTAAGCCCATCGTAATTGCTAGGCGAAAATCTGGGATGTTACTGAGTTATCCCTCTATCATACTTCCCTTCAATTCTACATGTAATTGATTTGTGGTCGCTGGACCCAATTCCTCTGAAATTCTAAATTATTAAACAAGGGATTCATTGTTTGCCAGAACTAAATCAAGCAGGTTATTACCCTTGTAGGTTCTGTCACAAACTGCTTCAAAAAACAATCCTGAAACTACTTCTAAAAATTTGTATGATTCTAAATTTTCCCCGTTAAGAAATTCCAATCAATATGACTAAAGTTAAAGTCTCCAAATTACTACATTATCGTGCCTTGTGGCCCTAACAATTTCCTCCCCTAGTAGTCTCCCCTGGTCCCTATCTAAATTTGGGGGACGGTATATCACACCTAAAATTAATTTTTCATGCCCCTCTGAAAATTCTATCCAAACAGACTCTGTATGTGTTACTTCAGACTTAATACCTGTTTTATGCAACAGTTCAAGCGATCTCGGACATACAATGCCACCCCCCCCCCTTCCCGATACTTCTATCTACTTGGAACGATTTAAAACCCTGAATGTGGGCATTCTGCAGGCATGTCCCGACTTTTGAATTAAACCACGTCTCAGTAATGGCAATTACATCTATGTTGCCTGCACTAGCAACTAGTCTCAACTCGTCCATCTTATTCCTAGCACTGCGACTATTTGTGTAAAAAATATTTAATGACCCTCCTATCTCTTTACCTTCCTGCTCCTTTCTGTTATTCCACTAAACCTATTACTGTCATTGTCAATTAGTGCCACTGGCTTTCCAATATCCTCCTTCCCATATATTGCATAAGTGTCTCAATCTTCAACTTGTCGGTTTTTTAAACCAATTATCACACCATGTATTATTGGTAACGACTTAGAGCTCCTGGAGAGCGAAACGTTGCCACAATATCACATTAGTTGCACATATTGCCGGTAATTCTACCAACATTAATACAACCTTCCCTCAAAGCTACCCAAGAATTTACTTTTCCCTTACCCCAGACACCAATCCAACCGTGATAATAATTAGATATTTTGCCGTGACAGTAACGAAGAGGATATTGTACCGTGATAATATAGTGTAATAAATCTTATTTCACCTTCGATATAAAAGGAATTACCAAGAAAACTCTGTCTTCAAGACGGAACTTGTAATTTTGAAAATAGGTTAGACAAATACATGGGTAAAGAACATGGGTGTGGGTTGGACCTGCCTCGCATGGCGCACACACACACACACCAGGAGCTATGACTCGACCCCTGCAAACCCCAATTAGGCGGTACACACCACACACCAAAACACACACACACAACACACACACACCACACACACACACCACCGTATATATTTTAAAAATAGGGAG
>NC_069470.1:13050768-13055768 GCF_026875155.1 Cherax quadricarinatus
TAAGGCAGTGGAACGAGGCGGTAAGAATGGTGAGGTACCAAATTCCTTCGACAGTTTCCAAAGCTGGTGTAAATGGACCCAATACGCAAGGACCCAATAGTCGTTAGCAGTCGTTAGTAGTCGTTAATAGTCGTTAACAGTCGTTAGTAGTAAACGGTAAGTCCAGGGATTTGAGAAATTGGAACAAACTGTATAAGGAAGGAGAGAAGAAACTCGATACACAGTCTCTCTCTCTCTCTCTCTCCCCCTTTCTCCTCTCTCTCTCTCTCTCTCTTCTCTCTCTCCTCTCTCTCTCTCCTCTCTTTTCTCTCTCTCTCTCTCTCCCTAATTATTTCTTTTACCCTTCCCCTCCTTTTCCCCTTTTCCTCCTTTTTTCCCTTCTCCCCAAGGAGCCTTGTTGATGGGGGGTAACCTGACCTGACCTGAGGTTCACCAGCGTCCAGATGTTGATTTAGCCCAAGACGGTTCTCTTGAAGAAAATATATATTAATATATATATATATATATTTATATATATATATATATATATTATATATATATATATATTTATATAATATATAATATAGGGAGTACCACCTCTAGAACTTTTCCTGGGGACCCTCATCCTCAGAGAAAAAAAATAAACTTGCTTCAGGGAAAACTCAAGGTTTTACCTGAAGCTGTTTGAGAATTTCCTCCTACCACCCCTATATTCAAGTATGTTTTTTTTAAAAGACAAAAATTTTATTGGCCAACATTCACAAAAATATAACAGAAAGTAAAACAACATAGGTAACTCAGGCTACATCTCGAATACTTCGTCCAGCTCCCCTGCGGTGGGCCGCGTGCCCAGAATGCTGCAGGCATTTCCTCTCTGGATCGCAACACTGAGTCTCTGAAAGAGAAAGCTGGTCCCCCTGTGGTCCTTGGTTTTTATGATGAGCTTTTCACCCAACTCTTTGAGGAACTTTAGAGCACACTTGCCCCATGCTTCTAGGGTCTCCGACCCTATTGGAATGAAGTTATAGCAAGGGGGAAGGTCTTCATATTTTCGGATCTTCTGGGTCTCCCCGTGGCTGGCAGCTCACCCCTTCCACTACGGAGTATTGGCAAGTAGGTGTCTGCCCAAAGTGGCAGCACAGGTGTAGTCCGGCAATCTGCTTTTCCATCCTTCCAGGGTAGCTAGTGGCTCCATCAGGACGCTTTTGACTTCCATCAAACTCTGTCTTGGGGTTCCCGTTTGAGCTGGGCAACGGTGTGGCGAGGCTTCTCTTTATGCCATTGACCTCCTCATGTCTGGCATACTTCCTTCTGCTGTGTGACACACAAGACCCTGAAGTCCGAATTGATCAGCTGTCGCCCTGCCGCAAATACACCTATGTTCGGTGAGGATGGGGGCGGCTTTGGCGAAGAGCAACACCAATCCGAATGGCCTGTGGGTCGAGGGCGGGTGCCCAGGGAGGAATTGGGAACAGCTAAAAAGGAAATCTCCTGAGTGTGGTGCCTTCACTGCAGGAGACGAGCTTTGTTCTTTCCTGAAGCATTGGAGAGCATTGTGTTGGCGATTTTTTCCATGATCGGTTTGTCCCAGTGGGACTGTTTGTGCTGTTTGGGAGGAGCTGGTCTACTGGAGGAGTCTGTAAGGGTGTCCCACCGAATCGCTGCTTCAGTAAACCTGGGGTCTTGAGCTCCTACCACATCTCTCAAGCGTTCGGGCACTATCTTCTTGACTAATGCACTGGAAGCCAAACACGAAGACAGAAAAGCAGGTAAAGCAACATGCGTTGCTTTACCTGCAACATGCGTTGCTTTACGCACTCCTATACCTCCCAGTTGCACTGGGAGGGTTGCCTGATCCCATTGCTCATCCTCTAGTGACAGGTTCAGTGCCTTCTTAAAAGTTGATCTCAGGTGTGCATCATATTCATCGAGTGTTGGGTTGTCAAAAGAGGGTGCACACCTCAAGAAGTGAGTCTTGGAATAGTAAGGCATCTTGTGAGGAGATACAGAGCATCATGGGCATCAAGATCGCTTATTCTCTCCTCCATTCTCATCAGGTCATTCAATGTCGTGCAGAATAAGTAAAACGCTATTTTGGCTTAAATAGCAACGCTCTTCTTGCCGAATAAGTCAAACGAAAATTGTGTATGCAATAATTTCGCAAAAATTATTCTAAACCTAAGGAAAAAAATATGTTTCATTGTGTTTGTTTATTATCAAATTATTGTAAAATTATTATTTAGTTGGGTTAGGCTAAATTAAACTGCGCTTGTTTTAATAAGGTTAGGCAAGTTTCCTAAGGTTCTTTTGGTACAAAATTATTATTTTTTTACATTAACATAAATGAAAAAATATATCTTTAAACGTATAAGAGAAAATTTTAGAAAGGACTGAATTTCAAACGAGTTCTTGCTAACTGACCAATTTAACAATTCAGCACAAAGTATATTATATATATATATATATATATATATATATATATATATTTATATATATATATATATATATATATATATATATATATATATTTCAACAAGTTGGTCGTTCTCCCACCGAGGCAGGTGACCCAAAAAGAAAGAAAATCCCCAAAAGAAAATACTTTCATTATCATTCAACACTTACCTAACCTTATTATAACGAGATCAATTTATTTTAGCCTAACCCAACCAAATATATTTTAGATTTGTTTACAATAATACTAAACAAACTCAGTGAAATATATTTTTTTTCGTTAGGTTCAGAATGATTTTGGCGAAATTATTGCATACACAAATTTTCACTTGTCCTATATGGCAAGATGAGCGTTGCTATTTAAGCCAAGATCGCAAGTTCTGCCTATTCGGCACGACATATATATATATATATTATATATATATATATATATATATATATATATATATATATATATATATATATATATATACAATATATATATATATATATATATATATATATATATATATATAATATATATATATATATTATATATATATATATATATATATATGCTTCAGCTTCATATTGTTCTATATATCGAAATTGATGTGAGTGTTCTGCTAGTGGAAGCGGAAGATGGATAATAAAGCTTCAGTCTCTCTACTTTATTTAGGTTCTTGGTACACAGACAGTGTGTGCCCAGCCCGGAGGACCGTGCCCGGGAGAGTGTGACGGAGTACACCTTGTTGACTGAGCTCTGCTGCCTAAATGAGGCCGAGTAAGCATGGTGCTGGCTGAGATTGGTAGGTCTATAGGCGGCAGCACCACAGTGCCCAGCTGGGCATACACATGGAGATGAACTCTTCTCCAGGCTGAGGGACTGACCACCTCAAATATTTTTTCTCGTAAGTTGATGGACTGATTGCATTATCTTTATTTCATTACTACTGCTCCCTTCGTATCTGACTGAAGAAACCTACTTTGTAGGCGATATCATGTGGGAGTTCGAACACGTGGATTGGGTAAAAATACTCACGTAGGCTGGAAGTACGTATATTGTAACTGAAGTATGTGGAAGGGCGCCACAGCCGAACCTGCCTCTCTCTGCCCCTTGGCTAGACTGACTAAGGAGTGCCCATGGGCGAGGGGGCGCTTGAAATCCTGCTAGGTCAGCAACAATATGAATACAGCCAGTGACTCAGGCAGAGACGGTTGGTAGTGAGTCATCTACTGGTACACTGGTTACTGGTAACTGGTTACTACTACTGAGAGGCGAAACATTTCATCATTAAAGATACCTAACTGTTGAATATGTGTTTTAATCCACAAAATGCCACATACCGACCTGCCATGACAGTGTCCGCCATCGAAGACACCAAGACTCCAAGCAACCATCAAACAAATCTTTAAATGGGCTGCAGAAAACGATATTAAGTTCAATGAAGAGAAATTTCAACGACTCAGATGTGGAAAACTTGAGAAAATTAAAACTGTATCGGAGTATAAAACAAATTTTAACCACACATTAGACAGAAAAACTAATGTGAGGGACCTGAGAGTGATCATGTCAAAAGATCTCACCTTCAAAGATAACAATGTATCTGCAAGAAAACTGATAGGATGGATAATGAGAACCTTCAATACTAGGGACGCCAAGTTCATGATAATTCTCTTCACATCGTTTACTCTCTCTAGGCTGGAATACTGCAGTACACTGCCTCCTTTAAGGCAGGCGAAATTGCTGACCTGGAGAATGTATAGAGAACTTTCACGGCACACATAAATACGATCAAACACCTAAATTACTGGGAACGGTTAAAGTCCCTGGATTTGTATTCCTTGGAATGCAGGCGAGAAAGATACATGACAATAGACACTTGGAAAATCCTAAACTTGCACATAAAAATCACTCCCTACGAAAGCAAAAGACTCGGCATGAGATGTAACAGTCCCCCAATGAAAATCATGAATACACTGAGACACAACACAATAAGTGTCAGGGGCCCCAAGACTGTTCAACTGCCCCAGCATACATAAGGGGGATTACCAATAGACCCCTGGCTGTCTTCAAGAAGGCACCGGACAGGCACCTAAGTCAGTACCCGACCAGCCGGGCTGTGGTACTTACGTGTGTTTACATGCGGCCAACAATAACACCCTGGTTGATCAGACCCTGATCCATCAATTGACCTGGTCACAGACCGGGCCTGCGGGGGCGCTGACCCACGAAACCCTCTCCAGGTAGTTACACTTGTGCCCTTGTACCTAATATACACGTGAGTGTATACTCACTGACTCACAAATATGGTCTGCGTGAGTGTATAAATAGTTTAGAAAAACCCACAAATTGTTGAATGAGACTTGCGCAAGACTTGGGAATATTTATTTAAAGGTTTCACTCGCCAGAGGCTTCAGTTTACCAGAGAGAAGAGTGGAAGATTGCAGGATTATGGACTGATAAGTGTATTCGGCTGATGAAGACTGTATGGGTGTAGGTGGATATGACTTTGATCTGCCTAGCATGGGCCAGTAGGCCTCCTGCAGTGCTCCTTCTTTCTTGGTTTAGAAAGACACGTAAGCAAACA
>NC_069470.1:13060768-13080768 GCF_026875155.1 Cherax quadricarinatus
AACGTTTCGCCTACACAGACTTCTTTACGCGAGTATAGAAGAGCATAAGTAGTAGAGATGTGAAAACGATGTCACAGACCGGGCCGCGGGGGCGTTGACCCCCGGAACTCTCTCCAGGTAAACTCCAGGTAAACTCCATCACCCTTAAAAACGTCGTGGTGAAACGTTTCCTGAACTGCATTAATGTTGGTAGAATTACCGACAACATGTTAAATAAAAAGACACAAGTGCAACTAATTTGACATTGTGGCAACGTTTCCCTCTCCAGAAACATGACAAAGTTCCTGGAGAGCGAAACGTTGCCACAATAAAATGTCACAATTGTTGCACTTGTGTCCTTTTATCCGTTTCCTGAACTGTGTACAAGTGTCTTCCACATCCTGTCGGTATCTCAATACTTGACTCACGAAATCGTAATGATACGATTGTAAACAAACCATACCACGGGTGGGGTTAGAACCCGCGGTCAGAGAGTCACAAAACTCCAGACCGTCGCGTTAGCCACTGGGCCAGCTACTACACCATTTCCCACTTAAAGTCGTTGTTTTAAGGTGGTCAGTCCCTCAGCCTGGAAAAGAGTTGTGTTCCATTGTCTGGAACAACGTGAGGCTGTACAGCCTGTCGGTATAGTGTACCTTTTTAATAATCATTGTGAACACTTGCTGGTTAAACTGTACAATAGCCGAATTATCAATTTAAATGTGTTACAGGTCCCTTTTTGTGCTATTTTTCAAGACGAGTTGTTCAAAACTGGCATGAACGACAGATTGATGGACTGAACACATCGACTCCAGGCTGAGGGACTGATTACCTCATACTCCTCCTCTCCTTACGCCTTCCTCTTTGTATTGGACTGATGAAGCCACTGTGTGGCGAAACGTTTCCTGGATAAAGATTCCCATATGCTGCGTAAGTGTCTCAATCTTCAACTTGTCGGTTTTTCAAACCATTCATCACACATGAACGACAGTGCACCAATTCCCACGAACAACATGAAAGTCGAACACTTGGATTGTCCCCCACAATCGCCGGATCTAAATATTATCGAGCATCTGTGGGGTCAATTGGAATAGCAAGTCAGGAAGCAATTTCCTGCACTGTCATCTCTGGAAGAGTAAGAGCAGGTTTTGTCTGAGATATGGCTCAACATTTCCCCTGGATATTCTTCAAATGTATATGAATCAATTCTTCGACGAACTGGAGCTGTTTGAGCTGCAAATGGAGGACCGACTCCATATTGAAAATAAAAAATGTTAGAGAAGAAATACCTTTGATGAGTTCCGAGAGTCTACTCCCGGAGCCCGACCATGGTTCAGGCTCGTCTGGTGCTAGGTTTACCTGGAGTTTACCTGGAGAGGGTTTCGGGGATCAACGCCCCCGCGGCTCGGTCTGAGACCAGGCTTCGTTACTGCTGTTACAGGCTGTTACTACTGATCGCACGCAATCCAACGTACGAACCACAGCCCGGTTGGTCAGGTACTGACTTTAGGTTCCTGTCTAGTGCCTGCTTAAAGACAGCCAGGGGTCTATTGGTAATCCCCCTCATGTATGCTGGGAGGCAGCTGAACAGTCTTGGACCCCTGACACTATTATTCTGTCCAACCCTCAGTGTATATACACATCATTATGATAGATCAGCATAACTATACACACACACAGGATATACACACTGAAAGGTGTCTGTCTCTCAGTGTATATACAGTGATGAGAATTTAAAGTCGTGATCTCTCTATCTTCCCTGAACTCCGATGCAGTCAATTTGAGATCAACACATAACCTAACCATCTTCTTTTCGTTCTTCGAAAAGTCTACTGCCTTCGAGCTCTGTTATTCTTCGTCGTCGCCTAAAGACGGCACGACTCTCTCTTTCAAGTCAGCATTTTCTTTATGTCAGCAGCACACTGCTAATGACACTAGCTCATGTTCTCGTTAATCACATTACCATCACTTAATAACTTCCTAGTAGATATTCCCCCGGCTATTTTTAAATAGTCCTCCAGTTATTAGCACCAACGAGCCACATTGTAGATTCTGGCCCACCTCCGAGGCCTACCACTCTGGATGTACCATTTCCAAGGAAAAAATATCGTAAAATAACAAATCATTTAATGACACGCAAAAAGCAACGGAAAAATAATTTTGATGCGAAAATGAGGCTAATTTCGGGTCACAAATTGAGGTTAAAGTTTACGAGTATTATTCTGAGGATGTACAGGGGAAAATGACTCTCTCTCTCTCTCTCTCTCTCTCTCTCTCTCTCTCTCTCTCTCTCTCTCTATGTCTGTCTCTCTCTCTCTCTCTCTCTCTCTCTCTCTGTCTGTCTGTCTCTCTCTGTCTCTCTGTCTGTCTGTCTCTCTCTGTCTCTCTCTCTGTCTGTCTCTCCTCTCTCTCTCTCTCTCTCTCTCTCTCTCTCTCTCTCTCTCTCTCTATGTCTGGCGTAGACCGTATACCTGAAAGATACATAAAAGACATTTCTGGGGGTCAACGCCCCCGCTGAACCCAGTCTCTGATACAAAAAGCTATCACACACACACACACACACACACACACACACACACACACACACACACACACACACACACACACACACCACACACACGCACGCACACACTCACACACACACACACACACACACACACACACACACACACACACACACACACAGTAACAGCCTAGTTGATCAGGCCCTGATCCATCGGGAGGCCTGGTCATGGACCGGGCCGCGGGGGCGTTGATCCCCGGAATAACCTCCAGATAACCTCCAGGTAAACCAAATAAAAATTAACCAAACAATTTGGACCCAAAGTAACAATTTTAAACCAAATTAAAATTTTTTAACCAAATAGTTTTGAGCCAAAATAACTTTTAACCAAGTTAACAATTTTTAACCCAACAATTTTGACACAAAATAAAAATTTTAAACCAGCCTAACAATTATTAACCAAACAATTCAAACCCAAAGTAACAATTTTGACCCAAAGTAACAATTATTTTCTTAGATGGAGGCAGGAAGCCGGAATAATTAGGAACAAAGGAAGCAGCGGTGTTGCTGAGGTAGACACCAGACTGGAATACTAATGACCACTAACAACCACACTGAGGCGATAATGACAGGCTCTTGATCCCAGCAAGTGGAGCCACAACTCTTATTCACTTAAGGCTGATTACCTGAGAGAGAGAGAGAGAGAGAGAGAGAGAGAGAGAGAGAGAGAGAGAGAGAGAGAGAGAGAGAGAGAGAGAGAGAGAGAGAGAGAATGGGAGAAAAAATGAGAGGAAGAGAATGAGAGAATGAGAACAAAAATGAGAGAATGAGAAAAAAAATGAGAAAATGAGAACAAAAATGAGAGAATGAGAACAAAAATGAGAGAATGAGAACAAAAATGAGAGAATGAGAACAAAGATGAGAGGATGAGAACAAAAATGAGAGAATGAGAACAAAAATGAGAGAATGAGAACAAAAATGAGAGAATGAGAACAAAGATGAGAGGATGAGAACAAAAATGAGAGAATGAGAACAAAAATGAGAGAATGAGAACAAAAATGAGAGAATGAGAACAAAAATGAGAGAATGAGAACAAAAATGAGAGAATGAGAACAAAAATGAGAGAATGAGAACAAAAATGAGAGAATGAGAACAAAAATGAGAGAATGAGAACAAAAATGAGAAAATGAGAACAAAAATGAGAGAATGAGAACAAAGATGAGAGAATGAGAACAAAAATGAGAGAATGAGAACAAAAATGAATGAGAACAAAAATGAGACAATGAGAACAAAAATGAGAGAGAAACTAGACACTACCAAATTAATCCCCTTATAGAAATCCTTTAAAAGGGGGATTTTTTTTTAAAGCACTTCCTAACTGTCCCTGATCAAGCAGACTGTTGGTACCACTAACGCACGCACGGTACCAAGACTAGGCATTCTTGCCTTACTGATCCATCAAACTGTTGCTACGTCTGAAACCCCCTCAAAATATATCCACTGTTAGGTGAAGAGATTTTTTCGGGGGTCAACGCCCCCGCGGCCCGGTCCGTGACCAGGCTCAGCCGCGACTACACACACACACACACACACACACACACACACACACACACACACACACACACACACACACACACACATACACAAGGGGAATCACTAAAACGCCTTTAATATGAATAGAATGTCTATTTTCTCCAATCTATTGTCTATTAGTTGGGCCTTCAATGCGTTGGAGTGCATGGAGCGTGCACCAACAACCTGCTGGACCAGGCTGTCAACCACCCTATACACCGTGTACGTTAGGCCCATATTGGAGTAAGCGTCACCAGTTTGGAACCCACACCTAGCCAAGCACGTAAGGAAATTAGAGAAAGTGCAAAGGTTTGCAACAAGACTAGTCCCAGAGCTAAGAGGTATGTCCTGCGAGGAGAGATTAAGGGAAATCAACCTGACGACACTGGAGGACAGGAGAGATAGGGAAGACATGATAACGACATACAAAATACTGAGAGGAATTGACAAGGTGGACAGAGACAGGATGTTCCAGAGATTGGACACAGCAACAAGGGGACACAGTTGGAAGTTGAAGACTCAGATGAATCACAGGGATGTTAGGAAGTATTTCTTCAGCCACAGAGTAGTCAGTAAGTGGAATAGTTTGGGAAGTGATGTAGTGGAGGCAGGATCCATACATAGCTTTAAGCAGAGGTATGATAAAGCTCACGGCTCAGGGAGAGTGACCTAGTAGCGACCAGTGAAGAGGCGGGGCCAGGAGCTCGGACTCGACCCCCGCAACCTCAACTAGGTGAGTACAACTGGGTGAGTACAACTGGGTGAGTACAACTGGGTGAGTACAACTAGGTGAGTACACATGGTCTAGGGCCTAGTCAGTAGAAAGATGCAAATTTCACAGTCCATATTTAGCAAGTATAAACAGACCTATCTATCAGTGTATTTGTCTATCTACATATCTATCAGCCTATTTGTCTATCTGTATATCTATCAGTCTATTTGTGTATCTGTATATCTATCGGTCTATTTGTGTATCTTTATATCTATCAGCCTATTTGTCTATCTGTATACCTATCAGTCTATTTGTGTATCTGTATATCTATCAGTCTATTTGTATATCTAACAGTCTATTTGTGTATCTGTATATCTATCAGTCTATTTGTGTATCTGTAAATCTATCAGTCTATCTGTATATGTATCATTCTATTTGTTTATCTATATATCTATCAGTCTATTTGTCTATCTGAACATCTATCAGTCTATTTGTCTATCTGTATACCTATCTATCTGTATATCTATCAGTCTATTTGTCTATCTGAATATCTATCAGTCTATTTGTCTATCTGTATACCTATCTATCTGTATATCTATCAGTCTATTTGTCTATCTGAATATCTATCAGTCTATTTGTCTATCTGTATACCTATCTATCTGTATATCTATCAGTCTATTTGTCTATCTGAATATCTATCAGTCTATTTGTCTATCTGTATACCTATCTGTATATCTATCAGTCTATTTGTCTATCTGAATATCTATCAGTCTATTTGTCTATCTGTATACCTATCTATCCGTATATCTATTTATCTATTATTCATCTTTCACTAAATATTAACTACGCCGCAGAGTGAATACACTGAAGAAAATGCGTATTTCTGAGCGAACAATGCGTATCAACGTAACGCGTCGTTTCTGATGGGTTCTGAGTGGCGAGTAGTTTCCACTCAGACCTCGGATTGACAAGCAATCTCTACCCATCCGGTAATTACCACAATATCAATTTAATTCCACTTCCATCTGCTTTTCAATTCTCATTTCATATCAATTGAGTTTTTTTCTGTTTCAACTCTGGTCATCAATTTCTGTTTAAATGATATTGATATTAGTTTTAGATTCTAGGTTAAGCTAGGCATGTGTTTTGTGTTATTCCGGTCTTAAGTATTTAGATTCAGATTTTGTCGCACCAGTGGCTAGTTTGTGTACCTCATATCCATCCTGTGGATGGTAGTGGCTAGTTTATTGTGTACCTCATATCCATCCTGTGGATGGTAGTGGCTAGTTTATTGTGTACCTCATATCCATCCTGTGGATGGTAGTGGCTAGTTTGTTGTGTACCTCATATCCATCCTGTGGATGGTAGTGGCTAGTTTGTGTACCTCATATCCATCCTGTGGATGGTAGTGGCTAGTTTGTGTACCTCATATCCATCCTGTGGATGGTAGTGGCTAGTTTATTGTGTACCTCATATCCATCCTGTGGATGGTAGTTGCTAGTTTGTGTACCTCATATCCATCCTGTGGATGGTAGTGGCTAGTTTATTGTGTACCTTATATCCATCCTGTGGATGGTAGTGGCTAGTTTATTGTGTACCTCATATCCATCCTGTGGATGGTAGTTGCTAGTTTGTGTACCTCATATCCATCCTGTGGATGGTAGTGGCTAGTTTATTGTGTACCTCATATCCATCCTGTGGATGGTAGTTGCTAGTTTGTGTACCTCATATCCATCCTGTGGATGGTAGTGGCTAGTTTATTGTGTACCTTATATCCATCCTGTGGATGGTAGTGGCTAGTTTATTGTGTACCTCATATCCATCCTGTGGATGGTAGTTGCTAGTTTGTGTACCTCATATCCATCCTGTGGATGGCAGTGGCTAGTTTATTGTGTACCTCATATCCATCCTGTGGATGGTAGTTACTAGTTTGTGTACCTCATATCCATCCTGTGGATGGTAGTGGCTAGTTTATTGTGTACCTTATATCCATCCTGTGGATGGTAGTGGCTAGTTTATTGTGTACCTCATATCCATCCTGTGGATGGTAGTTGCTAGTTTGTGTACCTCATATCCATCCTGTGGATGGTAGTGGCTAGTTTATTGTGTACCTTATATCCATCCTGTGGATGGTAGTGGCTAGTTTATTGTGTACCTCATATCCATCCTGTGGATGGTAGTGGCTAGTTTATTGTGTACCTCATATCCATCCTGTGGATGGTAGTGGCTAGTTTATTGTGTACCTTATATCCATCCTGTGGATGGTAGTGGCTAGTTTATTGTGTACCTCATATCCATCCTGTGGATGGTAGTTGCTAGTTTGTGTACCTCATATCCATCCTGTGGATGGTAGTGGCTAGTTTATTGTGTACCTCATATCCATCCTGTGGATGGTAGTGGCTAGTTTATTGTGTACCTCATATCCATCCTGTGGATGGTAGTGGCTAGTTTATTGTGTACCTCATATCCATCCTGTGGATGGTAGTGGCTAGTTTATTGTGTACCTTATATCCATCCTGTGGATGGTAGTGGCTAGTTTATTGTGTACCTCATATCCATCCTGTGGATGGTAGTGGCTAGTTTATTGTGCACCTCATATATAGGCCTAGGAAATAGGCCTCAAAAGGGTTAACAAAAGTTCATCTGGATTTATATCTACAGTTGACTTATCTGCCCCGAGCATATTTAGGATATTTGCTTGTTAATATGTCTGGTATCTGTTTCATTAATAAGATATCCAACACATGCACTCCCACGCACCCTAACGTACTCCCACGCACCCTAACGTACTCCCACGCACCCTAACGTACTCCAACGCACCCTAACGCACTCCCACGCACCCTAACGTACTCCCATGCACCCTAACGCACTCCCGGCGCCATAACGCACTCCCATGCACCCTAACGTACTCCCATGCACCCTAACGCACTCCCGGCGCCATAACGCACTCCCCGCGCCATAACGCACTCCCCGCGCCATAACACACTTCCACGCACCTCCGCCACTGATAGAACAACACAGGAACATCAGTTATTTAGAAAACTCTATAAATGAATAGAGAGAACTAATTCTTTTAGGTCATTGATCCATCAGACTGTTGTGTCAGTTTGCAGGAAGCGGCCTTATGAAGTTATATACCTAATTATGGACGTAAGTTATTTAGGTGGTTATTAGTTGTGTAGCATTTGTAGGTTATCTCTGTCTGTCTGTCTGTCTGTCTGTGTCTGTCTGTCTGTGTCTGTCTGTCTGTCTGTCTGTCTGTCTCTCTCTCTCTCTCTCTCTCTCTCTCTCTCTCTCTCTCTCTCTCAGGTATGCATAACTAGACCCAAGTCATGACTAGGTCTACAAGACCCAGGTCTTAACAAGATATACCTAGATAGCATGGGCCAGTAGGCCTGCGGCAGTGCTCCTCCCTTCTCATATTCTTATAAACCCACATCACCACCTTGCTTGTGTCTTCTTTATCACATTTTCACTGTTACTCTCTTACTCCTGGTTCTTCCTACGTTCTTGCCTCCTCATGAGGGACTGACCACCTCAAAACTGCTCTGCTTTCGACTGAAGAAGTCTGCTGTGTAGGCGAAACGTTTCGGGAAGAAGATACTTAACTGTTACACATAAGAACATAAGAACGAAAGAACACTGCAGAAGGCCTACTGGCCCATGCGAGGCAGGTCCAAGTCTCCTACCGGCTTAAGCCAATGCACCCAACCTAGTCAGGTCAGGTCACATTGACTTAAGGGAGGAACACGGCAACCGACCTGGTAGCACAAGCTATCAGGTCCAACTCACACCCACCCACATCCACTCATGTATTTATCCAACCTATTTTTAAAGCCTCTATAACTGTACTCGGGAGTTTGTTCCACTCATCCACAACTCTATTACCAAACCAGTACTTTCCTATATCCTTCCTAAATCTAAATTTTTCCAACTTAAAACCATTGCTGCGAGTCCTGTCTAGGCTAGATATTTTCAGCACACTATTTACATCCCCTTTATTTATTCCTGTCTTCCATTTATACACCTCAATCATATCCCCCCTAATTCTACGTCTTTCTAGAGAGTGCAGTTTCAGGGCCCTTAGTCTATCCTCATAGGGAAGGTTTCTGATACATGGGATCAACTTTGTCATCCTCCTTTGTACATTTTCCAGAGAATTTATTTCCATTCTGTAATACGGTGACCAAAACTGTGCAGCATAATCTAAATGAGGCCTAACCAAGGATGTATAGAGTTTAAGAACAACCTGAGGACTCCTATTATTTATGCTTCTTGATATGAAGCCAAGGATTCTATTAGCTTTATTGCGAACACTTATGCACTGTTGTCTTGGTTTCAGATTACTGCTAACCAGAACTCCTAAATCTTTTTCGCAATCCGTAATATTAAGATCTACATTATTTAGTTTATATGTGGCATGGTTATTGTCCTGTCCAACATTTAGAACTCTGCATTTGTCTATATTAAACTGCATCTGCCACTTCTCCGACCACTGCATCAGTCTATTCAAATCTTCCTGGAGTGCTCGAATGTCCTCGTCAGAATGAATTCGACGGCCTATCTTGGTGTCATCTGCAAACTTGCTGATGTCGCTCTTTATGCCCTCATCTATGTCGTTTATGTAGATTGTGAACAGCAGGGGGCCCAACACTGACCCCTGTGGAACACCGCTCGTGACGCTTCCCCACTCTGATTTCTCTCCATTCATGTTGTTAGGTAAGACACATATGCAACAGTTAGGTATCTTTATTATGAAACGTTTCGCCTACACAGTAGGCTTCTTCAGTCGAGTACAGAAAAGTTGATAGAAGCAGAAGATACTTGTAGACGATGTAATCAGTCCATCACCCTTAAAGTTTTGAGGTGGTCAGTCCCTCAGTCTGGAGAAGAGCATTGTTCCATATAACCTGTCGGTATTTTATACCATTTTAATGTTCAATCTCTCCATTCATGCAGACCCTCTGCTGCCTATTTGTCAACCACGCCTCTATCCAGGAAAAAATTTCTCCTCCTATTCCATGTGCCTTAATTTTCCTCAATAGTCTCTGATGTGGGACTGTCAAAAGCCTTACTGAAGTCCATATACACAATATCATATTCATTACCATGATCTACCTCCTCAAATGTGTCTTATTTATCAACTTGTTGCTGTTGTTTACAATTATCATGTTTATTCTTCCTCCTCCTGTCTCCTTTTCTTATTTTCCCCTCTTCTTCCATTGTTTTTTCTTCCCTTTCTTCTTTTCATTTTCCGTCTTATTCTTTTTTCTTCTTCATTCTCTTTCTTCTCCTTTTTTCTTCCCTTTCTTCTTTATTTTTTCCTATTTCTTCTGGTTTCTCATTCTTCTTTTTTCGTTTTCCTTTCTCTTCTTTTTTCTTCTTTATATATATTTTTTCCCTCCTCCTCTACACCCTCTTCTCCCTCCAGAGCCTCCTCCTCTCCCTCCAGAGCCGCCTCCTCTCCCTCCAGAGCCGCCTCCTCTCCCTCCAGAGCCTCCTCCTCTCCCTTCAGAGCCGCCTCCTCTCCCTCCAGAGCCTCCTCCTCTCCCTTCAGAGCCGCCTCCTCTCCCTCCAGAGCCTCCTCCTCTCCCTCCAGAGCCTCCTCCTCTCCCTCCAGAGCCTCCTCCTCTCCCTTCAGAGCCGCCTCCTCTCCCTCCAAAGCCTCCTCCTCTCCCTCCAGAGCCGCCTCCTCTCCCTCCAGAGCCGCCTCCTCTCCCTCCAGAGCCTCCTCCTCTCCCTTCAGAGCCGCCTCCTCTCCCTCCAGAGCCTTCTCCTCTCCCTCCAGAGCCGCATCCTCTCCCTTCAGAGCCTCCTCCTCTCCCTCCAGAGCCTCCTCCTCTCCCTTCAGAGCCTCCTCCTCTCCCTCCAGAGCCGCCTCCTCTCCCTCCAGAGCCTCCTCCTCTCCCTCCAGAGCCGCCTCCTCTCCCTTCAGAGCCTCCTCCTCTCCCTCCAGAGCCTCCTCCTCTCCCTCCAGAGCCTCCTCCTCTCCCTTCAGAGCCGCCTCCTCTCCCTCCAGAGCCTCTTCCTCTCCCTCCAGAGCCGCCTCCTCTCCCTCCAGAGCCTCCTCCTCTCCCTCCAGAGCCGCCTCCTCTCCCTCCAGAGCCGCCTCCTCTCCCTCCAGAGCCGACTCCTCTCCCTCCAGAGCCTCCTCCTCTCCCTCCAGAGCCGCCTCCTCTCCCTCCAGAGCCGCCTCCTCTCCCTCCAGAGCCGCCTCCTCTCCCTCCAGAGCTGCCTCCTCTCCCTCCAGAGCCGCCTCCTCTCCCTCCAGAGCCGCCTCCTCTCCCTCCAGAGCCGCCTCTTCTCCCTCCAGAGCCGCCTCCTCTCCCTCCAGAGCCTCCTCCTCTCCCTCCAGAGCCGCCTCTTCTCCCTCCAGAGCCTCCTCCTCTCCCTCCAGAGCCTCCTCTTCTCCCTCCAGAGGCGCCTCTTCTCCCTCCAGAGGCGCCTCCTCTCCCTCCAGAGCCGCCTCCTCTCCCTCCAGAGCCTCCTACTCTCCCTCCAGAGCCGCCTCTTCTCCCTCCAGAGCCGCCTCCTCTCCCTCCAGAGCCGCCTCATCTCCCTCCAGAGCCGTCTCATCTCCCTCCAGAGCCGCCTCCTCTCCCTCCAGAGCCTCCTCCTCTCCCTCCAGAGCCGCCTCCTCTCCCTCCAGAGCCGACTCCTCTCCCTCCAGAGCCTGCTCCTCCCCTCCAGAGCCCCTTCCTCCCCCTCCAGAGCCCCTTCCTCCCCTCCAGAGCCCCTCCTCCCCCTCCAGAGCCTCCTCCTCCCCTTCCAGAGCCTCCTCCTCTCCCTCCAGAGGCTCTTCCTCCCCCTCCAGAGCATCCTCCTCCCCTCCAAAGCCCCCTCCTCCCCCTCCAGAGCCGCCTCCTCTCCCTCCAGAGGCTCTTCCTCCCCCTCCAGAGCCTCCTCCTCCCCTCCAGAGCCGCCTCCTCCCCTCCAGAGCCCCCTCCTCTCCCTCCAGAGCCTCCTCCTCCCCTCCAGAGCCTGATCTTCCCACCTCCAGAGCCTCCTCCTCCCCCTCCAGACCCTCCTCCTCCCCTCCAGAGCCTCCTCCTCCCCCTCCAGAGCCTCCTCCTCCCCCTCCTGAGCTGCCTCCTCCCCCTCCAGAGCTGCATCCTCCCCCTCCAGAGCCGCCTCCTCCTCCCCCCCAGAGCCGCCTCCTCTCCCTCCAGAGCCACCCCCCCCAGAGCCGCCTCCTCCCCCTCCAGAGCCTCATCCTCCCCTGCAGAGCCGCCTCCTCCCTCTCCAGAGCCTCCTCCTCTCCCTTCAGAGCTGCCTCCTCCCCCTCCAGAGCTGCCTCCTCCCCCTCTAGAGCCTCCTCTCCCTCCAGAGCCTCCTCCTCTCCCTCCAAAGCCACCAACTCTCCTCCATATCCACCATCTCCCCCTCCAGAGCCGCCTCCTCCCCCTCCACAATGTCACATCCATTAGACCTTCGACTCCCTGTCCCTAAATCCCTAAAGATCCAGCCCTTCCCTAATCCCTTCAAGACCTCTCTCCCTCCTTCACTATCTCCAATTTTTATCTCATCTCAAAAAATTCCCTTCTTCCTCCTCCCCTTCACCCCATAATCAACAATTATTTCCCCCTTTTTTAAGCCCTTTACTTTCTTTGGTTACCTCTCAAAGACATCCCATTTAGGTGGTCCCATTGACATACCGTACATAATGCTTCATCGTTATTTCGAAGGTACACTGTACCTTCAGATTGATGAATTAGTCACGTGTGTAACACCTGGGTATTTTTATTGACGAAACGTTTCGCCCAGGCACCAGTCTTTATATGAACATAAGACAGAAGGAAGCACTACAGCAGGCCTACTGGTCCACTGTTGAAAATGGTATAAAATACCGACAAGTTGAAGATTAAGACACATGTGCAACAGTTGGGTATATTTACTAATGAAACTTTTCGCCTACACAGTAGGCTTCTTCAGTCAAATACAAAGGCAGCAGTAGTAATGAAATAAAGATGTAATCAATCCATCAACTTTGGAGAAAAAGTATTTGAAGTGGTCAGTCCCTCAGGCTGGAGAAGAGTGTTGAACTCTTCTCCAAGTTGAGGGACTTACTTCATGGTCTGGAACAAGGTGGTCAGTCCCTCAGCCTGGAGAAGAGTTCAGCTTCATGGTCTGGAACAAGGTGGTCAGTCCCTCAGCCTGGAGAAGAGTTCAGCTTCATGGTCTGGAACAAGGTGGTCAGTCCCTCAGCCTGGAGAAGAGTTCAGCTCCATGGTCTGGAACAAGGTGGTCAGTCCCTCAGCCTGGAGAAGAGTTCAGCTTCATGGTCTGGAACAAGGTGGTCAGTCCCTCAGCCTGGAGAAGAGTTCAGCTTCATGGTCTGGAACAAGGTGGTCAGTCCCTCAGCCTGGAGAAGAGTTCAGCTTCATGGTCTGGAACAAGGTGGTCAGTCCCTCAGCCTGGAGAAGAGTCCAGCTTCATGGTCTGGAACAAGGTGGTCAGTCCCTCAGCCTGGAGAAGAGTTCAGCTTCATGGTCTGGAACAAGGTGGTCAGTCCCTCAGCCTGGAGAAGAGTTCAGCTTCATGGTCTGGAACAAGGTGGTCAGTCCCTCAGCCTGGAGAAGAGTTCAGCTTCATGGTCCGGAACAAGGTGGTCAGTCCCTCAGCCTGGAGAAGAGTTCAGCTTCATGGTCTGGAACAACAAGATTAAGAATTAGACACGTGCAACATGTGGGTATCTTTATTTGTAGACGTTTCGCCATCCAGTGGCTTTATCAATAAAATTCAAGAACATAATAGGAAGACTGTAGAACTGTATACAAAAGATGAGGTAATCAGTCCCTCATCATTTTTATATAGTTTTACATTCTTCAGGGACTGACTGACTCATCTTAATAAAGTCACTGGATGGCGAAACGTCTACAAATAAAGATACCCAGATGTTGCATACGTGTTTAATTCTTCATGTATGTTATGTTGCAATGTGGTGTCAACATAAATTGCCTGCAACTGAATGTTGAATTCTCCTGATTGGTGGACCTAGCCACTCATACACCACTTCTCTGATTGGTAAAAAAGTTATATAGCCGACGGGAGTTAAAGTGTAGAATGATTACAAGAGAAAGGGAGGGGGAAGAAAGGGGGAATGATGGTAGGAGATGAGAGAGATAAAGAGGGGAAGTGGATAAAGCCTGGGAGGGAGGGAGAGGCACAGAAACAGACAGGCAGAGAAAGAGATATAGGGACTGAAACACAAAAAGGGAGAGAGAGAGAGATAGACAGAGAGAGAGATAAAGAGGGGAAGAGGATAAAGCCTGGGGGAGGGAGAGGCACAGAAACAGACAGGCAGAGAAAGAGATATAGGGACTAAAACACAAAAAGGGAGAGAGAGATAGACAGAGAGAGAGATAAAGAGGGGAAGAGGATAAAGTCTGGGAGGGAGGAGAGGCACCGAAACAGACAGGCAGAGAAAGAGATATAGGGACTGAAACCAAAAAGGGAGAAGAGAGAGAGATAGACAAAAGAGAGAGATAAAGAGGGGAAGAGGATAAAGCCTGGGAGGGAGGGAGAGGCACAGAAAAAAGACAGGCAGAGAAAGAGATATAGGGACTGAAACACAAAAAGGGAGAGAGAGAGAGATAGACAGAGAGAGAGATAAAGAGGGGAAGAGGATAAAGCCTGGGAGGGAGGGAGAGGCACAGAAACAGACAGGCAGAGAAAGAGATATAGGGACTGAAAACACAAAAAGGGAGAGAGAGAGAGATAGACAGAGAGAGAGATAAAGAGGGGAAAAAGGATAAAGCCTGGGAGGGAGGGAAAGGCACAGAACAGACAGGCAGAGAAAGAGATATAGGGACTAAAACACAAAAGGGAGAGAGAGATAGACAGAGAGAGAGATAAAGAGGGGAAGAGGATAAAGTCTGGGAGGGAGGGAGAGGCACAGAAACAGACAGGCAGAGAAAGAGATATAGGGACTGAAACACAAAAAGGGAGAGAGAGAGAGAGAGATAGACAGAGAGAGAGATAAAGAGGGGAAGAGGATAAAGCCTGGGAGGGAGGGAGAGGCACAGAAACAGACAGGCAGAGAAAGAGATATAGGGACTGAAACACAAAAAGGGAGACAGAGAGAGAGAGAGACAGAGAGATTGAGAAAGAGAGAGACGTAACGTTTGAAAAGAGAGAGCAAAAAATCAATCTAATCTTCATTAACATACGTAAATATTCTCTCCGAAAAAAAATCACAAAAAAATTCCCCTCTTACAGAAAAGACGGTTTTTTTATCTCTGAGTTTGTCTAAGAGTCATCAGTTGTGATCGAGAGTCGGTTAATTTTCAGTACTGGGAGATCAGTCCCTTGGAGTTGAGGCTGGCTTAGTCTAGTTCATGTTTGTCTGTCTCTCTCTCACTTTCTCTCATTTTTTATTTGTCATCCTCCTTCATTTCCCACTTATCACTTTCTTTTTCACTCGCACACTGCCTCTTTTAGGCCTAGGCTGGATAGTTGGACTGAATTAGTGAAGGTGGGAAGACCAGACATCAAGAAAACAGGTTGATAGGAATTAAGAGGCGGGACCAGGAGACGTGACTCAACCTTAGCAAATCAAACTAGACAACAAAACACACACACGAGGAGAGGTTAAGGGAAATCGACTTGACGACACTAGAGGACAGGAGAGATAGGGGGGGATATGATAACGACATATAAAATACTGAGAGGAATCGACAAGGTGGACAGAGACAGGATGTTCCAGAGATGGGACACAGCAACAAGGGATCACAGTTAGAAGTTGAAGACTCAGATGAATCACAGGGATGTTAGGAAGTATTTCTTCAGTCACCTAGTGGTGGCCAGTGAAGAGGCGTGGCCAGGAGCTGTGAATCGACCCCTGCAACCACAACTAAGTGAGTACACACACACAAGAGCCGGTTCTTGGAGCAGGGAGAGAGTGGAATAGGTAGCGATCAGCGAAGAGGCAGGGCCAGGAGCTGTGAATCGACTCCAGCAACCACATATAGGTAAGTACACACACACACACACACACACACACACACACACACCACACACACACACACACACACACACACACACACACACCACACACCACACCTGCCTGTTGCAGTACACAATTATAACGAAGTAGCACAGGCTATAACGAAACAGCGTAACTGGACGCCTCTTCCCACTTCTCTGCGTTCTCCCTTACCACAGTGCCAAAGTTCCTTGGCGTTACACCCACCAAAATAGCGAGACCAATTTAGCACAGCCAAACTCTGTGTAAACTCTGAAGTCTGTAATGAAATACGCTCTGAAGCGAAGGTAAGAGGGCGTTCTACATGCAGAAGGCAACAAGGGTGAGTTTTCTGATGGCAAACAAGGGATAGTTGGCCTCTACGGTCGGGACACGAGAGCCGGTTCAACACCCAGCCGAAATTTTTGTGTGTTTGTGTTTTGGGAGGTCGTGGTCGAAACGAGGGGAAAGAGAGGTTAAAAAAGGTGAAAGGTAATGGAAATGAGAATGAGTGATGGGTAAAAGATGAAATACACGAGAAGGTTTGAGAGATGAGAATTTACCGGGAGCACTTGAAGGTCTTGTACTCCTTGGAACGTAGGCGACAAAGATGCATTATAATTTACACCTGTTAAACAATTTACACCTTTATAATAATTTACACCTGTAAAACAATTTACACCTGAAGAATAATTTACACCTGAACAACAATTTACACCTATACAAAAATTTACACCTGTAAAAAATTTACACAATTTACACCTGTAAGTTTCTGAAGTTACTGGTCCCAAATCTACATACTGCAAGATACTGCCCGTGAAGAGCAGGATGCCATCAATACACTAAGAACAAATGTAGAGGGTCCAAGACTCTTCATTACCCTCCTTTCATAACTTGAAATACCAATAGACATCCGGCTGTCTTCAAGAAGGAAGCTGGCAAGTCTCTCTCCCTCTCTCCCCCTCTCTCTCTCTCTCTCTCTCTCTCTCTCTCTCTCTCTCTCTCTCTCTCTCTCTCTCTCTCTCTCTCTCTCTCTCTCTCCCTCCCTCCCTCCCTCTCTCCTCTCTCATTGTCTCCCTCACAAACCACTTCCCACACCTCTTTCTCCCATCTCTCCCACTCTTCCTCCTCCCCTACCTTCTTCCCACACCTCCCTCCTCCCCAAGGACTGGGGGGTCAGAGCCCCCTTCAAGAGACTGGGGAAGTAGGTACTACAGTGTAATATCCGGCAGAGGTGCCGGGGGGAGCGGCGCCCCCACGCCAGGAGACGCACTCTTCAAGACAGCGAAATTAGGGACCATTTTAGTCCCTAATGTCGTCGTTTCTCTCCCCAGCGACACCACGACAGACATACTGTCTAAGACACCTAATTAGGGACCATTTCAGTTCCTAATGTCGTTTCTTGACACCACGACAACCAACCCTCTAAAACACCGAAATAAGGAGCCGTTTTAGTCCTCAATTTCGTCGTTTCTTCCACCACGACAACGTACTCTACAACACAGAAATCAAGAACCATCTTCGTCCCTAAAGTCATAGCTGCTTCCACCACGACAACGTACTCTAAAACACAGAAACTAGGGACCATCTTAGTGCGTAAAGTCGTCGTTTCTTCCACCACGACAACGTACTCTAAAACACAGAAATTAGGGACCATCTTAGTGCATAAAGTCGTCGTTTCTTCCCCCACGACAACGTACCCTAAAACACAGAAATTAGGGACCATCTTAGTGCGTAAAATCGTCGTTTCTTCCACCACGACAACGTACTCTAAAACACAGAAATTAGGGACCATCTTAGTGCGTAAAGTTGTCGTTTCTTCCACCGCGACAACGTACACTAAAACAGAAATTAGGGACCATCTTAGTGCGTAAAGCCGTCGTTTCTTCCACCGCGACAACGTACACTAAAACAGAAATTAGGGACCATCTTAGTGCGTAAAGCCGTCGTTTCTTCCACCGCGACAACGTACACTAAAACAGAAATTAGGGACCATCTTAGTGCGTAAAGTCGTCGTTTCTTCCACCACGACAACGTACCCTAAAACACAGAAATCAGGAACCATCTTCGTGCGTAAAGTGGCCGCTGCTTCCACCACGACAACTCCTCCTGCGTCTTAATTGAAGAGACTAACAAAAACGCAGTTTTGGTTGATACAAAGTTTTCTAGTCGAGTCTTAAAATGGAAATTCCTCCTGCAACGTCCAGAGACAAATATTAACCCGAAAACTTTGCTGGATGTCTGAGAGAGACTTAGAGATTATGCCGCCTCCACACTAACTTTAACCAGGGATTTATCATACCATTCTGCGGATTTATCAGATGATTCTGAGCATTTGTTAGACTATCAGACAATTCTGTGGATTTATCAGACGATTCTGGGGATTTATTAGACGATTCTGGGGATTTATTAGACGATTCTGGGGATTTATTAGACGATTCTGCGGATTTATCAGATGATTCTGAGCATTTGTTAGACTATCAGACAATTCTGTGGATTTATCAGACGATTCTGGGGATTTATTAGACGATTCTGGGGATTTATCAGACGATTCTGGGGTTTTATTAGACGATTCTGGGGATTTGTCACACCATTCTGTGGATTTATCAGACGATTCTGGGGATTTTTCAGAAGATTCTAGGGATTTATCACATGATTCTAATTATCAGATGATTCAAGGGATTTATAACACGATTCTTAGGATTTATCTAAATATTTCGAGTTGAAGAATATTTTAAGGATTTTTTCTGAAGATTTTGGAGGATTTCTCTGAGTATTTGAAGGATTTATCAGGAAATTTATAGTTTTTCTGAATATTTGGAGGATTTCTCTGAATATTTTGAGGATTTATCTAAATATTTCGGGGATTTAAAGGAATATTTCGGCGATTTATCTGAATACTTTTTATATTTTTTCAGATTATTCCGGAGATTTTCCTGATTTTCCGGAGATTTTTTCACGATATTCTGGGGATTTTCACGATATTCTGGAGATTTTCCCAAAATTCTGGGGGATTTTTTTCGATATTCTGGAGATTTTTATCGCTTCTCAAGCGCAAGTTTAGCACTGTAGACGCAAAACTTGCGTCTGAGACGCAAGTTTTGCGTCTCAGAGGCTGCGGCGAGCCTCTAAACCAAGTCTTTAAGACGCGGGTCTTAAGGGACTATGAATTATAAATTTTTTAAAGATAGTGAAAGTTGAGAGAACTTGAGAGAGAGAGAGGAGAGAGAGAGAGAGAGAGAGAGAGAGAGAGAGAGAGAGAGAGAGAGCGTTCCCTGGGAGGTTAATCTTTCTTAAAAGAGTTTCACAACTCATCTCCTGAGAGCAGCATCACCCACAGCATCACTGGAGATGAAGCTGAGATTACCGGACGGAGGTTCGAGTTCTCTCTTCTAGGCGCGGAATGACTCGCCCCACCCTCCCACGGGATTAGCACTCTGAGATACAAGGAAACGTGTTTACCTTTTTCTGACGCCGATGAGTCATAAGGATGTTAGGAAGTATTTCTTCAGCCTTAGCAAAATCTGGAGAGTGTTGATAGTGGAGGCAGGATCAATGCATAGCTTCAAGAAAAGGTATGATAAAGCTCATGGAGCAGGGAGAGAGTGGACCTAGTAGCAAATAGTGAAGAGGAAGGGCCAGGAGCTGTGAATCGACCCTTACAACCACATTCAGATTAGTACACACACAAAGACACATGTTGTTAGGGTTCGTGGAGAATTGATGGTAGGAGTTAAACACAAGTCGTTGGGTGTTAATGCTTATATTGCAGACTGAGATAAGGGAGAGCCCAAACTGCATGTCCTGTCGCCTGCTAGGACTACGGGGAAATGAGGCCGATGCAGCGCATCCCACGCACTCATGCGGCATCACGTGACGTCACACAAACTAGTCACTGGGCCTAGCAAGGGGTCGTGTATGTAAAACATATGGATAGTACTATGATACTCAAATAACATGTACATATACAGGGGATCAACAACTATGCTGACACACACACACAGACACAAAGACACACACACACAGATTGAATATGTGACAACAATGTGCAAGGAAGCTAAGGAGAAGTTTGTACCCAAGGGTAACAGAAATAACGAGGCCAGGATGAGCTCTTGGTTCACTCAAAGGTGTAGAGAGGCCAAAACCAAGTGTGCTAGAGAATGGAAGAAGTTGTGGTCTCCTTTAGTGACGTCACAAGCACCACATCACAAAGTATAGAAGGCAAAGGACCCAGGAGAATAAGGTGAGCAGTCGTAGAGCCAAAAATTAAT
>NC_069470.1:13085768-13160768 GCF_026875155.1 Cherax quadricarinatus
GAGAGTGAGGGAGAGTGTTAGAGAGTGAGGGAGAGTGTTAGAGAGTGAGGGGGTGTGAGAGAGTGAGGGAGAGAGAGAGGGAAAGAACGAGGGAGAGGTATTGAATTAGGGAGAGAGAAGGAATAGTGAGAGTAAGAGACATAAGGAAACATGTGAGGAAAGGGAAGCGAGGAGTTCCTCTCCCTCACCCTCTGTTCCTCATTCTCTCCCTCACTCTCCCTCAGCCGGTAGTCTGGAGCCAAGATTCAATTTCGAGGGAGGAAACAGAGAAATTGTAAGTTAAGGGCCAGGAGGTCATGTCCTTCCTGTTTCTCTTCCTTATTGGCGTGTCTCCGGAGGAGGAGGAGGAGGAGGAGGAGGAAGTAACTTAAAAGAGCCTCCAATGTGGCTAGTTTATTGTGTACCTCATATCCATCCTGTGGATGGTAGTGGCTAGTTTATTGTGTACCTCATATCCATCCTGTGGATGGTAGTGGCTAGTTTACTGTGTACCTCATATCCATCCTGTGGATGGTAGTGGCTAGTTTATTGTGTACCTCATATCCATCCTGTGGATGGTAGTGGCTAGTTTATTGTGTACCTCATATCCATCCTGTGGATGGTAGTGGCTAGTTTATTGTGTACCTCATATCCATGCTGTGGATGGTAGTGGCTAGTTTATTGTGTACCTCATATCCATCCTGTGGATGGTAGTGGCTAGTTTATTGTGTACCTCATTTCCATCCTGTGGATGGTAGTGGCTAGTTTATTGTGTACCTCATATCCATCCTGTGGATGGTAGTGGCTAGTTTGTGTACCTCATATCCATCCTGTGGATGGTAGTGGCTAGTTTGTGTACCTCATATCCATCCTGTGGATGGTTGTGGCTAGTGTGCCTTATATCCATCCTGTGGATGGTAGTGGCTAGTTTATTGTGTACCTCATATCCATCCTGTGGATGGTAGTGGCTAGTTTATTGTGTACCTCATATCCATCCTGTGAATGGTAGTGGCTAGTTTATTGTGTACCTCATATCCATCCTGTGGATGGTAGTGGCTAGTTTATTGTGTACCTCATATCCATCTTGTGGATGGTAGTGGCTAGTTTACTGTGTACCTCATATCCATCCTGTGGATGGTAGTGGCTAGTTTATTGTGTACCTCATATCCATCCTTTGGATGGTAGTGGCTAGTACACCTGGATTCCCAAAATCTGCACAATCCAGGGCAACATGGGTTCAGGGCAGGTCGCTCCTGCCTCTCACAACTACTGGATCACTATGACATGGCCTTGGATGCACTGGAAGAAAATCAGAATGCAGATGTAATATACACAGACTTTGCAAAAGCATTTGACAAATGCGATCATGGCGTAATAGCCCATAAAATACGTGCTAAAGGAATAACTGGGAAAGTGGGGAGATGGATCTTCAACTTCCTAACAAATCGAACACAAAGAGTAGTGGTCAACAGAGTTAAATCGGAGGCTGCCATAGTGAAGAGCTCTGTTCCACAAGGCACAGTACTCGCCCCATCTTATTCCTTATCCTCATATCAGACATAAACAAAGATATACACCACAGCACCGTATCATCCTTTGCGGATGATACTAGGATCTGCATGAGGCTGTCATCTGCTGAGGACGCGGTTAACCTCCAAGAAGATATAAACAAAGTTTTCCAATGGGCAACGGTAAACAATATGATGTTCAATGAGGACAAATTCCAACTACTCCGTTATGGAAAACTGGAGGAGATAATAACTAGAACAGAGTATACTACTGACTCCGGCCATACAATAGAGCGGAAAAATAATGTAAGGGACCTGGGAGTAGTAATGTCTGAGGATCTCACTTTCAAGGATCACAACAGTGCCACGATCGCACGTGCAAAGAAAATGATAGGATGGATAATGAGAACTTTCAAAACGAAAGATGCAAAGCCATGATGATCCTTTCAATCACTTGTTCTCTCTAGGCTGGAATACTGCTGTACATTAACATCTCCATACAAAGCAGGTGAAATCGCAGATCTAGAGAGTGTACAGAGATCCTTTACTGCACGTATAAGTTCTGTCAAGCACCTTAACTACTGGGAACGCTTGAAAGCACTTGACTTGTACTCGTTGGAACGCAGGAGGGAGAGATATATCATAATCTACACTTGGAAAATCTTGGAAGGAATGGTCCCAAATCTGCACACAGAAATCACTCCCTACGAAAGTAAAAGACTGGGCAGGCGATGCAAAATGCCGCCAATAAAAAGTAGGGGCGCCATTGGTACACTAAGAGAAAACACCATAAGTGTCCGGGGCCCAAAACTGTTCAACAGCCTCCCATCAAGCATTAGGGGAATTGCCAATAAACCCCTGGCTGCCTTCAAGAGAGAGCTGGACAGATACCTAAAGTCAGTGCCGGATCAGCCGGGCTGTGGCTCGTACGTCGGACTGCGTGCGGCCAGCAGTAACAGCCTAGTTGATCAGGCCCTGATCCATCGGGAGGCCTGGTCGTGGACCGGGCCGCGGGGGCGTTGATCCCCGGAATAACCTCCAGGTAACCTCCAGGTATATCCATCCTGTGGATGGTAGTGGCTAGTTTATTGTGTACCTCATATCCATCCTGTGGATGGTAGTGGCTAGTTTATTGTGTACCTCATATCCATCCTGTGGATGGTAGTGGCTAGTTTATTGTGTATCTCATATCCATCCTGTGGATGGTAGTGGCTAGTTTTATTGTGTACCTCATATCCATCCTGTGGATGGTAGTGGCTAGTTTATTGTGTACCTCATATCCATCCTGTGGATGGTAGTGGCTAGTTTATTGTGTACCTCATATCCATCCTGTGGATGGTAGTGGCTAGTTTATTGTGTACCTCATTTCCATCCTGTGGATGGTAGTGGCTAGTTTATTGTGTACCTCATATCCATCCTGTGGATGGTAGTGGCTAGTTTGTGTACCTCATATCCATCCTGTGGATGGTAGTGGCTAGTTTGTGTACCTCATATCCATCCTGTGGATGGTAGTGGCTAGTGTGCCTCATATCCATCCTGTGGATGGTAGTGGCTAGTTTATTGTGTACTTCATATCCATCCTGTGAATGGTAGTGGCTAGTTTGTGTACCTCATATATAGGCCTAGGAAATAGGCCTCAAAAGGGTTAACAGAAGAACATCTGAATTTATATCTACAGTTCACTTATCTGTCACAAGCAAATTTACGACATTTGCTTGATAAGTCTGGTATCTTCTAATTAATAAATACCTTGACATATCTCACAGAGTATTAATCTGCCATTCTTCAATACAATGTTCACGTGGTAATATGACTGATCACATACTTTGTATTTAGTTTAATAACTGCCAGAAATACTTGTGACCAAGCCTAACTCTGGCTACTACAACATCAATTTGTCTGTGTGTTTATTATACTGCTAATACGGCTAATATTGTCAAAGTACCACACTTGGCTCCACTCTGAGGACAGGGAGAAGTGAGCTTCTACACCACAAGACGGGCATCCAACAAAAACTTCACTCTGTACCATTCTCCAAAACATCAATTCATTTGAGATCATTTATTCCCAGAATGACTCGAGTCTGGAACAAGTTCGCAAAGCACAACGACATCAACGAAATAAACTCAGTTGACCAAATGAAATCGTTTTCCCGCAGATGGCTCCAACTTCACCCTGTTCCTTATCTGTATATCTCATATCAAGAAGACTTTAAAATGAGCTGATGTAGGTAACAGCTCTAAGCTTGTAAATAAAATTAAGAATGCTTAATCTAACCTTGTAAAAGAAAGAGAAGGAGAGGGAGGGAGAGAGAACGAGAGAGAGAGAGAGAGAGAGAGAGAGAGAGAGAGGAGAGAGAGAGAGAGGAGAGTGAGAGAGAGAGAGAGAGAGAGAGAGAGAGAGAGAGAGAGAGGAGAGAGAGAGAGAAAGATAGGAATATCTTACCAAACAAATGGCAGCTTCTGTGAACACACAAACTCCTCAAGGGTACCAGCAAAAGGAAAATACCATTTCATACATGTTTAGCTTCAATATTAGACGCCTCTCTCTCTCTCTCTCTCTCTCTCTCTCTCTCTTCTCTCTCTCTCTCTCTCTCTAAAAGACTCTAATAAGAATCCTCTTGAAAAAGTTTCTCAGTGATATTATACTTGCAGCAATAAATCTCATTCTTAATATTAGCAGCAATAATAAACAGATTTCCAGGGAGCAGCCGGTTTATGCTGCCAGACGAGCCTTTATAAGATCGAGGGAGAGAACCATGCTAGGGATAACTGAGGGAGAGAACCATGCTAGGGATAACTGAGGGAGAGAACCATGCTAGGGATAACTGAGGGAGAGAACCATGCTAGGGATAATGAGGGAAGAAACCATGCTAGGGATAACTGAGGGAGAGAACCATGCTAGAGATAACTGAGGGAGAGAACCATGCTAGGGATAACTGAGGGAGAGAACCATGCTAGGGATAACTGAGGGAGAGAACCATGCTAGGGATAACTGAGGGAGAGAACCATGCTAGGGATAACTGAGGGAGAGAACCATGCTAGGGATAAACTGAGGGAGGAACCATGCTAGGGATAACTGAGGGAGAGAACATGCTAGGGATAACTGGAGGGAGAGAACCATTGCTAGAGATAACTGAGGGAGAGAAACCATGCTAGGGATACACTGAGGGAGAGAACCATTCGCTAGGGATAACTGAGGGTAGAGAACCATGCTAGGGATAACTGAGGGAGAGAACCATGCTAGGGATAAATGAGGGAGGAACCATGCTAGGGATAACTGAGGGAGAGAACATGCTAGGGATAACTGAGGGAGAGAACCATGCTAGGGATAACTGAGGGAGAGAACCATGCTAGGGATAACTGAGGGAGAGAACCATGCTAGGGATAACTGAGGGAGAGAACCATGCTAGGGATAATGAGGGAAGAGAACCATGCTAGAGATAACTGAGGGAGAGAACATGCTAGGGATAACTGAGGGAGAGAACCATGCTAGGGATAACTAGGGAGAGAACCATGCTAGGATAACTGAGGTGAGAGAACCATTGCTAGGGATAATGAGGGATGAGAACCATGCTAGGGATAACTGAGGGAGAGAACCATGCTAGAGATAACTGAGGGAGAGAACCATGCTAGGGATAACTGAGGGAGAGAACCATGCTAGGGATAACTGAGGGAGAGAACCATGCTAGGGATAACTGAGGGAGAGGGAAAGGAGAGAGATCAGAGCCAAAACAGTATTGTTCAGGGCAGGAGAGAGATAGAGCCAGAACAGTATTGTTCAGGGCAGAAGAGGGATATCAGAGCCAGGACAGTATCGTTCAGGGCAGGAGAGATATCAGAGCCAGAACAGTACTGTTCAGGGCAGGAGAGATATCAGAGCCAGAACAGTATTGTTCAGGGCAGGAGAGATATCAGAGCCAGAACAGTATTGTTCAGGGCAGGAGAGAGATATCAGAGCCAGAACAGTATTGTTCAGGGCAGGAGAGAGATATCAGAGCCAGAACAGTATTGTTCAGGGCAGGAGAGAAACCAGACCTGGAACAGTATTGTTCAGGAACATGTATATCAGACCAATAACAGTACTGTTCGGGGCAGGAGAAATATCAGAGTTGAAACAAATACAGATAGTTTATGACCCATATAGAGCCAAAAAAAAATTACTGGGAACTCCTAGAGTCTTGAACTAGTACTCACTGGAGCAGAGGAGACAGAGATACATGATAATATATACCTGGAAAGTACTCGAGGGCTTGGTCCCAAATCTGCACACCGCCATAACATACTCGAGCGAGAGATATGGGAGGAAGTGTAAAATAAACCCAGTGAAGAGCAGGGGTGCAGTGAGCACAATAAGGGAACACTGTATCAACATCCGTGGCCCCAGATTATTCAACATCTTACCAGATATCAGAAACACTGCTGGAACAAGTGTAGAAGTCTTCAAAAGAAAGCTGGACAAATGTCTTCACCAGGTGCAAGATCAACCAGGCTGTGATGGATATGTGAGGCAGCGGGCCTCCAGTAGCAACAGTCTGACTGACCAGGCTAGCACCAGACATGCTTGGCTTAGAACCGATCTCTGATATAGATTTCTTAGATTTTGCCACCGAAGTGGATAGTTTGTGCACTGCATATCCATCCTGTGGATGGTAGTGGCTAGTTTGTGTACCTCGTATCCATACTGTGGATGGTAGTGGCTAGTTTACTGTGTACCTCTTATCCATCCTGTGGATGGTAATGGCTAGTTTGTGTGCCACATATCCATCCTGTGGATGGTAGTGGCTAGTTTGTGTACCACATATCCATCCTGTGGATGGTAGTGGCTAGTTTGTGTACCACATATCCATCCTGTGGATGGTAGTGGCTAGTTTGTGTACCACATATCCATCCTGTGGATGGTAGTGGCTAGTTTGTGTACCACATATCCATCCTGTGGATGGTAGTGGCTAGTTTGTGTACCACATATCCATCCTGTGGATGGTAGTGGCTAGTTTGTGCACACATATCCATCTGTGAATGGTAGTGGCTAGTTTGTGTACCACATATCCATCATGTGGATGGTAGTGGCTAGTTTGTGTACCATATATCCATCCTGTGGATGGTAGCACGAGAGCTTATGGATACACAAAAGGCCTAGGAACTAGGCCCCAAAATGGTCAACAGGTGTGCATATATACAGTTGACTAATCTATCACAATCAAATTTGTAAAATTTGCTATATATCTCTGGTATTTTAGTTTTATTAATAAGATATCTTGAGATCTGTGAGAGCAGAAAGAGTCTGGAAACCCGTCAAAGAAATGGAAAAACTTGAAGCAAACATGTCTTCAAGAGTACTTGATAAGACACATGAGCAACAGTTGGGTATCTTTATTGGTGAAACGTTTCGCCTGCACGGTAGGCTTCTTCAGTCAGATACAGAGGAGCATTAGTAATGAAATTAAGATGATGTAATCAGTCCATCAACATTGGAGATAAAGTATTTGAGGTGGTCAGTTCCTCAACCTAGAGAAGAGTTCAGCTTCATGGTCTGGAACAAGGTGGTCAGTCCCTCAGCCTGGAGAAGAGTTCAGCTTCATGGTCTGGAACAAGGTGGTCAGTTCCTCAGCCTGGAGAAGAGTTCAGCTTCATGGTCTGGAACAAGGTGGTCAGTCCCTCAGCCTGGAGAAGAGCTCAGCTTCATGGTCTGGAACAAGGTGGTCAGTCCCTCAGCCTGGAGAAGAGTTAAGCTCCATGGTCTGGAACAAGGTGGTCAGTCCCTCAGCCTGGAGAAGAGTTCAGATTCATGGTCTGGAACAAGGTGGTCAGTCCCTCAGCCTGGAGAAGAGTTCAGCTTCATGGTCTGGAACAAGGTGGTCAGTCCCTCAGCCTGGAGAAGAGTTCAGCTTCATGGTCTGGAACAAGGTGGTCAGTCCCTCAGCCTGGAGAAGAGTTCATCACCATGGTTTGGAACAAGGTGGTCAGTCCCTCAGTCTGGAGAAGAGTTCAGCTTCATGGTCTGGAACAAGGTGGTCAGTCCCTCAGCCTGGAGAAGAGTTCAGCTCCATGGTCTGGAACAAGGTGATCAGTCCCTCAGCCTGGAGAAGAGTTCAGCTCCATGGTCTGGAACAAGGTGGTCAGTCCCTCAGCCTGGAGAAGAGTTCAGCTTCATGGTCTGGAACAAGGTGGTCAGTCCCTCAGCCTGGAGAAGAGTTCAGCTCCATGGTCTGGAACAAGGTGGTCAGTCCCTCAGCCTGGAGAAGAGTTCAGCTCCATGGTCTGGAAAAGGTGGTCAGTCCCTCAGCCTGGAGAAGAGTTCAGCTTCCATGTCTGGAACAAGGTGGTCAGTCCCTCAGCCTGGAGAAGAGTTCAGCTTCATGGTCTGGAACAAGGTGGTCAGTCCCTCAGCCTGGAGAAGAGTTCAGCTCCATGGTCTGGAACAAGGTCGTCAGTCCCTCAGCCTGGAGAAGAGTTCAGCTCCATAGTCTGGAACAAGGTGGTCAGTCCCTCAGCCTGGAGAAGAGTTCAGCTTCATGGTCTGGAACAAGGTGGTCAGTCCCTCAGCCTGGAGAAGAGTTCAGCTCCATGGTCTGGAACAAGGTCGTCAGTCCCTCAGCCTGGAGAAGAGTTCAGCTTCATGGTCTGG
Organism: Cherax quadricarinatus; assembly: GCF_026875155.1. Classification (NCBI taxonomy): domain Eukaryota; kingdom Metazoa; phylum Arthropoda; class Malacostraca; order Decapoda; family Parastacidae; genus Cherax; species Cherax quadricarinatus. Next base: position 13,093,883 of record NC_069470.1, read on the forward strand.
AACAAGGTGGTCAGTCCTCAGCCTGGAGAAGAGTTCAGCTCCATGGTCTGGAACAAGGTGGTCAGTCCCTCAGCCTGGAGAAGAGTTCAGCACCATGGTCTGGAACAAGGTGGTCAGTCCCTCAGCCTGGAGAAGAGTTCAGCTCCATGGTCTGGAACAAGGTGGTCAGTCCCTCAGCCTGGAGAAGAGTTCAGCTCCATGGTCTGGAACAAGGTGGTCAGTCCCTCAGCCTGGAGAAGAGTTCAGCACCATGGTCTGGAACAAGGTGGTCAGTCCCTCAGCCTGGAGAAGAGTTCAGCTCCATGGTCTGGAACAAGGTGGTCAGTCCCTCACCCTGGAGAAGAGTTCAGCTCCATGGTCTGGAACAAGGTGGTCAGTCCCTCAGCCTGGAGAAGAGTTCAGCACCATGGTCTGGAACAAGGTGGTCAGTCCCTCAGCCTGGAGAAGAGTTCAGCTCCATGGTCTGGAACAAGGTGGTCAGTCCCTCACCCTGGAGAAGAGTTCAGCTCCATGGTCTGGAACAAATACTGTGGAAGGTGAGGTGGAAGATCTTCAAGACGTTTTAGGAGACTGAAGAAGCCTACCGTGTAGGCGGAACGTTTCGTCAATATACCCAACTGTTGTACATGTGTCTCAATCTTCAACTTGGCGTTATTTTACACCATAGTTGGTAATCCTTCTTATGCATGACAGGAGGGCGTTGAAGAGTCTTGGCCCCCTTGAGACACCCCGAAGCCGATCCCAGACCTTTCTGACTGATCACCAAGGCTGTTGGTGCAAGCAGCACACAGTCCAGTATAGGTAACAACAGTTCTCGTCCTACTGTTAATTACGCTATTTATCTCTGAAGGAAGTCAGCATCTCTCCAAGCTGACAGTCATTACCACCATCGTTAGCGGGTCACGTAACGAGCTGATCCACCAAACTGTTGGTAACTACCTCCTGCCAACTTGTATCTGGAGTATATTAAAGGGCAATATACCAAGGGGAAATTATCAACTTTAATTACCTAGCTATAATTGCTCCTGGCGTCCTAACATTGCTCTAAAATAGTTTTGATAATTATGAATAATTTATAGTTTTGATAATTATGAATAATTTATAGTTTTGATAATTATGAATAATTTATAGTTTTGATAATTATGAATAATTTATAGTTTTGATAATTATGAATAATTTATAAATTATTAATAATTTTATTAATAGTTTATGTTGCTTTTACTTATAAAAGTATCATTAATATTTTCAATTATATTATTAACTGCAATAATTTTATTAATTTCAATTATTACTGATAATATTTGTAAAATATTATCATAATTATAATAATTAACATAATTATAATAATTATAATAATTAACATCATTATTAATTTCGATTATTAATTTTATTTTCAGTATTTCTATTAATAAAAATTATAATTTTTAACTATATATTAGGATCGTTCAATGCCTGGGGGGGGGGGGTAATGAGGTTTGATCCGAGGAATGGGAGGTTTAACTTTAGTTCCTTGGATTGAGAGCATTTCATTGGCACCAAGTCAGATCGTTTCGCCCAGTGCTGAACTGGCATCAAGTGCCAATCATATCATGGCACTCTCCTTGCATCAAGAACCTTACACCAGCATCAAGAACCCTCCTCCAACATCAAGAACCCTCCACCAGCATCAAGAACCCTCCACCAACATCAAGAACCCTCCACCAACATCAAGAATCCTACACCAACATCAAGAACCCTACACCAGCATCAAGAACCCTACACCAGCATCAGGAACCTTACACCAGCATCAAGAACCCTATACCAGCATCAAGAACCCTGCACAAGGAACAAAAATCCTACACCAGCATCAAGAACCTTACACCAGCATCAAGAACCTTACACCAGCATCAAGAACCCTACACCAGCATCAAGAACCCTACACCAGCATCAAGAACTCTACACCAGCATCAAGAAACCCTACACCAGCAACAAGAACCCTACACCAGCATCAAGAACCCTCCAGCATCAAGAACCCTCCATCCCGCATCAAGAACCCTCCACCAGCATCAAGAAACCTCCAACATCAAGAACCCTCACCACCATCAAGATCCCTCCCCCAACATCAAGAACCCTCCACCAACATCAAGAACCCTCACCACATCAGAACTCCCACATCAAGACCCTCCACCAACATCAAGAACCCTCCACCAACATCAAGAACCCTCCACCAACATCAAGAACCCTCCACCAACATCAAGAACCCTCCACCAACATCAAGAACCCTCCACCAACATCAAGAACCCTCCACCAAATCAAGAACCCTCACCACATCAAGAACCCTCCACCAACATCAAGAACCCTCACCAATCAAGAACCCTCCACCAACATCAAGAACCCTCCACCACAATCAAGAACCCTACACCAGCATCAAGAACCCTCCACCAACATCAAGATCCTCACACAACATCAGAACCCTCCACATCAAGAACCCCTCCCACCAACATCAAGACCTCCACCAACATCAAGAACCCTACACAGCAACAAGAACCCTCCACCAACATCAAGACCCTCCACCAGCATCAAGAACCCTCCACCATCATCAAGAACCCTCACCAACATCAAGAACCCTCCACCAACATCAAGAACCCTCCACCAGACATCAAGAACCCTCCACCAGCATCAAGAACCCTCCACCAGCATCAAGAACCCTCCACCAGCATCAAGAACCCTCCACCAACATCAAGAACCCTCCACCAGCATCAAGAACTCTCCACCAGCATCAAGAACCCTCCACCAACATCAAGAACCCTCCACCAACATCAAGGCACTATCCTTAAATCAGACTCAAGCACAATGATTTATCACCGCTCGTCTCACATTTCACGCCTCCACAACATTGCAGCCTTAATGACTAACATTTCGAAGCACAGAGATTTTCGCTTAACGAACATTCGGCAGAGCGGAAACATTCGGCAGGCGGCTGGCGAAGCCACAAGTGAGTAGTGGGTAAAGGAGCACACTCGGGTGACTCACAGTAATCGCCTCGTCCAGAGCTAAAACGAAACTGAAACTCATTTGAGACCCTTGACTCGAACCAACTGAAGAGGTTCTAAACTCCCTTTGAACGAGTAGTGTGCACGAGAGCCACAACAAGAACGAGGCAACGAGAAAATAGTGGACAAAAAACTGTGGAGGAGAGGAAGGTACAAAGATATGGATAACTGAAGGGTGTACAAGGCAAGCCATAACAATAAAAGGCAATGAGTGGACAAAAACAGTGTGGGGAAGAGGAAGGTACAAAGTATGGACAAAAACAGAAAGTAAACATGGAAGAGGAGGAGATGGAAATACAAGGATAACTGAGGGTGTGCAAGAACATAAGAACATAAGAACGAAGGACACTGCAGAAGGCCTACTGGCCCATGCGAGGCAGGTCCAAGTCTCCTACCGGCTTAAGCCAATGCACCCAACCTAGTCAGGTCAGGTCACATTGACTTAAGGGAGGAACACGGCAACCGACCTGGTAGCACAAGTCACGAGCGGTGTTCCACAGGGGTCAGTGTTGGGCCCCCTGCTGTTCAAGGCAGTACAAGTGAATGAAAGTTATCACAATTTTGTTCCATGTAGAAATGAAGATACTGTTATTATTTATGAGAGGGAAGGCATCGTAGGACACCTGCAGCATGTATAAGGAGCAAGGAAGGCAGGAACGGTGCTAGGAATTAGCACTGAATGAAACAAGAGAAAAAACAGTGAAGAACACAAGAACAGGAGAACATGAAGAACACTAAAGAGTGGAGGGAAAGTCACCCATCAGAGCACAGTTCCACTCTGGGCCACACAAAGGAACCTGAACTAAAACAAAGACACACGACCTTTATACCAGGACCTGGACCTGGTCCTGGTCCAAGTGAAACATTTAATTGTGTGTCTTCCACTGCATGTACATGTTCAGTCAAGCACTTTAATTACTGGGAACGTTTGAAGTCCCTCGACAGGTACTCCCTGGAATGCAGGCGAGAAAGATGCATCACAATTTACATCTGGAAAATCCTTGAGGGACCACTCTCTACGAGAGCAAAAGACTGGGTAGGTGATGCAACATCCCCTCAGTGAAAAGCACGGGTGCTCTGAGTATATTAAAGGATGACACTAAGTGTCAGGGCCCCAAGCCTGTTCAATAGCCTCCCATCATACATAAAGGGAATTGCCAATAGACCTCTGACTGTTTTCAAGGAGCTGGACAGGTACGTAATGTCAGTACCTGATCAGCCGGGCTGTGGTTCGTACATCGGTGTATGTGTGGCCAGTAGTAACAGCCTGGCCTGGGCATGGACCGGTCCGCGGGGGTGTTGACCCCTGTGGTATACTCTAGGTAGGTAGGTAGGTAGTCTGATACCATTTTGGCCTCTGGTGTTGTTAGACCTCTGGCATTATTAGTGTAGCCTCTGGTGTTAGTGTGGCGTCTGGTGTTAGTGTAGCCTCGGGAGTTACCTGGAGTATACATGGAGAGGGTTTTGGGGGGTCAACGCCCCCGTGGCCCGGTCTGAGACCAGGCCTCAGGTTAGTGGCCTCTGACAATGCTAGTGTGGCCTCTGGTATTGTTGCTGTGGCCCGTGTTGTTACTGTAGCATCCAGCGATTTGCTGTGGCCTCTTGTGTTGTTGCTGTGGCCCCTGGTATTGTTGCTGAGGCCTCTGGTATTGCTGTGGCCTCCAGCGTTGCTGGTGTGGCCTCTGACCTCGTTGTGATGGTGCGAGTTTGGGAGTGGTTGGTGTAAAAAAAATGAAATTTGACACGGCATGTTTGAGGGATCAGTCTTGCGTGGAGAACTACGTAACCTTGGTGGGTGGTTGTGGTAGTAGTGGTGGTAGTTGTTGTGGTGATAGTAGTGGTGATAGTGGTGGTGGGTGGTGGTGGTTAAAAGTAAGATTTTAGATGGTGGGTGGAGAGGGAGAGAGGGTTGTTTGTAGTAGGAATTGTGGTAGTTGGTGGGGGGTTTATGGTAGTAGTTTGGGGGATTGTGGTAGTAGGGGTGACAGGATGGTGTTAATAGCTGCGGTTGCGGCTGCTGCGGCCGTCCCTCTGTTTATAGTTCTTTGTTACACAAAACAAGGAAATCCTGAGAGAGAGAGAGAGAGAGAGAGAGAGAGAGAGAGAGAGAGAGAGAGAGAGAGAGAGAGAGAGAGAGAGAGAGAGGAGAGAGAGAGAGAGAGTGAGAGAGTGAGACAGAGAGTGAGAGAGACAGTGAAAGAGAGAGCATCCTACGGGATAATTTTATGTGAATTATTAAGTAGGTGTTGGCAAGAAGGCTGGCCACACCTGTCTGAGAGGGGAGAGATAATAGATGTGAAATAGGCAGAGATAACTGATATGTGAGAGAGTGGTCGAGATAATCGAGAAGTGAGAGATATGGAGAGATAACTGGGAAGTGAGAGATGGGCAAAAATCATTGAGTAGAGGTGGGGAGAGGCTCAGGAGATAATTGGTAAGTGGAAGAGATAGATAGATAGATAGAGAGAGAGAGAGAGAGAGAGAGAGAGAGAGAGAGAGAGAGAGAGGTAGCGTACACACCCAGCAAGTTCCGCTTAAACCTTCAGCGTCAATAATACCATTATACTCTCTCTCTCGCACGCACACACACACACACACACACACACACACACACACACACACACACACACACACACACACACACACACACACTTCGCAAACTAAAAACATATACATCCTGATAATGCTGCAGCATTTTGAACAAACCTCACTAACGCTGTGGGTTTGTATCTAATCGTTTTCCGGCTCACTTGCCGTGGGTTCAAATCCCATCCGTTCCGTGGTTTGCAGTCTTATCACGATTCCCTGAGTTATGTCTGTGTGTTTATATTTGTCCACGATGGACGGATTCCCCATCCAACCAAGTGCTAAGCAGATTTGGAAGACTCTTAACCGATTCCTCAACCGGCTGCTGATCAGCCGGGTTGTGGTGCACACGTTGGAGTGCTAAGGGCGGGCAGAAACAGCTTGATCGATCAGTCGAGCAACCAGGCGACCTCCAGGAATGAGAGGGTTGACATGACATGAATAATTAGACACATGTGAAACATCTGGGTATCTTTATTGATGAAACGTTTCGCCTAAACAGTAGGTTTCTTCAGTCAAACACAAAGGCAGCAGCAGTAGTGAAATGAACATGATGTAAACAGTCCATCAACCTTGGAGAAAAAGTATTTGAGGTGGTCAGTCCCTCAGCCTACTGTGTAGGCGGAACATTTCATCAACAAAGATGGTTTAGAAAGACACGTAAGCAAACACTATGACATATTTATTAGAAAACGTTTCGGTCCTGGGACCTTGATCACTTCTAACATACAGAGGTAGAAAGACATTATATATATAGGCGGAGAGTGAGATGTGACGCACGTGACCTTAGGAATGTCATAAGAACATTAGAATGGAGGAACACTGTAGAAGGCCTACTGGCCCATGCGAGGCAGGTCCTTATCAAAACAACCTCTGATCAAGGTCCCAGGACCGAAACGTTTTCTAATAAATATGTTATAGTGTTTGCTTACGTGTCTTTCTAAACCAACTTGTCGGTATTTATTACCAAGGTTTATACCATCAACAAAGATACCCAAATGTGTCTTAATCTTCAACTTGTCGGTATTTTATACCATTTCCAACATAACATCTGGGTGTCCTTATTTGCAGACGTTTTGCCCTCCAGTGACTTTATCAATACAAGGACATAATGTGGAGAATGTAGGACTATAAACAAAAGATTAGGTAATCAGTCCCCTCAGTCTTGAGACTGAAGAGCACCGTCGTCTTCAAGAATCTGAAGCACAGGTAGTAAGAGCTTCACATTTTGTCCTATTGTATTGATAAAGCCACTGGAGGGCGAAACGTCTACAAATAAAGATACCCGGATATTGTACATATGTTTTCACCGTGAGAGGGTTGAGAACCTGGTCAGCCAAGTACCTGGTCAGCCAAGCACCTGGTCAGCCAAGCACCTGGTCAGCCAAGCATCTGGTCAGCCAAGCACCTGGTCACAAAGCACCTGGTCAGCCAAGCACCTGGTCAGCCAAGCACCTGGTCAGCCAAGCATCTGATCATCAAGCACCTGGTCAGCCAAGCACCTGGTCAGCCAAGCACCTGGTCAGCCAAGCATCTGATCATCAAGCACCTGGTCAGCCAGGCACCTGGTCAGCCAAGCATCTGATCATCAAGCACCTGGTCAGCCAAGCACCTGGTCAGCCAAGCATCTGGTCACCAACCACCTGGTCAGCCAAGCATCTGATCATCAAGCACCTGGTCAGCCAAGCACCTGGTCACAAAGCACCTGGTCAGCTAAGCACCTGGTCAGCCAAGCATCTGGTCACCAAGCACCTGGTCAGCCAAGCATCTGGTCAGCCAAGCACCTGGTCAGCCAAGCATCTGATCATCAAGCACCTGGTCAGCCAAGCACCTGGTCAGCCAAGCATCTGGTCAGCCAAGTACCTGGTCAGCCAAGTACCTGGTCAGCCAAGCACCTGGTCAGCCAAGCATCTGGTCACCAAGCACCTGGTCAGCCAAGCACCTGGTCACCAAGCACCTGGTCAGCCAAGCATCTGGTCACCAAGCACCTGGTCAGCCAAGCACCTGGTCAGCCAAGCACCTGGTCAGCCAAGCATCTGATCATCAAGCACCTGGTCAGCCAAGCACCTGGTCAGCCAAGCACCTGGTCAGCCAAGCACCTGGTCAGCCAAGTACCTGGTCAGCCAAGCACCTGGTCAGCCAAGCATCTGGTCACCAAGCACCTGGTCAGCCAAGCACCTGGTCACCAAGCACCTGGTCAGCCAAGCACCTGGTCAGCCAAGCACCTGGTCAGCCAAGCACCTGGTCAGCCAAGCACCTGGTCAACCAAGCACCTGGTCAGCCAAGCATCTGGTCACCAAGCACCTGGTCAGCCAAGCATCTGGTCAGCCAAGCATCTGGTCACCAAGCACCTGGTCAGCCAAGCACCTGGTCAGCCAAGCACCTGGTCAGCCAAGCACCTGGGCAGCCAAGCACCTGGTCAGCCAAGCACCTGGGCAGCCAAGCACCTGGTCAGCCAAGCACCTGGGCAGCCAAGCATCTGGTCATCAAGCACCTGGTCAGCCAAGCACCTGGTCAGCCAAGCACCTGGTCAGCCAAGCACCTGGTCAGCCAAGCACCTGGTCAGCCAAGCACCTGGGCAGCCAAGCACCTGGTCAGCCAAGCACCTGGGCAGCCAAGCACCTGGTCAGCCAAGTACCTGGTCAGCCAAGCATCTGGTCACCAAGCACCTGGTCACCAAGCACCTGGTCACCAAGCACCTGGTCAGCCAAGCACCTGGTCAGCCAAGCACCTGGTCAGCCAAGCAAGCAACACTCCTCTTCCGTCCTCACAGCCTTTCCAGTGTCGTGAGATTTATGACTAAAGACCACCAGGTTTTGATAAAAAGACCTCCAAGGTGTGGTCTTCCTCAGTGACCGAAGACCAACATCTGGAGGACCTTCAACAGATGTCAAAGAGACTCAGTGTTTTGGAGTTGAGTTTCTATCTTACTTTCACTTCAGATAACTTTAACCCCAGCTCCTGCAGCTGTAGGCCAAAGCCTACCAAAGCTTTGATAACTAACAAATCCACAGCAAAAAAAAAAAAAAATACTTTTAGAAAGGATATAGGCAAGCACTTGTTAATGGAGTTGTAGATGAGTGGAACAAACTCCCGAGTAGCGTAACTGAAGCTAAAACCTTGTGCAGCTTTAAGAATAGAATAGACAAATACACACGAGTAGGTGTGGGTGGCTGTGACTTGGACCTGCCTAGCATGAGCCAGTAGTCCTGTTGCCATGTCCTCTCATAAGAACATAAGAAAGGAAGAACACTGCAGCAAGCTTACTGGCCCAAACTAGGCATGTCTATCTCAAATCCCACACATACTGACTTATGTCAGTAACTTAAATACATAACCCAAACTATATGATGGACTAAAACAGGGAACCATATCAAGCTTTAACTTGACTCACGAAATCGTAATGACACGATTGCAAACAAACCATACCACGGGTGGGGTTTGAACCCGCGGTCAGAGAGATCCAAAACTCCAGACCGTCGCGTTAGCCACTGGACCAGCTAGCCACAATAAGATTCATCCAACTAGGTATATTTCTACACCATAGGAAGGTTAACATAGGCACCACTGTCTCCACAAATGCAAGTTTTTACAGAGTTTTGAGACTCTCTGACCGCGGGTTCAAACCCCACCCGTTGTATGGTTTATCAAGCTTTAGTTCCCACTGTCTAACTGTAATATAGAATAAGATAGTACACATTGCAGCTATATTCTTTCTCCTCCTCTTTACATAATCTTCCTTATTTCATACCAACAGGAACTCTTCGCTTCACAAAGATTCTCTTCTTCCCCTCCCTTCTCCTCTCTCTCTCTCTCTCTCTCACTCTTCCTGTCTCCCTATCGAGTATCACACCATCTATCGCGTCCCAGCTCCATCTATCAGGGCAGAGATCTTGACCGTCTTGTCTCTGAGGCTCTTCAGTCTATCGGCCCTCCTACCTGCACTCTCTCTACTCCATTAAGATTATCCTAAAGTCTGTCTCTGTCTGTCTCTTTGTGTGTGTCTCCGTCTTTCTGTATATTTCTGTGTCTATATATCTCTCTCTCATTATGTCTGCCTCTAACTCTACGTGTCTGTTTCTCTGTGTGTCGTTCTCTCTCTCTCTCTAACACAAGAGTTTTTATAGTGTTAATCTTAGTGTACCTACCTTTATTTACAAGCTAAAAGCTTGTTACCTACCTCAACATAGTTTTTGTATTAAGCTAAGGTAGGTACTTGTTCTTACCCTGTAAAGATAGGAACTCTTACCCTGTAAAAACTTTTTTTCTTCTTTTTCTCTTCTCACCACACCTATAAACGCTCCCTTTCTCTCTTGGGATCTCTCTCTCTCTCTCCCCCAACCAGACCACAACTTCCCCTTAGGGTCAGAGCGCGTGGTCTGCCCTCCCCACCTCTCTTCCTTCCCCTACCACTCCTCTTCCTTCTCCTCCTCCTCCTCCTCCTCCTCCTCCTACCACTTGTAACCCTTGGGTTAAGAGGCCAGGTTATTGTACCTCCTCTCACCACCCACTCTTAACCTCCGCCCAGATATAAACACTCATTTATCTGTTATTAAATACTGGTATAAAGGATCCTAGAGGTTAGAGCCCAGAGGTTGATGTGGAGGCTAAAGTCCTCAAGGTTAGAACCCTGGAGGTTAAATCCGTGTAGGTCAGAACTTTGTCAGAATTTCTTGGTTTATCCTAGGGGGTAATTTAACATAAGAACATAGGAACATAAGAAAGGAGGAACACTGCAGGAGGCCTGTTGGCCCATACTAGGCAGGTCCTTTACAATTCATCCCACTAACATTTACGCTGGTATTTTATACCATTTTTAAGACTACCGTCAGAACAGTACCTTGGTACAGAAAACATCGTCCACTCTTCATAGCGTATCCACTGGTTATGAATGAGGAGGGTTGGATTCCAGAATGAGCTGCCTTCTTACTTCCACTAGTGGATCCCGTCCCCTACAACGTCTTGGAGATCTTCCATCTCGCCATCGACAGTATTTAAGACTCCGTTCTCATGCTTCAGATTCATATCGTTCTAGACCATGAAGCTGAACTCTTCTCCAGGCTGAGGGACTGACCACCTTGTTCCAGACCATGAAGCTGAACTCTTCTCCAGGCTGAGGGACTGACCACCTTGTTCCAGACCATGAAGCTGAACTCTTCTCCAGGCTGAGGGACTGACCACCTTGTTCCAGACCCTGAAGCTAAACTCTTCTCCAGGCTGAGGGACTGACCACCTTGTTCCAGAACCATGGAGCTGAACTCTTCTCCAGGCTGAGGGACTGACCACCTTGTTCCAGACCATGAAGCTGAACTCTTCTCCAGGCTGAGGGACTGACCACCTTGTTCCAGACCCTGAAGCTAATCTCTTCTCCAGGCAGAGGGACTGACCGCCTTGTTCCAGACCCTGAAGCTAATCTCTTCTCCAGGCAGAGGGACTGACCGCCTTGTTCCAGACCATGAAGCTAAACTCTTCTCCAGGCTGAGGGACTGACCACCTTGTTCCAGACCCTGAAGCTAAACTCTTCTCCAGGCTGAGGGACTGACCACCTTGTTCCAGACCATGAAGCTGAACTCTTCTCCAGGCTGAGGGACTGACCACCTTGTTCCAGACCATGAAGCTGAACTCTTCTCCAGGCTGAGGGACTGACCACCTTGTTCCAGACCCTGAAGCTAAACTCTTCTCCAGGCTGAGGGACTGACCACCTTGTTCCAGACCATGAAGCTAAACTCTTCTCCAGGCTGAGGGACTGACCACCTTGTTCCAGACCCTGAAGCTGAACTCTTCTCCAGGCTGAGGAACTGACCACCTTGTTCCAGACCATGGAGCTGAACTCTTCTCCAGGCTGAGGGACTGACCACCTTGTTCCAGACCATGAAGCTGGACTCTTCTCCAGGCTGAGGGACTGACCACCTTGTTCCAGACCCTGAAGCTAAACTCTTCTCCAGGCTGAGGGACTGACCACCTTGTTCCAGACCATGGAGCTGAACTCTTCTCCAGGCTGAGGGACTGACCACCTTGTTCCAGACCATGAAGCTAAACTCTTCTCCAGGCTGAGGGACTGACCACCTTGTTCCAGACCCTGAAGCTAAACTCTTCTCCAGGTTGAGGGACTGACCACCTCAAATAATTTTAATCCAAAGTTGATGGACTGATTACATCATCTTTATTTCATTTATACCGCCCCCTTTGTATCTGACTGAAGAAGCCTACCGTGCGGGCGAAACGTTTCATCAATAAAGATACCCAACTGTTGCTCATGTGTCTTAATCAACTTGTTAGCATTTTATACTTTCTTCAACAAAATTGTATTTATATGTATCTATACATAAAAAAAACTTACCAATCCTAGAGGTTAGGAACCCAGGAGGTTAAAGTACTAGAGGTTAGGAACCCAGGAGGTTAAAGTACTAGAGGTTAGAAACCCAGGAGGTTAAAGTACTAGAGGTTAGGAACCCAGGAAGTTAAAGTACTAGAGGTTAGGAACCCAGGAGGTTAAAGTACTAGAGGTTAGGAACCCAGGAGGTTAAAGTACTAGAGGTTAGGAACCCAGGAAGTTAAAGTACTAGAGGTTAGGAACCCAGAAGGTTAGGGTCCCAGAGGTTACCGTCCGACAGGACAGAGCTTCTCTACCTGGAGGGTGTTCCGGGTGTCAACGCCCCCGCGGCCCGGTCCATGACCTGGATAAATCTCGCCTCAGACACACTTAGAGAAGAAACATTTGAAAATCAGTCACGGGAACAGAATCACATAGAACACAGAAAACACAGAATCACATATAACACAGAAAACACAGAATCACATATAACACAGAAAACACAGAATCACATAGAACACAGAATCACACAGAACACAGAAAACACAGAATCACATATAACACAGAATCACATAGAACACATAATCACATAGAACACAGAAAACAGAATCACACAGAACACAGAATCACACAGAACATATAATCACATAATCCCATAGAAAGCTGACAATTACACAGAACATGAAGAACACTGCAGAACAGTTAAACACTCATAGATGACATAGTGACCAATGATGATCACTTTATCATCATCATAATAATCTTTATTTCTGCAACAAGCTCCCGAGTTATAGAGGCTAAAACGTTGTGTAGTTTTAAAAATAGGTTAGATAATTATATGAGTGGGTGTGGGTGGGTGTGAGTTGGACCTGATTAGCTTGAGTTACTAGGTCAGCTGCCGTGTTCCTTCCTTAAGCGAATGTGACCTGACTTGACTAGGTTGGGGCATTATCTTAAGCACATGTTTATGTAGCATATCTGAGTATCGTAGTTAGTACCATCTATATATTTTATATTTTATATAGACGATCCCTTGCTAGGCCTAGGGGCTAGCATGTGACGTCACGTGATGCCACATGTGAGCGTCAGACACTCTGCCTCTCTCTCAGTTCACGGATAGACCTACAGGCGACAGGCTAGGCTGGTCCTCTCCCTCACAACTCTGCTAATATAAATGTATACAACCCAAGTGTGTTTATCTCCATCATATCTCCATGGAACCCTCCCAACACTTGGACCTGCCTCGCATGGGCCAGTAGACCTGCTGCAGTGTTCCTTCTTTATGTTCTTAAGTACATGATACAACTTATAAAGACCAAATCTGACATCAGTGACATACTATATAGAAAGTCCCTTGTTATGCAGAGCATTTCTGGTAAATTAGATCAATTTTGTCCCCAGGATGCGACCCACACCAGTCGACTAACACCCAGGCACCTACTTACTGCTAAGTGAACAAGGGCAGCAGGTGTCTTAAGAAAACACACCTCCAGTGTTTCCTCCAGTACCGAGGACCCAACCACGGACCTCAATGTGTGAGGGGAGTGCGCCACCAACTCTACATCACCATCCCTAACTAATACAACACCTGATGGAGAGGAATGAAACTCGATCATGTGACATCACTCAGGAAATACTGTGATTAAGTCACTGTGCATGACATGGAAATATGTGAGGAAGTCAAAATTTATAAAAACAATTCAAAATAGCAGAAGAACTTCCACCGGAAATGAGGGACGAGTTGCAATGTCACGCGACGTTGAAACAAAGAGATGTAATATCTCGGAGAAATAATTAATATAAGAAAGAGCACTGCAGCAGGCCTACTGGCGTCCAAGTCACCTACTGGTTCAAGCTAGGCAGGTACAAGTCACCTACTGGCCCATGCTAGGCAGGTCCAAGTCACCTACTGGCCCATGCTAGGCAGGTCCAAGTCACCTACTGGCCCATGCTAGGCAGGTCCAAGTCACCTACTGGCCCATGCTAGGCAGGTCCAAGTCACCTACTGGCCCATGCTAGGCAGGTCCAACTCTCATCCATTTACTAAGGAAGAAGCAGTGCATCAGACTTATTGGCCCAAGATAGCAAGCACTGAGACGTTTCGCCTATAAGTAGAGGCTTCATCAGTCTGAGGGACTGATTACTTCAAACTCCTCCTCTTCCACCATTCTTCTCTGTATTAGACTGATAAAGCCACTGTGTGGCAAAACGTTTCCTCTAACAAACGTCCTGAACGTTCATAAGTCCGCCAATATGTTAGATAAAGGGACACAAGTGCAACTAATGTGATAAAGCTCCTGGAGAGCGAAACGTTGCCACAATAAAAATGTCGAATTTGCTGCACTTATGTCATTTTAGCTAACATGAATCATCATGCAGTACATCCCTGTGTATAGATTTCAGAAACCAGAACATGGGCGAAACATCTCAGTGAGGTCTTCTGAAATTGCGTCATTTTCGTCCTATCTAGGTTTTGCCCAAATTGTCTCAAGGTAAAATGGCGCCTGGATACTGAGAGAGGTAGCAGAGGAACTATGATGGCGCCTGGATACTGAGAGAGGTAGCAGAGGAACTATGATGGCGCCTGGATACTGAGAGAGGTAGCAGAGGAACTATGATGGCGCCTGGATACTGAGAGAGGTAGCAGAGGAACTATGATGGCGCCTGGATACTGAGAGAGGTAGCAGAGGAACTATGATGGCGCCTGGATACTGAGAGAGGTAGCAGAGGAACTATGATGGCGCCTGGATACTGAGAGAGGTAGCAGAGGAACTATGATGGCGCCTGGATACTGAGAGAGGTAGCAGAGGAACTATGATGGCGCCTGGATACTGAGAAAGGTAGCAGAGGAACTATGATGGCGCCTGGATACTGAGAGAGGTAGCAGAGGAACTATGATGGCGCCTGGATACTGAGAGAGGTAGCAGAGGAACTATGATGGCGCCTGGATACTGAGAGAGGTAACAGAGGAACTATGATGGCGCCTGGATACTGAGAGAGGTAGCAGAGGAACTATGATGGCGCCTGGATACTGAGAGAGGTAGCAGAGGAACTATGATGGCGCCTGGATACTGAGAGAGGTAGCAGAGGAACTATGATGGCGCCTGGATACTGAGAGAGGTAGCAGAGGAACTATGATGGCGCCTGGATACTGAGAGAGGTAGCAGAGGAACTATGATGGCGCCTGGATACTGAGAGAGGTAGCAGAGGAACTATGATGGCGCCTGGATACTGAGAGAGGTAGCAGAGGAACTATGATGGCGCCTGGATACTGAGAGAGGTAGCAGAGGAACTATGATGGCGCCTGGATACTGAGAGAGGTAGCAGAGGAACTATGATGGCGCCTGGATACTGAGAGAGGTAGCAGAGGAACTATGATGGCGCCTGGATACTGAGAGAGGTAGCAGAGGAACTATGATGGCGCCTGGATACTGAGAGAGGTAGCAGAGGAACTATGATGGCGCCTGGATACTGAGAGAGGTAGCAGAGGAACTATGCAGGTACACACAACATGCCGCTGTTGTAACCAACGTTGTGGCTTGGAGAGGTGGTAAGTCACCGCTGAATGAAACGTAGTGGCTTGGAGAGGTGGTAAGTCACCACTGAAAGAAACGTTGTAGCTTGGAGAGGTGGTAAGTCACCGCTGAATGAAACGTAGTGGCTTGGAGAGGTGGTAAGTCACCGCTGAATGAAACGTAGTGGCTTGGAGAGGTGGTAAGTCACCGCTGAAAGAAACGTTGTGGCTTGGAGAGGTGGTAAGTCACCGCTGAATGAAACGTAGTGGCTTGGAGAGGTGGTAAGTCACCGGTGAAAGAAACGTTGTTGCTTGGAGAGGTGGTAAGTCACCGGTGAAAGAAACGTTGTTGATGGGAGAGGTGGTAAGTCACCTCTGAAAGAAATGTAGTGGCTTGGAGAGGTGGTAAGTCACCACTGAAAGAAACGTTGTGGCTTGGAGAGGTGGTAAGTCACCACTGAATGAAACGTAGTGGCTTGGAGAGGTGGTAAGTCACCGCTGAAAGAAACGTTGTGGCTTGGAGAGGTGGTAAGTCACCGCTGAATGAAACGTAGTGGCTTGGAGAGGTGGTAAGTCACCGCTGAAAGAAACGTTGTTGCTTGGAGAGGTGGTAAGTCACCGCTGAAAGAAACGTAGTGGCTTGGAGAGGTGGTAAGCCACCACTGAAAGAAACGTTGTGGCTTGGAGAGGTGGTAAGTCACCGCTGAAAGAAACGTTGTTGCTTGGAGAGGTGGTAAGTCACCGCTAAAAGAAACGTTGTGGCTTGGAGAGGTGGTAAGCCACCACTGAAAGAAACGTTGTGGCTTGGAGAGGTGGTAAGTCACCGCTGAAAGAAACGTTGTTGCTTGGAGAGGTGGTAAGTCACCGCTAAAAGAAACGTTGTGGCTTGGAGAGGTGGTAAGCCACCACTGAAAGAAACGTTGTGGCTTGGAGAGGTGGTAAGTCACCGCTGAATGAAACGTAGTGGCTTGGAGAGGTGGTAAGCCACCACTGAAAGAAACGTTGTGGCTTGTAGAGGTGGTAAGTCACAGCTGAAAGAAACGTTGTGGCTTGGAGAGGTGGTAAGTCACCGCTGAATGAAACGTAGTGGCTTGGAGAGGTGGTAAGCCACCACTGAAAGAAACGTTGTGGCTTGGAGAGGTGGTAAGTCACCGCTGAAAGAAACGTTGTGGCTTGGAGAGGTAATAAGCCATCACGAACCAGCGTAAAGGCTGGAGAAGATAAGCCACTACTGAGGCCTGCATGGTGGCTTGGGAAAGTGGTAAGCCACCACTGGAAGCAGCGTGGTGGCTTGGGTAGATGGTAAGCCGATCTCACACGCTAAAGTTAAAGTTGACAGCCGGTAGATGGTGCAACACCTGCTGCTTGGGAGACCACACATATGTTGAGGGTGAAAGGTGGTAGAGAGGGAAGTGGGACGTGGTAGAGTGGGAAGAAGGGGGAGGAGGAAGAGGAGGAAGAAAGAGGTGGAGGAGGGAGAAGAAGAGTAGTGAAGAGGGGAAGGGGTCAAGTTAGAGTATGTCATATCCATCCTGTGTATGGTAGTGGCTAGTTTATTGTGTACCTCATATCCATCCTGTGGATGGTAGTGGCTAGTTTATTGTGTACCTCATATCCATCCTGTGGATGTAGTGGCTAGTTTATTGTGTACCTCATATCCATCCTGTGGATGGTAGTGGCTAGTTTATTGTGTACCTCATATCCATCCTGTGGATGGTAGTGGCTAGTTTATTGTGTACCTCATATCCATCCTGTGGATGGTAGTGGCTAGTTTATTGTGTACCTCATATCCATCCTGTGGATGGTAGTGGCTAGTTTATTGTGTACCTCATATCCATCCTGTGGATGGTAGTGGCTAGTTTATTGTGTACCTCATATCCATCCTGTGGATGGTAGTGGCTAGTTTATTGTGTACCTCATATCCATCCTGTGGATGGTAGTGGCTAGTTTATTGTGTACCTCATATCCATCCTGTGGATGGTAGTGGCTAGTTTATTGTGTACCTCATATCCATCCTGTGGATGGTAGTGGCTAGTTTATTGTGTACCTCATATCCATCCTGTGGATGGTAGTGGCTAGTTTATTGTGTACCTCATATCCATCCTGTGGATGGTAGTGGCTAGTTTATTGTGTACCTCATATCCATCCTGTGGATGGTAGTGGCTAGTTTATTGTGTACCTCATATCCATCCTGTGTATGGTAATGGCTAGTTTATTGTGTACCTCATATCCATCCTGTGGATGGTAGTGGCTAGTTTATTGTGTACCTCATATCCATCCTGTGGATGATAGTGGCTAGTTTATTGTGTACCTCATATCCATCCTGTGGATGGTAGTGGCTAGTTTATTGTGTACCTCATATCCATCCTGTGGATGGTAGTGGCTAGTTCACTGTGTGTCTCATATACATCCTGTGGATGGTAGTGGCTAGTTTACTGTGTGCCTCATATCCATCCTGTGGATGGTAGTGGCTACTTTACTGTGTGCCTCATATCCATCCTGTGGATGGTAGTGGCTAGTTTATTGTGTACCTCATATCCATCCTGTGGATGGTAAGTGGCTAGTTTTATTGTGTACCTCATATCCATCCTGTGGATGGTAGTGGCTAGTTTATTGTGTACCTCATATCCATCCTGTGGATGGTAGTGGCTAGTTTATTGTGTACCTCATATCCATCCTGTGTATGGTAATGGCTAGTTTATTGTGTACCTCATATCCATCCTGTGGATGGTAGTGGCTAGTTTATTGTGTACCTCATATCCATCCTGTGGATGATAGTGGCTAGTTTATTGTGTACCTCATATCCATCCTGTGGATGGTAGTGGCTAGTTTATTGTGTACCTCATATCCATCCTGTGGATGGTAGTGGCTAGTTCACTGTGTGTCTCATATACATCCTGTGGATGGTAGTGGCTAGTTTACTGTGTGCCTCATATCTATCCTGTGGATGGTAGTGGCTACTTTACTGTGTGCCTCATATCCATCCTGTGGATGGTAGTGGCTAGTTTACTGTGTACCTCATATCCATCCTCTGGATGGTAGTGGCTAGTTTATTGTGTACCTCATATCCATCCTGTGGATGGTAGTGGCTGGTTTATTGTGTACCTCATATCCATCCTGTGGATGGTAGTGGCTAGTTTATTGTGTACCTCAAATCCATTCTGTGGATGGTAGTGGCTAGTTTGTGTATCTGATATCCATCCTGTGGATGGTAGTGGCTAGTTCACTGTGTACCTCATATGTACTCAACCCCAGGCCCAGACTCGTGGAACTCTGTGTTCGTTAAGAACTGCAAGAAACCCCTCTCATGGGCCCTACGTATGCTATGGAGAAGGAGCATAGATACAGATGAGAGTCCACAGTCACTAAAAGCAACGGATATAGCCCAACTCCATAAAGGTGGCAGCAAAGCAATAGCGAAGAACTATAGACCAATAGCTTTAACGTTCCACATCATAAAAATCTGCGAAAGATTTTTAAGAAGCAGGATTGCAAACCACTTGGACTCCCAACAACTGCACAATCCAGGGCAACATGGGTTCAGAGCAGGTCGCTCCTGCCTCTCGCAAATACTGGACCACTATGATATGGTCTTGGATACACTCGAAAACAAACAGAATGCAGATGTAGTATACATAGATTTTGCAAAAGCTTTTGACAAGTGCGATCATGGTGTAATAGCACACAAAATGCGTGCTAAAGGGATAACTGGCAAAGTGGGCAGATGGATCTTCAACTTTCTAACCAATCGCACACAAAGAGTAGTGATAAACAGAGTTAAATCGGAAGCTGCCATAGTGAAGAGCTCTGTCTCACAAGGCACAATATTCGCCCCTATCCTGTTCCTCATCCTCATATCAGACAGTCAGACGATACTAGGATCTGCATGAGTGTGTCATCCATTGAGGATACGACAAATCTCCAGGAAAATATAAACCAAGTTTCCCAATGGGCAACGGAGAACAATATGATGTTTAATGAAGACAAATTCCAGCTACTCCGTTATGGAAAACTGGGGGTTATAATAGCCAAGACTGAGTATACTATAAACTCTAATTACACAATAGAGCGGAAAAGTAATGTGAAGGACCTGGGAGTGGTAATGTCTGAGGATCTCACCTTCAAGGATCACAACAATGCCACTATCATAATTGCGAGGAAACTGATAGGATGAATAATGAGAATATTCAAGATGCTAAGCCAATGATGACCCTTTTTAAATCACTTGCTCTCTCTAGGTTGGAATACTGCTGTACATTAACATCTCCCTTCAAGGCAGGTGAAATTGCAGATCTAGAGAATGTACAGAGAACCTTTACTGCACATAAAAGTTCCATCAAACACCTTAACTACTGGGAACTTTTGGGAGCACTTGATTTGTACTCCCTGGAGTGCAGGCGAGAGAGATACATCATAATCTACATCTGGAAGATTCAGGAGGGACTGGTCCCTAATCTGCACACAGAAATCACTCCCTACGAAAGCAAAAGACTTGGCAGGCGATGCAACACACCCCCAGTGAAAAGTAGGGGAGCCATTAGTACACTACGAGAAAACACAATAAGCGTCCGGGGCCCAAGACTGGTCAACAGCCTACCACCAGCCATAAGGGAAATCACCAATAAACCCTTGGCTGCAGGGAGCTGGACGGATACCTAAAGTCAGTGCCGGATCAGCCGGGCTGTGGTTCGTACGTTGGACTACGTGCGGCCAAGAGTAACAGCCTCGTTGATCAGGCCCTGATCCACCCGGAGGCCTGGTCATGGACCGGGCAGCGGTGGCGTTGATCCCAGGAATACCCTCCACGTATATCCCAAGTAGGTACACAAATTTTACCTATTCGGCGCGACATATTATATATATATATATATATATATATATATATATATATATATATATATTATATGTGTGTGTGTATGTGTGTGTGTGTGTGTGTGTGTGTGTGTGTGTGTGTGTGTGTGTGTGTGTGGTGTAGGTAACCATTAAATAATAAATAGTCACAGATAAAAAAAAATCCTCTCAACACGTCTGGCAGCGGGTTGTCTCAGTAAAAATACATAACGTTATAATCTGTACGTTCATCACACGTCAAGACGAGTCCTGAAATGATGATTTTTTATTAAAACAAAAAAAATTCCGGCAGTGCGCATTTATTAATAGATACATTAACTCACCATTGAATTTTTTAGAGCTAAAATGAACGATATTTTATGCAATTATGCGATGGTAAAATATTTATATTTCTGTGTTACGTATTTTGGGAATTTTGTTTTATTATATATATATATATATATATATATATAATTATATATATATATATATATATATATATATATATATATATATATATATATATATAGTAACCACGAACGAGTGGTATTTAATCAATAACAACACTCTGACTAACCGAGGACTCGAACCCATGTTGTTTTCGCCCATCTCATGGTGAGCGAAAATCACATGATGCTCTAACCCACAGGATCACTCAATTCTACAAGAATCTCACACCCAGCAGAGCTAGGTGTTTTACCATGATCTGAGGACATACGGTGGTGTGGGTGCCTCTGAGATAATTTCATTCTACTCCCCGTTTGGTGTACTAGCCTCCACAAACAGTATATATATATTATTGTAACCATATATATTACAGGCGAATCAAAAGAGCAGAGGGGCTGTAAAGAAATCAATATATTCAGTTAGAGAAATAAAAAAAAGGAATAAGAAGAGTAGAGAGTTTAAAGGTTAAAGTTGCAGGGGAATCGAAGACTAACCCAAAATGATTCTTTCAGGTGTACAGAAGTAAGTTTAGATAGGCCCACTAGAAAGTCACTCAGATCAGCTCACCGACAGTTATAAGGAAATGTGTGAACTTTTCAACACTTACTTCCTCTCAGTTTTTACACAGGAAGATACTAGCGATATTCCAGAAATAATAAATTATGTAGAACAGGACGATAATAAACTGTGCACGATTAGGGTCACAAGTGACATGGTTCTTAGACAAATAGATAAATTAAAACCTAACAAATCCCCAGGCCCTGATGAACTGTATGCAAGGGTTCTAAAGGAATGTAAAGAGGAGCTTAGCAAACCTTTGGCTAATCTTTACAACATATCACTACAAACTAGCATAGTGTCAGATAAGTGGAAAACGGCAAATGTGATACCTATTTTCAAAGCAGGTGACAGGTCCTTAGCTTCGAACTATAGACCAATAAGCCTAACCTCCATAATGGGGAAAACTTATGGAATCAATAATTGCCGAGGCCATTCGTAGCTATCTTGAAAGGCATAAATTAATCAACGAATCTCAACACGGTTTTACAAAAGGGTGTTTCTGCCTTACGAATTTATTAACTTTTTTCACAAAGGTATTTGAGGCTGTAGATCATGGTAATGAATATGATATGGACTTCAGTAAGACCTTTGATAGAGACCCACATCAGAGACTAATGAGGAAAATTAAGACACACGGAATAGGAGGAGAAATTTTTTCCTGGATAGAGGCGTGGTCGACAGACAGGCAGCAGAGAGTTTGCATATATGGGGAGAAATCCGAGTGGGGAAGCGTCATGAGCGGTGTTCCACAGGGGTCAGTGTTGGGCCCCTTGTTGTTCACAATCTACATAAATGACACAGATGAGGGAATAAATAGCGACATAACCAAGTTTGCCGATAACACCAAAATACGCCGTCGAATTCATTCTGACGAGGACATTAGAGCACTCCAGGAAAATTTGAATAGACTAATGTAGTGGTTGGAGAAGTGGCAGATGCAGTTTAATATAGACAAATGCTAAGTTCTAAACACTGGACAGGAAAATAACCATGCCACATATAAACTAAATAATGCAGAGACGTATTGACAATGTAAATAATTTCGCCTGTTTGCGAATTGTTAAGCATTTCAAACCTCTTTCATTGTCCACTACATGTAGCAGGATTTGATGAAATAACTTTGAAAACAAGCCTGGTGTCCTGGGGTATATGAAAACAAGCCTGGTGTCCTGGGGTATATGAAAACAAGCCTGGTGTCCTGGGGTATATGAAAACAAGCCTGGTGTCCTGGGGTATAGGGAAACATGGTTTAGCTTGGCTAGGTGCCCATACTTATCTGGGGGTCTGGCTCCGTGGTAAAGTACTGTGGACTCTGATACAGAGTTTGCAGGTTCGAGTCCTGCTGTGGACGTAGAGACAAAGCTGCTCTTTGCTGATGACACTGTGCTCTTGGGAGATTCTGAAGAGAAGTTGCAGAGATTGGTGGATGAATTTGGTAGGGTGTGCAAAAGAAGAAAATTAAAGGTGAATACAGGAAAGAGTAAGGTTATGAGGATAACAAAAAGATTAGGTGATGAAAGATTGGATATCAGATTGGAGGGAGAGAGTATGGAGGAGGTGAACGTATTCAGATATTTGGGAGTGGACGTGTCAGCGGATGGGTCTATGAAAGATGAGGTGAATCATAGAATTGATGAGGGAAAAAGAGTGAGTGGTGCACTTAGGAGTCTGTGGAGACAAAGAACTTTGTCCTTGGAGGCAAAGAGGGGAATGTATGAGAGTATAGTTTTACCAACGCTCTTATATGGGTGTGAAGCATGGGTGATGAATGTTGCAGCGAGGAGAAGGCTGGAGGCAGTGGAGATGTCATGTCTGAGGGCAATGTGTGGTGTGAATATAATGCAGAGAATTCGTAGTTTGGAAGTTAGGAGGATGTGCGGGATTACCAAAACTGTTGTCCAGAGGGCTGAGGAAGGGTTGTTGAGGTGGTTCGGACATGTAGAGAGAATGGAGCGAAACAGAATGACTTCAAGAGTGTATCAGTGTGTAGTGGAAGGAAAGCGGGGTAGGGGTCGGCCTAGGAAAGGTTGGAGGGAGGGGGTAAAGGAGGTTTTGTGTGCGAGGGGCTTGGACTTCCAGCAGGCATGCGTGAGCGTGTTTGATAGGAGTGAATGGAGACAAATGGTTTTTAATACTTGACGTGCTGTTGGAGTGTGAGCAAAGTAACATTTATGAAGGGGTTCAGGGAAACCGGCAGGCCGGACTTGAGTCCTGGAGATGGGAAGTACAGTGCCTGCACTCTGAAGGAGGGGTTTAATGTTGCAGTTTAAAAACTGTAGTGTAAAGCACCCTTCTGGCAAGACAGTGATGGAGTGAATGATGGTGAAAGTTTTTCTTTTTCGGGCCACCCTGCCTTGGTGGGAATCGGCCAGTGTGATAATAATAAAAAATAATAATAATAATATATAATATATATATATATATTAATATATATATATATATATATATATATATATATATATATATATATATATATATATATATATCATTATCTCTTTCCAAAGTTCATTTCTCTAGAGTACTGTAAAGTAAGAGAAACATGAAACTGAAGATGGTAAGGAGGAGATCGTAATGTTTACCAATTGTGCCACGTTTGAAGGAGCCTCCACTGATAATGAGATGAGCTTCTTACGTTTGTACGAGGAAGGAGGGAGAGGATGTATGAACATGGGAGGGAGAGTATGGTACCAGGAAGGGTACACAAAATAACTGATGGTGTTATGATGTGATGTTGTGTGTTTGTGTGTTGCGAGTGGTGGTGTGGAGCACTGCAGGAGACCTAATGGTCCACAACTTCATTACTTACCTACTAGTTAAGACTGAGAAGGGTTGCAACCCAGAGGGACTGATGTCTGTTATTGTCCTTGTTTTATTGCCATTGTTTTGTTTGTTACTGTGATTGATGTGTTTGTGTTAGTGTGATTGATGTGGTAGTGTTAGCGTGACTGATGTTTGGTGTGTTGCTGTGTTTGCTAGTGAGTCTTCTGCTGCTGCTGCTGCTAGTTGTAATGCTGGTGGTGTTGCTGGTTGTTGTGGTGTTGCAGGTGTTAGTTTTAGTGGTGGCGTTGCTGGTGCTGGTGGTGCTACCACCAGTAGAACTGGTGGTGGTGGAGTTGTTGTTGTTGTTGTTGTTGTTGATCCTCGTATTTGTCACAGTTGTGTTTATGTCTGTTGTTGTACTACGTCTGTTGTGCTCTTGTTAACTCCTCATCTTTGTTCTTGTCATTCACTATCACTCTCGTCTTTACCTACATGCTCTTACTCTTCTTCTTGCTCTCACTCCCTCGTTCTCATTCCTAAATGTTTTGGTCATTCTTCTCCAGGTAGATTCATTCCACAGTTCTTTCTCTCTTACTTTCACTCATATTTACTCACCCTATTAATTTCTCACACTATCATTCTCACTCAATCCTTTCACTTTTGTTTTCTCTCTCACTTTCTCTCATTCTCTCCTTTCATGGTCCACGATTCTCATATATTTTTTTCAGTATAAGGGGCCAGAAAATGTGTAAAAATCAGTCGATAATATTAGCAGGGACCAGGAGCTATTACTTGATCCATGTAGAGATTAAATTAGGTGAGTACACTCACACACAAGCTAAAATCTCTCACACAGAGATACACACACAGTGAAGAGGGGGGCCAGGAGCTGTGAATCGACCCCTGCAACCACAACTAGGTGAGGACACACACATATTTAGGCCAAATGTCTGTTGACAAGTACCTCTGACAACTGGTAACTACTACACACAAACACACACACACACACACACACACACACACACACACACACACACACACACACACACACACACACACAAACACACACAACACCAACACACACACACAGGAGAGATAGGGAGGACATGATAACGACATACAAAATACTGAGAGGAATTGACAAGGTGGACAAAGACAGGATGTTCCAGAGATGGGACACAGCAACAAGGGGACACAGTTGGAAGTTGAAGACACAGATGAATCACAGGGATGTTAGGAAGTATTTCTTCAGCTACAGAATAGTCAGGAAGTGGAATAGTTTGGGAAGCGATGTAGTGGAGGCAGGACCCATACATAGCTTTAAGCAGAGGTATGATAAAGCTCACGGTTCAGGGAGAGTGACCTAGTAGCGACCAGTGAAGAGGCGCGGCCAGGAACTTGGACTCGATCCCTGCAACCTCAACTAGGTGAATACAACTAGGAGAGTACACACACAACACACGCACACACACAACACACGCACACACAACACACACACACACACACACAACACACACACACACACACACACACACACACACACACAAAACACACACACACACACACACACACACACACACAACACACACACACACACAACACACAACACACACACAACACACACACACACAAAACATTTACACGTGTCGGGCAGGCAGACTGAACGCACTCCGGGGTGTAATTCACACGACTCCCGGACCCTCAAATCACTCCTAAACAAGATCAAGTAGGCACAATTCGCAGGAGTTTGTCTTTAAAGAAACAAAG
The DNA here is from genome assembly GCF_026875155.1 of Cherax quadricarinatus. Classification (NCBI taxonomy): domain Eukaryota; kingdom Metazoa; phylum Arthropoda; class Malacostraca; order Decapoda; family Parastacidae; genus Cherax; species Cherax quadricarinatus. Next base: position 13,119,693 of record NC_069470.1, read on the forward strand.
GAAAAAAAGTGGTACGGGCAGCAGGCCTACTGGCCATGACAGACAGCTCCGAGGCGCCTACTTGCCCATGCTAGGCAGGTCCAAGTTACTTACTGGCCCATGCTAGGCAGGTCCAAGTCAATACTGGCCATCTAGGCAGGTCCAAGTCACTTACTGGCCCATGCCTAGGCAAGCCAAGTCACATTCATCTATAAAAACTACAAACAACTTAACAATCCAAAAAAAAAAGAAAAAAAAATTATTTTTCCTGATACTAAAAAATTTTCTTTTCCATTCACCTTTAATGCTTTTTTTTTCCTTTCCACTTTACATTTCAGTTTATATGGGTTACAAAGGGATTAATTTTGTTTGCGGAAGGGGTATTTTGATCTGTTCTTGGTTACATTAGCGGGATTTAGACGTTAAAGATGTGGTTATTTGGTTAATGTGACGGTGGGAGGGGCAGTATCTTTGGATTCTACATGTTGTGTGTTAAACTACGGGTTTTAGTCCCTACTGTTATGCTACAGTTGGGTTACACTGTTGGTTAATCTGCTACACTTTTGTTGTACTGTACTGTTGTTGTAACTAGGTTTTTACTGCTACTACTGTTGTTGTTACTTCTATTTATGTTGTTGTTTTGCTACTAATGTTGCTGTTGTTACTGCTACTACTGTTGTTGTTACTTCTACTAATGTTGTTGTTGTTTGCAAAACTACTGTTTGCTGTTACTGCTACTACTGTTACTGCCACTAGTTGTTTTTTACTTCTACTAATTGTTGTTGTTTTTGCTACTAATGTTTTGTTTGTTCTGCTACTACTGTTTTGTTACTTCTACTATTGTTGTTGTTGGTTGTACACTGTGCTGTTAGGTTACTATGTTCTGACTTGTTGTTGTTTACTTTACTATTGTTGTTGTTGTTGAAATACTGTTGCTGTTTGTTACTGTTTTATACTGTTGTTTTTAAATTTAATATTGTTGTTGTTGTTGCTACTACTGTTGCTGTTGTTACTGCTACTACTGTTGTTGTTACTTCTACTATTGTTGTTGTTGTTGCTACTACTGTTGCTGTTGTTACTGCTACTACTGTTGTTGTTACTTCTACTAATGTTGTTGTTGTTGTTGCTACTACTGTTGCTGTTGTTACTGCTACTACTGTTGTTGTTACTTCTACTATTGTTGTTGTTGCTACTACTGTTGCTGTTGTTACAGCTACTACTGTTGCTGTTACTGTTACTACTGTTGCTGTTGTTACTGCTACTACTGTTGCTGTTGTTACTGCTACTGTTGTTGCTATTACTGTTGTTGTTACTGCTACTACGTTGTGTTACGCTATTTGTTGTTGATACTTACTTGTGTTGTTATGCTACTGTTGTTGCTCTACTGGTTTGCTGTACTCTACAAATGTTTTGCTACTCTGATGTTACTGCTAGTTGTTACTGCTACTACTGTTGTTACTGCTACTACTATTGTTGTTGTTACTGCTACTACTGTTGTTGTTACTGCTACTACTGTTGTTATTGCTACTACTGTTGTTGTTACTGCTACTATGTTGTTACTGCTACTATATGTTGTTTTGTACTACAGTACTGCTACTACTTTGTTGTTACTGCTACTACTATGTTGTTGTTATTGCTACTATGTTGTTGTTACTGCCTACTACTGTTGTTACTGCTACTACTTTGTTGTTGTTTACTGCTACAAATGTTGTTGTTACTGCAAACTATGTTGTTATTGCTACTATTGTTGTTGTTACTGCTACTACTGTTGTTATTGCTACTACTGTTGTTACTGCTACTACTGTTGTTACTGCTACTACTATTGTTGTTGTTACTGCTACTACTGTTGTTGTTACTGCTACTACTGTTGTTATTGCTACTATTGTTGTTGTTACTGCTACTACTGTTGTTATTGCTACTACTGTTGTTTACTGCTACTACTGTTGTTGTTGTTACTGCTACTACTGTTGTTGTTACTGCTACTAACTACTGTTGTTTGCTACTATACTGTGTGTTATTGTACTATGTTGTGTTACTGCAAATATTGTTGGTTGTTACTGCTACTACTATGTTGTTATTGCTACTACTGTTGTTGTTATTTCAACTACTTTGCTGTTGTTACTCTACTAGTGTTGTTATTGCTACTACTGTTGTTGTTACTGCTACTATTGTTGTTGTTACTGCTACTACTACTGTTGTTATTGCTACTACTGTTGTTGTTACTGCTACTACTGTTGCTGTTGTTACTGCTACTACTGTTGTTGTTACTGCTACTACTGTTGTTGTTACTGCTACTATTGTTGTTGTTACTGCTACTACTACTGTTTGTTATTGCTACAAATTTGTTGTTTGTTACTGTCTATTGTTGTTGTTACTGCTACTACTGCTGTTGTTACTGCTACTGCTGTTGTTACTGCTACTACTGTTGTTATTGCTACTACTGTTATTGCTACTACTGTTGCTGTTACTGCTACTACTCTTGTTGTTACTGCTACCACTGTTGCTGTTGTTACTGCCACTACTGTTGTTACTGCTACTACTGTTGCTGTTGTTACTGCCACTACTGTTGTTACTGCTACTACTGTTGCTGTTGTTACTGCTACTACTGTTGTTACTGCTACTACTGCTGTTATTGCTACTATTGCTATTGCTACTATTGTTGTTGTTACTGCTACTACTGTTGTTATTACTACTACTACTGTTATTGCTACTACTGTTGTTGTTACTGCTACCACTGTTGCTGTTGTTACAGCTACTACTGTTGCTGTTGTTACAGCTTCTACTGTGGTTTTTGTTACGGGCTACTACTGTTGCTGTTGTTACAGCTACTAATGTGCTTGTTGTTAACAACATGGTTGCTGTTACGCTACTACTTTTGCTGTTGTTACAACTTCTACTGTTGCTGTTGTTACAGCTTTACTTTTGCTGTTTGTTACTGCTACGTTGTTGCTACTACTGTTGTGTGTTACGCTACTATTGTCTTTTATTACGTTACTTATGTTGTTGTTACTCCTACTTTTGATGTTGTTACTACTATGTTGTTACTTACATCGTTGTTACGGGTATATGTTACTGTTTACTGTTGCTGATGTTACCGCTACTATGTTTTTCCGCTACTACTGTTTGTTACGCTGCAACTTTTTGTTGTTACTGCTACTACTGTTCCTGTTGTTCTGCTGCTACGTTGTTGCTTTTAACTGCTACTACTTTTGTTATTGCTACTACTGTTGTTGTTACTGCTACTGTTGTTTTTACTGCTACTACTGTTGTTACTGCTACTACTGTTACTGCTACTACTGTTGATGTTACTGCTATTACTGTTGTTGTTACTATTACTGTTGTTACTGCTACTACTGTTGCTGTCACTGCAGCTACTGTTGTTACTGCTACTACTGCTGTTGTTACTGCTACTACTGTTGCTGTTGTTACTGTAGCTACTGTTGTTGTTACTGCTACTACTGTTGTTACTGCTACTACTGTTGCTGTTACTGCAGCTACTGTTGTTGTTACTGCTACTACTGGTGCTGGTGTTGCTGCTAGCAACTGCTGAAGACTAAGACACATGTGCAATTGTTGGGTATCTTACTGTTGACTAAAACGTTTCGCCTATACAGTAGGCTTCTTCAGTCAAATACAGAGGCAGCAAGCGTAGTAACAAAGATGATGTAATCAGTCAGTCAACCAAGGAGGACTAGTTTTCAAGGTGGTCAGTCCCTCAGCCTTTAAAAAATTTTTATGTGGTCAGTCCCTCAGCCTTTTAAGGAGGAGTTTTTTAAGGGGGGTCAGTCCTTAGCCTGGGGAAGTGTTTTATCCCGTTTATAAGGTCCCCGAATCAAGCCTCTGATTGCTTACCTGATTCACCAGACTGGCTGACACCCCTGATCAATCAACAGTAAACAGAAGCAGGCTTTCAACTATACCTTAATCCTTGAAAGTACACAAACCAGGCTACAATCCTAGCAATTCCCCTTGATGCTAGATCTGACACCCACAGGAAACTGTCAATTACACAAACACGTCTGACATCAGAACTGGAGTCAATGTCTCACCAGCTAAAAGCTCCTCAATCGGGTTTTCTTAATTGACATGGACACCCAGATCTGAAGTCTGGGTTCCCAGAGGCTGCCACGGCTTCCAGAGGGTTTCAAAAGGTGGCATCCCCGTGGAATTAGAGGGATGCTGGTGTGTAAGTTGAGGTTTCAGATGAACAGAGATGCTGTATCGTTCGTTTTTAGTGATGTTTTGGTGTGTACTCACCTAAATTTTGTGGTTGCAGGGGTCGAGTCCTAGCCCCCTGGCCCCGCCTCTTCACCGGTTGCTACTGGCCCTCTCTCTCCCCCGCTCCATGAGCTTTATCAAACCTCGTCTTAAAACTGTGTATGGTTCCTGCCTCCACTACGTCATTTTCTAGGCTATTCCACTGCCTACAACTCTATGACTGAAGAAATACTTCCAAATATCTCTCTGACTCATTTGTGTCTTCAATTTCCAATTGTGGCCTCTTGTTTCTGTGTCCCCTCCCTGGAACATCCTGTCCTTGTCCACCTTGTCTATTCCACGCAGTATTTTATATGTCGTTATCATGTCTCCCCTGACCCTCCTGTCCCCCAGTGTCGTCAGGGCCGATTTCCCTTAATCTTTCTTCATAGGACATTCCCCTTAGCTCTGGAACTAACCTTGTTGCAACCTTTGTACTTTCTCTAGTTTCTTGACGTGCTTTATCAAGTGCGGGTTTCCAAACCGTGCTGCATACTCCATATGGGCCTGACATGACACCGAGGTGGTACATTGAGAGATGAATAGAGAGAGAGAGAGAGATCGATAGAGAGAGAGAGAGAGAGAGAGATGATAGAGAGAATCGTAGAAGAAGCAGGAGAGAATAGAGAGAGAGAAAAGAGAGAGCGAGAGAGAGAGAGAGAAAGGAGATAGAGAGAGAGAGAGAGAGTATAAGATAGATAGAGAGGGAGAGAGAGAAGAGAGAGAAGAGATAGATATGAGAGAGAGAGTAAGAGAGAGAGAGAGAGAGAGAGTGAGGATAGAGAGAGAGAGAAGAGATAGAGAGAAGAGAGATAGAGCAGATATAGAGATAGAGAAGAGAGATAGAGAGAAGATGAGAGAGAGAGAGAGAGAGAGAGAGAAGAGAGAGAGAGAGGAGAGAGAGAGAGAAGAGAGAAGAGAGAGAAGATAGAGAGAGAGAACACTTTGGCAAAGAGGTCAAATGTAGTCCCCTGTGTTCACAAAAAGTAAAGAGACAGAGCAGAAATCAGCAACTAACAGAACCATTGCACTCCTGTCAATCACACTGTAAGACCTTGAGACAATAAATCTCAAGACAAACTGACAAGTAGTTTTTTTGACTATCACTCACTACTCTGTGATCGTTAATAATGGCTTCAGGAAAGGTTACTCTGCTGATGATTCGATTAGTTAAACCTCTCCAGAAGATTGCACCGAGTCCACTGGATGAATCCAAAGTCAGCTGTGTGATATGCACTGGAACATTGCTGGCGCTTTCGCGACCGGGTGTGGCACCAGGGCCTCTTAGGCAAAAACTTCAAGCACTGGGAATTGCAGGCTTCTACGCTATGTCTCCTCAGTGATTACCTTCAAGGTAGATCTCTAAGTGTAGTTCTCAATGGACGGAATCACAAGACATCCATTGGGGCAGTGTTCCACAAGGAAGCGTGCTGGGCCCATTGTTATGTGAATGTCTGCTTCAACGACCTTCTTCATCTCATCCCAAATCACATGCATAATGCAGACGACTGTAACAAGACATTCACTTATCCAAGAGAAGAAATGCCAGCTGCTCTAAGCTACATCATCACCAGCTTAAGCTATATCAGCTTGGGGAAATAGATGCAAGTAACATTTGCCAACCTGATGAAACGCAAATGGATGATCGTCTCTAGGCAATCAAGATAGTAATGGCCTGGTGCAAGTAGTAAGGATGAACTGGAGATTTTGGCACCTGGAGAAGAATTTGATATCCTGGGGTGAAATTTGACTCCAAACTAACCATGAAGAACATGTTTGAAAACTTGCAAACAAGCAGCCAGGAAGCTTACAGCACTTCGCAGAATCTCCCATCTGCTTACAGTAGTGGTAGCAAGATCCTGTACGAGCACAAGTACGCTCGCACCTTAGTATGCTCCACTTTCTTGGTTTGCCTGCCCCCCCTCTCATCTGCGAACCTTGCTTGACAGAGTAGAGAACAGAGCAAGACGTCTCATCTCTCGCCTGGACCCATCCAGATAGATCTGTCATTTTTCAGCAGAGCCATCAACATAGGATGGATGTGGAGGCCTTACTGTATGTACAAGGCCAATATTGTCAAAATACCACACTTGGATCCACTTCGAGGACAGCGTGAAACAAGCTTTTATGCCACAAGACGGGCAGAAAGCAGCAACTTCACTCTGGCTGTACCCTTCTCCAGAACATCACTCCATCTGAGATCATACATACCCAGGATGACTCGAGTATGGAACACATTCGTACAGGATAATGATGTCAACGAGATAAAGTCAGTTGATCAAATGAAAATGCTGGCCCACAGATGGCTCCAACTTAACATAAGAACATAAGAAAGGAGGAACACTGCAGCAGGCCTGCTGGCCCATACTAGGCAGGTCCTTTACAATTCATCCCACTAACAAACATTTGACCTACCCAATTTTCAATGCTACCCAAGAAATAAGCTCTGATGTGCAAGTCCCACTCAAATCCAACCCATCCCACTCATGTATTTATCCAACCTAAATTTGAAACTACCCAAAGTCCTAGCCTCAATAACCCAACTAGGTAGACTGTTCCACTCATCTACTACCCTATTTCCAAACCAATACTTTCCTATGTCCTTCTAAATCTAAACTTATCTAATTTAAATCCATTACTGCGGGTTCTCTCTTGGAGAGATATCCTCAAGACCTTGTTAATATCCCTTTATTTAATCCCTATCTTCCACTTATACACTTCGATCAGGTCTCCCCTCATTCTTCGTCTAACAAGTGAATGTAACTTAAGAGTCTTCAATCTTTCTTCATAAGGAAGATTTCTAATGCTATGTATTAATTTAGTCATCCTACGCTGAATGTTTTTCTAACGAATTTATGTCCATTCTGTAATATGGAGACCAGAATTGAGCTGCATAATCTAGGTGAGGCCTTACTAATGATGTATAAAGCTGCAGTATGACCTCTGGACTTCTGTTGCTTACACTTCTTGATATAAATCCCAGTAATCTATTTGCCTTATTACGTACGCTTAGGCATTGCTGTCTTGGTTTAAGGTTGCTGCTTACCATAACCCCCAAGTCCTTTTCGCAATCTGTATGGTTAAGTTCTACATTATTTAACTTATAAGTGCTAGGGTTATGGACACTCCCGAGCTTCAGAACCTTGCATTTATCTACATTGAACTGCATCTGCCACTTTTCTGACCAAGAGTAGAGTTTGTCTAAATCCTCCTGAAGTTCCCTAACATCTACGTTTGAATCAATTATCCTACCTATCTTCGTGTCATCGGCGAATTTGCTCATATCCTGTTTCCTACTTGTGTCTCATAACAATAAAAATGCTTTCAAATGAGCTGATGTAGGTAACAGCTCTTAGCTTGCCAATAAAGTTAGGAATCCTTAACCTGTAAATAGCTGTCAATAAAGCTAGGGATCCTTAACCTTGTCAAACCCTGTGTAAAAAAAAGAGAGAGAGAGAGAGAGAGAGAGAGAGAGAGAGAGAGAGAGAGAGAGAGAGAGAGAGAGAGAGAGAGAGAGAGAGAGAGAGATAGATAGAGAGAGAGATTTTCAAGATACAAGAGGTTCCATTTCTAATCTCTAGCTGGCTATCTATTTTCTATTAATTTCTCTCGCCATTATGTTTCTATTTTTACTAGTGCCTTTTTTCACCCCGTACACTTTGTCTGTAATTTGTCCTTCAGGTATGTAGTGGTTGGTTATTACTGTAAAATGATGCAGTAGTAGTGGTATATTTCGTCGGTTTTTTTCCCCCTTTCAAAATGAAGAAAAAGAGTTTAATTTTTTATAAGGAGAAAGTTGAATTTAAAAGGAAATTTTTTTTCAAGAATGTTTTGAATTGGAGAGAAGAGTGAAAAGGGGGGGGAAAATGAGAAAACCATTTGAGGACCCCTTGTTGCCCCAAATTAAACCCCGAAAAAATTTTTGTTTTTGTACTTAGTTGTTTTGGTTTAAGGTGGTTAAAACCCCCCAAGCCTTTTGAAGATGGAAGGGAATTTTTTAAAAAAGTGTGGGGTTTAGGGCAGGTTCGAAGTTTTTAAAGAACGACGTTTTTTAAAAGAGGGGGAATTTTTAAAATTGACCCCTAAATTTTTGAACAAAAAAACCGGCAGGGAAAGAAGCCTTTTTTGGGGGTTTAAAAAAAAAGCCAAAGAGGAGGGGAAAAGTTTAGCTTGAAATAAATTAAAACCCAAGTAAAGTTAAGAAAGTGGGCCTTAATTGAAACCGGAAAAAAAGAAAAGGGAAAAGGGGGAAAGGGAGGGAAAGGGGGGGAGGGAGGGGGAAAGGAAAAAGGAAGAGAAAGGGGAGAAAAGAAAAAAAGGGAAGGGGATTTTTAAAAAAAAGGGGGTTTTTTTTTAAAAGTGGAATTTTTTTTTTTCCCGAAGAAAACAGTCCCCACCCGAACGGAAAGCCCGGAGAAGGGTTGGAACTGAGGATACAGTAGGGTGGTAGATTAAAAGAAATTCCCGTTGTTTTGAATTTATGTTAAATTTTTTTTTCCCAGGGGAAAAGAAGGACCCAAAGGGGGGGAAAGGTTAGGAAAAAGTTTCCCTAAATTTAAAAAAAAGAGTGAAACCATAATTTTTTCCCCCCCCTTTTTTCCCCCCCCTTTTTTTCCCGATCAGAGAGTTGAAATTTTTTTGGTAAGAGAAGGGGGAAAAGGGGGGGGGGAAAAAAAACTGATTTTCCCCCCCAAAAAAAGGGCGGAGAAAGGAGAAGGGAAAAAGGGAGGAAAAGAAAAAGGGAGGGGGAGAGGGGGAAAGGAGAGGAGAGGAGAGGAGGAGGAAAAAAAGGGGGGGGAGAGAGAGAGAAATGAGATGGTGGGGTTTTGCGGAAGACAAAAAAAAAAAGGATACAAGGTCTGGGATATTTTTTTAAATTTTCTCTTATCCAGTTCCTTTGTTGACTTCGGCACCATTTTGATTCTCTCTGGTAAAGGTTTTGATGAAAATTCTTTTTTAAAAAATTTCCTTTTTGTGCTGTTGGACCCACCTTGTGAAGCTTTGCTAAAAAAAAATGTTTCGAAGATGCGCAGTAACTACAGAAAAGTAGTAGTTGTAGAGAAAGAGATGAAGAGAGTAGTGAGCAAACAGAGTAGTGGTAGCAGGCAGAGTAACAGCAGCGCAGTAGCGCAAAGCAGCGCCAAACAACCGCAAAAAACCCCGAAAACCAACTGAATACAAAAGAAGCGCAAAAGTTGCAAGGGGAGTAGCGCAAAAAGACTAGCAAAAACAGCAAAAAGCAGCAAAAAAACAGGGAGAGCAGAAAAAAAGTCGTAGCATGCAGAAATTCAAATAGAGTCAGTAGACGTATCAACCCTTTAAACAGAGTCAGTGGATGTATTAACCTTCAGGCGGGGCAATAGACATGTCGATCTTCAGTAGATAATAAGTCGACCTTCAGGTAGACAATTGACATGTCGACCCTTTGGGAGACAATAGCATGCGACCTTAGGTGATAACAGACATGTGAAAAATTTGGTAGATATAATGTCGACCTTGGTAGACAATGACAGTCGACCTTTGGTGAAACGAATGTCAACCTTTGGTAGATAACAGACATGTCAACCCTTTAGGTAATAACAGAATTAAAATTAAAGGGGTAACAGACATGTAACCTTCAGGTAGTAACGAATGTCACCTTGGGTTGGTAACGACATGTCGACCTTCAGGGAGATAAAGACTTTTAAAAATTCAGGTAGATAACCCGACTGTCACCTTCGGTAGATAACAGACATGTCGACCCTTAGGTAGTAACAGACTGTCAACCCTTTAGGTTTTAAAATAGGGGCATGTCGCCTTAGGTAGAAAAAGACATGCGACCTTCAGGTAGTAACGCATGTCGACCTTCAGGTAGATAACGAAAGCAAACCCTTTAGGAGTAACAACATGTCGCCTTCAGGTAGATAAAAGACTGTCGACCTTCGGTGATAAAAGACATGTCACCCTTCAGGTGATAACAGACTGTCGACCTTAGGGGAGATAAAAAGACATGTCAACCTTCGGTAGTAACGACATGTCGAACTTCAGGTGATAACGACATGTCGACCTTCAGGTAGATAAAGACTGTCGGGCCTTCAGGTAGATAAAGACATGCGACCTTTAGGTAGTAACGACATGTCGACTTCAGGGAGATTTAACAGACATGTACCTTAGGTAGTAACAAAATGTCCCCAAAAATTCAGGTAGTTTTCGACATGTCGACCCTTCAGGTAGATAACGCATGTCGACCCCTTCAGGTAGATAACAGACATGTCGACCTTCAGGTAGTAAAGACATGTCGACCTTTAAAGGGAGATAACGACTGTCGACTTCAGGTAATAAAAGAAGTCAACCTTAGTGATAAAAAGACATGTGACCCCTTAGGAGTAAAAGACATGTCGCCTTCAGGGAGATAACAGACATGTCGACTTAGGTAGATAACCCAAAAATGTGCCTTCAGGTAGTAACAGACATGTGCCTTTTAGGTAGAAACAGAAATTCGACCTTGGTGATAACAGACTGTCGCTTAGGGGGGATAACAGACGTGACTTAGGTAGATAACAGCAAATTCAATTAGGTAGATAACAGACATGTCGACCTTCAGGTGATAACAGACGTCACCTTCAGGTAGATAACAGAATTCGACCTTCAGGTAGATAAACGACAGTCGAAACCCTTTAGGTAGAAACAGACAGTCGCCTTCAGGTAGATAAAAGAATGTGACCTTCAGGTGTAACGACATGTGACCCTTTAGGTGAAAACAGACATGCGACCTCAGGTAGTTAAAATGTGCTTCGGAGAAAAGCATGCGACCCTTGGTAGTAACGACATGTCGACCCTTTAGGTGAAAAAGAATGTCGAAATTTTAGGTAGATAACAGAAATGTGACCCTTCCCCCTCCTGAACCACACACTTTTTTTGATAAATCTAATTAATTTATCGCCATAAAACGACGATAATTACAGAGGCGGTTAATGGGACAACCTCGCTAATTGGTCCAGTGATGGACCTACAACGGTCCAGGGAGGACAATGTACCATTTTCCCGGTCCATTAGTGGAGCAATGGCGGCTCAGGAAGTTGTAATATTTTAAGATTTCTTCATTTTTCCTTCTTTCTCTTCTCGTTTCGTTCGGTTTCTCTATTCTTCATGTGGGTAATTCACTCTTCTACTTCGTATAGCTTTTAAATGTTTCGATCTGTAATTATAACTTAAAATATTATTAGGTAAAAGAACACAAGTGCAACTAATAGATTTGAGTGGGACTTGAGGGTAAAATTAATTAGGCTAAAATTAAAGTTGGTTGAGCAAATATTCTGTTGACTCACGAAATCGTAATGTTAGTGGTTTGCGTTTGAGAAGAACCTGCATAGTATGGGCCAGTAGGTCTGCTGCAGTGCTCCTCCTTTATGTTCTTATGATATTATATTGTGGCAACGTTTCGCTCTCCATGAGCTTTATCAAGCTGTTACAAAGAATACATGGACACAAACATAAGAATGGAGGAACACTGCAGAAGGCCTACTGGCCCATACAAGGCAGGTCCATATCAAAACCACCCTGTATTGCTGGTAACGGCTTGATACACCTGGAGAGCGAAACGTTGCCACAATAAAATGTCACATTAGTTGCATTGGTGTTGGCAATTCTGCCAACATTAATACCACTTGAACATTAAAATGGTATAAAATACCGACAGGTTGTTAGGTAAGACACATATGCAACAGTTAGGTATCTTTATTTCGAAACGTTTCGCCTACACAGTAGGCTTCTTCAGTCGAGTACAGAAAAGTTGATAGAAGCAGAAGATACTTGAAGACGATGTAATCAGTCCACCACCCTTAAAGTTTTGAGGTGGTCAGTCCCTCAGTCTGGAGAAGAGCATTGTTCCATTGTTTCATTGTTTCAGACTATGGAACAATGCTCTTCTCCAGACTGAGGGACTGACCACCTCAAAACTTTAAGGATGATGGACTGATTACATCGTCTTCAAGTATCTTCTGCTTCTATCAACTTTTCTGTACTCGACTGAAGAAGGCTACTGTGTAGGCGAAACGTTTCGAAATAAAGATACCTAACTGTTGCATATATGTCTCACCTAACATTAATACCATTTAAAATCTATTTCTTGTGTGTGTGTGATTCTCTTATCACGATAGATAATAATTCTCAGGTAAGTAATTTTCAAGACTGATGGATTGATTACATTGACTCCAGGATGAGGGACTGATTACCCCAGACTTCTTCTGATCTTCACAGTTCTGCTTTGCATGGACTGATGAAGTCACTGTGTGGCGAAACGTTTCCTCAGTAAAGATACCCAAGTGATGTACATTTATTTAATTTGTCTACAGTACTGAAGTCTGCAAGCTCAGGCTGATACTACTGAAGTCTGCCAGCTCAGGCTGACACTGCTGAAGTCTGTCAGCTCAGGCTGACACTGCTGAAGTCTGCCAGCTCAGGCTGACACTGCTGAAGTCTGTCAGCTCAGGCTGACACTGCTGAAGTCTGCCAGCTCAGGCTGACACTGCTGAAGTCTGTCAGCTCAGGCTGACACTGCTGAAGTCTGCCAGCTCAGGCTGACACTGCTGAAGTCTGCCAGCTCAGGCTAACACTGCTGAAGTCTGCCAGCTCAGGCTGACATACTGAAGTCATGTCAGCTCAGGCTGACACTACTGAGTCTGCCAGCTCAGGCTGACACTGCTGAAGTCTGCCAGCTCAGGCTGACACTACTGAAGTCTGTCAGCTCAGGCTGACACTACTGAAGTCTGTCAGCTCAGGCTGACACTGCTGAAGTCTGCCAGTCGGCTGACATGCTGAAGTCTGCCAGCTCAGGCTGACACTACTGAAGTCTGTCAGCTCAGGCTGACACTGCTGAAGTCTGCCAGCTCAGGCTGACACTACTGAAGTCTGCCAGCTCAGGCTGACACTGCTGAAGTCTGCCAGCTCAGGCTGACACTGTTGAAGTCTGCCAGCTCAGGCTGACACTATTGAAGTCTGCCAGCTCAGGCTGACACTGTTGAAGTCTGCCAGCTCAGGCTGACACTGTTGAAGTCTGCCAGCTCAGGCTGACACTGTTGAAGTCTGCCAGCTCAGGCTGACACTACTGACGTCTTTCAGCTCAGGCTGTCACTGCTGAAGTCTGCCAGCTCAGGCTGACACTACTGAAGTCTGCCACCTCAGGCTGACACTGCTGAAGTCTGCCAGCTCAGGCTGACACTACTGAAGTCTGCCACCTCAGGCTGACACTGATGAAGTCTGCCAGCTCAGGCTGACACTGCTGAAGTCTTGCCACCTCAGGCTGACATGCTGAAGTCTGCCAGCTCAGGCTGACTCTGAGTCTGCAGTCAGGTGACACTGCTGAAGTCTGCCAGCTCAGGCTGACACTACTGAAGTCTGCCAGCTCAGGCTGACACTATTGAAGTCTGCCAGCTCAGGCTGACACTGTTGAAGTCTGCCAGCTCAGGCTGACACTGCTGAAGTCTGCCAGCTCAGGCTGACACTATGCTGAAGTCTGCCAGCTCAGGCTGACACTGCTGAAGTCTGCCAGCTCAGGCTGACACTGCTGAAGTCTGCCAGCTCAGGCTGACACTACTGAAGTCTGCCAGCTCAGGCTGACACTGCTGAAGTCTGCCAGCTCAGGCTGACACTACTGAAGTTGCCAGCTCAGGCTGACACTATTGAAGTCTGCCAGCTCAGGCTGACACTGTGAAGTCTGCCAGCTCAGGCTGACACTGACTGAAGTCTGCCAGCTCAGCTGCCGCTGAGTTGCAGCTCAGGGCACTGCTGAAGTCTGCCAGCTCAGGCTGACACTGCTGAAGTCTGCCAGCTCAGGCTGACAACTTTGAAGTCTGCCAGCTCAGGCTGACACTAATGAAGTTGCCAGCCTCAGGCTGACACTGTTGAAGTCTGCCAGCTCAGGCTGACACTGCTGAAGTCTGCCAGCTCAGGCTGACACTAATGACGTCTCCAGCTCAGGCTGACACTAATGAAGTCTGCCAGCTCAGGCTGACACTGATGAAGTCTGCCAGCCTCAGGCTGACACTACTGAAGTCTGCCAGCTCAGGCTGACACTATGAAGTCTGCCAGCTCAGGCTGACACTGTTGAAGTCTGCCAGCTCAGGCTGACACTGCTGAAGTCTGCCAGCTCAGGCTGACACTACTGAAGTCTGCCAGCTCAGGCTGACACTGCTGAAGTCTGCCAGCTCAGGCTGACACTACTGAAGTACTGTCAGCTCAGGCTGACACTACTGAAGTCTGTCAGCTCAGGCTGACACTCTGAAGTCTGCCAGCTCAGGCTGACACTGTGAAGTCTGCCAGCTCAGGCTGACACTAGCTGAAGTCTGTCAGCTCAGGCTGACACTGCTGAAGTCTGCCAGCTCAGGCTGACACTGCTGAAGTCTGCCAGCTCAGGCTGACACTGCTGAAGTCTGCCAGCTCAGGCTGACACTGTTGAAGTCTGCCAGCTCAGGCTGACACTAATGAAGTCTGCCAGCTCAGGCTGACACTGTTGAAGTCTGCCAGCTCAGGCTGACACTGTTGAAGTCTGCCAGCTCAGGCTGACACTGTTGAAGTCTGCCAGCTCAGGCTGACACTACTGACGTCTTTCAGCTCAGGCTGACACTACTGAAGTCTGCCAGCTCAGGCTGACACTCTGAAGTCTGTCAGCTCAGGCTGTACACTGCTGAAGTCTGCCAGCTCAGGCTGACACTACTGAAGTCTGCCACCTCAGGCTGACACTGCTGAAGTCTGCCAGCTCAGGCTGACACTAGCTGAAGTCTGCCACTCAGGCTGACACTGATGAAGTCTGCCAGCTCAGGCTGACACTGCTGAAGTCTGCCACCTCAGGCTGACACTGCTGAAGTCTGCCAGCTCAGGCTGACACTGCTGAAGTCTGCCAGCTCAGGCTGACACTACTGAAGTCTGCCAGCTCAGGCTGACACTATTGAAGTCTGCCAGCTCAGGCTGACACTGTTGAAGTCTGCCAGCTCAGGCTGACAACTGCTGAAGTCTGCCAGCTCAGGCTGACACTGCTGAAGTCTGCCAGCTCAGGCTGACACTGCTGAAGTCTGCCAGCTCAGGCTGACACTGCTGAAGTCTGCCAGCTCAGGCTGACACTACTGAAGTCTGCCAGCTCAGGCTGACACTGCTGAAGTCTGCCAGCTCAGGCTGACACTACTGAAGTCTGCCAGCTCAGGCTGACACTATTGAAGTCTGCCAGCTCAGGCTGACACTGTTGAAGTCTGCCAGCTCAGGCTGACACTGCTGAAGTCTGCCAGCTCAGGCTGACACTGCTGAAGTCTGCCAGCTCAGGCTGACACTGCTGAAGTCTGCCAGCTCAGGCTGACACTGCTGAAGTCTGCCAGCTCAGGCTGACACTAATGAAGTCTGCCAGCTCAGGCTGACACTGTTGAAGTCTGCCAGCTCAGGCTGACACTCTGAGTCTGCCAGCTCAGGCTGACACTAATGAAGTCTGCCAGCTCAGGCTGACACTAATGAAGTCTGCCAGCTCAGGCTGACACTGCTGAAGTCTGCCAGCTCAGGCTGACACTATGAAGTCTGCCAGCTCAGGCTGACACTGTGAGTCTGCCAGCTCAGGCTGACACTGTGAAGTCTGCCAGCTCAGGCTGACACTGTTGAAGTCTGCCAGCTCAGGCTGACACTGTGAAGTCTGCCAGCTCAGGCTGACACTAGTGAAGTCTGCCAGCTCAGGCTGACACTGCTGAAGTCTGCCAGCTCAGGCTGACACTCTGAAGTCTGCCAGCTCAGGCTGACCACTGTGAGTCTGCCAGCTCAGCTGACATGTTAAGTCTGCCAGCTCAGGCTGACACTGTTGAAGTCTGCCAGCTCAGGCTGACACTGTGAAGTCTGCCAGACTCAGGCTGACACTGCTGAAGTCTGCCAGCTCAGGCTGACACTGCTGAAGTCTGCCAGCTCAGGCTGACACTAATGAAGTCTGCCAGCTCAGGCTGACACTAATGAAGTCTGCCAGCTCAGGCTGACACTGTTGAAGTCTGCCAGCTCAGGCTGACACTTGAAGTCTGCCAGCTCAGGCTGACACTGATTGAAGTCTGCCAGCTCAGGCTGACACTGCTGAAGTCTGCCAGCTCAGGCTGACACTGCTGAAGTCTGCCAGCTCAGGCTGACACTAATGAAGTCTGCCAGCTCAGGCTGACACTGCTGAAGTCTGCCAGCTCAGGCTGACACTGCTGAAGTCTGCCAGCTCAGGCTGACACTAATGAAGTCTGCCAGCTCAGGCTGACACTGTTGAAGTCTGCCAGCTCAGGCTGACACTGCTGAAGTCTGCCAGCTCAGGCTGACACTGCAGAAGTCTGCCAGCTCAGGCTGACACATTTCTTTCACCTCCCTTAAAGTTATCGTTTATGTTTCGTCTCTGTCATCTCTCCTTGCTTATTATTCTCCATCTTAGACAAATACATTAGTGAGGGTGGGTGGATGTGAGTTGGACTTGCCTAGCATGAGCCAGTAGGCCTCCTACAGTCCTTCTTGTTTCTTATATTATCTTCTTTCTCTAATCCTCCCTCTTCCAATACTCTTCCTCCCCGTCCATCTCTTTTCCGTGCCGCCAACTTCCTCTGCTTTACCTATCTCTATCTTCATCTCTTCTTTACATGCCTTTTTCTCTTCTCTCATTCCCCGTTTAACGTATTTTCTCTTATCTCTTTTCCCCAGTTCTAATTTTTGGGGGTCTCCCAACCCTCCCTCTCTTCTAATTGCGTTGCCTCTCTTTTCTCCCCCTCCTTCGTTCCCTCTCTTCCTCCCTTCCTTTCCCCCTCTCTTCCTACTTTGGTGTGAGGTAGGGTGGCCCAGGGCCCTCAGGTTAGCTGGGGGCCCCAGATAATGAAGGCTGGGGGCCAGGTACGTGAGACCATCAAGGCTCCCTTGATGATGATGCTGTCTGGTAGTACATTGTATCTCTCTCTCTCTCTCTCTCTCTCTCTCTCTCTCTCTCTCTCTCTCTCTCTCTCTCTCTCTCTCTCTCTCTCTCTCTCTCTCTCTCTCTTTCTCTCTCTCTCCTCTCCCCCTCTTTCAAGCTTTCTCTCTCAATCGCTCTCTCTCTCTGTCTCTCTCTCTAGATGGTGTCTCAAACACCTCACCTGCTAATTATAGGTGACCTGAGTTTCTGACCTCACCTACCTCTCTCTCTCTCTCTCTTCCTCTTCTGATATATTTTTACATCTCTCTTGCTTTCTTTTCGACTTTCGTTTTTCTGCTCAGTTTATCTTATGTGCTTCCTCTACATTTTATCAGAGTTGAGAGAGAGAGAGAGAGAGAGAGAGAGAGAGAGAGAGAGAGAGAGAGAGAGAGAGAGAGAGAGAGAGAGAGAGAGAGAGAGAGAGAGAGAGAGCAAGTGTCATTTGGTAAGATCCTTAGAAGGAGAGAAACATACACAGCAGCTGTGAATCGACCCCCTACAACACATGTAGGTTTGCGCACACCACACACACACACACACACACACACACACACACACAACACACACACACACACACACACACACACACACACACACAAACATACACACACACACACACAGGTGTGAACATTACCTTCCCTCACAAGACCAAAGCGGCGAAGCTTCTCTAATTATACAGATATAATTATACTAATATAATTTTACAACTAGCCGCGAGTGGAGCAACACAGCACCAGCAACATGACTATAATCCACCAAGACTATCATTGCAAAAATTATACACATTGCAAATATCTGCCAATCTTGTTCATTATTAATTTGGCTTAGTTTGTGTGTGTGTGTGTGTGTGTGTGTGTGTGTGTGTGTGTGTGTGTGTGTGTGTGTGTGTGTGTGTGTGTGTGTGTGTGTGTACTCACAGGGGTCTATACTCATCTCCTGGCCCCGGTGTGTGTGTGTATGTGAATGTGCTCCCGTAATTGTACTCAACTGTGGTTGCAAAGGTCGATTCATAGCTCCTGGCCCTGCCTCTTCACTGGTGTGTGTGTATGTATACTCACCTAATTGTGGTTGCAGGGGTCGAGACTCAGCTCCTGTGTGTGTTATATACATACATATCAACCCAGTCACTTAGCATTGATGTCCATCAACTCAGAAGTTGCAACGAAATTGAAGTCACAGGAGCCCCAAACAAATATTTTAAAGGCTACAAGGGAAGCCATTACCTCATTGTCCAAGCTATTATTGCCCCAGTTATCGGGCCATTTAGATCGACTTTCATAAGGTTTTGCAGGGGGTTGTGAGCCTTGTTGCACCGTGGCATACCTCTCTCTCGGCTCTTTTCCCCATCAAGAAAGAGGAAAGTAGTTAACCCTCGATCGATTTTGTGTTGTTGTGGTGATGGAGTTTGTTGTCGCAACACAAGCCGTTCTTGAACGAGTAAGGATCGTATAGATGTGAACGTTTCCGAGTTATTCAGAGTTCCGGTGAAGGATTTGCTTTGTGTTGCTGTGTAAAGGGACAATAAAATTTAACTTGTCTTTCTTGAAAAGACGGTGCAACCCCGGGTTATTTTTTTTGATAAATTTGTAAAGAAGAGAGAAAAGGGGGAGAGGGGGGAAGGGGGGAGAGAGAGAGAGAGAGGGGGGAAATTTGGTTGGGGAGAGAGAGAGAGAGGGGGAAAAGGAGAAAATTACTACACAAAAACCCCAGCTAGAAAGATAAGAAACACCCTAGCAGATAGTACAAAAGACCCACAGAAAGATTATTGACACAAAATTCATCAAACACCCAACTCTTGCGACTAGGGCCCACAGGCAGTTTCCCAGACAGAAAAAACATCACAGAAGCAACACACACACCACACCCAAACAACACACACACACAAAACACACACACACACCACACCCCACACCCCACACACCACACACAAACACCACACACACCACACACCCACAACACAACCACACACCCCAAAACCACACACACACACAACCCCATACACTACAGAGAAGGGGGAGTCCACAGAAAAAAACTTTTTGGGAAAAATTTTTTTCTCACTTTGACAGAAGAAACATTGAAATAATGAATAGTTTGTGCAAAGAAAAAGCCCGTTGAGTCAATTTACCAAATCAGAAAAAAAAAGACTCAAAAAAAATTTATAATTATATATATATTTTTTATTTATATATTTATATATTATTTTATTTTAATTTATATATTTATATATATATATTATGCAATTTTCGGGCCTTTTGTAAAAGGGATGATGGCATTTTAAATTTCAAAAACACCCCCCCAAAAGTTCCCTCCCCCCCTTTGACAAAGCCCAAAAGCAGGTTAGTATAGAAAAAACACTTTGCTTTATTTGGGCGGGGCTTTTCCAGAACGCATTTTGTAGCCCCGAAGAAAAAAAATAAGGGGGGTTAAAAATTTTTCCCAAATTTAAATTTGTTAAAATTTTTCTTTAAAAAACCGTTACCTTCTTGAGGTTAACTACAAAAACTACAATCCCGATGTTATACTTTTAAAAAAAAAAACGGGGACGTGGGGGATTTTGTAAAACTTAAAAATTACGGGATTACTGTAATGTGGAAAAAGGGAAATCGAAGGCCCCTTTTAAGTGGTGTTTAGCCTTCTTGGTTAAATTGGGGATATAAAATTTAAAAAATATTCATTTTGATAAAAGTTTAAACTTTTTTGGCAATAGAACTAACAACGTGCAGGGGAAAACCCTAGTGATAGGAACGGGGATTTTTTCCCCCGAACGCCAAAATATAGAGTCTTTTTCCTCTACATAGGATTTTAAAGCAAAAATTATTCCAACAATTTTGCTGGAGATTTTAATGCTAATCACCCTCCCCTCTTTAACGTGGAGCGGGTTTATTCCACGGGGTGATTTTAAAAAAAAAAACCCAACTTTTTAAATTCATGACAGCTGAAACTTGTCATTTAAAGGCCTTTTTTTTAAAACGTAATCGGACCTCACCCAGGAACACCAAAATATATTTACTGACAAACAAAAGACTGTAATTTCCACGGGTCGTATACTCCTGGGGGAAAAATGTAGGAATTGACCATTTCCCTTTATAATAAACTAAAAAATTCCCCAATTTAGAATACCTGTAACTCCAAAAACCCCAATCTTAAACCCCTTGGATTTGCCCCTTCAGGGCAATCTGGGTGGGGAAAGGGAAATTGTGTCTTTGGAAAATTTTCCCTTCCCGTGCAATTGTTTGTTTGAAATTCAGGTCCCCCCAAAAATGGGAAAAATTGGCTACCAATGCAACTTCCCCAATTGGGTTCCCCCAAAGATATCCAAAAAAAAAAATTAAAAAACCCTACTAGAAAAAATTAGGGGGACACTTAAGAATTATAAGAGAATGTCGAAGGCTTTTTTTCAAACGCGAAAACCCACCGCAGTACATTTGCCCCGGGTTTAAAAGGCAAAAATTTAAATTTTAAACTTTGATTAGTCATCACAAACGAGACATATGGAAATTTTTATTTCCCTTCAAGCTAATAAATTTAAAAACGTGAACCAGAAAAATTTTTGGGATTTAAGACCCGACAACTTTTGGGGGAAAAGCCCCAAGGCTCCAAACCTACCTAGTTTTTTCCTTAAATGTTGAGGATGATGAAGATTTTTTGAAATTAAACTTGAGCTCCAGGCCCAAGGCAAAATTTTGATGGGTGATGTATGGGGAAAATTCTCCTAAAAATTTAACAGTCGTCAATTTAATAATAATCATTATCAGTTATTTTAAATTTGAATGGAGGATGAGAATTTGGGATGATTTTAAAACATCCCTCCCAACGTTACTTCAATCTTGAAGATACCCCCCCCGCTTACTAGCCCTATTACATTATTTGAGAAAAGTCAGGTTTTTGGGGAAGAATGAGAAATAGAGCCCCGGGGTTTTCTTAGAAAAAAACCAATGAAAAAATTAAAGTACCTCCCTAGAAATTGCAAACAGCCCTTTGGGTTAAATATTTTTAAATTGCCTTTTGGGCCCTTTGGACATTTTCCATTTGTTTTTAAGAAGCTAAAATTGATCTTTTTTGGGGAAAACCCCAAAAATAAAGAAAACCACCAACCTGGGAACTATAAAACCTTTCTTTATTTGAAGTCCTGGAAAGTTCTTGAGAAAGTCTTTTCCCAAAAAATTTGGAATTACATAGGGGGGTTTAAAACCCAATTGTTTTCTGAAAAAAAATTTTGGTTTTTAGAACACATAGAGGTACCAATCATGCAATAATGTTATTTTTGCCCACTGTAGCAAGTTTTAAAACAGCAGGGCAATTTTGCATTTTTGCACCAGGTTGTTCTTAAAGCTTTTGTTTGTTAGGGCCCCATGATGGCCTTATATCCCAATTTTCTTTGGGACCTACCAGACCAAAACGGACTTTTTCGGGGAAGTAATTTTTTAAATTTTTTAAAACTAAGAAAATCATTCCCCCTTTTTAATGCAAGTCGCCCGAATTTTTTATACCGAGGCTGGTGCCCCAAAAAGGTTTTGTCTCATTTCCCTTCTGTTAACCCTTTTATGTAAATTGCCCTTTCCCTAAACCCAGAGTTTAATGACACAATTGTGACACATTTTGCAGTTTGATTTTTATTCATGTCGTCTCATAAAATCCAGAAACGGGAAAAAATACAAGTTTTGGGGAGGTCATAGAAAAAATGAAAATGTAACTTCGTTCAAAAACATCTAATTGGGGGGAAGAAATGGAGAATTATATTTATCCTGAAAAGGTTCCCTTGTTAGCACGATAGGATTTTTTTGCATCAACCATCAAAGATAAAGGAGGTATCCCCATCAGGGGGACCCTGTAGCCATTAAAAACCCTAAAAAGGAATTTGGGGGATATAAAATTTGACGGGCCCTGCCCACTAACATCTCATGTAAAAAAAAAAGGGTCAACACAGCCAAAGCTGGTTTAGCAGCTTTTTCGATTAAAATAAACCCCCTCAACTTTGGTCAAAAAACATCTGTTTAAAATGAAAATTTAAGCCCTTTTCTCAAATTTCCCCTTTTGCCCCAATTAAATTAACAACAAAGACCAACATCTACGGTTACAAAAGGTTTTTTCCCGCTTTTTTTACGTACCAGGGGGGGAGAGACAGATTTTAAAAATGGCAGTTTTTACACACACAAAAAGAAATTATTTTCCAAAAATTTGTACGCCTTGACACCCTAAAAAAGAAACAATTTATACAATGCAAAAAAATTTATACATCCCAGATAGAGAAACCCTATTCCCAAGTGAAAAATTCCCCCGTTTAACCATCAATATCCCCCTCACGGGAAACTAAAAGAATGACTCTTCCACAGAGGGTTCGTGTTTTATTCATAACGTTTTTTTTACCCTCGACCCATTTTTTTGGGAGCAAATTTAAACCGGATAAAGAAGTTGGTACCACCAAAACCCTTCTTTGTATACTGAGGAAAAAATCTGGGCCCCCAAATTAGGGAGACTTTTTTAAATTTTAACTTTCAATTTTAAAAATTTATGCTATTGTTATTGTTGGACACCACCATTAAAAAGCTATTGTCACGAACTTTTTAAATGGCCAGAAAATTATTCCCTTTTTTGGTTTTTATAAAACCCGTTGTGCAATGCGAAAAAAAAAAAAAAAAAAAAAAAAAATTTTTCCCCAACAAAACAAAAAACTTTTGCAACTTGTTTTTAACTCCAAACCCAAATTTCAGAGTTTTGTACTTATATACGAAATTATATCTATGTGACTCTGGGGGTTTTTAGTTTTTCCCCCTTAAAAGGGGAATTTTCTTATAAATTTTCACATACATTTTTTTTAAAAACCCCAAAAGGGGTTGGGCCATTTCCCTTTTATATTTCCCTCTCCCCCCCCTCCAACCCTTTTCCAATCTTTTTTACCCTTTACCCACCTTTTCTTCCTTCCCCATTTTCCAAAAGTTTTGGGTTTTCAGAAGAATAATTTATATTTTATTATATATTTATATATATATTTATATATTATATATAAAATTTTATATTTTTATAAAATATATTTCTTTTTGGAATTTCAATCATTTATTAGAACCCGGGGGGTTTGAAAATCACGTTTAAAATGTACTCGGGGGCTACTTTACTTCGTCTGAATTATATTTTTAGGGTACTTCTTTGCAAGTACTCATTGCTATGTACTTCTTTGCAGTGTACTCGGTGTTTTTTCGTTCAGTTAAAAAAACTCGGTTTGGTTTTCGGGTTTTTTCACTCACAATCTTAAAACAGATAATAGTTCTTGTTTTTTAGTTATAATTATTTAGTTTACATTGGGACCCCTCGGTTTACACTTCGGGGTTTAATTTGGTTTTTCTGTTATTTTTCCTTTGTTCCCGTGTACAGGGAACGAACATCTTATAAAAGACATCAGCACGGGGGGCTTCCAGAAAGCAACCCCTGGTTGCCCAGGTTAGCACTCAAAGGTATTTAAAAAAAACTCTCGAAACCATCAAAGGAAATAAGGTTTATCAAAGGTAACAGTATATTTTTTGCATTCCCAATTTTAATTTGGTAACTCCCAACTTTCCATAAAACTTCCCGTACTCTCGGCATTCAAATTTTAGGGTCCCACATGAAACGAAGTCATAAAATCAAAAGTCACATGGGGTTTCTCCCTTAAAACCGGGAAACCAAAGCCATCTTTTGGGAAGACCCATGTGCTAATGCGTTCGCCGAACTCTCTTTCGTGCGATGTACCCTGAGAGCGAGCTGAAAGATGAGGGCCCGACTAAGATTTTTTTTTGGGCCCTCTTGGGGAGGGGAAAAAGGGGGTTTCCCTCTTGTTCTTAACCCCTGCAAAATTCCGGGAGGAAAGGGGGTCCCCAAGTGGGGCAGAGCTGGAAAATAGGGAGGGAGGTGCATCCTTCAAAACAAGGAAAAATGCGAAGCACAAAATTACAAATGTTATTGTCGGCCCTTTAGGAAAAAAAAAAAAAGAAGGGGGATGGTTTTTAAAAGATAATTTTTTGGTTTTATTTCAAAGGTAAGAGATTGGAGCCCCCCCTCTAGTGCAAAATGGGGAATTTCCCTAGCCTGGGGGGAACCGGATGAAAAGCTTTGAGGAAAAATATTTTTGGGTTATGCCGGAAAGTTTTAGTCTTCTACCACTCCTTTTTTATAAATACACAAATTAAATTTCAAATTTATCAAGAAATTCTTTTTCTCTCTCATATACTATATGTCGTGCCGAAATGGTTTAAAAATGGTTCCCCTTAGCAAGAACTCATTTTAAAAAATTTAAGGGCCTTTCTAAAATTTTTCTTATCGTTTAAAGATATATTTTTCATTAAGTTAATTTAAAAAATTTTTTTAAATTTTTCTCCCAAAAAATAAACTTAGAAAACCCTTTCCTAACCTTATTATAACAAGAAAAAATTTATTTTAAAAATAACCCAAAATATTTTTTTTTTAGATTTGTTTACAATAATTTAATTTCTAAACCCAAACCCAGTGAAATATATTTTTTTCGTTTTGGTTCAGAATTTTTTTCTGGCGAAAATTTTTTGCATACACAAATTTTCGCTAAATCCTTTATGGCAAGATGAGCGTTTTCTATTTAAAACCAAGGGTTTGCAAGTTTTTGCCCTTTGGCACGACTTTAAAATATAGAGGGAAATTCCCCCTCTTTAGCTGGACTGGGGGGCCCCCATCCTAAGGGGAAAAACCCAAAAAAACGTTACCTACGGGAAAACTCAAGGTTCTTTGCCTCAAGTATGATTTTAAGTTTTTTTCCTCTCCTGTATTTTTCTGAGCAAGTGTAGATGGGGGGGATGGGGTTGGTTTTTTATTTTTTTTTTGTGCTGGTTTGGGGTGGGCAAGGGAAAATTATGAAGGGAAATTTTTAGGGAAAAACGGTTTTCCCTTGGGTGGGAAGTAAGTCCCGCACTTGAAGGAGGGTGAGGTGTTACAGTTCTGGAGGTGGGAAATACAGTACTGCCCCTCTTGAAGGGGTGGGGTGAGGATGTTACAGTCCGGGGGGTTGGGGGGTACAGTACCTGAAATCTGAAGGGTGGGTGGGAGGGTTTCAGTTCTGGAGGGGGGGAAGTACAGTTCCTGTCCTTTAAGGATGGGGTGGGGGATGTTACAGTCCCGGGGTGGGAAGTATGTACCTGGGCCCCTTTAAGGATGGGTGAGGTTTTTACAGTCCTGGGGGGTGGGGAAATACAGTTTCCTGCACTCTGAAGGATGGGTGAGGGTTTACAGTTCTGGAGGGGGGGGGAAATACAGTACCTGCACTTGAAGGATGGGGGGGGTTGGTTTTAAATTCTGGAGGGGGGGAAGTACAGTATCTGCAATCTGAAGGGTTTTTGTTTTGGGGTGTTACAGTTTTTGGGGGGGGGAAGTACAGTACCTGGGATCTGAAGGGAAAGGGTGAGGATTTTTACATTTTTGGAGGTGGGAAATACAGTACCCGCTCTCTGAAGGATGAAATGAGGATGTTTTTAGGGCCTTTCGACGACGTATCGGTCCGGTTTGGACCATTTACCCAAATGTCCTGAAGGCCATTTTGAAATATAATGTCAAACATTTTTGGGGAAACACGATAAATGATGGTAAGGGTTTCTGTTTTTTTTTTTTTTTATTACCATAAATAAAACTTTAAATTTTCCCTGAGGGGTCCAATCCAGCGGTGGGGTTTTATTCCCCCCCTGTGGGGCGAAACGTTGTATAAGTTTTTTTTTAAAATTTAAAGTCCCCCAGGAAAGGGTTTTTTTGGTTTAAACAATGCCCCGTTTTTTGGGTCGTACAGAAGCACTTGGGAAAAGTTTGCCTCCCTGGTTGGGGCCAAACGTTTTTTTAAAGGACAATATAATTGTTTCCCCTTTCCCCCTTTTTGGTATCCTTTCAGAGTTTCGAAACTTTGCCCCCCACCCGTTTGTCCCAAACGGGGCCATTCAAAAAAGTGTGAAAAAATTGTGTTCAATAAGACCGCGCCCCCACAAACACACACACACAAAACAACACACAAAAACCCCACACACCACACACCACACCAAAAAAAACACACAAAACACACACAAGGGGGTTGTGCAGGACACACAGCGGAATCGCCAGAAATTTCCGGTTTTGACCGGCCTTGTCTATATTTGTACAAATCATTTTGTCGGTTATATGACCCAACCCGGCGCTGTGTTCCCCCCGTAACTGGCTGTCCCCACTCATGATGAAGAAAACCAGACCCCCTCCCCCCCTTCCTCTTCTCTCCCACTCTCTCTCTCTTCCCCCTCCCCTCCCTTTCCCCCTCTCTCCTCTCTCTCTCCCCTCCTCTCTCTCTCTCTTCTCCAGCCCTTTGATAAATTTTTGAGTTTTTTGGGGGGTATTTTTTTGGGAACTCAATTTAAAAAATCAAAAACAATGGTGCCACCAGAGGATTTGAAACACTTAAAGTGTTGCTCATAAGAAACATTGTGAAACAGGCAGGCGATAACACCTTTAACACAAAGGTGTAAAACCCTGGAAAAAAACAGGTTTCAAAATTACGGGTTCTGTTAAAACAGTGATAGAGTGAATGATGGTTTGGGAAGTGTTTCTTTTTTGGGTCAAATATATATATTAAAAATATATTATATATATATTTTTATATATATATTATATATAAATTTATGCAAAAAAACCCCCGGGGGGATTGAATGTAGCTTTAGGCCTTTGTGTTGCAACAAAACATCACAGGAGCTTGGGAAAGTTGCAGAAATGAGCAGGAAAAAATCCAAGCAGATTAGATCAGGAGAAATTTTATTTTATTTATTTATATTTTATTTTATATATATATATATATATATATATTTATTATTATACAATTTCTCTATAAAGGAGAAGGGGTTTTCTAGCCCCTTGCTCCCGGATTTTAGTTTGCCTTTGGGGCACGCATGGCTTTCGAAGGAAAAATTTTTTTCCACTTCCCCAAAGGAGGATAAGAAAAAAATAAAAAAAAGAATAAGACTAGAAAGAAAAACCCCGATTTTTTGGGGTATTAAAATATGTTTTTTAATGTTGTGTTGTTTTGACTAAGTGTTTAAATAGAAGTGCAAGACGTACCGGAAAAACTTGCATGTTTTTTGAGACAGAAAAAGACACCCGCAATTTCCCACCCTCCTGGGAAAAAAAAATTACAGGTTTTGTTTTAAACTCACTTGGCCCGGCGGTAGGGCCTCCCCCGGGTTTGGGTTTTTGTCTAAACCCAAACCCACTACCAAGGCCCGGGGTTCCTCCCCGGGGGTTTTTGTCTAAACCCAAACCCACTTCCACAGGACGGTGTACCTCCCTGGGTTGGGTTTTTGTTTACCAGCCTATACCAAAAGGGCGGTTTTGTCCTCCCGGGGGGGTTTTTCTACCAGCCTTTTCCACAGGGCGGTTTGTACCCCCCTTGGGGGGTTGCTTGGGCTACCAAACCCAATACCACAGGGCGGGAGTTCCTCCCTGGGTGGTTTGTGTCTCCCAACCTACTACCACAGGACGGTAGTACCTCCCTGGGGGGTTGCTTTTCAACCAACCTACTACCACAGGACGGTAGTACCCCCCTGGGGGGTTGCTTTCTACCAACCTACTACCAAGGACGGTAGTACCTCCCTGGGTGGTTATCTACCACCTACTACCACGGACGGTAGTACCTTCCCTGGGTGGTTGCTTTCTCCCAAACCTATTTACCACAGGACGGCAGTACTTCCCTGGGTGGTTGCTTTCAAACCAACCTACTCCCACAGGAACGGTAGTACTTCACTGGGTGGTTGCTTTCTACCAACCTACTACCAACAGGATGGTAGTACCTCCCCTGGGTGGTTGTTGTCTACCAACCTACAACCACAGGAGGGTTTAGTACCTCCCTGGGTGGTTTGTGTCTACCAACCTACTACCACAGGACGGTATACTTCCCTGGGTGGTTGTTTTTCTACCAACCTACTACCACAGGACGGAAAGTACCTCCCTGGGTGTTTGTGTCTACCAACCTAACTACCACAGGACGGTAGTACCTCCCTGGGTGGTTGCTGTCTACCAACCTCCCTACCACAGGACAGTAGTACCTCCCGGGGTGGTTGGTGTCTACCAACCTACTACCACAGGACGGTAGTACCTCCCGGGTGGTTGTTGTCTACCAACCTACTACCACAGGAGGGTTTAGTACCTCCCTGGTGGTTGTTGTCTACCACCTACTACCACAGGACGGTAGTACCTCCCTGGGTGTTGTTGTCTACCAACCTACTACCACAGGACGGTAGTACCCCCCTGGGTGGTTGGGGGTCTACCAACCTACTACCTAGGGCACACACACACAACACACACAAAACACACACACACACACACACACACACACACACCCCACAACACCACACACACCAAACACACACACAAACACACCACACACACACGTACACATATATATATTATATATTATATATATATATATATATATATATATATATATAATATATATATATATATATTTATATACATATATACACACACACACACACATCGTGCCGAATACGTAAAACTTGCGATTTTGACTTAACTAGCAAAACTCTTCTTTCCGAATAAGGCAAGCGAAAATTTTGTTGTATGCATTAATTCCCTAAAAATCATTCTGAACCTAACGAAAAAAAAAATATATTTCATTACGTTTGTCTATTATTAAATTAATTGTAAAGTTACCGAAAATATACCGAGTTGGATTAGGCTAAATTAAATTGCGCTTGTCATAATAAGTTTAGGTAAGTTTTCTAAGGGTTTTTTTGGTACAAAATTATTAATTTTTACATAAACATAAATGAAAAAATATATCTTTAAACGAACAATAGAAAATTTTAGAAAAGACTTAAATTTAAATGAGTTCATTGCTAATTGACAATTTTACCTATTCGGCACGACACACACACACACACACACACAATATATATATATCTATATAATATATATATAAATATATATATATAAACTATATATATATATATAATATATACATATAGATATATATTACACACACACACACACACACACACACACACACACACAAACGACACACCACACACACACACACAACACACAACACAACACACACACAACACACGACACAACACACCACAACACACACACACACCCATGAAAGACCTACGAAAGGTGGAGGTCGAATTAGGTATAAGATAGAATAATTAAACAGTATGTAAGGATAGGAGGGCGATTGACGTGTGTAAGGGAGAGAGGACAAGACGCAGGAGGTTAAGACTAAGATGCAGAAGATACAGAGCGAGAATGGAGAAGCCAAGGCGCTGCGAAAGCTGGAGAAGTTTGTACCTGAATTAACTAAAAGACCTTACTTTGTAGTTATAAGCAGCAGCAGCTGCTGCATTGCTAGCAGCTGCTGCTGCTGCAGCTGTTTACATCACTTAGTATGTTTTCCATATCCCTGCTTTGCAGTAGTTTGTGTGTTTGTTTTTTGTTTGTTTAGTATTAAAATGTTGAGTGTGTTTTGTATATACCTACGTGCGTTTATTTTACGTCAACACACACCAGTGAAGAGGCGGTCAAGAGCTGTGACTCGACCCTGCAAACCAATAAATAGGTGCCTGTACACACCACACCACAACACACAAAGTGCGTTCAGTAACGCTGTAACACCGTGTACGTTTAGGCCCATATGGAGTATGCGGCACCAGTCTTGGAACCGCACACCTAGCCAAGCTGTAAAGAAACTAGAGAAAGTGCAAAGGTTTGCAATCAAGACTAGTCCCAGAGCTAAGAGGCATGTCCTAACGAGGAGAGGTTAAGGGAAATCAATCTGACGACACTGGAGGACAGTAGAGATAGGGGGGACATGATAACGACTTACAAAATACTGAGAGGAATTGACAGGTGGAAAAGACAGATGTTCAGAGATGGACACAGTAACAAGGACACAGTTGGAAAGCTGAAGACACAGATGAATCACAGGATGTTAGGAAGTAATTTCTTCAGCCAGAGAGTAGTCAGGAAGTGGAATAGTTGAGAAGCCGATGTATGGAGGCAGGATCCATACATAGCTCTAAGCAGAGGTACGAATCAAGCTCATGGTTCAGGGAGAGTGACCTAGTAGCACCAAGTGAAGAGGCGGGGCCAGGAGCTTGGGACTCGACCCTGCAACCTCAACTAGTGAGTACACAGATGCAAGCGTCTGTCGACAAGTGCTAACTACTACTACCACTACAACCATTACTAATACAACTACTACCACTACAACCATTACTACTACAACTGACTACCACTACCATTACTACTATTAGTACTACAACTACAACTACCATTACTATCTTCGCTATTAACACTGACAATTACTACCATTAACTACTACAACTACTACCACTACAACTACACGACTACCATTACTACTATTAGCCTTACTACAACTACTAAAAACCATAACTACTATTAGCACTACTACTATTACTACCAACTTACAACTACTACTACTACCATTACTACTATTAGCACACAATACTACCCACTACAACTACTACTACTACTACCATTACTACTATTACACTACTAGTACTACCGACTACAACTACCTTACAACCGATAACAACCATTAGCACTACTACTACTACTACTACAACTAACTACTACTATTACTACACTATTAGCACTACTACTACTACCTACCACACAAACTACTATACTAACATTACTACTATTAGCACTACTACTTCTACTAACCACTACAACTAATACTACAACTACTACTATTAGCACTACAACTACTACCATAATACTATTACACTACAACTACTAACTACTACCACTAACAACTACTACTACATTACTACTATTGCACTACAACGAACTACTACAACCACTACAACTACTACTACCATTACAACAATTAGCACTACTACTACTTACTATCCACTACAACTACTACTACACTACTATTAGCACTACACCTAAACAACTACTACCATTACTACTATTAGCACTACAAACTACTACTACTCACCACTACAACTACAACTACCATTACTACTATTAGCACATACAACTACTTACTACTACCACTACAACTACCTACTACCCATTACCTACTATTAGCAAACTACAACAACTACTACTTACCACAACAACTACTCACTACATTCTACTATTAGCACTACTAGTATTCTACCACTACTACAACTACTACTACTACTCAACCATTACTACTATTTAGCACTATCAAGACTACCACTAATAATACTACTACTACTACCATTACTAAAAAACTATTAGCACAACTAGTACTGACCACTACAACTACTACTACTATTAGCACTACAACTCCTATCAACCATTACTACAATTAGCACTACAACAACTACTACTACCACTACAACTACTACTACCATTACTTACTATTATCACTACAACTAACTACTACACCACTACAACTAACTACTACCATACTACTATTAGCAACTACTACTACTACTACTACTACAAACTACTACTACTACACTTATTAGCACTACAACTACTACTACCATTACTACTAATTAGCACTACAACTACTACTACTACCACTAAAACTACTACTACATTACTACTATTAGCACTACAACACTACTACTACCAACTACAACTACTACTACCATTACTACTATTAGCACTACAACTACATACTACTAACCACTACAACTACTACTACCATTACTACTAGTAGCACTACTACTACTACTACACCACTACAACTACTATTACTACTACTACTATTAGGCACAACAACTACTACTATACCATTACTATCTATTAGCACTACAACTACTACTACTACCACTACAACTACTACTACCATTACTACTATTAAGCACTACAACAACTACTACTACTTACCACTAAACTACTACTACCATACTACTATTAGCACTACAACTACTACTACTAACCACTAACAACTACTACTTACCATTACTACTATTAGCACTACTACTACGCACGCTCCCCCCTGTGACAAAATAATTCTCGAAGGTGAATTGGCGAGTCTCAACAAATTTTCAGAGATGTGTTTAATGCATTGTGTTAGTTACTGTTAGACTCCTGTAAATACACCGCCTGTTGTGTGTGTGTGTGTGTGTGTGTTTGTGGTGTGTGAGTGTGTGTGTGTGTGTGTGTGTGTATCAAAATATTTCTAATCTATTGATTTATCTGGTGTCCAACCTATATAGGGAAGCTCTAGCTATTCTTCAAAGCTCTGTGTTTTCCTTCTTGAAGCCTCTGTCTGTCCTTGAAGCCTCTTTCTGTCCTTGAAGCTCTGCCCTTGAAAGCTCTGTCCTATTCCATCCTTGAAGCCTATGTCTGTCTTCTTAAAGCCTCTGTGCTTCTTGAAGGGCTCTAACTCTGTCTCCGAAGAATAAGGAGCGCTTGAGCTAGTGGTTTTTTACAGTTCCTTAAAAAAAGAGTCCCCCCCCACCCTTGGGAGTCTTTCCCTGCCAGGGAGTGAGGGGGGCTTTTCTTTAAAGAGTAGGACCCCCCTACATGCCCTCTTTACTCGACGCTTTCTCCTCCTTCCATTCCTTATTCTCCTTTGTTCTCCTCATAACCACTGTCTCTCTCTTACTCATTATTCTTTCGGAGTTTAAATGGAATCCTGTCGAACATGTGTCAGAGAGAGAGAGAGAGAGAGAGAGAGAGAGAGAGAAAGAGAGAGAGAGAAGAGAGAGAGAGAGAGAGAGAGCGTCAGAAAACCGCTCACAGTTATAACCTCTGACTAAGGAGTTACCGATACTCGTACCCGATGTTTCCATTGTGAACCCTTCAGGCTCGAACCTACATTTCAGTGGCTTTAATAACGATAGTATTCTTTTATTACCAAATCTGGATACAGCCCACAATTGTGCTGCACAACAGATTACACGGTGGAACAAAAGCTAGCTATTTTCCCTT
The DNA here is from genome assembly GCF_026875155.1 of Cherax quadricarinatus. NCBI lineage: Eukaryota > Metazoa > Arthropoda > Malacostraca > Decapoda > Parastacidae > Cherax > Cherax quadricarinatus. The sequence continues at coordinate 13,152,754 of NC_069470.1, forward strand.
CATATACCATCAGGCCAGGATGAATGCATAAACTGGTAATGAAATGTGTCTGGCAGGCAGACACTTCAGCAGTTGTCAGCCTGAGCTGGGAGACTTCAGTAGTGTCCAGCCTAGCTTGCAGACTTCAGCAGTGTCAGCCTGAGCTGGCAGACTTCAGCATGGTCAGCCTGAGCTGGAGACTTCAGCAGTGTCAGTCCTGAGGCTGCAGACTTCACAGTGTCAGCCTGAGCTGGCAGACTTCAGCAGTGTCCAGTCTGATCTGGAAGACTTTCAGTCAGTGGTCAGCCTGAGCTGGCAGACACATAGTTCAGCTGAGCTGGCAGACTTCCAGCAGATGTCAGCCTGAGCTGGCATACTCATAGAGTCATCTGAGCTGGGAGACTTCAGCAGTTCAGCCTGAGCTGGCAGACTTCAGCAGTTTCACCTGAGCTTGGCAGACTTTCCCAGTGTCCAGCCTGAGCTGGCAGACTTCATCAGTGTCAGCCTAGAGCTGGCAGGACTTCAGTATGACAGCTGACTGGGAGACTTCAGCAGTGTCATCCTGAGCTGGAGACTCAGCAGTGTCAGCCTGACTGGGAGACTTCAGCAGTGTCAGGCCTGAGCTGCAGACTTCAGCATTGTCAGCCTGAGCTGGCAGACCTTCAGCAGTGTCAGCCTGAGCAGGCAGACTCAGCATGCTCAACCTGAGCTGGCAGACTTCAGCAGTAGGTCAGCCTGAGCTGGCAGACTTCATCAGTGTCAGCCTGAGCAGGCAGACTTTCAGTATGTCACCTGAGCTGCAGAATATCGTAGTGTCAGCCTGAGTTGGCAGACTTCAGGAGTGTCAGCCTGAGCTGGAGAACTTCAGTAGTGTCAGCCAGATCTGGGAGACATCAGTAGTGTCAGCTGAGTCTAGGAGACTCAGTATGGTCAGCCTGCGCTGGGAGACTTCGGCAGTGTCCAGCCTGAGCTGGCAGAACTTCAGCAGTGTCAGCCTGAGCTGGCAGAACTTCAGCTGTGTCAGCCTGAGCTGGCAGACTTCATTAGTGACAGCCTGAGCTGGCAGACTTCAGTAGTAGTCAGCCTAGTTTGGCATACTTCAGCAGTGCCCGCCTGAGCTGGGAGACTTCAGTAGTGTCAGCCTGAGCTGGAGACATCAGTAGTGTCAGCCTGAGCTGGGAGACTTCAGTAGTGGTCAGCCTGAGCAGGGACACTTCAGCAGTGTCCCAGCCTGAGCTGGCAGTCTTCAGCAGTGTCAGCCTGAGCTGGCAGACTTCAGTAGTGTCAGCCTGAGCTGTCAGACTTCAGCAGTGTCATCACTGAGCTGGCAGACTTCAGCAGTGTCACCTGAGCTGGCAGAACTTCAGCAGTGTCCCTAAGCTGGCAGACTTCAGTAGTGTCAGCCTGAGCTGGCAAACTTCAGTAGTTGTCAGCCTGAGTGGGAGACTTCAGTAGTGTCAGTCAGCCTTGAGCTGGGGGACGTCAGCAGTGTCACCTGAGCTGGCAGACTTCAGCAGTGTCAGACTGAGCTGGGAATACTTTCAGTAGTGTCAGCATGAGCTGGCAGACTCAGAAAGTGTCAGCCCAGAGCTGGAGACTTCAGCATGTCAGCCTGAGCTGCAGACTTCAGCAGTGTCAGCCCTGAGCTGGGAGACTTCAGCAGTGTCAGCCTGAGCTGTGGAGAACTTCACAAGTCAGCCTGAGCTGGGATACTTCAGCAGTGTCAAGCCTGAGCTGGGAGAACATTCGCAGTGTCATCCTGAGCTGGGAGACTTCAGCAGTGTCAGCCTGATTTGGGAACTTCAGCAGTGTCACGCTTGAGCTGGGAGACTTCAGCAGTGACCAGCCTAAGCAGGGAGACTCAGTAGTTTCAGCCTTAGCTGGGAGACTTCAGCATTGTCAGCCTGAGCTGGCAGACTTCAGCAGTGTCAGCCTGAGCTGGCAGACTTCAGCAGTGTCAGCCTGAGCTGGGAGACATCAGTAAAGAGATAATGACTTTACCAAGTGTTCTGAGTCATAATATGACATACCAGCCACAAGCTTCTCTCTTGCTAGCCTGGACCATGGCTAGCACCAGACGAGCCTGGACCATGGCTAGCACAGACGAGCCTGGCCCATGACTAAGCACCAGACGAGCCTGGACATGGCTACACCAAGACGAGCCTGGACCATGGCTAGCACCAGACGAGCCTGGACCATGGCTAGCACCAGACGAGCCTGGCCCATGACTAGCACCAGACGAGCCTGGACCATGGCTAGCACCAGACGAGCCTGGACATGACTATAGCACCAGAACGAGCCTGGACCATGGCTAGTACCAGATGAGAACTGGACCACAACCCATGGCTAGCACCCCAGACGAGCCTGTACCATGGATAGCACCAGACGAGCCTGCCCATGGCCTAGCCCAGACGAGTCCAGGGTAACCATGCTAGCACCAGACGAGCCTGGACCATGGCTAGCACCAGACAAAAGCCTGACCCTGGCTAGCACCAGACGAGCATGGCCCCATGGCTAGCACCAAGAAACGAGCCCTGGACCATGGCTAGCAACAGAACGAGCTGGAACCATGCTAGCACCAGACGAGCCTGGACCCTGGCTAGCACCAGATCGAGCCAGGCCCATGGCTAAGCACCGGACGATCCTGGCCCATGGCTTAGTACCAGACGATCCCTGGACCATGGCCTAGCATACCAGACGAGCCTGGAACCATGCAAGCACCCGATGAGCCTGGCCCATGACTAGACCAGACGAAGCCTGGACCAGGCAAGCACCAGACGAGCCTGGACCATGGCTAGCATCCAGAACGAGCCTGGGAACCATGACTAGCACCAGACGAGCCTGACCATGGCTAGCACCCAGACGAGCCTGGACCATGATAGCACAAAGACGAGCCTGGACCTTGGCTAGCACACCAGACGAGCCTGGACCAAGATTATGCAACCAGACGAGCCTGACCATAGGCTACCCCCAGACGAGCCTGGGACCATGGCTAAGCACCAACGAGCCTGGACCATGGCTAAGTAGCACCAGACGAGCCTGACATGGCTAGCACCAGACGAGCCCGGACCATGGCTAGCACCAGACGAGCCTGGCCCATGACTAGCACCAGACGAGCCTGGACCATGGCAAGCACCAGACAGCCTGGACATGACCTATCACCAGACGAGCCTGGGACCATGGGACTACACCAGATGAGCCTGGACCATGGCTAGCACCAGAACGAGCCTGGGACCATGCAACACCAACGAGCCTGGCCCATGGCTACCCCGAAGACGAGCCTGGAACCATGGCTAGCACACCCAGACTAGCCTGGACCAGGCTAGCAACATACGAGCCTGGCCCATGGCTAGAACCAGACGAGCCTGGACCATGGCTAGCACCAGACGAGCCTGGACCATGGCTAGCACCCAAGACGAGCAGTACCCTGGCTAGCAACCAGACGAGCCTGGCCCATTGCTAGCACCAGACGAGCCTGGACCATGGCTAGCACCAGACGAGTCCTGGACCCCCCCCCCCTATGCTAGCAACAGACGAGCCTGGACCATGGGCTAAGCAACCAGAACGAAGCCTGGCCTCCCATGCCTAGCACCAGACGAGCCGACCATGGCTAGCACCAGACGAGCCTGGACCATGGCTATGCACCAGACGAGCCAGGACCATGGCTAGCACCAGAACGAGCCTGGACCCATGACTACACCAAACGAAACCTGGCCATGATCTAGAACCAGACGTGCCTGGGCCATGACTAGCACCAGACGAGCCTGGCCATGACAAGCACCAGACGAGCCTGGCCATGACAAGCACCAGACGAGCCTGACCAATGACTAGCACCAACGACCTGGAACCATGCTAGCACCAGACAGCCTGGGACCATTGCCTAGCACCAGACGAACCTGGGCCATGACTAAGCACCCAGACGACCTGGGCCATGACTAGCACCAGACGACCTGGGCCATGGACTAGCACCAGACGGAGCCTGCCATGACTAGCACCATAAGCCTGGTCCATGACTAGCACCAACCGAGCCTGGGCCATGACAAGCACCAGACGAGCCTGGCCATGACTTACACCAACGAGCCTGGGCCATGACAGCACCAGACGAGCCTGGCCCATGATAGCAATATAGGGCGAAACTATTTGCCTACAGTACAACTTAGAACCTCATTTCGTCCTTTCTTGATACAGTATTGACTGTATGGGCGAAACGTCAATAAAGATTGGCATTAGAGAGCACCTTCAAAACCTCAGTAAATGTGAAAAACCAGTCATAACATTCAGTAACTTTGAAACCAAGGAATAACTTCTAAACTTCTATGTAAAACCCGATTGCTTTTTATCTTTCTAACTATTTGATGATATCACAAGTTTTGATGATTTTGTGATGTTGATGAAACAGTATGTATCTTTATCATAAACTTTTTCGGCCTACACAGTAGGCTTCTTCAGTCAAGTACAAAAAAGTATGATAGCATAAGCAGAAGATACAGAAGACGAAGTAATCAGTCCATCACCCTTAAAGTTTGAGGTGGTCAGTCCCTCAGTCTGGAGAGATCATTGTTCCGGTGTCCTGAAACATATGGAGAAAAGTGCCAGGATTGAGCTTTATATAGTGCCAGAGGTGAGACGTAGGTTGCATTGGAGGCACTATATAAGGCTCATCCTGTCACTTCAACTCATATGTTTCAGACACGGAACACTGCCTTTCTCCAGACTGAAGGCTGACCACCCTCAAAACTTCAAGGATATGGACTGATTACATCGTCTTCAAGTATCTTCTGCTTCTATCAACTTTTCTGTATTGACTGAAGAAGCCAACTGTGTAGGCGAAACGTTTCATATAAGATACCTAACTGATGCATATGTGTCACAGCCTAACAACCTGTCGTATTTATACCATTTTAAATGTTTGAGTGTGATGATTTTGACAATTTTGATGTCTATGTCACTGGGCTTTGAACTAATTTTTTCCAGTTTTCTTCCATTAGTCTTTTCTACGAATTTCGTATATAATCGGAATAAACGTTGATTAACACTACGAATAAACTGGATAACGAGATTATTGACTTAAATAGCAACGCTCTTCATGCCGAATAGACAAGCGAAAATTTGTGTATGTAATAATGTCACAAGATAAATCATTCTCACCTAACCGGAAAAAAATATATTTCATTGTTTTGTTTATTATTAAATTACGTGTAGACTTATCTAAAATATATTTAGCTTCGATTAGGTTAAATTAAATTACGCTTGTTATAATAAGGTCAGTAAGTTTTCTAAGGTTCTTTTGGTACAAAATTACTTTAATTTTACATTAACATAAAAGAAAATAAAAATATATCATTAAACATAGTAAGAGAAAATTTAGAAAGAACTAATTTTAAATGAGTTCTTAGATAACTGAGTAATTTTTACCTCTTCGGCACCACACACAATTATATATATATTATATATAATATATGATATAAATAAATACATATATAAATATATATATATATATATGGATAGGAGGAATTACAAGACATAGTTTGTATTATAGAAATGTTAAATGTCTGGGTAACATGAATCACCTTCAACATAATAAGGACTTAAGTGCGAATTACTTGCTGTCCGCGAACAAAATGGCCTTAAAGGCAATATCGGATAAACGATAAATTCTATAAAATACGGATAAGCATGTACGTGAGCCGATAACAAGATTCACAATTGCAATTAAAAAATAGGTTTCAAATGGGGCTGATCATGGAAAGCGTGGGTGCATGGGGGGGCTTAATGGCCGACTGCCATGGCCAGTGCTTTGATGGTCGGGACGAACCTTGATCCTAGAATTAGAGCCACCTCCTCTTCCTTGATCAAATTTGGTGACCATTATTCCAAAATGCAGTAAAATATATATATATATTATATATATATATATATATATATATATATATATAATAAATATATATATATATATATATATATAATATATAAATATGAATATGTTGGCTAGATTGCTTCCTGTCAAGGTTGATCCAGAGGAGGAGGAGGGAGGCCTAATGTGTGGGCCAAGTTTTTGGGGTTACAACACGTCAATAATAGTGTACATCTCGTGGCAAGAGAAATTATTTAGATCAATTAGAGAGTGAGTGAGTGTGGTGGACCAGCCTCACTAACTAGCTGAGAGAGAGAGCGAGAGAGAGAGAGATAAAGAGAGAGAGAGAGAGAGAGAGAGAAGAGAGAGAGAGAGAGAGAGAGAGAATTTTTGTGTTTCTTTCATTGAAAGAAATTAATGCTTCACATTTCTAACCACTTCCTTTTCTCCAGTGAATAACTAGCATTCTAGTGTGGCATTGTACTCCTTTAGTTGTGTGTTGCAGAGGTCATTCACAGCTCCTGGCCCGTCTCTTCACTGGTCGCTACTAGGTCACTCTTCCCTGCTCAATGGGCTTTGATCATACCTCTTCTTAAAACTATATATGGGTCCTGCCTCCACTACATCACTTCCAAACAATTGCACTTCCTGACTACCTGTACAGAAGGAAATACATCCTAACATCCCTGTGATATCATCGTGTATCTTCAACTTCCAACTGTGTCCCCTTGTTGCTGTGTCCCATCTCCTGGAACATCCTGTCTTGTCCACCTTGTCAATTCCTCCATCCCCCCTATCCTCTCCTGACTTCTATTGTCACGTCGATTTCTCCTTAACCCTCTCCTCGTAAGGACATACTCTTAGCTCCTGGGACTAGTCTTGTTTGCAAACCTTTGCACTTTCTTTCTCTAATTCCTTCGTCTTGCTAGGTGTGGGTCCAAACGGTGCTGCATACTCCAATATGGGCCCAAACATACACGTGTACAGGTCCCTAACAATTCCAAACTATTGAGATGCGGAATCTGTTCTTAGGTTTTGCTAGCGCGCCCAAAAGCTGCAGCAGTTATTTGGTAATGTTCGCCTCAGGAGATTGTGCTCGGTAGTAATACTCACCCCAAGATAGATCCCTTTCCTTGAGTGAGGTTTGTAGTCTCTATTACTCCCGTCTGTCCGTCCTGCGGTCTTCTTTGCCCTTCCCCAATCTCAGACTCCTGCACTTGGTGGGGTTGAACTCCATGAGCCAGTTTTCCTGACCAGGCCTGTCCGATACCTTTGTAGTTCTGTCTGCGTGTGTAGTAGTAGTATTAGCTAATACAACAGGTAACTTCTTAATTTCTACTACTAGTAGTAGTATACTAACTAATACCAACTAATAGATTAATACACTAATAGTATTAACACTACTACTATAATGTTTACTAATACTATTAACAGTATTATAATACTACTACTAATAATACTAAAGTACTACTCTCCTTTACCTACTGACTACGCTACTACTGAAATAAATGGTATACAAATACCGACACAATGGAAAATAAACACATCTGCAGTATAATGTTATCCTTTATTGACTACGTTTCGCCCACAACAGTAGGGCTTTTCAAGTCACAAACAGAACTGTTTGTGACTTGAAAAAGGCCACTGTGTGGGCGAAACGTAGTCAATAAAGGGATCAACATTATACTGCCATAGTGTTTTTATATTTCCACTGCTACTACTACTACTACTACTACTGCTACTATCTACTACTACTACTACTACTACTACACTACTACTATCTACTACTACTATCTACTACTGCTACTACTACTACTACTACTACTACACTGCTACTACTACTACTACTACTACTACTTCTACTACTACTACTTACTGCTACTACTTACTACACTATACTACTAACTGCTACACTACAAATACTACAACTCTACTACTACAACCTACTGCTACTACTACTACTACTACTACTACTGCTTACTACTACACTACTACTACTACTTTCTATCTACTACTACTACTGCTGCTACAACTACTACTACTACTACTACTGACTGCTACTACTACTACTACTACTACTACTGCTACTACTACTACTACTACTGCTACTATACTACTACTACTACTAACTACTACACAACTACTACTAACTACTACTGCACTACTACTACTACTACTGCTA